>CM023490.1:24941525-25670752 GCA_013339685.2 Hyalomma asiaticum | reverse complement strand
ATGCGTTTTCCCGCATCGTAGAGCATTCCTCTACTTATTGCGCGCCTTCCTGAATAAAAATACGGTCTCTCAAAATCTTGCCCAAAATGCCAAAAAGGTAAGACTATAGTATGGGTTTTTTGTGAAATTTTGACTCGATCAGAAGTCGCAAAAATGCGTTTTCCCGCATCGTAGAGCATTCCTCTACTTATTGCGCGCCTTCCTGAATAAAAATACGGTCTCTCAAATTTGCCCAAAATGCCAAAAAAGAAGTCTATAGCCTTGGGAAATTAATTAAAATCGAGTAAATTCGTTTTCTGTGTATTGCGTCCCTTTTGGTTCGATTTGAAGGGGTCGCATTTTCCTCTGAAATGGCAAGTCTATAGCCTTGGGAAATTAATTAAAATCGAGTAAAATTCGTTTTCTGTGTATTGCGCCCCTTTTGGTTCGATTTGAAGGGGGTCGCATTTTCCTCTGAAATGGCAAGTCTATAGCCTTGGGAAATTAATTAAAATCGAGTGAAATCGTTTCTGTGTATTGCGCCCCTTTTGGCTCGATTTGAAGGGGGTCGCATTTTCCTCTGAAATGGCAAGTCTATAGCCTTGGGAAATTATTAAAATCGAGTAAAAGTTCGTTTTCTGGTATTGCGCCCATTTGGTTCGATTTGAAGGTTGTCGCATTTTCCTCTGAAATGGAAAGTCTATAGCCTTGGGAAATAATTAAAATCGAGTAAAATTCGTTTTTCTGTGTATTGCGCCCCTTTTGGTTCGATTGAAGGTTGTCGCATTTTCCTCTGAAATGGAAAGTCTATAGCCTTGGGAAATTAATTAAAATCGAGTGAACTTCCTTTTCTGTGTATTGCGCCCCTTTTGGATCGATTTGAAGGGGGTCGCTTTTCCTCTGAAATGGCAAGTCTATAGCCTTGGAAATTAATTAACATCGAGTAAAATTCGTTTTCTGTGTCATTGCGCCCATTTTGGTTCGATTGGAAGGGTGTCGCATTTCCTCTGAAATGGAAGTCTATAGCCTTTGGAAATTAATTAAAATCGAGTCAAATTCGTTTTCTGTGTATTGCGCCCCTTTTGGTTCGATTTGAAGGGGGTCGCCTTTTCCTCTGAAATGGCAAGGCTTAGCCTTGAGAAACTTATTAAAATCGAGTAAATTCGTTTTCTGTGTATTGCGTCCCCTTTTGGCCTCGATGTGAAGGGTGTCGCATTTTCCTCTGAAATGGCAAGTCATAGCCTTGAGAAATTAATTAAATTGAGTAAAATTCGTTTTCTGTGTATTGCAGCCCCTTTTGGCTCGATCTGGAGGGGGGTCGCATTTTCCTCTGAAATGCAGTCTATAGCCTTGGGAAATTAATTTAAAATTGAGGTAAAATTTGTTTCTCTGGTGTATTGTCGTCCCATTTTGGTTCGATTTGCAAGGGGGTCCGCATTTCCTCGAAAGGGCAAGTCTATAGCCTTGGGAAGTAAATTAAAATCGAGTAAAATTCGTTTTCTGTGTATTGCGCCCCTTTTGGTTCGATTTGAAGGGGGGTCGCATTTTCCTCTGGAACTGGCAAGTCTATAGCCTTGGGAAATTAATTATAATCGAGTAAAATTCGTTTTCTGTGTATTGCGCCCCTTTTGGTTCGATTTGAAGGGGGTCGCATTTTCCTCTGAAATGGCAAGTCTATAGCCTTGGGAAATTAATTAAAATCGAGTAAAATTCGTTTTCTGTGTATTGCGTCCCTTTTGGTTCGATTTGAAGGGGGTCGCATTTTCCTCTGAAATGGCAAGTCTATAGCCTTGGGAAATTAATTAAAATCGAGTAAAATTCGTTTTCTGTGTATTCGCCCCTTTTGGTTCGATTTGAAGGGGATCGCATTTTCCTCTGAAATGGCAAGTCTATAGCCTTGGGAAATTAATTAAGATCGAGTAAAATTCGTTTTCTGTGTATTGCGCCCCTTTTGGTTCGATTTGAAGGGGGTCGCATTTTCCTCTGAAATGGCAAGTCTATAGCCTTGGGAAATTAATTAATATCGAGTGAAATTCGTTTTCTGTGTATTGCGCCCCTTTTGGTTCGATTTGAAAGGGGTCGCATTTTGCTCTTGAATCGCAAGTCTATAGCAATACAGAAAAAACGAATTTTAATCGATTTTAATTAATTTCCCAAGGCTATAGACTTGCCATTTCCGACGAAACTGCGACCCTGTTCAAGCCGAACCAAAAGGGACGAAGTACATTGAAAACGAACTTTACTCGATTTTAATTAATATCCCAAGGCTGTGACTGACCATTTCAAAGAAAAATGCGATCCCGTTCAAATCGAACCAACAGGGACGATGTTCATAGAAAACGAATCTTGCTGGATTTTAAATAATTTCCAAAGGCCATTTAAGAGGGAACTGCGACCCCGTTCAGGTCGTACTAAAAGGGGCGAAGTACATAGAAAGCGAATTTGACTCGATATTAATTAATTTCCCAAGGCGATACACTAGCCATTTCAGAGGAATATACGACCCCGTTCAAATCGAACGAAAGGGGCTGATGTACATAGAAATCAAATCTTACTCCATTTCCAATTATTTTCTAAGGCACATTGTCAGTCAGAGTCGGGCACTCCTGCGTGGTATGCGACATCACTGTTGTAGTCGCTTGTGCAAGTCTGTCGTCTTCAGGAACTTCAGCAGCGCCTCTGTTGCCTTCAGCTGCGATTGCTTGCGTGGTCGACATTCCAGAATGGCATCGAGCGACATCCGTCGCATGTCCGGATTACAAAGCACTACAGACTAGTTTAACTTACGTGTGGTATGACTCCAAAGCACTATGTCGGGCTTCAGGCCTTGAAGGACCAGCGATTCCATTGGACAGAGAGACAGACAGACAGACAGGCAGACAGACAGACAGACAGACAGACAGACAGACAGACAGACAGTGAACTTTAATAAATCCTGAGGAGCCTCTGTAAGTATTCCCTAGCGAGGATGACTCCAAAGCACTATGTCGGGCTGCAGGCCTTGAAGGACCTGCGATTCTATTTGGACAGACAGACAGACAGACAGACAGACAGACAGACAGACAGACAGACAGACAGACAGTGAACTTTAATGAATCCTGAGGAGCCTCTGTAAGTACTCCCTAGCGAGGATGACTCCAAAGCACTATGTCGGCCTTCAGGCCTTGAAGGACCTGCGATTCCAATTGAACAGACAGACAGCCAGTGAACTTTAATAAATCCTGAGTAGCCTCTGTAAGTAATCCCTAGCGAGGATGACTCCAAAGCACTATGTCGGGCTTCAGGCCTTGAAGGACCACCGATTCGATTGGGCAGACAGACAGGGCCCCTAAGCAACCCCGAGGTCCAAAATTTGTTTTAAAGATATAACTGCGTTCCTGTGCGATGTGAACATGCTCCCGCAAGAATTTTGCGAATAGGTGCAATAATAAAGAAGTTACACGGGTTTAAGTGGCCGCTTGCGTTGGTTTCTTTTTCTCGGTCGGCCTCCCCACCCTTCTCTGCTGAGGAGAGGGTAGGCGCGGCGCGCCGTCGAGACTCTGCCCACTTTTCACACGTGACCCGACGTGAGCATCTTACGTCATTGACGCTTGCGCTGCAGTACCGGTTGCTCCCGTTCTATAGATACGTTGGGTTGCTCCTGCGCTCACGCCGGTGGGACGGCCAGAGGATCTGACAATAGACGCTTCGACCAATCAACGAGATACAACTGCGTAAGGTTGTTCGCGGTAGAACGTGACGACACCTAGGATGCGAGCGCGACTGGTCAGTCGCCGGAAAGAGGCGCGGGAATTGTTTTTTGAAATACGGCGTCTGTGTGGCGCGCAGCGCTGTCGTATTCGCAGAATGTGATCGCCGCAACCTTCTCTATAATTGCGTTAGCTTGTTGGGGCGGCTTTAAAAAAAAGTAGGAGCCTGTTTAGTGGCCCTTTAATGAATCATGAGGAGCCTCTGTAAGGACTCCCTAGCGGGAGGCAGTTGTAACTGCTGGCCGCATCCACATGGAGTAGAGAACGCCATGACGCTGCCGCCCTTTCGTGGGTCCTGTGGATAGCCTGGGCTTGCTTCCGGAGCACCGTGCTTCTGACGGCCTCCTCCCATTCAGCTTCGCTGGAGAGAACGTCGTTAGGCAACGCGGTACATCGCCAGAGCATGTGAGCCATAGAACAAAAGGTTCCAATTCCAATTGGAATAATCAATTTTGTTGGTCAGTGTATAAAGCCGTCATATGATCAAGCGAATGGTTTTTTTTTTCCTTACTGGTGATATTTATCGTGTCTTCTGTATATAATGACAACTCTGTAGGCTCAAGAAGGCGAAGTCAAGCGTGAGTAATGACATAAAATAAAATCTTGCGCTGTTCCTTATTTCGCTGAAGTTTCTTCTGCGTCGCCATTGTTGAGGTGGGTTTTTTTATATCCCTTTCGTATAGAACACATTACTTCGACTATTGGGCATTATGACCTTCGAAACAATTTTTACATAAGAAATTAATAAATAATACTAAAATAATAAAAATATCTTAACCTGACAATTCTTTTCGTCTACAAATTAATTTTGATAAGAAGTATTAGCACTTCTGAATCAAAATTTATTTGTGGACTTAAAAATGCACGCATCTCCACAAAGTGAACCATGACGAGTGGGCGAAGCACTTGGGATCGTTGGATCTTACCGTAGATCACCCGCGACATTGCCCACTCATGCATGTACATGAGTGACGACGCGTGTGTATATTGACACACGCGTTGTCATTCATGCTACTGCTCTTTATAGGGGTCCTGCCTTCCCACGTCGTAGATCGTGCCGAGTTCCGGATTACATTTAGTTAATGCGCACGCTGCGAATCCTTATGGTTCAACTACGCACAAATCTCCCACCGGCACTATATTGCAGCTCAAGATCCAGTGCCTATATATACACGGTGGCCGGTGAACGGTTGTGCAATGTGAGCAGTGGGTTTTGGGGGCGAAGCTCCTTAAGGTTTGGGTCTGTCCGTCCGTTGTAGTAGCGCTTTACCTACTAGGAACGCGCTACAAGGAACGCGCTACTACTTCGATGCATGCGCTACCAGCTCGCAAAGGAGAACGCGCCCTCACCCGCGAGAGACAAGCTTGACGCAGGCAGCGTCTTCTAGCGAGTTGCTTGACTGAAAAATACCGACTGCTCGCGCGGAAGAACCGTTCACCGGCCACCCATCATCCGTGTTCTTGCACCGTGACAATATATATATATATATATATATATATATATATATATATATATATATATATATATATATATATATATATAAGAAAGAAGCGGGTACACGCACGAAAAAGCAATACTTTTATGCCCAACGTTTCGGCCGTGGCACGGCCTTCGTTGGGCATAAAAGTATTGCTTTTTCGTGCGTGTACCCGCTTCTTTTCTTATACGTGCCGGACCCACTGAAGTTTCCTTTTATATATATATATATATATATATATATATATGTGTGTGTGTGTGTGTGTGTGTGTGTGTGTGTGTGTGTGTGTGTGTGTGTGTGTGTGTGTGTGTGTGTGTGTGTGTGTGTGTGTGTGTGTGTGCACAAAGGAGGTGGTTATACATTACTTTTCTGGAGTGGAAGCGTGCCGCCGAAAGTGAAGCCGTCGCCGCCATCTTGCTCAAGGAAACAGTAGCAGACGACCACGCAGACGGCGGAGCGCGTAGACAACGCAACGCTGTTTCGTGGTGTTTAAACACTGTGTCCTGTTTTTCCTAAGCATCTAAATATCTGAGAAGGCAACGGTGACTTCGCGCGTCACTTTCGGCTGCACAAATCGCGTTGAGAAGAAGCCTGGAAGGACATTTCACGTGTAGGTTTTTCTCACTTTCTTCACGTACGGCTGCCCGTTTTCAGTGCATTTTGCTAAATAGAGGGCAATTTTAAACATTCGCATCCATATATTACCTCTCTACGCCTGTATGAAAGATAACTGTAAGCTTTAAATACTTGCTAGTGCTTCGTTTTCAGATGCGTGCATACAGGATTTGCTACGGGCTCGTGTTCTGCTAAAATACACGTCTGATGCACATATTGGATAGTCACTGCAGTGTTTGTATGCGAACTTTAGAGGAAGGGCATCTTTCCGGAGCATAGACGCAGATTTGTTACGCGTACGCGCTGACGAATGCGCAAATGCAGCGAGCACGTACGTATGGCGTGTTTCTCCGTGCTACTGGTTTCGAAAATGAAGGAAAAATGAATACTGTGCGTAGCCTTCTGACTGAGAACATGTGGTGTTCGGAGGGGTGGATGGAAAGCTTAAAACAGCCGCTCGATCACCTCTGCTCTAGTGATACCGAACAACCCAACCTCTGTCTTCAAGTGCATGCTTTTCGACGCGTGTCCCGTGTAAGAAATCTCCTATGTACGTTTACAGTCAGAACTAAATGAGAAAGTTTTCCGAACGCACCCATCGGGTCTTGACAGACGCGGATCTGAGAAGACTTCGCAAACGCTAAGAGCAACGACCATTTGGAAAAATGTACGTGAAATACGAAAAAAAAAGAAAACAGAGCTGCGCGGTTAATTAAGGCAACATGCAGAAAACATGCGCTGTACTCAATCGGTTGGATACATGCTTAAATAAATGGCACGAATGCATTTCACGTCAGCTGGCAGTAGCACAATGCCGCATATTTGCGCTATATCGCATCACCACATCACAAAACCCTAGTTTCTACTAACAGACAGAGTAAGCCGGCAAGTACGATTTGCATAGAACCTCTCAGCCAGCGGTGTTCTTTTGTTTTCCTCGACGCCTGCAGCTGAGTACGGACGCGGGAAAATTTTTTTCTCAACTAGAAAACACCGTTGGTAATTGGCATAAGCATAAAGTTCGTTTCTGTCTCAATGTTTTATCGTGAGGTTGCAAAACAAGTCGAGCGCCTATCTTAATACATTGCCGTCTATGGCGCGCCCGCGTACTTTTTGCTCTAGTAACATGGCCGCCGCCGGCTTCACTTGGCCCCGTAGGCAGCTGCAGGGACTTCCACTCCGGAAGTTTAATGGAACCTCCTTGGTGTGCACTGGATCTTGACTTGCAATGAAGTGCCGGTGGGAGATTTCACTTGTGCGTAGTTGAACCATAAGGATTCGTAGCGTGCGCGTTAACTAAATCCGGAACTCGACACGATCTACGATGAACGTCCGGAGCTTCGCCCACTCATCATCATTCACTCCGTGGATATGCTGGGATTTTTTAGGGGCGAAGCTCCTCTTAGTCTAACCTTGTCACGCGTCAGTTGTCAGGCGTAACCCGCGTGCTGGGAGGCACGCGCTCGCCCTCGGCGCGTGCCTCTCTCTCTCTCTCTCCCGGCGCGTGCCTCTGCTGTCTTGTTAGAGAGAGAGAGAGCGAAAGGCGCGCGTAGGCTATGGAAACGTTGTTTCTTAGAGGAACGCTCTACCGGCTCGCAAAGAAGGAGAACGCGCCCTCACCCGCGAGAGACAACGTTGGCGCAGGCAGCGTCTCCTAGCGAGTTTCTTGATTGAGAAATACCGACTGCTCGCGTTGGGGAAGCGTTCACCGGCAGCCCATATATATATATATATATATATATATATATATATATATATATATATATATATATATATATATAGGCACTGGGCCTTGACTTTTAATGAAAGTGCCGGTGGGAGATTTCACTTGTGCATAGTTCAACCATAAGGATTCGTAGCGTGCGCGTTAACTAAATTAATCCGGAACTCGGCACGATCTACGATGAACCTCCGGAGCTTCGCCCACTCATCATCATTCACTCCGTGGATATGCTGTGATTTTTTTTTCAATCAAGAAACTCGCTAGCAGACGCTGCCTGCGTCAGCGTTCTCTCTCGTGGGCTGTCACGAATTACCGCCGGAGAAGATCTCGGAGGGTTAGTACTACCGAGCATGGAAGAGGGAGTGAGAGACGCTCGACGACCGTAGCGTTTTGTCGCAGCAAACCAAACTTTTATCACACGGCAAACGCAAACCCAAAAGTGAACAAAAGTGAAAAAAATATATACACGCCAAAAAATACAATCAACACTGAGATTCCTCCTAATCTAAAGAACTGATTGGTTTAAGTCTCAAATTGGCGCAGTGCTTAGATCTGAGTCTGGCCACTGTGGCCTCGCCGACGCCGTCGCGATGAACACACTTTGGAAAGTTCTTACGTTGCGGGCGCGGTCCTCACTCGTCGTCACCAAGTCTGCTGCCGGTGTAGAGACTGGTCGGGCGGAAGTCGTCGCTGTCCTTTACGACGGCTAGAAGAGACCGCTTGCTTCCGAAGCCGTCGCCCCGTCTCCACTGATGACGTGGCCTGACCCAGGGTTAGGCCTAGCCGCCGGGCTAAGTACGGGTACGGTCCCCCTCTCGCAGTGGTGACGTGTCGCGCTGGTGAATTTCTGCTGGCCGACCTTCGAAGGGGGAGTGTTGGCGGCGCGTCCGGAACCCTCGGCTGCAGCACCTCCGCGGAGCCTCGCTCGAATCTTGGCCGAGGTCTACAGCTACGCCCCGGAGTACCAGCGTCTCGGGCTCCCGGGCTGAACGCCCGCCGTTCCCGTCGACAGAGCGAAGCTGCCGATGCGTCCTTCTTCGGCCGTAGCCAAGCAGACAATCCCCTTGCTCAGCGCTGCTGCGCCCTTTTCATGCCTCGTTTCACGCGCCACGAGCGCACGTGCTGCTTCATCGGCGGACGGTCTTCGCCGTCGTCGTCGTCTGCTCTGCGCCGCCTCCCTTTGACTCATGACATGGGCAAAGGCGCGTTCTCGTTCCTTGCGCGCTGGTAAAGCGTTCATGACGAAGATGTTAAGGAAAGGACGCTAATTTCTGCAAGCCATGTAGATAATGATGATTGTGGTTCGGTTAGGAAAGGACGCTAATTTCTGCAGCCCATGTAGGGAGCACGGCTAAGCGTCCGTGGGGGTGGGGGAAACGGATGAAAGAGATAAAGAGGAGAGAAAGGCCGTAGTGGAGGGCCCCGGAAATTTAGACCACCTGGGGTTCTTTAACACTGGCAACCCACAGTACACAGGCCTCTGTGAGAGCGTTTCCATAGTCAACGCGCGCCGTTCGCTCTCTCTCACGAGACGCTGTGCCCCATAACGGGCGCAACTGTAATTAGACGGCTACGCCTGGCGTACGCGCCGCTAGTTCTGCCTAAGGTGCTTCGCCCTTAAAAATCTATTAGGTTATAAATTTTGATTGGTAAGTGTGAGCACTTCCCAAATAATATAATGTAACCTGATGTTTGTAGCTAGCTTACTATCACATTCGGAGTGTACATAAAACTATTTTTTACTTCTCTTGTTCGATACATTTCATACTGTGTTCATTGATGTCATTCGATTCTTCTTGTGGGCAGATAATTTCGTATTTGCTATTTCTAGATGTATTTTACTGCAATTCCTACCAGACCTACTTAATGCATAATTAAATTTTGCCTATAAGAAGTGCCTGTGTAAAATAAATAATCAATTTAGACCCACACTAGTCTACGAATATGGGTTAGTTCAGTGTTCGTAAACTTCTTGTGAAAAAGAAAGAAATAAATAAAATTCAACTCACTTACCCTATTTACCTTCCATGATCACGTGCGTCTCAAAATTTTAAGGACTAGTTGATTACAGAGAAGAGAATCAGGTTGGACCTGAAGGGTTAAAGGTGACGAAATTAAAATGTTCTCGTTTATGACCATGGCATGCTAGCTGCCCCTTTCAACCGAACGTAAACGATGCCAGACCAAATGGGAAGATGAGCAAAAAAAAAAAAAAAAGAGGACCCGAGAAGAACGTGCTCAGTTGCATTCTTGTCAGGCTACGGGGTGCGACAGGTTCCGAAGGATCTCTGGGCGCCGTGGATATTCTACCAGACAGTTATCAACGGTCATCACTAACTTAAGGTGTCACGAGAAACGAACAACGCCTCGACAGTAATTAACGAGCGAACTCATTCACGGCTAAGTAAACCATACTGGAGTCTCATTGCAGGTGCCTCTTCACTGGCGAGGTGGCGCCGAGTGCGAGAATTGTGACGTCATAGACAAGTGGGCGCGGTCGCGTTCGTGTACCCCTGGAAGGCATTCGGGGAAATTCGCGTGTATTCAGCCATCGCCAAAATACATTCCGTTGCACAACAGTTCTGCTACAACTGCAGAACGTTGACACGATACATGCGCCCAGAATCCTTTTTTTTTTTCACTCGGACGTTCGCGACTGGAATGATCAAAAGAAACGCGTTCCTGTGATGAACAGTATCGCCTTTAACAGGCATTTCAATGATATCGCTTTCTCTTCCTGGTAATTAAAGAGCTTTCGTTAATGTGAAAAACTTGATGTGAAAACTGTGCGGCCGAAAGCAACGAAAGCTTCGTGTTACCGGAGAAGCAACAGTACGTGCTAAGAATCCGCGGTTAAGGAGGAATTACGAAATGCGTACTCAGTGAAACGGGCGAGCGCGGCTGACGTTTTCCGCCAAGCCCTTTTCGAGAAGGTAAAAGATGCCTTTTTTGTTTTAAAAAAAAAGCAGTTGTCTCTGTAACCTTCTATAGTCCCCTCCCCCGCCCACCACGTTTTATTCCTTAGTTTTCGGCTCATTTAGGACAGCTCAGTTAAATGAGAGAGCGGTGTGGATCGTTTTCGGGTATAAAAGCCGCAGTTCTCAACCGCAGATCTCACAAGCACGGCTGAGAAGTCACCGGTGCAGGCCTCATCCTAGGTATCAAGCATCATGAACGCCCTGGTGAGTGCAAGTTTTTACATAAGATATAACCCTCGCTACTGGGGCGCCATTTGGAAGTACGTTCTACGTTTAAGACACCATAACGCCACCTTCAAAAGCCCCAGCAGGAAAATGTTTTTTTTTCATGCACCCTTATTTACGTTCTTGTTCGCCGTCACTACTGGCAGCTTAAACTACTCTGAACTGAACTTGAACTTTATTTCGCCTCTATACATTGTACAGATAACAGGAACACAGACAAAAAGCCACATTACGGCTTGACGAGGTCTGTGTCCCTTTTTTTTTTGGCAACAAACAGTAGGCGGGCAAAATCAAAAGTGCAATTCATGAACAGATTCATGTACGGAGAAAAAAAAACACAGTAAAAATAGAGATAATGAAATAGAGGTAATGAGTAGATGAAAGTCCATAAACACACATTCTATACTACACAGTGCACACCGGCGGCAACATGATAGTAATGTTTTCACAGAACGCTAAAGGAGTCATCTAAAACGAAAGACTACAGTGGATGTAACAATGAAAGCAGAATCGAGTGTACGAAATGCCGCAACACGTCACTAGTTTCTATACTGAGGCCTGTTCACACTTGTCGCGCATGCGACAAAGCGAATTCGCTTTCGTCGCTGCCGCCTCGGCGACTAACACCTGTGAAAACACGTGGATAACAAGCACCCGCCAGTGCATAATGATCGTATAGTCATTCAGCCTTTGGAGTGAATGAAAATGTCAACGCCGAGAAAAGATACACAAGTGAACATTCTGATAGGGCGTGTTTGCTTAACTTTTTGTTTTGTCTTCATTCAGTCGCGCTGCTTCTGTTCAGTACTAAAAGCGAATCAACAGAGTCTCACAAAGATGTTTTGCAGCTTTTAACAGCATATACCTTCTACAAATTTAAGTAGTGCACCACATAAGCGTTCCGTTTTCTTGCTACCTTCGAATCGCCTGACCGACGCTATCCAAACTCTTTCTGCGCCCCAGACCTTGGTCGTCGCCAGCCTCCTGGTCGCCGGAGCGCACTGCGTCTCCGTATTCACGTACGGCGTTCCATCTACGGTGTCAGTCGTCCACCATGCCGTGGTCAAGCCCGTGGTCCAACAGCACGTGGTCCAGCAGGTTGTCCAGCCCGTTGTCCATCGCGTAGTTCAACAGCCCGTGGTCCACCACCAAGTGGTCCACCAGCCTGTGGTTCACCAGACCGTGGTGAGGGCACCCCTGGTGGCCCAGCACAAGGAGCTGGTGCACGTTCCGCACCATGAACACGGCTATACCATCGAGCACAGCAAGCTCGTCCAGCCTAAGTCCACCGTCGTCCACCACGACCCACTGACCGGGTAAGAAATCATCGCATTTCGAGCGCGCGCAGAGTGTGTACCGGATACCATGCCCCTATGACCGTATGAGTACATGTTATAAACTTGACGCTAGAAGGTAGCTCATCTGGTTGTCTTGAATTGTTATTTCAAGGTTAAATCTAGAGCGAAATTTAAGTATGGGTCAGTGAAGACCACACGCAGGAGGGGACAGGTGTTCAATTGGTTGCTGGGGTAGTTTGTTCATAATGGTATGCAGTGCGGAGCGCAAGTGAAATACGGGGAAGTGAAAAACACCACAGGACAAGTGCTGCTGCTGCTGCTGCTGCTGTTGTTGTTGTTGTTGTTGTTGTTGTTGTTGTTGTTGTTGTTGTTGTTGTTGTTGTTGTTGTTGTTGTTGTTGTTGTTGTTGTTGTTGTTGGCTGTGTATCTATTTGGAACAGCTAAATTACGTGAGTAGTGCTTACCGCGTTCATTTCCACTCTAGCCGCGTTTGCCTTCCTGGTTTTTCTTTCGGCTGTCCATGTCCTGTGTCGACGTCTTCCTGAACCATCCCCGCGTTATCCCCATTACGGATGCTACGTGTGATCCATTTTTTTCTTAGTTATTCCACTTCTTTTCTTGTAATTTGAGGCAGCTTCACTAATTTTTTATTTCGCTTTTTTTTTCTTCCCGAGCAGCCTACCATACCAGCAGACCGACTACCACCATGCCCCAGTGGTGACCAGTTCCCGCAGCTCTGTGTACCACAGCCGTCCAGGTTACGTCGCAGAGCGCACCAAGACTTACCTCCTCTGAACATTTCGTCATCGGCAGCTATGCTCCTGACCAAGCATATCACCACTGATCGGATCATCATACCAGCCAGTACCTATGAAATGCTTAGGCGATGAATAAATGCTATCGTTTTAGATGCGAAGCAGCCTGAAGCAGCTTATGGCAGAGTTCAATCCGGCGGTGGTGGTGGTGTACGGCGTGACCACCCTCACTGCGCATGCGCAAACCCTCTCCACACACCTCCTCTCCACTTCCCCTCTCCACGAGACCCTCTCCACACACCTCCCCTACGAACGGCGCCCGTTGACTATGGAAACGCTCTTTCTTCGATGAACGCTTTACCAGCTCGCAAGGAACGAGAACGTGCCCTCGCCCGCGAGAGACAACGCTGACGCAGGCAGCGTCCGCTAGCGTCAAACCGATGCATACGCGACACCTAGACAAACCGATGCAAACGTGGTGTGCACCCCCCGCGCTGCTTCGCATCGCCTCATGGTCCCCTCTAGCGGGAGATGGTGTAATTTTATTCTCATCAACGCCTGGACATGTTATGATACGGCGTCGTTCAAGCCCATCCACATATCTCCTTGTTGCTGACGGTTCAACTGCTGCTTTCACTAGCGGACAATATTTGTTTGCTCTAGAAGGTGACATCTTCAGACGTTTGTTTCGTGGTAAGACTTAATTTCGTTGACCAAGTGCCTGACATGTGGGCCGCTATGGCCTCAGCTTTGCCCGCGTGGTGGACTGGCTACATTGGCAGCAACTGAGGTAGCACAAAGCGAAACGACTAAAGCAGACGAAAGTAACCAACAGAAAATCGAAACTTTAGGCCACTGCATTGTAACAAAATTCAGGAACAATTCCCCTCTTCCTTTTGTTTATTTGTTCCTGCCTTGTTTTTTTTTTTTGCGTATGCATATCCACCTTTATATTCCGCTTGACCTCTGTAATACGCACGTTCCTGAGGGCACAACAGAATAACAGTAAGTTTTATAGAAAATATTTCTGCTGTGCTGATCTAATATGAAGAGTATCGTCGTTCATTAGGAGCGCTCATACAGCCCTAACGTACGATACTTAGAAAAAATACACACAGAGAGGATCACAGACCCCGAAATGTGAGTTACGCGAAGTTTGAAAATCAAAACAAGTAAGGTTTCCGAAATGCATATCGTTGGTTTAGAACAAAATTCTCAAGCAGCCACTTGAGCGAGGCGAGGTGGTCCATGTCGAATACATCTTGAATATGAACAAATCGCAAAATACGATTTAGAACAGGGAATGTCGCGGGAGCCAACGTTTCGACAAGCGGACTTGTCTTCGTCAGGGCGGCAAGTCCGCTTGTCGAAACGTTGGCTTCCGCGACATTCCCTGTTCTAAATCGTAGTTTGCGATTTGTTCATCGATTCAAGCATCCATCTTCCCCTGAGCTTCTCTTCTAGTTTGATATCTTGAATATGCGTGATAAATACAGCTACAGAACGTAGAAAACGCTAACGCGTTGAGGAATTCGTTTTCCCGAAAGTCCGTTGCCGGCGCTTTTGCGCAAGGGAGAAAAATTCTGATGCACGCAAATAATAGAGTGGTGCAGCCAACTCGTACCCCAGGCACCATCAGCAGCACCCCAGGAGCAGGTTTGAATCCATCACCTGCCTAAGCCATTCCCTAAGAAATACGGAGCCCGGCAGCGCTATTGCGTTCCACTCTTAAAGGCAGAGCTTGAGCACCCTCTAAGCTTTTCGGCGCCGGCCTTCATCTAGTCGAGCTGCTTCAAGTTTTATGTGGCACAGCCAAGATCTGGGTCTCGAAGGTAATGGCAGAGAGCAGGCCTACGATAAGCTGAGAGAAAAGTCTATATATGCTTGAACATAGCATACAAGCGAATTTCGTTAACGCCAAGGCAAGTAGAACTCATTTCACAAAGTGGTGAGATTGTCGTTGTGTTAAGCATTCTAGAACATGAGTCAGGCTTCACGAGCGCCAGCTTTAGAAGTGTCGTGCCACACCGCAACCGCATATGGCTAGGGCTCTGCGTGTTTTGTCGTGGCCGTTCGCCAAGACAACGCCTGACCATGATCCAGAGTGTAGCGCAGCCTCATACAGTGAGTCTGGAGCGCCAACATAAAATCTGAGCCAAAGAAGGAAGTAGCAAATAAATACCACTCGGTGCTGAAAGCGGGGCGATACACCGTATTTATCTCAACACTACCAACACTTTCCGACTTTAGCTAGTATGAGCCATTATCTCCAGGCCCACCCAAGCGGGACGCCGAGCTCAAGACCGTACGTTTCGCATGGAACCTGCGCCATAAAAGTTCGGTTTGAAGTGCAGCACCTACCCAAGTGCCTTAACTGTTCAACGGCTTAATGAAACAACAGACATTGAAGCATTGAATTATATCCGAAGGTCGTGGGTTCGGTTCCCACCGAAGGCAGGTTTGTCTTTTCGTACACTTTAATTCCTTTCTACTTACCGCAAAACTACAATACCATAATTAAGAATTTCAATAACTTCCCCTACGCTTTCCTAGGCTTCAATGTTTGTTGCTTCATTAAGTCGTTTCTAACACATAAACGAGCCCTTGACACCTCCCCTTTCGTTAAGTATTCAACGTGTCTCACATAACCATATCATGATTTTGGAACGTAAAACAGCAGAAATTATTGACTACTCAACGACGTTCGTGTACGGACAATCAATTCGTGATCATTTCCGTTCTTTGTGGAAGCCACCACACCAGCCTTGTGTGACAAAAGGACTTAGCCGCAGCGAATCAACTTTACTGTACCGAGTCAGGACGGGGTCAGCATGCACTCCCGCATGGTCTTTTAAAGTTAGGGGCGCTGCTTCGCCATTGTGCACGGAGTGCAATGAACTGGGAGACACTGACCACTACATCTGGTCCTGCAAGCGCTTTTGCACTGAGAGAAAAGCACTCATGGACAACATGCAAAAAAAGAGGGTTTCCACATGCGAGCACTGAACAAATTATATATCCGGAAGGTACACGGACGGCTCGCAAGAAGGTGTCAGCCCTGCTTGTAACATTTCTCCAAGAGACAGGGTTGAGTGACACGTGGTGACTCATGCGATATGGACAGAGACGCTCGGGCGGAGCAATTGCCGGCCAGGTCTGCAGGCTAACACCGCCTGTAGCAACAACATCACTATCACTATCACTTCGTGTACGGATTCAAGTTTCCCCCACCCCTCCAAAAGAAGAAAAAGAAACAGGGTTGTAACCGAAGTCAGTGCAAGGATTTCATATAGTCCTAATCGTCGGTACGCAGAGAGAAAATAGTTATCACAAGGACACCGTCCCACTACCATTTCCAAATGAACAAAACGAACACATTTCGGCGGTGCTGCAGCTTCGCTGGCCATCTACCTTCGCAGAGGGCAATGGCTACTCAAGTTTCTTCTTATAGATGCTCTACGTAAACCAAAACAAAACAAAAAAAGAACGCGTAGTAATGGAGTGTTGGCAATGCACTTAAATTTCACAAAAGCGAAGGCTACAGAACTCGATCAAAGCCAACGAAAAGATTCGTCGCACTGATTGATCCGAAGGCCGACGAGCGAGTGCAAACATGGACAGGCGATGACAGACGAGCAGTCGCTGTATCAACGACTCGTCTGCAGCTAGCTGCTTGCGACTTGGCGCGAAAAGCAGAAAGCGATCTGCATACGGACCACGACAAAAAAAGATCGGCTCAGATTACGGAACAGGATTTTATCTGTTTCGGCGCGTCGTCAGACGATACGGAGGCGCCGGGAAATGCGCAAAAACACGGACATGTCGATGCCCTCGGAGTCATCCACCGCGACTTCGCTGCCGTAGAACGGCGCACACGTCAAGGCACCGCCGATGCACAAATGTACGTGGTCTATGACCACGTACATTTGTGCATCGTAGTCATAGACCGCGTACACGTGGTCTAGGACCACAACCACGTGGTCTATAACCACTTTGTCTATGTGGCCTACGACCACGTAGTCTACTACCAGGTAGTCTACCACGTAGTCTGCCACCAGGTCATAGACCACGCAGTCTACCACGTAGTACTACGTGGTCTATGACCACGTAGTCTATGATCACGTACCACGTGGTCACAGACCAAATGTACGTGGTACATAGACCACTGTGGCGGTATAGACCACCGTGGCGGTACGTGGTCCCGCCACGGTGGTCTATGGACATCGGCTGCTGATTCGAAGGTCGTGGGATCGAATCCCGGCTTGCATATCAATGGAAGCGAAATGTTGAGGCCCATATGATGTCAGCGCACGTTAAAGAATCGCAGCTGGTCGAAATTTCCGGAGCCCTACACTACGGCGTCTCTTATGGTCATATCGTGGTTTTGGGACGTAAAACCCAGACATCAATGAATCAATCAATGAACCTTGTGTACGTGAAGCACTGAACCTGCGCACGTGCATTTCATGATGCTCTTCGTAGATGCAACAAAACTAGCGTCCGTCACCACTGGCGGTCCAGATATTCTTTTGTTCGATTCAAGGGATAATAATAATTTCGGGAGTTTAACGTCCCAAAAGTACGATATGATTATGAGAGATGCCGCAGTGGAGGTCTCCGGAAATTTCGACCACCCTGGGGTTCTGTAACGTGCACTGACATCGCACAACGCACGTGCTTCAACTTTCCGCCTCCACCGAAATGCAGCAGCAGCGGCCGGGATTCGACCCTGCGAATCCTAGGATCTGCAGCCAAGTACCATAGGCACTAAATACCACCGCGGCGGTGCACATATTCAAGGGATGCTTTTATTCTGTGGATAGGTAGTACATCATGCAACTTCAGACGACGAGCTTGAAACACAGACACACACAGCCCCGCCACGGTGGTGGCCTAGTGGTTATGGCACTCGGCTGCAGATCGCGGATCTAATCCCGACCGCGGCGGCTGCATTTCGACGGAGGCTAAATGTCGAGGCCCGTGTGCTGTCCGATGTCAGTGCACGTTAAAGACCCCCAGGTGGTCGAAATTTCCGGAGACCTCCACTACGGCGTCTCTCATAGTCAGAGCTGGTTTTGGGACGTTAAACCCCACAAATCAATCACACACACACAAATGCAGCTCCACTAATGTGAAATGTGGGGCGGTGCGAACCAGGGATGCTCCAGTGTTTTTGCCGCATCAGCATATCTGCGCTGATCCAATTTTGATTATGCGCTTCTTTTGCCCCGTGATAGAAAGTGTGAACCGATGCTGGAGGCGGTGCCGTCAGACGGTGTATGTGTAGGGTTGTCGTGTCAAAAGCTATTTTAATGTATTCATGTTAATTAATGCGATTCATCATCATCAGCCTGTCTACGCGCACTGCAGGACAAAGGCCTCTCCCATGGATCTCCAATTATCTCTGTCCTGTGCTAACTGGGCCCAATTTATCCCCGCAAACTTCCTGATCTCACCTGCCCACCTAACTTTCTGCCGTCCCCTGCCACGCTTGCCTTCTCTAGGAATCCACTCTGTTGCCCTTAATGACCAACGGTTGTCTTGTCTTCGCATTACATGGCCCGCCCACGCCCATTTCTATTAATATGTCCCTAACACGCGTTTGTTCCCTAACCCACTCCGGTCTCTTCTTGTCCCTTAAGGTTACACCAACCATCTTTAGTTCCATAGCTCGCTGCATCATCCTCAATTTAAGCTGAACCCTCTTAGTTAGCCTCCGTTTCTGCCCCGTAGGTGAGTACCGGTAAGATGCAGCTGTTATACACTTTCCTCCTCAGAGACAATGGTAAGCTACCATTCATTATTTGATAATGCTTGCCGAATGCACTCCACCCAATTCTAATCATCCTAATTACTTCAACCTCATAATTCGGATCAGGGGTCACTACCTGTGCTAAGTACGCATATTCACTTGGTACTTCCAATGCCTAGCCAGCTATCTCAAATCGCTGTGCTCGCCCAAGGCTAATGAACATTAGTTTGGTTTTCTGCATATTAATTTTTAGGGCCAGTGTTACACTTTGCTCGTTTAGTGCGGTTACATCACCCTTATTCCTCTCTTAAATTATTCTGAATCATATTAATTTAATTCCAAACCAGTTTTTATCGACCAACGCGCTTCTTTTGGTCCTGTTTTGAGCACTTGTTTGTAAGCGTGACCACGACGTCGACTTTCGGCGCCGATAGCTTGTATACCTAATAAACAACCCGTTCATGCAAGTACTCCCGTGCAGTTACACTTAAGGGCACTTCGAGAACCCCACGAGGTCCTAATGAATGCGGAGTCAAACCACGACAGTATGTTCCACAATAACGTCTCCGTTCTGGCACGTAAAAAAACCCACAATTAAGGACAGTTCAGGGCTGTTCTTTTCGTCTCCTGCCTCTCGGTCTTTCGCTCGCACCGCTAATTTGTTGCCCGGATGAGCTGAATTACTAAGCTGGGGTGGCTGCGATGGCGCGTCAAAGCACTGCCTTGCTTTCCTAAACCGGATGCTAAAGCTGCAATTCGACATTTATTTTGCGCAGCCTGAATGCATCAAGACGCAATCGAGTGTCCTTTTTTTCTGCGTAGGCGTTTGCGCGGCTTGTAATTGTCAAGGACACAAACGGCAGAGGCAGACGGGCTTTTCAATAAAGCAACACATTTTTTTCAGGAGAGCGCTTGTATATCGACTCTTCGCGCCAATACCAGAGTGGTAGTGGCGGTATTATATGCCGCCGCGGAAAATACCAATGTGGTAACGAAGGCTGCCCCTTGAATACCACAAGCGCGCGTTTGCGGCGTCCCCTTCAAGTTCCAATTGAGAAAGTTTCAAATACAAAGTAATAATTACCGCTGTACAAGAAATAAACGCCTATGTAGCGCCCTGAGTATCAACAAAGAAAAAAGTACGCCTTAAGCCTATTTCACAGCGACGCTATTATTGACTACACTGAGACATTTCTTTTTTTACAGTAATGTCAAAAAGTTACAGACCCTTCTATACCAGGCAATATCCGGACCTTCAACGTCCTACGTTGGCAACTAAAGTCGGCTCTGCTACCCTGAGATTTATGCGATCGCGTCAGCGACGATACTTTGCGTCTGCTCACCTGTCGTAATCACACTGAAAAAAAAATACGAAAAAAGAAAAAAAAAACTTCTGTCTTGGTACGCAATTGTATAAGCTAGTATTAACTAACGTCCACATAGTACATAAATGTCAAACAGATACAAGCACGCCGCACGCGCGATTCATTTCTCTTTTTCTTTTTTTTTCCCCCAGACCAGACTGGGCAACGACCAGTAAACCACTACACGACCGCTCTTCTTGGTCGAACCTCTCTTTTTTCCTTCTTATTTTTTTCGACCATTATACGATCGTGCTTTTCACCGCACAGATGTTACCGCCGTATCTCTCGACTCATCGGATGAGACCAGGAAAGTAAGACAAGCGCGAGAAAAGGCAGCAACGGCGGTTCGGTTTAGCGGGAAAAAATAATCAAAGTAAGGCCGCAAGAAGAGTTCAACTGGAGTCAACCCTGTCTTGGGAAAGGCAGGCTTTCTGTCACGTCTTCGGTATGCTCGTTTTGAAGATGTTACGAATAACGCTTGGGCTGTTTACGACGTTAGCTGTCACCCCTCCCTCTCCTTCCTTCTGATTTGCCTAAGAGGGCGGGGTTAAACGCATGGGTATAAAAACCGACCACCTGACTAGAAGAAGAGCACTCTCGAACACCGAAACCGTCGGATTCATCTCTCGAGTCTACTTCGCCTTTCCAAGCATGATGAACACCTTCGTAAGTATATGCATGCCAAATTGCTCATTCTACCTCGAAGTAATTCCTCATGCATGATGTAACGAGAGGGGGAAAAGACAAGGGCGCGTTTTTCTTGTTCATTTTTATTATCATTTTATTGTACCCTCAAAGGGGAGGTATTGCATGGGGGAGTTAGTAACAAAAAATACAAAAATCAAGAACAACAAATGTCGCTCGTTAATACAAACGATGATTAATTAAGTCCGGGAGTGATGATGTCACACATGGCGGCCCGAAACCTTGACTTGTTCTTTATGGCGACATCTGTGCCGGGAAGGTGGTTCCATTCTCGGGAGGTCGTCGGAATAAATGAGTCATGATAGCTTCTCGTATGGCACTGCATTATTCCAACCTTACAATGATGATCAATGCGAGATGAAATGTAAGTAGGGGATGATATCAGGTAATCGCGCAGGTACGAATGGTGGAAGTATAAGTTGTGGAATAAAGCACGGCGAGAACACTTGCGTCGGGATGAGAGTGGAGGAAGTAGTAAAGAGCTTTTCATAGAAGTTACGCTTGATGTTCGGTTATAATTGCTGCAAATAAAACTCGAGGCATTGTTTTGGATTAGTTCGAGTGATTGAACGAGGCTAGCGGAGCGGAGACACAACCTCATGAAGCTAACAGACAAAGAGGTCAAGGCTAACAGACAAAGAGGTCAAGGAAGGCTTAGGGTTTGTTATTTGTAGTTTTTAGCTGTAGTGGGGTAGTTATGACGTAAAGAGAAAGGTAGTTAAAGTGGACGGAAAAGCGCCAGCCGTCCGTGGGGACCGAACCCACGACCTTCGGATGACGCGCCAATTCAGCTGCGGCTGCGGTCGTTGCAACGTCCAGTTCATTTGGGTATTTCTGTGCACTTATTCGAGGGAGTGTTAGTTAGTGCCATCCGTAACCATGGCGGGGAGTGCTGAAAACACTCACACGCAAAAACGAAAGTGAATGACGGTTAAATACACTTGCAAAGTTTGCTACGCGTGCTGAGGAGGGTGATCGAAAGGGAGATAGGAGAATGGAGTTTCAGCCAGTCACACGCACTACTAAGGCGGCGATGTGTGGATACAGTAGGACAATCATATCCGTTTCCTGCAGCTGCTACAGGAGAAACTCGATAGATTTCTGGGGTTTTATACGTCCCAGAACCGCGATATGATTGTGAGAGACGCCGCATAGTGGAGGGCTCCGGAGATTTCGACCATCTGGGGTTCCTTGACCTGTACTGACATCGCACAGTACGCGGGCCTCAACATTTCGCCTCCATCGAATTGCAGCCGCTGCGGCAGGGATTCGATCCGGTGGCCTTCGTATCTACAGCCGAGTACCATAGCCACTAGACCACCGCGGTTGGCTAGAGAAAAAAATTACTCCATCTCCCGCTAAAGGGAACCATGTGTGGATGCGAAGCAGCGGGGAGATGGTTAACTTGAGCGGGAGATGGCGTAATTTTATTGAGAGGACGAATGAGAATGTATAAGATAAGGAGAGAGAACGCGGTGGTCTACCGTCGCGCCTCTAACCTAAGCTGCTTCGCATTATCGCGCGCGGAGCCGCAGGTGTTGCCATTCGTTGCGCAATCCGGAGAGGAGCGTCGAGAGGAGAGGAGGAATGCCGAGAGGAGAGGAGACAAGGAGAGGAGGGGAGGAGGATGCGCATGCGCAGTGCGGGTGCGGGCGCCGCACGGCGGATGAATAGAGGGAGAGAGCGACATAGCCTCCGACCATAAGCTGCTTCGCATCTAAAACTCGTTTTCCTTTCGAGGCTGATTAAACGTGAGACCAGGGTACGATGATGTTTGCTCCAGTGAGAGTCCAGCATACCGGTATGTTCAAGGCGTAACAGGCATTCCGGCGTTGTTTCTGTAAGCGTCAGCTGGACTAAGGACATTTAATGAAAGGCTCCGTGCATTAAAAGCTGCGTCTTGTACTGGTCATTCACAAACATTCGTAGCTTTCTCAAGCAAGGCTGACGTCGTAACTTTCTCATAACTGCAGGTGTGGTATACTACCACGCAAATGCTTCAGAAAACGCACGTGGAAACGACCACCGATGAACAAACAGCTTAACCGGTGGATCATTGCAGACACATCCTTCGGGGGTACGGGTCCAGCTTCCACTGGCGGCGGTTTGCCATTTATCTTAATGTTTTTCTTTTACGTTTTTCAATCTCATGTTCACTGTTGTCTTTCTCATAATCCGGCGACACAATTCGCCACCCGCGTACGCGGCGAGTGCTTACTGCGATTGACTAATAGTAAACAGGGATATATACAATTATAAGAGCTGTATTGCAGAAGTGCTCAGTATAAGAAGTTCCAATCTGTCTTTTCTCGGTTTCCAACCGGCTGCAAAGCCGAACCCGAAGCACAGCTACACCTAGCTGTCGTTCAAATACAAACGCAGTCCCTGGTTGTCGCCTGCCTCCTGGTGGCCGGAGCCCACTGTGGCGCAGTCTTCACGTACGGTGTCCCGGCCGCCGTGCCCGTGATCCACCAGCCAGTGGTGTACCAGACCGCTATCAGAGCCCCCGTGGTGGCCCAGCACAAGGAGCTGGTGCACGTGCCTCACCACGAGTACGGTTACACCGTCGAACAGAGCAAGCTTGTGCAGCCAAAGTCCACTGTCGTCCACCACGACCCACTCACTGGGTGAGCATGCCAAAGGAAACTCCACCTTCGCTTTCTATCGAGGTCTCTGGACTATAGCACAGTTGAAATTTTGGCATGTTGTTATTCAGTCCGGCCGGAAGCTTCCCGGCGTTTACTATAGCAGTTACATGAGAGGGTAAAGTATTGGGAAGCATTACTTGATACTGTCACAATAAGCTCCGAAATGTGAAGTTTTATTAGTCACTCTGGTTGCCAAATTTTTCACGCCGACTTGAATTTCGAGAACACATGCGCCGAGCGAACAGGTACACAAAGAGAAGGCACACATGGGTCGCCTTGTGTCGCTCTGTCTTCTTGTTGTGCGTTTGTTCGCCCAGTTATATCTAATTTGAAGAAAATTTGTCTGGACAAAGGATAATCAGTAGTGTATTGTGTAGGAAACGCGAGGTGTGAAGCGTGAGAGACATGCGGAACAGAAACGATTTGTAGCGCAAGAAACACGGGCACAAAAGAAGACACGAGACACACACGTCTTTTGTGTCTTGTGTTTCTTGCGCTACAAATCATTTCTGATCTACACAACCAACGGGCCCAACTCGCCACGATTATGACGCGTGAAACCTTGAAGCACACGTGAATCTTTGCGAACACCGATGACATCTCTCAACGCAAAACACGATCATTGAAAGAACTGTCCACAACTGGAACTTTGGCAACAACATAGTCCGCGGCGAGTGGCCTTGAACATGGAGCATTTTCCATGAGAAGCCCGTCTGACTTCGCCTTCATATCTTGGTGCGATGCAAGCACAGATGGCAATCCCTCGTCTTCACGGACATTTAATTTGTTCACCATGCGGGCTTTCACAGAACTGCTTCAGATTAGATTACGTCCCGGGCGCAGAAAAGATCATGCGTCGTTGCTCATCAGCTAGTATCCAAGACGACAGCACTATGTCGCCCTGTCTTTCTCTTTTTGTCCTGTTCTAGACAGCATTAAGTCCGTTGTACATCTCACTATAAAGTTAGGCCTAGAAAACTCGCTGCGAATTCGTTACGTATTTACGTTCACTGTAAATATGTAAATATGTTACGTGCACTGCAGATATGCCCCCGGCAACTGGTGGCCTCATCTAAGTGGTGTATAGAGGAAGCACAAAAAATGACTGTATGTACTTTTGAAAAAGACTGTAACACTAACGCAAATACCTAATTGTTATTGTTATCTTTTTTTAGTTGTAGATTAAACGTTATGCTACCCACCCGTTACGCGTCACGTGGTGCAGATAACGTGGTGATGATCCTCATCATCTCCACGTTATGCCTAACGCTCTTTCGAGGCGTAGACGCAGCTACAACCATCTTCGAGTGTCGCAGCGGTAGCCGAAGTGGCCAGCGTGTGCTGCTTTTCTTCCTTTTTATTTCCTTTTAGAACGAAAGTGCCCATTGTCACGGAACTACCGGATGAGCAAGCCACGAACCCTACAATGATTACGTACAACTGTCCATTTAACTACTAGGTTCCTAAGATACACATGTGATGGAAGATTTCACTTGAACCTACTTAAACCAAACGTAATCGTAGTAGTAATTTTTCGGATGCTTATGCCAAGCTTTGAGTCTTCGGTGTCTTTTGAACAATGTTATACATCAGGCAATTTCTTTTTCCATTAGTTCTTGCTTTTTCTCTCTCTCTCTCTTTTGCCGTACTTTCGAGCACAGACTAAAAGCTTCTCTCTCGTCCTTTCTATTCCCAAACAGCCTGCCATACCAGCAGACCGACATCCACCATGCCCCAGTCGCCGTTGGCTCCCGCAGCTCCGTTCACCACAGTCGGCCGGGCTACGTCGCCGAGCGTACCAAGACTTACGTCTACTGAACATGCCCGCCCTCGCGCGAGGACTTAATTACCAACTCAGACCGGCATCCCGTTTCCACCGAGACTGAATAAATAGGTTTGTTCGTCCTGAATATGCTTTTCTATTTCTGCGAGAATTCTTTCCTGTGTTCACATACGAGAACGCCCTTTACAAACTCCTTGTCTTAGCAACAACTCCTGGGCTTTTACGTGCTAAAATCACGATATGATTATGCGACACGCCATAGAAGAGGTCTCCGAAAATTTGTTTAACCTAAACAGGCGCTTAGAATGCTCCAAAGTCCTTCCCTTCACGAGGTAGATTTAGCCCCTTCGTCCCGGACGTGACACGGGACTGTCCAGACTGCGGCACTGAATACTCCTCATTAGCTCATGTGCTCTGGCAATTCCCCGCATTACAAGATGCAGATTTCAACGGACAAGAACGTTTGGAGCACGCCCTTAAATGTGGCGATCTCTCTGGGCAACTACGGGCTGTCGAGAGAGCCTGCAAAAGGCACAGAAGCACGGTTTGCCAGTTCCTGTGCGGGCGCGGCCCGCCGCTACCGAGGACCCCCATGGCTAGGGCGGCCATGACGTAGTTCCTTAGGATCCAGCAAGGTTCTCTGTCTGTCTCTCTGTCTGGCCCGTTGTGTACTTGTGGTACGGGCAGGGGCCATTTAATGTATGCTTCATTTGCCCCACAATAAATACTTGTCTGTCTGTCTGTCTGTCTGTCTGTCTGTCTGTCTGTCTGTCTGTCTGTCTGTCTGTCTGTCTGCATCTAAATGCAAGTACAAAGAGCGTCTAGCATCTCGCCTCAGTTGAAATGCGGTCTACACGCGACCAGGACCGACCGCACGTCTCTTGGGCCGCAGTCTCAGGTCGCAGTCTCGGGTCGCAGAACTGTCTAGTTCCTTTAACGTTCACTGACATTGAACATTACACGGACCTCTAGCATTTCACCTTTATCGAAATGCGACCGCCTTGGCCAGTACGGAACACGCTTACTTCGGGAGGACAGCTGAGCGCCCTGCCACTGCACACCACGGTGGTCCAGCGGCATAACGAAAAGTATATGCGCAAATATTTCCGTCGCATATGTGCGAACAAAGCCTCGTGCGAACAAGATAGCCGACGGGCAACCAGCTATCGAGGAGTGAAGGTCGACTTAGTCGCGTATTAACTATCTGCAATATTCTGCAAGTTACTGTCTACCCCCCACTCCCATCCACGTTTCTGTCACGTCACCCCTTCTAGTAGCTGGCCGCCTTTCGGGTGTCAGCCGGTCACCACTGCTGAACAAAATGCCGCAGGAGACCAGCAAACTTTTTTTTTCTAGCTAAGCTTCTATAGTCTAGCCTGTGTCGGCGCAGTCGGCGTTGTTCTGGACGTCAGGCAATAACTCTTAGAAGGATGGATGGCTATGAGCTTCCCCTTTGTAACGGGGCGGTGACATGTGCGCCACCAGGCTCGTAAGAAGATTTAAGAACTTTTTTTTCTCTCTCTCTTTTAATTTTCCTCATGCCTTTTAAATTTACTTCAATCAAATCGATCATGCCATATCAAAAACGGAATTTCATAGCCCAGTTCCCTGCCCCTTATGGCAGAAATTCCATATTTTTCCCTATAATTATTTTTGTCCGTTCTCTCTAGTTTTCTGCCACCAGTATTCTAACCGTCTCTTACTTATTTCAATCGCGGCTAGTTCAGCTTCCCGTTGTTCGCCCTAAAACCCAAGGCTTCATGTAGGGTGGTGCCCAAACGTACACCTGGGTGGATATTTCCGCATTCAATCAGAACATGCTCTGTCGTTTCCCTATCTTCCTCACAGCATGTGCATTTTTCTTCTTCTTTACTGAATTTCGCTTTATAAACACGCGTTCTAAGGCAGCCCGATCTCGCTTCAAACAATAAAGCGCTTCCTCTTGAATGGGCGCGTTCCATTACTCGGACGACAAGTAAGCGAAGCTGTCTTTGAAGCTGTCGGGGTAGGCTGTCTACGATGCTGTCCAGAATTGGAACACGGCCATAGAAGATGGATTGTTATGAAAATAGTGCCGGGGCTTCAACCCGGGTCCCCTGGGATCCCTAGCGCCCTCTGTGGAGTAAAGCATTAGTTTCTGCCTCCATGTCATAGGGTGTGTTCCAATACTCACGGTAGACGGCTAAATAGACGGCAACGTAACAGCGGCCATCTTAAGTCCCATTCCATTTCTCACGTAGACGGCAAAATAGACAGCTTCGCGAAGACGGCATACGAAGACAAAAACGATGCAGGCTACTTTGCTGTCCAAACAAGATGGCGGCTGAGAGGATTGCTTGAATATCCACGAACATCGCCGGAGCGGTCGTCTGCTCGCAAATAGGCGCTTTTTTACGCAGTTTATGTGAGCTGAATTGAGTTTTTCGTATATTGGAACATGAAATAAGCAAAATTAACCAAAATTGTGAGCGTTTTTTTTTTTTGCTATCTTCTGTCGACGCGAGATAGCGCCTCATCGTGCAAACGTCATCCGGGCGCGTTCCATTACTCGGACGACAAGTAAGCGAAGCTGTCTTTGAAGCTGTCGAGGTAGGCTGTCTACGATGCTGTCCAGAATTGGAACACGGCCATAGAAGATCGATTGTTATGAAAATAGTGCCGGGGCTTCAACCCGGGTCCCCTGGGATCCCTAGCGCCCTCTGTGGAGTAAAGCATTAGTTTCTGCCTCCATGTCATAGGGTGTGTTCCAATACTCACGGTAGACGGCTAAATAGACGGCAACGTAACAGCGGCCATCTTAAGTCCCATTCCATTTCTCACGTAGACGGCAAAATAGACAGCTTCGCGAAGACGGCATACGAAGACAAAAACGATGCAGGCTACTTTGCTGTCCAAACAAGATGGCGGCTGAGAGGATTGCTTGAATATCCACGAACATCGCCGGAGCGGTCGTCTGCTCGCAAATAGGCGCTTTTTTACGCAGTTTATGTGAGCTGAATTGAGTTTTTCGTATATTGGAACATGAAATAAGCAAAATTAACCAAAATTGTGAGCGTTTTTTTTTTTTGCTATCTTCTGTCGACGCGAGATAGCGCCTCATCGTGCAAACGTCATCCGGGCGCGTTCCATTACTCGGACGACAAGTAAGCGAAGCTGTCTTTGAAGCTGTCGAGGTAGGCTGTCTACGATGCTGTCCAGAATTGGAACACGGCCATAGAAGATTGATTGTTATGAAAATAGTGCCTGGGCTTCAACCCGGGTCCCCTTCGTCCGAAGACGTCCCACTTAACCACTTCACACACACCCACACCCACTAGTGCAAGGAGTGAGCATATATGAACCATATGAACGTCTTCGATTTTGTACAACCTAACGGGAAATAAAAAAGGAAGGAAGGAAGGAAGGAAGGAAGGAAGGAAGGAAGGAAGGAAGGAAGGAAGGAAGGAAGGAAGGAAGGAAGGAAGGAAGGAAGGGTAGTAGGTCAGGCACACAAACGCCAGTCTTCGCTTCCCCCTTTCTTCTTCCTTTCTTCATTTCTTTGTCTTGGCATTCATTTTCTTTTTGAATGAACACCCAGTTAATATCATAATAAGCAAATAAATGGCACGTGCTCATTTCGCATTTCTTTTGGTGAACCACATTCCGCGCCTCTCCGTCGTCGCAGACGCGTCCGCGCGCGCTCACAGAGTTCACGAGATAATGGAAAGTCCGCGCATCGGTTCCGTGGTTGGCCTTCGTACGCGCGGCTTGCCACGGCTTCCGGTTCTTGAGTCGTCGGTCTTCAGCCCTTCGGTCGCACGTGAAGAGGACGCGAGAACTAGCCGGGTGGACTCATGGCTCTCCTGATAGCTCTCACGTACTGAGCAGGAACCCAGTACAACCACACGCCGCCCGCGGCAGCAGGTCCGGTGAGAATCAACTGCGTACAGATCGAATTCACGCGGCGTACAGCACAGGCGCGCATGCCTCCTGAGAGTCCATTAACCGCCGACAGCCGGTGGCATCCATCTCCTCGCGATATGACGCTCCTGATCGAGAGCGGATATCAAATTAATTTTTGCTGTTTCTTTTTTTATCTGTTGTACTTACAGTACGTCACCATCTCACTAAACATTTACCTTCTCACTAAAAACAAATTTAACATCAATAGTGACCAGTACTTGATGGCACGGCAAGGCAGAATATTACGAAGAAGCAAAGATGGCACTTTCGAAGTACCTCAGATGCACATTAACAGTTATGCGTTTTCCTTCATCCCAAGAACCATTAAAGAATGGAATGAATTACCGCTACTGACGCGACAAAGCAGCAATGCGGATCAATTTGAAGACAACCTAACACGACGTTAAAGATGCACGCACGTATACGCTTCTTCTTTCTATTTTGTTGGCGTCCTTGACATTCATTTGCATTGCATTGGTAGTTTGTATTAGTTGATCTGTATATATATATATATGTACGGAATATTTCGCTTATGTATACAACTTTCTGTTTTTGTACGGTAGCTCTCGGCCATGTTTTGTAATATTTTTGATTAGCTTGCATTAATGGTGCTGTATAAGGTGATTAATGTATGGTTTATTTATGCTCATGTGTCTTGTTATTTTTTGTTAAATTCTTTGCTTATGCAGTATGTTGTTCTCTTTCAAGTGCTTCTTTTCTCTTCATGTAATGTACGACTAACAGAAATGCTGCTTTTGACCCACCCTGTAACGGCTGACAGGACAACAGTATGAGTAAATAAAAATCTAAAAAAATGACAGTTGTCATTACCTGTCGTTTCTAAACGCGAAGGCAAAAATCTTACGACATCTGTTGCACACCGTAATCGGCACCTTAATTCGAATCAACACACTTTAATAACGAACATGTGTCATTGTGCACGGCCAACGTTAGCCTACACTAGTCATCACTTCACCAAATATAGCAAGTCGGCTAGTGCCAACCAGCACCATCAGTGCGCGAGTACATGCGGTACTTGATGTCGGTCGCAACTTCTAAAATCACCGCGAACGATATGCTGAGTTATACAGAAAGACAAGCACGCACGCACACGCACACACACACAACACAAACGCTCGGTGCGCATGCGTGCTGGTGTGTGTGTGTGTGTGTGTGTAAAAGAGAGAGAGAATGAGTGTGTGAGTGTGCGCGTGAGTGAGTGAGTGAGTGAGTGAGTGAGTGAGTGAGTGAGTGAGTGAGTGAGTGAGTGAGTGAGTGAGTGAGTGAGTGAGTGAATGAGTGAGTGAGTGAGTGAGTGAGTGAGTGAGTGAGTGAGTGAGTGAGTGAGTGAGTGAGTGAGCGAGCGAGCGAGCGAGCGAGCCCGAGCGCGTGTTTGAGTGAGTGTGTGTGCGCAGGTGTGAGAGATAGTGTATGTGAGAGTGAGTGAGAGAGTGTGCATGTGTGTATTTTGTGTTTACATCACATGTGTCGAAAATTAGGCGTCCGCGACGTCGCCACCAATGGCACCTAAAGCCACGCGGTCGGTGAAGCCTAAAGAATGACGCATTTACGCTTGACGTCATAACGGCTCTGGATTTCGGCTCAAGGTCACTTCTATGTCACTTACAAAGGGAGCGAAAATTACTTCATCCTTAATACAGTGGCATTTAATTGACCCCGCGTACTGAAACATGGAGAAACTCACCATTATGTGATACTCTTCGTGGCCCTCGATAGGTTGGCTGACCACAGCGGCGACTTCATCCAAGGAATACTTATCCGTCGTCTCTGTAAGGTGTTGTTACACAGCGGTAAGGCTAAAGCGTAACAGAGGGTGTGTATTGAACGTTCGCCGAGTAAACCCTTACAAAAATGCTATATATGGCGATATCAGGAATAGTGCATATCTGGCTATATACGGCACGTGCCCGTACGTGGCCACACTTGCCTCAATCGTGATAGAAGCATATATGGCAATGAAAGACCAACTCGAGGAATGTCATGTAAGACTTTGATACCTATTGGGCAAATACGGCCACATACGAACACGTGCCATATATAGCCAGGTATGCGTATATGGCCATATATGCATATCTGGGTATATATGACACGTGTCCGTATGTGGCCGTATTTGCCCAATACGTATCACTCTTGTGTGACATTCCTCGTGTTGGTCTTTCATTGTCATATATGTTTCTTTCACGATTGGGGCAAGTGTTGCCACGTACGGGCACGTGCCATATATAGCCACATATGCCCAATTACTGATATCGCCATATATGGCATTTTTGTAAGGAAAGCCACGGCTGGTCTGGAGAGGGGCCTGTCCACGCGCACAGCGGCGAGCGAAAAGTTTCGCGAAGACAAGCTCGTCAACTCAGGGAAGCATTCGTCGCAGATGTCCACGAACGAAATTATGATCATTGCGTATGGGAGCTGTTACGAGCAGTAAAACTAATGAATCAGCCGCTTGCACGCACGGGAACCCAGGGTTTGTTCTGCCGGAAGCGCATCTCTTGTTAACTTTCCTCACCTCTTGTGCTGATCCAGAACTGGTCCTCTTCTAACTTGAATGTGAGCCGGACCTTTTGCTTCTGGCTGTTTAGCATCCCAGCGATCGGTCCATTCGGAAGGTCGTCCTGATACGAAAATTTAAGAGGAAACAATGAAAAGTCACTGGGCAGGGAGACACGCTATTTGCCAACGAAACACCTCCTAAAGCGCAAATTCGTATAAGCCCTGTTTGAGGCTGGCCTAGCTGGTGATCCAACTGACGGTTGGATCACCAACTAGGTGATCCAGCGAACTGTTGGTGATCCAACAAACGGCGCAACGGCGGATGGCAGACAAAAAAAGAAGGGCAACAAGAACAGGCCCTTGTACTCTCCTCTGTTTTGCGTTCCTCGTCCGTTGGCGCACTGTTTCTTTAAATAAACAGAAATTTACAATCATGGTGAAACAGCGCGAACAAACAAGGACCGAAGACAAGGAATAGACGAAAACAGCGCCCGTGTCGTCTATTCCTTGTCTTCGGTCCTTGTTTGTATATGACAGTATACCAACTCGCCCAACTTGCTACTTTGCTCCAGATATTTACAAACCGTTCGACTCACGTGCACATTCAAAATACCGGGAAAGGCATCGTCCGGAACCCCGTCGTCGATAATCGCCTTGTGTTTCTGCAAGGTGCCACCGAAGACGCCTATAAGGACAAGCGTGTTGGACATACGCGCCGCAAAGTCTTGGCCACAACTATTGTTCGTAAGCTTATTACACGCTGTAGATTCATCGGGAAATCGAGATATGGACAGGAGCAACGACGCTAGTGGTGACTTCCTGCGGGGCTTTTGACAACCACAGGGCGTTTCTATGATTGATTGATTGATATGTGGGGTTTAACGTCCCAAAACCAGCTCTGATTATGAGAGACGCCGTAGTGGAGGTCTCCGGAAATTTCGACCACCTGGGGTTCTTTAACGTGCACTGACATCGCACAGCACACGTGCCTCAACATTTCGCCTCCATCTAAATGCAGCAGCCGCGGCCTGGATTCGATCCCGCGACCCTCGGATCCGCAGCCGAGTGCCATAGTCACTAGACCAGCGTGGCGGGGCCAGGACGTTGCTTTAAAAGGCACAAATACAGAATAACTACAACGAAAGGAAGAACAGCTGCTTGTCCATTAACACAAATTTTCGCTCAGGAGTGCCGGACAGCACTAAAAAAGACAGGCTGAGTTGTTCTGTAACTGTCCAGCCAACGGACATGTCTGTTTCAGCGTGGTGTCACCAGAGAATCGGATTATATGCAAGGTCTCCGAGATTCGAGCGATGAGCAGTGAATATCCGGAAGTGCAGTGCTCGCCGCGTTGAACCGCATGTTCCGGTCCTTGCGTGTGTGTTCAGAGTTGGGGCTCAGTGCCCCGCCACGGTGGTCTAGTGGCTATGGCACTCGGCTGCTGATCCGAGGGTCGCGGGATCGTATCCTCCGCCGCGGCGGCTGTATTTCGATGGAGGCGAAATGTTGAGGCCCGTGTACACTGTGCGATGTCAGTGCACGTTAAAGAACCCCAGGTGGTCGAAATTTCCGGAGACCTCCACTACGGCGTCTCTCATAATCAGAGCTGGATTTGGGACGTAAAACCTCAGGAATCAAGCGATCGATCAATAATTACATGTTTCCGCGTGATTCATCCGGGACGATGTGACGTATAAGAAATGTGCGTGGAACCTTTATGTACTTCGTACGGACAGTGTGGAATGGATGGAATACGGTGGGGAGCGTTTCAATGGTGTAACTGGAATATGCAAGTTCAGTGCGACTTGTCCGTCATAGGGCGTCGTTGCCCCAACATTGCTGTTGACTTCCGCGTATCTGAAAATTTGATGATCGGGCATTTCACAGCGTCGTGCGAAGACTAAGAAGCTTGCAACGCGTTCGCACCAACTGCCAAAAAATGGCACACTCACTTCCTGTCTGCAGAACGGCACTTTCTTGGCTGAAACAGAAGAGAAGGAGAAGAGAGAAAAATAATAAGGGGCAATGTCCGATAGTACCAACGATTTGTTTATCGTCCGCCGCGGTGGTGTAGTGCTTAAGGTACTCGGCTGCCACCCAAAATACGCGGGTTCGATCCCGACCGCGGCGGTCGCATTTTCGATGGAGGCGAAAATGCCAGAGGCCCGTGTACTGTGCGTTGTCAGTGCACGTTAAAGAACCCCAGGTGGTCTAAATTTCCGGAGCCCTCCACTACGGCCTTTCTCTCCTCTCTATCTCTTTCATTCTCTTTCCCCCACCCCCACGGACGCTTAGCCGTGCTCCCTACATGGGCTGCAGAAATTAGCGTCCTTTCCGAACCACAAGCATAATCATTTGTTTATCGATATCCGAATAAACAGGCAACGAAAGGCCATGTAGTGAGAAGGCAAGGTAACCGATGGTCATAAAGGACAAGAGACTGGATTCCAAGAGAAGGCAACCCTGGTGGAGGGTGGCAGGGAGTTAAGTGGGCAGATAAGATCAAGGGGTTTGCGGGGATAAAGTGATCACGGATAGCACAGGACCGGGGTTACAGGACACATATCGGAACGGGTCTTTACTTACGGGGGGCGTATACATTATTATTATTATTATTATTATTATTATTATTATTATTATTATTATTATTATTATTATTATTATTATTATTATTATTATTATTATTATTCCATCAAGAAAGGAAGCCATTTAGGCACGACAATAATCTGATCACATTTTGCTAGCGCGTGCGAGTGTTCGAAAATTTCGAAAATCGAATTGTGCAGTGTCACATTCGATTATATCTCCGAATAAAGTAACCGTTGCTTCGTAAATATGAATATTTTTCGAATCGTCAGCGAATACATCTACGTTGTTAAGAACGCCTCGATGCGGACGGAGATATTGGGCCCTGGCTTAAAAGGGTGCCAAAGAGAGAGAGAGAGAGAGAGAGAGCTCTTTATTGAAAGGCAGAGAACTTAGCCGGCGTTGAAATATCGCTGACATGCTACTCTGCGTAGGGAGGGAGTTTGGGGAGAGAAAAGGGTGCTAAAGTCGGACACTACACTGACTTAGACGTTTAAGTTATTCTTGAGTAACCGGGCCACTACCCTTAATCTCGTCGCCATGTTATGTTTCGTATCAAACGAGAAAATGGACTTCAAAGTTTCATTTTTGAATTTCACGCCGCAAGTTAGAGCACATGACGTCACTAACCATAGCACCATTGTTTTTTTTTTCGTATTCTGGCCGCATTGCCCCGGTCAAATTGTTTTGAAGAACAGGTCACATTAACCAACGCCACCTAGAAAAAAAGAAGGCCTTCGCACGCCGGTGTGACGTCACGCTAGTCGGATGGGCCGCACAGTCGACGCCGTCGGCGTCTCCGCGACTCAGCGCATTGCGGTTACTATATGGCTTCGGAAAATGAGCGCTGCCCTTGAGTGACAGCAACCTAGCAATATATCTGCTTCCGTTCCAAAGCAAGACACGTAGAGCTTACGCAAAAATAAGGGGAAGCCGCTTGTTCACCGCAGTCAAGATCATCATAGAAAGCAACATTCTCTCATAATTTGATTACTTTGATTTTGATAAAATCCATCAGTGAATGAACTTTAATGAACTTTAATTGAATTCTGACATTGTTTTTTTTTTTTGTGTATCGTAACCAAGTTTTAAACCTCCTTGATCGTAACATGACCTCTTTTTTTGTTCCTGCGGATATTTGGCCGGCGCTAAGATAGGTGGCGTTGCATTAAATCTCCGGCCTCTTCAGAATACAAAGTACATCTCAAATCGCTATGACCTCGCCACCTGTGTTTTCTTCGTGTTTTCAAGCTTACCGGGCGTCTTCTCCGAGCAAGAGTCGTACCTTTGGTATTAAGGTGCACAGTCAGCAGCAAAACTTTGCGGGACGCGTGACTATCGAAAAGCCTACATAAACGCTCAGCCTCAGAACACAGCCTCGAACCCTTCGGTCGGTAGAACTTTTTGTGAGGTACAGGCCGAAGCCTTTAATTCGAGGCTGTGATCAAAGGCTAAGCCGTAACGTAGAATTTTCTGACAGCTTTGAGTCCAGTAAACTTTTGCTGTTGACTGTCATCATCATCATCAACCTGTCTACGCCCACTGCAGGACAAAGGCCTCTCCCATGGATCTCCAATTATCCCTGTCCTGTGCTAACTGGGCCCAATTTATCCCTGCAAACCTCCTGATCTCATCTGCCCACCTAACCTTCTGCCGCCCCCTGCCACGCTTGCCTTCTCTAGGAAACCACTCTGTTGCCCTCAATGAGCAACGGTTGTCTTGTCTTCGCATTACATGCCCGCCCACTACCATTTCTTCTTCTTAATTTCTGTCAGTATGTCCCTAACACGCGTTCGTTCCCTAACCCACTCCGCTCTCTTCTTGTCCCTTAAGGTTACACCTACCATTTTCCGTTCTATAGCTCGCTGCGTCGTCCTCAATTTAAGCTGAACCCTCTTAGCCTCCAAGTTTCTGCCCCGTAGGTGAGCACCTGTAAGATGCTGCTGTTATACACTTTACTCTTCAGAGACAATGGTAAGCTACTATTCATTATCTGACAATGCTTGCCGAATGCACTCCACCAGATTCTAAATCTCCTAATTACCTCAGCCTCATGATTCGGATCAGGGAACACTACCTGGCCTAACTAGACATATCTATTTACTACTTCCAATGCCTGGCCAGCTATCTGAAATCGCTGTGGTCGCTCAAGGCTATTGAACATGACTTTAGTTTTCTGCATATTAATTTTCAAGCCCACTGTTATACTTTGCCTGTTTAGGCCAGTAATCATGCTTTGTACATGTTGACTGTACATCTTACTAAAACGACAAATATCGCTTTTACATTAGTGTCCCCGTATAACACCCGCTCACGAGCGGGTAACTCACGTAAAGTGCTCGTATGTGAACTCCGTGCGGGCTTGAGTTTCTTCACGGCGTCCAGATCCTGCGCGGTCGAACCCACCATCAGTATCTTCGAGTCTGCCGAGAGCCCACAGTCTCGAAGGCTCCTATTGTCGTCCGCTTGGGTCGCGCCTGCAAGCGTAGAGTTCAGACAGGCGGTCTTCGCGGAATATCGAAGGCTCTGGCGAATCGTCGTTGCTGTAGCTATATGCCTTTTCACAGCAAGGAGGCACGGAGCACCGCCGTACTGGGCTTTCCAAGACAGTACTTTGCGTTGTCTGTTTCGTTCCGTTTGTCTTCGCGTATGTGCACTGTTTGATAATGAAGGCTTTTCAACTCGCGAAAAGTGCAATCTACAAACCCTCAGCAGTTTCTTCTTTAGATGCGAAGCAGCTTATGGTCGGGGCTATGTCACTCTCTCCCTCCCTCCCTCCCTCCATCTATCCGCCGTGCGGCGTCCACACCCGCACTGCGCATGCTCCTCCCCCTCCTCTCCTTGTCTCATCTCCTCTCTTCTCGGCATTCCTCCTCTCCTCTCCGGATTGCTCAACGAATGGCAACACCTGCGGCTCCGCGCGCTATAATGCGAAGCAGCTTAGGATAGAGGCTTGACGGTAGACCACCGCGTTCTCTCTCCTTATCTTATACATTCTCATTCGTCCTCTCAATAAAATTACACCATCTCCCGCTCAAGCTAAACACCTCCCCGCTGCTTCGCATCCACAAATGGTTCCCTTTAGCGGGAGATGGTGTAATCTTTCTTTCTTTTTTTTTTTGATGGGGGGAGGAGTGTAACGAATATTTAATACAGCCCAGCGGGGAATACGGCGGCGCCCAGGGAGCCTTCTGTGTAAACGCGGATAGAGTGTAGCAAGCTGCTCAACAGAAGCACTGATGGCACCTCTATAGAGTTCTCTAATGCACCCACCAGGAGAAACCCTTGCGCTGCAATCGCCCGACTACGCAGCAAGAACATAGGTTTGGCAGCAGACGAACCTATCCAATCTACGCAGTTTCCGCTTCGGACACTCTTGCAGCTTTGCATATTATGTTTTCTTTGCCTTCTTCGGCAGTTATTTCTAAGCAACGCTTTTTCTTAGCATTAAGCACAAACACTATGGACGCAACCACTTCGAAAATGGCTTACTCTGAAATGATCACTTTGCACAAAAAGGTTCGAAGGCAGAAGTGAAATGGTTACATTTATTAGATGTGAAGCAGCTTCTGGCCAGTGGTGATGGTGTGCGGCGTGACCACCCTTACTGCGCATGCGCAAACCCTCTCCACACACCTCCTCTCCACTGCCCCTCTCCAAACACCTCTCCGAACGGCGTGCGTTGACTATGGAAACGCTCTTCGATGAACGCTTTACCAGCTCGCACGGAACGAGAACGCGCCCTCGCCCGCCTAGTCAAACCGATGCACACCAAGGCCACCTAGGTGGCGTTGTGCAAACGCGGGTTGCACCCCCTGTGCTGCTTCGCATCGCCTCATGGCCCCTTTGGAGGGAGATGGTGTAATTTGTTATGCATAATGCCCATCATCAGTGAACCCTCTCAACCACCATGTTCGCATACAGTTCCCGTAAACCGCTGGCAGCAGGTGTAGTAAACTGTACAGGAAGCTCCTTAGTTCCACGTACGCGGTACTTTCCGGTGCGTCTGAGGAGCGCCATTAAAGGGGCTGTCTACCGTCCCTCATTTATTTTCTGTCTTTTCATCGCAAGAGAAAGTGCGCCATACGAAGTGTACAAGTGGTGTCGCTCGAAAGTAGAAATTCATAACGGAATTTTTCGGTCATCGTGCTCACCGCTTCTGCATGTGTTTAGGAATGCCGGCAACACTGATTACCGGGTTTTGGCAATATTAGTTTAATAATTAAGATTACGCTTCGCCGCAAATGAACACTACTAGATTGAGACAAATACACTTGTAAGTAATCAAGTATCGTTTTTAAACATGTGAGCCTGCATGGGTTTTTCTATGTTTTCGTTACACTTGGAGTTTGACACAGATCACCGAGGATGGCGCGACCGGTCATTTTTTCGCGACTTTCACCACAAAGTTAAAAATATTATTCCTTTCTTTATGGGGTACAAGCATGCTCGTTCCCGTCCATGTAAGTAACGATCCTCCCATTTTCACCACAACCGCGAAAAAAAATCCCGATCGGTAGACAGTCGGTTTAACACAAACTAAAGCTCAAAATGAAAATACTCTTCCGTTGCGTTTCGTGTTCGTTCGCGTAGCAGTACAATACACACTCATCCACACTTCTGGCTGTTTACACCTGTAACAAGCGGTGAATAAGCGTTCTTTTTTATGAGTAAGCACTCGAGGAGCGTACCTTTGTAGCAGAGCTTCTGCATTGCTGGCGGGATTCCTGCGATTGAAACAGAGGTTATAATGTGAAATCGTGCACCACAAGCCGGAATAAACATATTAATCTTTAACTCTGGCTGTCCATTTCGCCTGTCAAAAAGACATATATCTCTCAATTTTACAAAACATGACCTTGCGACTTTTTCGGTTTAGCAAAGTTAGTTAGTTAGTTAGTTAGTTAGTTGTTAGTTAGTTAGTTAGTTAGTTAGTTAGTTAGTTAGTTAGTTAGTTAGTTAGTTAGTTAGTTAGTTAGTTAGTTAGTTAGTTAGTTAGTTAGGCTGGGTTGGGTTGGGTTGCGTTGGTCGGTCGGTCGGTGAGTGAAGTAACCGTGACCGTGTAGGGCGGGTAAGTTTGGACATTTACCATCTGCCTGCTGAAGGGGTGCAGAAGTCAAAATCAGGCGGTAAATTGAAAAGCATAAACTCTGCTTGCTTACGAGGAAAGCTATGGTGAACTTTGACGAGCAACAAGTGCATTAGGAGTAATTTACTTGAACTCCACCTCCCCCTCCTCGTTAAAATTCCAGAAAGCTCACTTACACAAACTCCATGAATTACTCCCATTACATGGTTGATTTTAACTTACATAGTTTACTGCAATTGCACTTCGCTACACAAAGGAACTATAGTCAAGCGCTCTCATAAAACGGGCTAGCTGTCCAACAAAAAGGAACCAACGTTACGATAGTTAAGTGGGCAAGTTTGAATGCATTCATGGCGTAGGTTGCCTGGCGTTCACAGCAAAACGGAAAGTGCTGCAAGGCACACGCACTATAGTATACATGCTGTACTGTCAGCGCAAGTCCTGTACGCTCCTAATCCGCAGTTTCGCTGTGAGGGCTTCGCAACCTATACGCCGTGGAAGCAACCCTACAGCAGGCACGTTTCCCGCTTGCTGTGCTCTTCGCACATTTTACTGTGATAGCCCTTACACGGACACTCCAAGCACCATTTCGCCGTCGGCGTCACGCTCCATTTACATGCAAGTAATAATGAGAACGTTTTCGGGGCTTTGCGTCGTCTTTCCAATTAAGATATATGAGCTTGCACGCGCTACCGTGAAAATAGTAAAGGTTTCGCGGTTATCTCTGCGCCTTCTCTCTCTCATCCACTAAGCCCAAAGAATACAAGACAATCCTCAGGTTTTTCTCGCTTCCTTTCTCGGTCCCCAAGCTGTTTGAACGTTCACTCACCCGTCTTCTCCGTTATCGCCTTCTTGAGCCGGGACATCTTCGCCGACAGCGGCAGCTCGATGTCGTGGCACTGCTTGTTGAACGTCACGCGCAGGGTCACGGGGTCTTCCGAGCCGTCGTCTTCGTTATCGTCCTCCTCTTCCTCTTTCATGTTGGCGTCTTCTTCCTGACTCCCGCCCTTCGCCGCCTCCCCATCGCGCTTCTCGTCTTCCCTCTTCTCCTCCGCAGTCTTCACTCTGCCCTCTTTATCGTCCTCGGCATCCTCTCTCTCGCCACGCCTCTCTTCTTCCGACTCCCGACGTTCCACGTGCGGTTCCTCGTCTTCCTCCTCTTCCGTATCCTCGATGCCAAGCAACTCCTCGAGCATGGCCAACAGATCGTCGTCTGTCGTCGAGCCCTCGCTGTCGTCTTCACTTCCCTCGTCCGAGTCCTCGTAAGGAGGATGGTCGAAGATGACGTCCCTGACGCGCACCCCGCCGCGTCCGTCGTCCTCGAGGATGAGGACGATGTTCCCGCGTGAGTCGTCGTCGTCGTCTTCGTCGTCGTCGGTTGCCCCACTGTCGTCGGCGGCTCCGTCCTCGCTCTCCGAGTCGTCCTTTCTCGCGTTCTCTTGCTCGTTTCCCTCCTTCTTGTCCTCGCCTTCCTTAGCGTCGCCATCCGTGTCTGCGGCAGTCTCGGCACTGGCGCCGGCACCTGCAACAAAGCGAACGAACTGAAAGAAGGTATATTCTGCTTGTCTAGTTCGTGAGCTGTGTATCGGAATAGGGACGTTGTTAATGACAAGGACACGGCATTTGAGGCCGGGGCGTTGCATCAACGACCATCTCAGAGAACATTCTCACTCGCTCAGGAACCGACCAAGGAAACTATCTGGCATTACACGCGTCGACCTGCAATATTCGTAACACCATCTAGAAGAGGTCGCACCGAGGCGATGCGCACTGACATCGCGCATTACACGGGCCTCAACATTTCGCCTCCATCAAAATGCAGGCACCGCGGCCGGGATTCGACCCCGCGCCCTTCGGAGCAGCGGCCGCGTGCACACGCCACGGCAACACCGGCGGCAATAGATGACGCTGGGAGCACGAGGTCGAGGGTTCAATTCACGGCTAACGCACGCTGATGAAGCCAGAACGTGCAGTGCTATTTGTAGCGTGCATCGGTAGCGCGGTGAAGTGCTCCGGAAGGTAGGTCTAGGTTCTTTTGCTTGTTTCTATCGTATTTGCTTCTGCCATACAACACAGGAATGAGGTGCCCGATTCTCGCCTAATGTTATACGACGAAATATCTGCTCTCAGTTCTTTGACCCAACGAAAGCACGAAACCCATGCAGAGAATATTGAATATCCACTTAGCTAAGTGTGAACGTGCACCACAGAGAAAAATTACACCATCTCCCGCTAAAGGGGACCATGAGGCGATGCGAAGCAGCACGGGGGGTGCACACCACGTTTGCATCGGTTTGACTAGGTGTCGACGTTAGTGTTAGCTGGAGGAGGAGAATTGCGCTTGTAAAGAGAGACTTTGGTTCGACAGCAATCTGACGGAGATCGGTAGCATGCGCGACGAACGCCAGCGGAACGCGATCGTGCAAGTGCTCCGGCGCGAGTTCACCGACGTGTTGTCAGAGAGGGGGAGTGGAGAGGAGGTGTGTGGAGAGGGTCACGTGTAGAGGGGGAGTGGAGAGGCGATGTGTGGAGAGGAGGTTGTGGAGAGGGTCACGTGGAGAGGAGGTTTGTGGAGAGGGTTTGCGCATGCGCAGTAAGGGTGGTCACGCCGTACACCACCCCCGGATTGAACTCCCCCATAAGCTGCTTCGCGTCTAACATTGTTCTTTTGTCTACATTGTAGCCCAGTATGGCCTGTTCCACAGTAACTTATGTATGAGGTAGGTGTGGAAGAAACCGAGAGAAGCTATTTGAAATGGAGAGTCTGAAGAAACGTCCTCTGGTCAGAGATAGTGGAAAGTAACCATTGGGAAAAAAAGATACGTATATTTGTTTCATGACGTTTATGCGCCCACACAGCAGCGATTCAACATGCTTAGAATACCATACAAGGCCAATGGGGTTGCGTGTTGGGTCCTGCGTGTTGGGTCCTGCGTGTTGGGTCGCGACCCAACACGCAGGACTCTTTACGCGTAAGTTATTTCAATGACAGCAGTGATTGATTGATTGCTGGGATTTTAGATCCTAAAACCAGCTGTGGTTATGACAGACGCCGTAGTGGAGGGCTCAGGAAATTTTGACCACCTGGGGTTCTTTAACGTGCACTGACACCGCGCAGCACACGGGCCTCTGGCATTTTCGTCTCCATCGAAAATGCAGCCACCGCGGCCAGGGTTCGATCCCGCCACGTTCGGATCAGCAGCCGAGTACCATAGCCACTAGATCACCGTGGCGGGTTCAGTGAGAGCAGGGTCTTCATGAGCAGTTGGACAGTGGCTTCGTTGCATAAGATGCACAGTCAGCGCTATGTTTGAGAACAAAACGTCTCAGAAGGTCTATCAAGAGCTGCGGCTTTCATTGCATTTCGGACATTAAGGTTCTTTGAAGGTACCTGGCCGTAGGCAACTGACCCAAATTTTTCTTGCAGGTGGATTAAACAAATACAATTACCGGATTCGATAGAGGAAGTTGAGCATACATGAGAGAAATTACAAAGCGCGTTAATTTGATGTACAGCAAAAAAAAAAAAAAGAAGTACGCAGCCTTCGCTAGGTTGCGCAAGGCCAGAACACAGCGAAGCTGGCCGGTAGTTTACTGAAACAGCTCACTTGATAGTCATGCGATATCTTCGCGGGAACATGTCATGTGATCATCCAAAATCACGTAACGCAATGTCACGTGACATTTCCCCCATAATGATGTAACAAAATGTCACGTGACATGTCACCCCCCCCCTCCAAGCCACGTAACCAAACGTCGACACGTTTCCATCAAAATCTCGTAACGCAACGTCACGTGGTATTTCATGATGCCTTGGTGCCTGAGAAATTACGGCTAGCTTAAACAGCTTCGCTGTTAAAACTGGCATGACAAAGTTCTTACGGTTAGGTTAGGCAGCTTTGCTGCTTATAACAGACCGACCGAACTATGCATGAAAGTTTCAGCGGCTCACGGTGCCCAAGCATAGCATCTTGCACGAGTGCTGCTTACCCTCGGGAGTCTTGTCTTCACCCTCGTCGGAGATCTTCCGTTTCTTGGACTTGCTCTCCCCGTCCGCCTCGTCCTCAGTGACCGACTCTTTGTTCTTCCTGTCGGTGTCCTCGTCGGTATTCCTGTCGGCATCCTTGCTATCAACGTCTTCCTCTTGGTTGGTGGTCTCGATGGCTGTGAGGACAGAGAGAACAACTGCGTTCTTAAAGCAGTCCGCCGCCGCGGACTAGTAGTTACGATGCTCGAATGTGGACCCAAACGAAGCGGGTTGGAACCCAGACGCGGCAGTGGCATTTTCGATGGACGGAAAAATGCCAGAGGCCCGCGTACTGGGCGTTTTCAGTGCACGTTAAAGACCCCTCACACCGACTCGAAAGGGTCATGGTCCTCGAAGGGAGAGAAGAGGAAGGAGATGCAGGGTGAATGAGCCCACTCTGCCGCGAAGGAAACTAGTGATGTCCTGCTTGCACTCGCTGACCACTGCCCTAATTTGCGGATTTCGCGTGGCGAGGTCCATGACTGCTTATGTTGTCGATATGGTTGCTGATTTTCACCCACGTCTTTTCGGCCTCGCTGTTACCCACATTGCAGTCTTAGACACGGGATCACGTGGTTTTGGTCATGCCTTATAATATGCGTGTGCTTGCCTAATAAAGTTAGTTGTGAGACAGCAATGTAAGAGTAGGTAGGAGACGCAGGATACTGAGCCGGGTCGAAATAGAGGACATCTGGCCGGACGTTGAGAGAAATCGAGGAGCAACAACGTCCGTTCAAGCTCCATCAGTAGGATATTGATTAATTGGTTGATTGATTGATTGATTGATTGATTGATTGATTGATTGATTGATTGATTGATTGATTGATTGATTGATTGATTGAAACTATATAAATGCAGGCATTGAACTTTCAGCGGCTCTCGGTCCCTGCTCATCGCATCATGCACTAACACCGCATGCTCACCCTCTGCAGCCTTGTTACCCTCCTCGCCGGCTACCTTCTGTCTCTTTGGTTTTCTCTCCCAATTTGTCTCGTCCTCAGCGTCTGGCTCTTTGTCCCTGCTATCCATGTCCTTTGTGCCAGTGTCCTCGCTCTCAATGTCCTTGTTGACGTCCTTGCTCTCAGCGTCGTCTCTCTGGTTGGTGGTATCGCCGACTGCAAAGAGAAAGCGAAGAGCAGCAACAGTGCCCATTCAAGCTCCGGCATAATGGAAGCACAGTAGGATAGTTTAATTGATCTAGTTAGTTAGTTAGTTAGTTAGTTAGTTAGTTAGTTAGTTAGTTAGTTAGTTAGTTAGTTAGTTAGTTAGTTAGTTAGTTAGTTAGTTATTGATACACTGGCCAAAGTATTATATGTGAACCAACCATGAACCAATCAACCAAATCCCCCTAAACAATGCACTTTGGGCACTCTAAGGGAGCGGATCATAAGGAATGTCGACCACGGATCATGGTCATGTCGTAGGCAAGCGATAGCATCATGCGTGGTCAGGCACCACTAAATTCCACCTCGTACCAAACAACCTAGAGCAGGCGGGTAACTATGTGGGCCCAATCTACCCAAAAGGTAGGCACCGTGCCCAAGGTGGCAGAGGAGCTTGTCTTGTGAAACCACGTGACGACGCCACCTCCGAGTTCTCTTTTTTCCTCTCTTTCTCTCTCCTAGGTCAGGACTGCCGAGGAGCAACGCGCGATCGTCCCTTCCCATTTGGTAGCAAGGGGGGTACAGCGCAACCATGGGCGCAGCCAGAGTCATTCAACGCGCAACGAAAGGCTCGTGTTGGCTCACACTGCCGCCCCTGCTGACCTTTCGTCCCCGCGTCCTTCTACCGTCGAGTGTATGTAGCGCCAACGAAAGCACGGCTAGTTCGGCTGCCATCACGTCGTATTCTACCGCGCTACTTGGACTTTAGAGCCTCGAGGATCAGGAACCCTACTGGTGCATTAAGTGGCGGAGAAGCTTGCGTAACATGCAGCATCTACGTTTGCACCCTGAAATGGCTCATAGATTGTTTTTTTGCTTAAGCTATGCATGCCCTCTACGAAGGATTGTTCTCTGACCTCGTTCACGTCCCGGAGAAGTTGGTGGTTTTTTCTCGTCTTTGCCGGGCAGCCTGGGCACTTTGGAATCCCTCTGGTCGCTCTTGTCATCCTCTGTGGGCCGCTTTCGCTGTTCCCGGCCGTTATCATCGTCACTGTTGCGCTTGGCGGCCATGCCTGCCCCTGGTTAAGTAGATGCAAAAGTCAATGGACTCCAAAAAGATAAGAATGGTCAACAATGATATCATTGGTCATAGGTATGCTCTAACGGCCGATAGTCGACGTAAACAATAATTTAGACATATCTGGTCAATGCAACGTGAAATGTTCGGACGCCGCATTAAAGCGCTCCGGAAATTTCGACCCCCTGGTGTTCTTTTGCCTGCACTGACATCGCACAGTACACGGGCCTCAACATTTCGCCTTCATCAAAATGTAGCCGCCGTGGCCCGGATTCGATCCCGCGACCTTCGAATCAACAACCGAGTGCCATAGCCACTAGACCACCGACACGCTTAGCCACAAAGGGTGTGTTTGGGTCGTCTTTCTGTACCACTCCCATTATCGTCATCGTCTCAGGTGCTTTCGTTGCGGGTGCGTCATCATCTCAGGTGCAAACTCCCTTTTGTGCCAGCAAAATACGCTCGGAGAGGTGCATAACAGCAAAGAGGCGAAGGCCCCGCAGTCTATGAGGGATCTGTAAACAAGCAAGGTGGTTACTGCTGCGTGACAGACAGGCGTTCCGAGCATGTCCCGCTTTCTAGTGTCCAGATGTCATGTCCTGAGATGATCGTTAAAGCCGACAGTGGCGCCTCGTGTGACGAAGGATCTCGAGTTTGAAATGACGAAGAGACTACGTGCTCGCCTTTCCTCAACTACATCCAATCAGCGCGAACCAAAGACAACACTTTGACGATCGTTCTCGGAATACTGCACTCGATGGCGGTTATTGAGAGAACAAAGCACTCCCCAAAAGGTGCGTACTGTCCTCACAGTACCATGAATATACGCCACAAAAGGTGCGAAGCACTGCGCCAACGTTCCAGATGGCAACAATGTCAGTATCCCGAAGCAGGCGAGTGATGTGGGGTTGACATGCAATACTTGCCTCGAGGTGTACACAACGTCCGGCGCCTTCCAGCAGCCCTGGGTGTGTCCCGGGTCGCCTGGAGGAAGCAGCCGAAACGGTTGACTTCAGTTCATCACGCGGGCGATAGTGATGGCGATTATCTTAGCAAAGACAGTTGAGGCAGTAACAGCAATGTCCCATGGCACCCATCGTACTGCTGGCACTCATACAGCTGGGGTGACGTACCATACTTGTTGCAGCGACATGGTCTTCCTCCATAGAAAAAAACGCTTGATAAATTACGACCGACCACAAAACAGTCAAACAACTGTTCAACACCTGATATTGATGATGGTGTGGTGGTGTTTGACCATTTTTCGATGGCGCATACTCCCTAAGAGGGATTGGCGAAGGCTAGCACGGCAGTAATAGTAGTAGCAGAAGACTTTATTTGCGATTTCTGGTGATGTCCCAGAGCCTCAGTCCAGGACATCATTTGCTACTGCGGTCTATTTGGCCCGGTCTTTCAGTCACCGCTGGTCGTACAAGCCTGTGCTGGAAAGAACGGCACCCCAGCAGGAGAAGGGAAGGGTTCACACGTGCGCTCTTCTCCTCCTCTGCTTCTGTGGATGGCGGAGAGCGTGCAAAGCGTACAGAAAGGAACGATCGAAAAGGAAGTTGCGGTCCTATCGAGGACAAGTCCACTTGTCGAAACGATGGCTCCAGCAACATTCCCTGTTCTCCATCGTTTTTAGTTACCTGTTCATCGATTCAATCCTCCATCTTCTCTTGAGCTCCTTCCCTTCAAGTTTGGATTTCAAGGCATAAAGAAAGATAAAATCCAACGAACAGGTGAACTACCAATTTGAAAAAAAAAATTGGACAGATACCACGCATTGTGGGAACCGGTGTCACGCGAAGCAGTCGACGAAGAAATTGTCTATGGCGAATTGTTTGGCGTTCAGCCGAGTGTTAAAGGTAAGTTGAAGATATTGTACCACGTGCATGAATGGATGTAGGCTTAACGTTGGCTAGCCACGTACCCCGACAGCACCGTGGCGACCTAATGGTAGCTCACGGTACAACGTAACGACGACAGTAACGTTAGTGTGCAGGACAAATGTCTGTCTTGTCGAAGAAAAACGCAGGCTACAGTGCGCTAATGTGCGTATCACAAACGTCGTTCTTTCAAGTACGTTTACGAAATCGAGCAAAGCTGGACAACAGCATGCAAAAGCCAGCGATAGCAGAACACATATAGTGTTCATTAGGTTGCTATGATGGCGGTTAACATATATTGGACGCGCAAGTAACGTGACATAAGCAGCATCATTACAACAGCTGATGCAATAGGTTCCTTTACTATCTTTGCCCTGTGGGAGGTGCCGCCGTATCCTAGCGGTAGCGTGCTTGCTTGGCACCACGTAAGCCGCGGTTCGATTCCCCGTTGTGCTTGGTAGGTTGCGTGTCTGTCTACGTGCCTGCTATGTGTAGCACATTTCAATCGCAAGCCACGACTAGCGGTATGTATGCCTTTCTTGTTTTAATCCAAACTATAAGAGAAGCTCAGAGGAAGATAGAACCTGGAATCGATGAACAGATTGCTGAAAACGATTGAGAACAGGGAATGTCGCAGGTGCCAACGCTTCGACAAGTGGACTTGTCTTCGCCAGGACAGTCGCTGTCCTGACGAAGGCAAGTCCACTTGTCGAAGCGTTGGCTCCTGCGACATTCCCTGTTCTCAATCGTTTCTTGTTTGAAGTTTGTTCGAATGACATGTTAAATGTTCGAGGTGCTCCTTGACTGGCATACGCTCTATAAAATTCAAACACCCTTGGCGCATACCCGCTTACCGTGGCCCAGTACTACGGCTATGCTCCACACACAGTTGCAGTATCGTTAATCGCGATTTACGTACACGTGTGTATCACGTTAGTAATGTATAGATCTTTATGTATAGTTCTTCATGTATAGTGTATAGTTTAATTTATAGTTCTTCGTGCATTCGCTCCGTAGTCCGTACCATCAGAATTTCGGGCACACCGGGAGAAAGGGGACGACGAGGAGAGCACCGATACGTAGGCGGCTAGATGGATATGGCCAAAGGGACTCGCGTTCTCGAAGAAATGCTTCGCATTTATAAGAGCGCTCGTGTTGAACCTTTATCTTTGCACTATAAGTTCGCACTGTTCGCAATATATGAGCCAGCTATTTCGGTCTGCCATGCCCTGTAAGGTATTCCAATGAAACCATTAATGGTATCCCACTACTACACGAGGTCTTGTCACTATGTATCCTACGCGTTTTCCCAACTATGACGTGAAACTCAGAATGAAAAAAAAGCCAAAATGGGGGTGAACTGTAGCAGCTTTATTTTTGTTTTCTACATCTGGAGTGAACAACGTGTGTAGAGCTTTCCAACTCTGCAATGCGGCAATTGTAAGCTCAGTCATACTGCCTCTTGTGTGAACGAAAATGAGCTTGACATTTATAAATGACAACACCGCTTAGGCGGCTTTTAACATGGCGCGTCGGGAGGCACGTCTGTCACTTAGTGAACTTGCATTTGAAAATTCGTGACTACCTCGTTGTGACATCAAGTCGGGAGACAAATTTAGTCAGCGGGAGGAGGCACGTGCAGGAGAAATGACACAGTCGAAGCTCGACATTATAAATGCGGATATAACGAATGATCGCTTATAACAAATTACTCAGTATTGTATTGTCACTAAAGGTGCGGGGAACTGGAAAAAGTGCACAGAGAAGTGTAACGAATTATCCGATATAACGAGATTATTTCAATGTCATATTAAATTTGTTATAGCGAGGTTTTACCGACAGGTGCTAACAGCTGTGTAAATGACGTCCAGCAACCACGGAAATTAGTTATTTGAGTTACAAGGAGGGAGCAGCTGATACAAAAATGCCTCGTTGCGTCCAAAATTTTGTCTAACTGCATGTTCGTAACACTATATTAAACACAAATTCATCTACGTCTTTATAAACAATATCTCGTTATATCCGCATATGTCATGTTGAAGTTTGGAACTTGTGTTTAGTGACCTCTGGTACTAAAACGGCAACATTTCCACGTCTTGCCACAGATCTTGGGGACCTTCATGGTTTTGCATGAAATAAATATATACGTGTGGCAGGTCCAGCACAGAATTTAAAAGGACGGCAGAACACACGCACAAAATGGAGTGGAGAGCATGATAACATTTTGTGACTGTTTTCTTCACGGCAGTTTCTTGCATTTTCCTTCCTTTCTGCCACATCTAGACTTCAGTAACACTGCTAGCGCCCTATGATGGTCTTCTTGATGGCGTGAACGTATTGTGCGGGAACCCAATAGAGCCAGTAGCGGGAGCATTTCCTCCTGCTGAGTTGAATACCCTGTAACAAACATCATGTCATGCTCAGAAAAGCAAGTTATTACGGAGAAAAAAACCATTGACTGAAGGGCACTTGATCCAATCGTTGTTGTCGGCTAATACAACTCTGTTCGAAAACCGTAGCAGATGCCCGCATGCTTGCACTGTTGTGGAAGCTTCCTTATTTTTTGCATTTTAACTTGCGGTGAATTAATGTCGGGTAATTCATACCACTGAGTCAATCCCCCGAAGGATACGTTATGTACTCCACGAAATCTCTGCTAAAGGTGCCGTATATTATTTTTTGCTTGCTCTGTGACCTACTGCACAGGTGCAGAGCTGACGCTAATGTGCCATATTCTAGCGACCCCAAACTGCTGTCGGTGAAACTGCAACAAGAGCAAAAAAAACACGTGCCGATTTGTGGGTCAGCATGTTCAGGGGCTCTAGTGTTTAGGGAGCATGCTACCGCAAAAATCCTGATGTTGCATAATCATTTTCCATAAGACAACTCGGCGGATTATTTTTAACGTCTGTTATTTGGCAGCGTCTGCCTTAATTTACATTTTAGTCTCACCGCAACGGAACAAAGAACAAAAAAATTCACAGCATATCCACGGAGTGAATGATGATGGGTGGGCGAAGCTCGGGAGGTTCATCGTAGATCGTGCCGAGTTCCGGATTAATTTAGTTAACGCGCACGCTACGAATCCTTATGGTTCAACTACGCACAAGTGAAATCTCCCACCGGCACTTAATTGCAAGTCAAGATCCAGTGCATATATATATATATATATATATATATATATATATATATATATATATATATATATATATATATATATATGGCATCCTGCCGGCGCATTCCTTGGGCAATGTAGCACAACCGCGGCCGCTAAATAATTTGTCTTGTCTGGTTAGTTGTGTTTCGACGCGCTCTACTCCAAGAACGTGTGGACATGTGTGCATTTTGGTTTCTTTTTTTATGGTGCATTCTGCATATATAAAAATTTTATGACGCATATACAAAACTGCAGTTTACTTCATTAGAAGCTGCTACTTCATTAGAACATGCATGTGTAACACTGCAGTTTACATCATTAGCACCTGATGTGTACTAACTGCCCTTTCTTACATCTTCATTTTTTTTTGTCCTTGCTGCTCTAACACACCGTATATGCAAAAATTAATGGTAGGAGGTTCCCGTGACACTTTCGTACTTTGGGACCTGCTGAATTCGCATGTTTTATGTAAGCCCATCTATGTACACGTACTAACAACGAACAAATTTGAACTTCATCACTTACCGTGATGTGGTACTCTTCGTGACCCTCGATGGGCTGGCTGACGACTCGCACAACAGTGTTCATGGCAATCTTTGTTGTGTTCTCTGAAAGATCAAAGGCCGAGTGCGAGAATAAGAATGCAATTAGCAACGACGTCACCTCAGCTAGCTGCGCTTTATTTGAAAATAAAGGGCAATGGTAACAGATTCCCTTCGACCATACTGAATGCAGTCGAACCTCGACATAATGAATAGTCGTTTATAAAGAATTAAATGAAATACAGTGTTGCCATTGAAACAAATGTTACGGATACAATTGTACATTGGATTGTCGGATATAGCGAAGCTATTTCTGTCGGATGTTACAGCAGGTCCAGTTCAGGCTCTCTGCATCTGTACAATGGCGAATGAATCCATCTTTTCCTTTTCTTGCGCACCTTTCTCTCTTCAATTTGCAGCGCTTACTGTTATCGTTGCAATATCAAAATAAAGTACCACTTGAATGTCAAGGTGTCGCTTCTGCTGACCGCACTGGTGAACCGTTACTCACCGTTCGTGCTTATCCAGAGCTCGTCCTGCTCCAGCTTGAAAGTGAGCCTCACTTTTTTTCCAGCTTTATTCAGAATTCCTGTAAGGGGGGTTGTTGGCAGTCGCTCCTAGATGCGAGAAACAATAGGTTGTATCAGCTTTCCACTGAGGAAACAGAATATGCCACACCTGGGACTTGGTTTACGTGAACGCTTTGTAAAGATCCGCTTTGCCTTTCATCAAAACGACTTGTTGGGCAATTTGGTACATTCGTGAACTTATAGGTACCAGCCCAAACAGACAATTACTTCAGGTGTGCGTCCGTGTCTCCCTTCTTGTGATTGTCTGTTTGCGCTGGTACCCATAAGCTTCAAAAATGCATTGTCTTTGCAAAGTCATTGTAAGATCCCTCTTAAATATTTTGAGCATTGTACAACGTGCAGTTAGAGCTACACCGCACATTACATCATAGCATGAGTCAACCATTCTGGTCATTCCGCCCTTACAGCTATTACACTGCTTTTATGTGCGATGTGAGAATACCGACTGCAAGTTCATTCTGTCAACAAGAGCATATTGACTCAGTATGCATTTGTTTGCCGTTTTCTTGCGGTCCTCGATAATTCAGCACTATTTCAATGGCGACGTCTTTTTCGGTCCTGTTTATTTTGTTATTTTATTTATTAGTACATACTGCTGCCCTATTCATGGCTATAGAAGGAATGAGACGTTATATAATGCTAACGTACAAAAAAGAGATGAAAGGATATCTACAAATCGTAAACCCCAAATACACGCATAAAAGAGCAAAGGTGACGTAGCTTAAAGGTCAGTGAAATATTCTTCAATTATCATACTAAATTAAATCCAATTTAACGAGATTTTACCGCACATAGCTTGTCCAAAAGTCGTTAGCGTTAACTAATCTGCAAGCTACCAGCGACATACGGAAATGTATCGGTATCCCACGTGCCTTCACTAGCGTTATCACGACGCACCCGGTACTTCTAGGAGGCCCATACAGTACCACGGAACACGGAATACCATTCCGTGCTGATCCTCTCTGATTGGCGAATTCTGCCTTGAAAGGCAAAACTGACCAATCACTGACCGATCTCAATTCCCTGATTGGTCAGTTCTGCCTTGACAAGGTGGATTGACCAATCGGGGAGGACCAATCCAGAATAGTATTCCGTTTTACGGTAGGCGCCCCTATGCCACGGACAGCACGTGAGCTGTCAGCGTGATGCAGCATTCTTGACAGGAAAGTAACGAGCAGGCAGTTTTCGAGAGAGGGAACACTCGACTGTGTGGTGGCATGGATTACTACACCCTTAGTCACAAAAGGCGCACTCACTGGGTGTCTTTTCGTCCCGCAACAATGATCATCTTGTCGCCCACGTGCTTTCCGTGAGTGATCGGCGACCCCGCGGTATACTTCCCCGTCACGAACGGCCTGCAGCTGCCAACGTGACGTACTGTCCTTTTTTTTTTTTTTGGATAGGAAGGTCGTGAGAGCCGAGGTTTCATAAAAGAGCGTACGAGCAAGGCAGGTTATTAGTGTTTCCAAACAGAAATACTCCCCTGATACACCCATTAGGCTTAGCGTGCACTGCTGCGCCTCCCGTTACTCCACAAAAGACGCCGCCAATACAAACGCTTTTTTTTACGAGTGTATACAACATGCCCCGGGAAATTAAACGACACCACTGGACTCACTCTGACGTTCATAATTCCTAGCATGGCGTTTTCAGGAACTCCTGCTTCGAGTACTTTCAGATGCACCTGCAAGCAGTCGACAGCGTATAAGAACAGGCAAATGTATCGCAACCACAACGACATAAAAACAAACTCCTACAGCAGTTTGGCTCAAAAAAAAGAAAAGCATCGCGGTCGATGACAAGGTCGACCTACGAGAAGAAGCTTACGAGATGGTGTTCTACGATTACTCAGAAGGCCGCACGTCGGTGCGAGACACTGCGTGAGGAACAACAGCTACGAGACAAAAATAACTTCGATTGTTCGCGGTTTAAAGCGACCCTGAAACGGTTTCGACCATTTTGTGCAAACATCGTCATCCGGTAGAGCGAGTCATTAGGATCATTGGAGGACAGATTTTAGCGCTCTGCGTAAAGTGTGTAATTTACAATAAGGTTTTGAACACGCGCATCGCAAAATATCGCAGCGGCTCGTCTAGAGGCTTTTTCAAACGCCCCCGCCATTGAACGATGGATGGGCAAGCCGCTTATTGGCCCCTAACCAGTGACGTGCACGTAATTTTCCCCACCTAATTGCGAACAACGTGCTCCTTCGTTTCAGCCAGCGATATCGTCGCGGCATCTGGCGGCGTACACACGAGTCGCCGGCGCTCTATTAGAGAGGCTAGCACTGCCGAGGCGGGCGACGTCAGTAAATATATCGGGGTGTTATGGTTCGGGAGAGTGGCTGACGCGCGAGGCGCAGTTGTCGCTAGCGCGCACTCCGCAGCTGATCGAGTTGAGGAGGAACAGCAGCGGTAAGGAGGAAGGCGACAGAAATAAGCTCATAGCTGCCTTAGCGCATGGTGCTTCGCTTTATGGTGTGAATGATTTCACAATTGCGTTGCCTAATCAGTGACGCAATGTCAAAAAGACGTTTCAGGGACCCTTTAATAGGGCACCACGGAAGACGGAACAAAGCTATCGGTATTTGTGATTTGAGACGTTTTCACTCGGTGAGACTATTTCCGATCCACGGGCGCCGCCATATTGGGCTGTTACGCGAGTGATTCTTTAGTTTTGAATGCCGTGACGTCACATCAACCGCGTCGTAAAATGACGAATGCGTCCGTACGTCCATACTCAAGCGTGCGAGTACACAGTATTACCGTTTAGTTAATGTTACTACAAAGAGAAAACAGCCACTTAAAGAGTTCTTAAAGATGACACTTAAATGCATCTGTAATAATGTATGCCTGCAGCTGTCCAGTGGCAACAGTATTGTACAGTCGCAACAGCATTATACAGTCCGGAAGATATGAAATACTACTGCAGTGTTCGAGCTTCTTTGACAAAAGGAAAGTGATGGAAACTTCTACGGTTGAATCTGTATTGCCTATGGGAAGAAAAGTAGCCTTCCCTTACTAGCAAGCAATTAACAGAATCACAGAGGTCAGTTTCGGTATTGATGATCTCCCAACGGACACATGTGAGAACTTTAGGATGCAACCCGTTGTCTATGTGCGCATCCTTTGTGGCTTGCCCAGATCCGATTCATGTTAAAAGAAGGACGACTTGGTCTTAGAGAGACATGCTATACGGGTAACTATTACTTAATATACTGCTCTATTGTCTCTCTAACATTGGTATTGTCTAATGCAGCAATGGCGTCTATGAAGGATAACTGAATAACTAAAGCAACTTGGTACACTTTAAAAGCCGTCAAGTGAATATGCATACAGCGTTCTCGCTCAATATGATAGCACGAAGAAAATTGCTTCGGGAAAAAGGATACTCACTTTCTGCTTGCAGTATGGCTCTTTCTTGGCTGTTAAAGAAAAGAAAAAAACAACATAGAGAAATAAAGTTTGTGAATAACACAATTCAAGTCTCCCAAGTCCGTCGGAAACCCCTCAACAGGGACGTCCAATGCCATATGGCTCACATGGAAAATGACTCAGTCCACAAACGTACTGGTAGCGGTGAGCTGAGCAAAAGTTGCAATGCCAGCAAAAACGCAGAGTAACAGTCAACTGAAAGGCGTGAACGAACGAATGAACAAAGTCATTCGGAAAATGAAAACACTTGTTTCGTATTGGTGTGCGATTACGTAAAAGCAAATAGCAGAATACCGTGCACTTTACGGTCATATATTGTAAGAAATGTTCGAGCAGACGACCCGATCCCACGTAAAGCCCGCACTTAGTGTAATGACACAAGAGGAGGCGGCACACCTTACACGAGTCCATGCTGTGCCGTCGAACCTCGGTATAACAAATTCAAAATTTAACGAAAACAGCTTCGTTGTGTCCGGCAATTCGTTATAAAAGTAGATTTGTATATTTGTAACAGTTTTAAAGGAAACATTCCCGTTCGTTCAATTCGTTATAAACGATAATTCGTTATATCCACGTTCGTTATATCGAGTTTAGACTGTGAGCGTATATACCATGTTTTGTTTTAGACTTCTTGAAAGCCAAACACCTCTTGCCTCACCTTTCGAGGGTCCTGCAGGCGCGAGGACTTGCACCTTGAGAACGTCGGCTAGCGTGGAGCCGACCAGCAAAAGCTTGGCGTTCGCAGTGACGTTCGACTCCAGCAAGCTCTTGTTGCTGTGGCATGCCTTGGGAGCCCCTGCATTACGAAATACAGTACAGTGCGACAATAGCACACAGTGCGCGCGCGCTATGAACAAGCTAGTTTCGCATGTACGGTATAACATTGCGCTCGCATTGGATGACAAGATACTGCGAAAGCAGTAGACTGGAAAGTTCAAGCCATTTCCACGACACGAAAGCCGCGGCAACGGCGGAGTTGCGTACTTCTACCGTTAATCGTGTTGTAACCAGCGAGGGTGTCAAGTTCACTATCACAATCGCTATCATTAACACGTACCACTGGGCTTAGGTCAAGGGTGTAGTGGGTCAAGGGCAAAAGCGGTACGCTTCTTCCTCCCCTGTAACCCGAGACAAGAGACCAGGCCAGGCTTGCCAGGCTTTTCTTATTTTCTATAGTGACCTCCGCCTAACCACTATAATGCAGCAATGGGGCGAGGCCAAGAGTGTTCTAGTATTTCGGCTGTTTGCCTCCTGTGTGAATGCGGACACCAGGTACGGACATAGCGACCCGCTCCGCTGTTAATAGTTACCTTTATTGGGCTTAGTAGAACATAGGGATCCAAATGCGCATGCGCACAACGGTCCTTAACGTTCAGCGTGCCCACGGTACCCCGGGTGGCCAAATTTCCGCTTGAAAAATTTCTCTGTGCAACGCAGGGCGCAAAGTTTTCAGTATAGCGGGAGAAATATTGCATAAGACTGCAACTTAAGTTTACCGCGAGTGGTCCATTACTGAGAAGAGGCGTGCAGGACACGGACACAAGGAGAGCAGTGAACAACACGAACGCCGTGTTGTTTAAACACGGCGTTCGGGTTTTTTGGGCGTTCGTGTTGTTCATTGCTCTCCTTGTGTCCGTGTCCTGCACGCCTCTTCTTTTAATTATGGACTGTTACCAACTCGCTCAACTTTCTGTCCTTTTGAAGTCCATTACTGTACGCAGACTTAGAGTTTCTCATCGTCAAGTTCCTTATGGGTCTTTGTTGCATCGAGTTCCACTAAATAAAGGAGCTTGAGGCAACAAAGACCCACTTCTCCCTGATGTCTGACCTGCATAAGCCTGCAAGTCTTGAGCATTAATTGACATCCGCAGACAGGTCACTTACCTTTGTACATGAGCTTTTGCATCGATGGATGGACTCCTATGGAGGAGAAAAGAACGAGAAGCAAGCTGGTCACACAAATGCAGCAGGCGATAAAAATGATCACACGCACGTGACACTTAATAGCAAACAAGGCAATAAGCTTCAAGACCAACTGGAGCGACAGAATGGAGTTCTTTGAAATGTCTAAAACAACAATACTGCGAAGTTTGTGCAAGATACCTATTTTTGTTTTCGAAGCACAATAAAACAACGAGAGCTGTACTTGCGGGCTTGTCACATTATCGGGCTGTGGTGCTGTAGAATGACGTGTCCTCCATTTACTTAAATTTCTAGATGATTTGATTGATTTGTGGGGTTTAACTTCTCAAAACCAGCTCTGGTTATGAGAGACGCCGTATTGGAGGTCTCCGGAAATTTCGACCAGCTGGGGTTCTTTAACGTGCACTGACATCGCACAGCACACGGGCCTCAACATTTCGCCTCCACCGAAATGCAGCCGCCGCGGCCGGGATTCGATCCCGCGACCTTCGGACCTGCAGCCGAGTGCCATAACCACGAGACCACCGTGGCGGGCCAATTTCTAGATGACTAAACAAGCGTTTACGGTCATACTGGATGTCTTGACGTTGTTGAGCAGTGCAGTACTACACCGTAACCGGTCTTTCAACTTGTCATTAGTGCTGTTCAACATGGCAGTGCAAAGACCCGCGCATGCAACTGTCTTATCGCCGCCCTTCTGCACAAAGCGAACCGCCCGCTGCTCACCGGTAAGGTTGTATATTTCATCCTTGAGGACGGCCATCTTGGCCGAGAGCGCCATCTTGACGTTGTACCGCTGCTTATTGTACGTCACGACCAGAGGCACGGCCTCCTCGTCCCCGCCCTTGCCGTCTCGTTCTTGAGACGGCTGCTGCTCCTTCTCGTCGAGCAGGGTCTCGGCATGGTCTCCACTCTCAGAGGCCACGACACGCTCTCTTGGCGTACCTGCTCAGAGACAAGAGAGGACAAAGTCAGATGAATTTTGCACTTCGCTAAAGCAGTCGCCATACTATTGGTCGGATACGACTCAAGTCCGTAGTGAAGCCCCTCCCACGCCTTCGTAACCGCCAGCCACTCAATGTCCCTGCATCGGGCTTTCCATGTAAGGAGGCAACAGTGGCAAAAATGAAAGATCAGCGCATAATATTATATGTCTCGGTCGTTGTTTAGATTGGAAAGTGGAAAGCCTTATTATTTACGGAGCTGAAATGAAGCGCTTGCAACGCAAAAAAAGAAAATAGAAAAAGAAACTAGCACGCGCCAGAAGCTTCCCCCCCTCCCCCCGAGTTCTTCAACTCGGTTCGCAATGATGTTTCGTACATAAATGACACCATCTCCCGCTAAAGGGGACCATGAGGCAATGTGCAGTAGCACGGGGGGTGCACATCGCTTTTGCATCGGTTTGACTAGGTGTCGCGTTTGCATAGGTCTGACGCTAGCAGACGCTGCCTGCGTCAGCGTTGTCTTTCGCGGGCGAGGGCGCGTTCTCGTTCCTTGCGAGCTGGTAAAGCGTTCACCGAAGAAAGAGCGTTTCCATAGTCAACGCGCGCCATTCGGAGAGGAGGTGTACGGAGAGGGTTTGCGCATGCGCACTAAGGGTGGTCACGCAGCACACCACCACCACCACCGGATTGAACTCAGCCGTAAGCTGCTTCGCATCTAATATTATATTTTCGTTCGTTCGTTCGTTAAATTGGAAAGTGGAGACCTTATTTTTACGGATCTGAAATGAAGCGCTTGCAACGCAAAAGAAAAGAAGTAAAAGAAACTAGCACGCGCCACAAGCGGCTCCCCCAGGGTTACTCAACTTGGTTCGCGATGAAGTTTCATACGTAAAAACGGGCTCGGAAGAGAAATGAACTGTACCGTGGCCTTCGGGAAGAGGAAAACGCTCGGAGTGCACGCATTTTTTTTTTTCATGCCTATTGCGCACTGCATTGCTTCTGCCGACGAAAAAGACCCAATAACAGCAAACTCCGCGAAGGTACCGAGGACATCAAACACGGCGCCATTTTCAAAAGGTTGCATGATGACGATTTTGTTCGCTTCTGTGATTGCCTGGCGGAGTAACGTTATAACGCCGACATGGCACTGCACATGTGCCCTTGCAGCCAGCCGCTGCTTTCTTTTTCTTTCCTTTTTAATTGTACCGCTATGGAATTCACTATCACGCTAACTAAAAGAAACGATTCACATTCATGTTTTAGGCAAGGATTCGAAATGTGCTTATTGTATGCGTAAACCTTGAGTTCCGTTAAGTTTGTTAAGTTGTTTCGTATGTATAAAACATGCGAAGCATTAATTTGGACATTTATTAATGTATTTGTTACTAATAACACATTAGAAAGACCCCTGTTATCCCTTGCTCCCTCTTTCGTCTTTCCAGTGTATTCACGTAGGAGATCCCGCCTTCGGTTTGTAACCTTGGGACCTCCGCCTTGCAGTATTTATTTGTGCTGCAATCTATTTCACGCGATAGATTGATCCTAACATTCTAAAACATCACACCGCAATCTTGAAAGGATTAAGGCCCGTCATGTAGTTGACAGGTCGATACTTCAAGGGGCGATAAAACGAAAAGCGTTTTTTTTTCGTATTAGTAAATGGCCCTTCCGCAAATGTGAAACACGGCTCTTTCGAAAAAAAAATTGCACCATCTCCCTCTAAAGGGGACCATGAGGCGATGCGAAGCAACACTGGGGTTGCACACCGTGTTTGCATCGTTTTGACGCTAGCAGACGCTACCTACGGCAGCGTTGTTTCTTGCGGGCGAGGGCGCGTTCTCGTTCCTTGCGAGCTGGTAAAGCGTTCGTCGAAGAAAGAGCGTTTCCATAGTCAACGCGCGCCGTTCGGAGAGGAGGAATGCCGAGTGGAGAGGAAATGAGACAAGGAGAGGAGTGGTAGGAGGATGCGCATGCACAGTGTGGGTGTGGACGCCGACGTCGCGGGACAGAAGCGAGAACGCAGGAGAAGCGCAAGCAGGTGGTAGGAGAGAAGTGGAGAGAGTAACGCGCAGCTGTGGGAGAGAGGGAAGGAGGAGAGTTGCGCATGCGCAGTGTGAGTGCGGACGCCGACGCCGCGGGACATGCCACCGCTAAAAGATGCTTCGCATCTAAAAAACGCATCTCAGCCCCATTACTAGATTTCTATATACGCAGTGAAAGTAGTCGACGCTGAGAAGCGGCGCTGCCTTCATAGAAACCGAAAGCCTTCATTTAACCGTGGCGCATGCGCACAGCATCTCTTAGCAACACCACCTAGACTTCAATAGCCTAGGTGGTGTTTCTCTTAGGCGTGCCGCGCATGCGCTCCGTTGCGGCAGAGCCTGGTGCAAGCATACCAGACTCCTATCGGCCACTGTATGCAACACCTTCCGCATATGAGATTCCACATGCCAAAAATTCTGACAAAAAGAATTGAATCACGGCGTTTTTCCCCGTTACCACTGCATGATTGGACAAATTGATTGATTTATTTCTGAGGTTGTATACGTCTCAAAACCTCGATATATGATTGGACACCCTGGCCGTCGCTGCCATATATAGGACCTAGATAATTATTTACTGGCCATAAATTATACACATTCAGGGAAGCCGTAGACTTTGCCTGTAGCGTGTTTCACGAAATTTTGTTGAGCCGCGATTGGGCAGAATAGAGAAACAAAGAGTGTGGTTTGTGGCATCATATCCGCTAAGTTCCGGCGGCAAATTAAAAATCAAGTTTTCATTTTTTTTATTGCAATATTGAACATAATGTTCCAAAATTAAGGGCGGCTGCGATCGTGAATAATAATTAATCAGTCCTAAATCACTTTAGCGTATCTTTTTAGTGCCCCTGTAATGGCCAATTCCACTGCCAACACGAAGAACGCGCGCCCAACAACTGCCGCAACGCTTGCTTTGCTGTTCGAGGCGAAAATGCAAGAGACCCTTGTACTGCGTGGTGTTTAGTGTTAGCCGCAATGTTTAAACGCGGAGCTACAGCGGTTTCGATGACAGAAAACGGGATAGTCCATGTTACATTGTCGAAGCCGGGCAGACAATGAGATGCACTGTAAAGGTAATTTGTGCAACTAAGTGAAACGTTTAGCGCAAAACAAACAAGACGCACAGAGAAAGGAAGTACCAGGACAAGCGCTACTCACAACTGCAGGGAAACGGATCACTCTATGTATCTTTTGTCACGCATGAGCGTACAACAGGGGGAGGATACATAGAGGAATACCTGCACACAAAATCAAACTCGGTATCAAGTAAACTTCAAGGCGGCTGGCTCATGCATCGATCTCTCTTCCTTCTGGCATAGAAGGCTTCGAAGGCAAGTCTATAGAAGAGGCGTTGTCGCTCCTGCCCAGAATGTCTGTCTCATGAAATCGAGCATCACACTCACAAGCAGTCAAGTGGGCCACTATGAGTGCACCCTTATCTCCTTTCTTAATAACGTTTAGGGCATGTTCCTTTAGCCGGTCACTCGCGTTCTGGTGGGTAATTTGTGGTCTGTTAAAGTGTCAAAAGAAGTTTAGTACGTGTTATTAAAAAAACATTATCCTGGTCTGTCAGCGGCAGCCGTAACAGTGTGTCCATGACACAGGCGGTGATGTCCGCTAGCATACATGATCAGCCTGTCTACGCCCACTGCAGGGCAAAGGCCTCTACCATAGATATCCAATTATCCCTGTCCTGCGCTAACTGTGCACAATTTACCCCGCAAACTTCCTGATCTCGTCTGCCCACACAACTTTCCGCCGCCCCCTGACACGCTTGCCTTTTCTACGAATCCACTCTGTTGCCCTTAATGACCAACGGCTGTCTTGTCTTCGAATTACATGGACCGCCAGGTCCATTTCTTCTTAATTTCTATCCATATTTCCCTAACGCGCGTTTGTTCCCTAACCCACTCCGCTCTCTTCTTCTCCCTTAATGTTACACCTGCCGTTTTCCGTTCCTTTGCTCGCTGCGTCGTCCTCAATCCAAGCTTAACTCATCTTAGACTCCAGTTTTGTGAACCGTAGATGAGTACCGGTAAGATGCAGCTGTTACACACGTTCCTCTTCAGAAACAATGGTAAGCTAACCGTTCATTATCTGACAGTGTTTGCCGAATGCACTCCACCCCACTCTTATCCTCCTAATTATCTGAGCCATATATACAGGCAATGACCAGATCGACAGCCGCGTTGATCCCTGTTTGATCGTAAAGAAGACTCACTCACCATGGGATGTGGATGCAACGTTTCCATTGTCCTCCTCGAAACTTGTCTCTGGAGTATTGGACTCCGACGTATCACTGTCCTTGTCGGCCGTCTGTTGCTGGTTGCCGATGTCATCACCGCTGCCCATGGCGGCTGCACGAACACGAGCACATTTCAACGTGGCTACTTGATCGGTGGGTACAGCGCTCTGCTACTAAGCACAAGACAGCGGATTTTTGTTGTTTTGTGGGGTTTAACATCCCAAAACCAGCCGTGATTATGAGAGGCGCCGTAGTGGAGGGCTCCGGAAATTTCGACCACCTGGGGTTCTTTAACGTGCACTGACATCGCACGGCACACGGGCCTCAACATTTCGCCTCCATCGATATGCGGCCGCTGCAGCCGGTATTCGATGCCGCCACCCTCGGATCAGCAGCCGAGTACCATAGCCACTAGACCACCGTGGCGGGGCAAAGGCAGCGGATGATCCAAGGGTGAAGAGGAAGGAGAAGAGGGCGATCACTCCCTCCCACCCCCTCTAAAAAAACTAGCAGCACTGTTCCACTCAAAATGGATGGAAGCTGTAGGAAGTAGGCTGATTCGCCTGCGTTTTCTTTGTGTTGTGCGACATATGTCATTGTATTTTGATGCTAAGGTGCAGATTGGTAATGTTGTTAAAGGGACTGTCTACTGTCCCTTCATCGATTTCCTGTTTACTTATCTCAATAGAAAGCACATCATTCGAAGTGTATACAAGCTTGCGGTAGTTTCGCTGGAAAGTCAGTAGAAAATTATCGTGTTCTCCCCTTCTGTATGTGTAGACAGGACGCCGGCAACACTGGTTGCTGGGCTTTTGCAGTATTGATTTAAAAATGAAAGTTGCTCCCCATCGTGAAGGAAAGGTTGTCAAAAAGTGCTCCAACTACAATTGTAGGTAATAAATTATTTCGTTCGAGCGGGATAATTAAACCTGCGCGGAATATTTTTCGGCTTTTCGTTACACTTGGAGATTTGACACTCATCGCCGAGGATGGTGCTACCGGTCATTCCTCCACGACTTTCAGGGACAAGTTGAATTTTTTTTTTTTTCATGGGGTAAAGCACACTTGTTTCTGTCAACGTGAGGACCAGTCCTGTTATTTTCACCACAACCGAAATTTTTTTTTTCCGAATGGTAGACATTTCTTTTAATGATCTGTAGCTATTGTGCTGTAAACGTTGTCGTCGGGGTTTATCTTGCGTTTATCTGCTAATAACATGCCTAATAGCTGCTCATAGCTCTAGTCATATGTTATTTGTTCTTTTCTCGTGATTATCTGTTCTGAAATGCAGCATTGGGCTGAGTCGAAAGGCTGTGTGTAGTTGGCCGAGGGAAGCTGCAGGTTCGTTTTTGCCTTCGTAACCCGACATGGAAGGCAGACGACAAGGATCTTTCTTTCCTTCTTTAATTCTTTCTGTATTACCCTTCGGGAAATTGCTATAATGCAGCAAGTGGGCTGAGGCCAAGAGTGTGAGTAGTGGGTCTGGTTTCGCTGGAAACATTGCTTCTTCGTCCTGCGCCTTCGCCGCGCACTCCTTTACAACTTAAGCACCAATTAGCCAAAGCCATCAATGTTCGGAGGGACACTGAAGACCAAAACAATTTTAGTGGATAAATAAAACGCCCTTTAACACAAACACCACCACTCTCGCCGCTAAAAAATAATGCAGGTGGCGACGCCGCTTTAACTTTCCAGCACCGGCTCGCGATGACGTAACAGATATTGAGGGCTCCTCGTATAGAGCACAAAATTATTTTCCCCTAAAGTGAACCACGTTACATACCGTAAGGAGGTCGAAGTCTTAACGGAGCAATTGAGTTTCGTGAACTTTCGTTGAGGGAAAGTGACCAAAAGACGAGGGAAAGACTTTAAAGTCCGCGACGTCATCCTTACGTTCGGGTGCCGAGGTTTCAGCGCGATATTCAAAAGTGAAGCTATAACCTTCATTTCCCCTTATAATGCTGAACCTGTGATGACAATGCAGTTCTGAAATAATCAGTCTAGACTACTGCATTGCTTCACATTAATGTCCCTTTAAAGGGACCGTCTACCGTCGTTCATCGCTGTCCTGTATTTTGGCTCAATAGAAAGCGTACCTTTCGAAGTGTCCCAGCGTGCAGTGGTTTCTCCAGAAACTGAATAGAAATTATTAAAACACAATTTTTTTATCTACGAAGTCGCTCCTTTCCTAGTGTAGGCATGCCCGCAACACTGGGTACCGCGCATGATGCGTCGTCGTCTCCCTGGAAACCCTTTCGGGCGCGGGAGGCATCTCAACGCGAACCGACTTCAAGGTCGGCATTCCAGAGGCGACGACGAGGAGGAGAGGCGAGGGAAAGTCGGCGCGCGGGGGTGCGTCTCGGACATGCAGCGCCGCATGCATGACAAGCGCAGAACTACGCGCCTCCGCAGGCAGACGAATTCGAAGGCAGCGCTACCTGCAGCACCCCGAAAGCAGCGAAAAAAAGAAGAAATTGCTCTTGCACGCTATAACAAGTTCTCTCATAGGGTGAAGTACGCTTGTAACACATACATAATAGTTTTTCAGCAGCGTATGCATACCTGCGTGGGCTGGTTCTCGTACACTTGGAAATTGACAAACACGCTGTTGGGTGTCGCTAGCGGCGTTTTCTGCACCACATTCAGAGCGAAATTAAAAACATAATTCCTTTTTTTTGTGAGGTGAAAGCGTGCTCGTTCCCGTAAATGTGACGCACGATCTGCCCAATTTTACCACAATCTTAAAAAATTTTCTGAGCGGTAGACAGTCCCTTTAAAGGAGTACTGACACGATTTCGAGACGGCGCAAAATGTACATTTTTCGTTTGATACCCACGTCTTGTTAGTGCCCTCCGCACACGGAAGGCAGGAAACACGTACAAAATATTTTAGTTTGGTTTTAAAGTTTCCGCACAGCAAGCCAGCTCCAGCGCAATGGACACTACGATGACGTTTGAACACCGCCTCTTAACGATCTCCGAAATCGCTGTCAGAGTCGCTGGACGACCGTTAAATTGTTGTTTGCGTGCCCCACGTGTAATTCACCATAGACGACAGAGTTGCATCCGCTCGATCATGAATTTTTGTCCCTACGTCACTTGTACGTACGTCCGACTACGTTGACACGTCACCAGGAAACCGCCCCTTCGAAATCGAAAGTCGGCTTTTAAGGGACCCGTATTAAAAATATATTCATTGCGTTGCGAGGCACCATGACAGTCTTTTTGAGGTTCTCCATGCCAGTGCTTTCATTGACAGCAACAATACGAGAATGTCGAAAATTCGTGACAGTACTCCTTTAAGTCGCCATTTCTGGTTCCTTTGACGTGGCAGCAAAGAGCAAGCCTTCTTCTCCTCCCTACTTTACTCAGACATGTGCGCCGTCTGTACTCGTTCAAGTTGCCTATCAGTGTCAGTCATTAAAGCAAAAGTCCCTGTATAACAACTATGCCAAGTAGCAACATCGATTGATATTCGGACAAGCTCCCTCAGTGGCTGCGACCCCGGGCTTCAGACTTCAGTACAGATGTATTCACTGCCTGCACCCATTTTCTTCCTAAGCTCTGTGGCAGTGCCAACCGTTCCAGCTGGACTATTGTTGGGATAACCAAGCCCTATAATCCCGGAGTTCTGGGGTTCCTTTATTGTCTTCCAGCTTCTTCTACTTGCCAGGCACATGCCGGAAAAGTACAAAAGAACAATATTTCCACCTGCATGGAGTGGGTCGACGACAATGCTGGCGCTAGCCGAAGAAAAGAACAAAGACTGCGCGCTTCTTCTCCGTTTGAGAGCCATCCCCAACGAACGCCTAGCCCCCCGGCTACCAGTAAACCATACAACGCCCCTGAAGGCTTGTGACAAAGGCACGATATTGCATTTGCGTGTAGTGTGTATTGGTTCTCTTTGGCTAGCACCAGTATAGTACTTGACCCACTACATGCAGGTGGCAATATCCTGTGTTTAAAATTGATTACGGGCCTTTGTCGTGGTATAAGTAGAAGGTTGCCCTGCATGGGCTTGCAGAACCGGTCAAGTAAGGGAGCAAATGGCGGAACGTGCAGTACAATAGAATCCAGGGGAATACTTAGCCTCAGTGAGTAAGCAAGCGTGTCGAATGTGGCCACTGAGCAAAAAAAAAAAATCCACAGGCCATTCCATAAGGCACTGGAGAAACAAGGAAGGCTTCGGGTTACGACCGTAAGCGTGGCCAAACTGACACTTTGCAAAAAGTCTGCGAGTGAGCTTTCCTACAATAGTACAGCTTTCAAACCAAAACTCGTGGTTCCTACTTTCCTGACGAGCAGAAAAACGTGGCGAGACAACAGAAGAACGCGGGGCCACTAGCACTTATGGCCTACATGGGAGAGAGGACAAAGGAAGAGAAGACTCATGTAGAGCGAACAGTCCCGCAGCTGCAGATGTGCTCCTAAATTGGCTACACCTCACACCCGCGCGCGAGGGGAACACCACAAAGCTTCCTCCAGCAGTCAGACCTCGCCAGGCGGTGTGCTGGGCCAGGTGGCAATTCACTCCAGGGGACAGCATCCAAAGAGAACACTAAGGCTTCTGTGGGCATACCCATGCAAATGGCCTGTCTCTATTATCTGCTTATCTTTCACTCCCTCTCCACCCCACTTACTGACAGACTGTGCTTCAGGTGGACAGCTGTTTGAGCTAGACAGATTATTGTGGTCTCCAGTGATAGCCTTCATTTTCCTCCCACCTTTTGTATATATTTCCTCCAGTAACCAACTATTTATACTAGCTCTTGGGACCTCCAACAATAAGACTGACACAGAGGGTGAACAAATATAGTTGAGATAAGATGAAACCAAGAGAAAGGTGACACCGTGTTGAACGGACAGCCCGGCAGCAAATGCCAACACAAGTTGGTAACGTGGTTCGTTGCCATTTGTTCACAAAAACCCTGCTAAATGTCGATGCCGCGAGGCCTCTCGTTGGGCCCTTCGGTTGCGTCACATTCACTTTAAAATTGATTTCAACTACGTTTTAGTCTGCGTTCGCCATTGATATTTCGCAGATGGTGTATGTGCGTCGACACAGTTCCATCTGTCAAGTTATCTGCCCTGCAAAAGCTAGTCTCAGTACTCCATTAAACACCAATATGCACATGCTACCTCCCTTGTTCACGAGTAGCTTGAGCAGGCGCTTAACGTTGCCCTCTGTGTCATGCGGCTGTGGCACGCGTATAAGCTAAGGGAGCAACTTGCACCTGCGGTTGTTTGAAGAGCACGTGGTTCCATCATGTCCTTTTCCCGTACGCGCATATTTGCCAGAGTAAACGCCTACATAAATGAGTGCCCGCCACGTTGCGAACTTTGAAAACGAAGGCTGCAAACTAGACTTAATTGACCATTTGCTAAAGTTGGCTTTCCCGCAACGACGCCTCCCAGCTCAAAACTCTCGTCAACAGATTGCTTTCCTGCCCTAGGGGCGTTCACGTCTGCGCACTCCATCCGATGTACACGAGCGCCACAAAAGCTTCTCAAAAATTTTGCAGGGGGTGAGCCGTCTCGCAGCTTGTTCAACGATTTACGAAGAGAGGGGCTGAAGCAAAAGAAAGTCGGGGACAGGCGCTTCACCAGGTGGATGGTGTGACGAATGTGCAGCTGTGCACGCACTTAGAGCAGGACCGCAATCTGTGGTCGATAGTTTTTGGTTAGGAGACGTCCTTGCTGAAAAGCCGACTTACATATCTTTGCAAATGGTCACGTGCGGTATCTGCCAAGCACGTGAAATTGCGCCACTAAAGGAAACGTAAATACAGGGTGTTTTACGTGCCATATTACCGATATAATTTTTGAGGTACGCCGTAAACTGACAACTTGCAGACTAATTTTGACCACGTGGGAGTTCCCTTACGTCTACTCAAATATAAACACGTGGGTGTTATTGCATTCCCCGCCGTCGAAATGCGGCCACCACGTCGGCCGCGGCAACAAGCATCGTCTATCTTAGCAGTCAATCAATCAATCAACATGTCCAAAAAAAAGGTAGACAAAGTAGCGGCGGATGACAGCTGTCTTACCACAGTTTGACGAGCCCGCTGCCCCCATTACACGAATTACAGCAACGCGACAACCTTATTACTTTGCTTTCAGGACAGGTTGCACCATTGAAACAAACGGACAACTACTCTTCGACGTGGTCGCTTCTTTGGCCTGTGGTGCGTTGCCTGCGGACACGGCACCTGAACAACGCACGAAGTCTCTGCGAGAATCATCAGGCCATGCCGCGCTTCGAGCACTTCCTTGCCTTCCATGAGGCCACCAATCCACGACCCTGTGGCGGCCTCTGAATGTGTCATGTTCTGAGACGTGATCTGCTTCCTGAACGGCAAGGTTAATGCCAAAAGCAATAATTTGCCAGAAGCGGGAATCGTGTGGTACAATATGTTCATAACACAGAAGCCGATGTCTCCAGGCATACAAATGCATACAGACGATCAGCGGATCGACAGCCATACACTGATAACACCATGTCAGATCATTTAAGAAGACTCACTCACCTTGGGATGTGGGTTCAGTGTCATGACTGTTCTCGTCGCAACTTGTCTGGAGCATCTTGGTCTCCGTTTTACCACTGTCCTTGTCGACCGTCTGTTGCTGGTTGCCGTCTCCACTGTTACTGCTGTCACCTTGACCAGCCATGGTAGCTGCACGAATAAGCGCAGAATTCAACGTGGCGACTCGATCAGGTGTCTAGAGCACACTGCTGCTAAACACACAGTGCGGTGAAGGATCCAAGAGGGGAGAGGGGGGTCGATCGCAACGCCCCCACCTTGACGACGTGCGGACAGCAATTTTGGGCGTGTGGAATATTTTACTGTCCACGGGAGACAAGCACTCCTCGCTTCTACCTTTGGTTAGCCGCGAGATTGGCTTCCCAGAAGGCATAGCTTCTTTTTCCCAGATATTTGTGGGCTCTTCCCTTTACAACTACAGCCTGTTCCAGAGGTTCCGTGCAGCCCTTTGGAAACTACAGGCCTCTTCGGCCAATCCGGAGGGCGAACACATGTTAAACATGTCCTTGGGCAGCTTGTCATCTGCAGGTGGCGGGCGCGGCAGTGGCAGCTGCAGCCTTGGAAGGAGGAGGAGGATGAAGTGGGGCCCCTAATGGCGGCAGGGGCTCGCAGGTGTGTTTCAGGACAATGGCGTTTCGTCTCGCTTGGAAGAATTTTGCCCTGGATTTGCTGCCTAGCCCTGGCTCTGCTCCACGGAACTAGTGAAACAGAGAATACCCACGGAATAGCCTCAAGCACCAAGAACTCTGGTCCAGAGTTTGCTATCCTATCCGAGCGCGTTCGCGCGTGCGCATTCCAGCGAAGGTGTAGGAGCACCACAAGAGCTTTTAAAAATTTTCCTGTCAGCCTGCCGTGTAGTAGAGAGTTCGGCGAAGTGCAAAGAGAGGGGTAAAATAGAAAGAAAGGAAAGGCAGGGACGGGTAGTGAACGGTGGGAAGAATGTGCAGGTGCGAACGCACTTAGAGGAGGGCAGCAAACTTTGGACGACAGTGTTTGGTTGGGAAACTTCCGTGCATGAAAGCCTACTTACAGAATTTTGCAAATCGTCAATTGTGTGGGCTAGCTAGCTAGCGTGCCGAATCAGGCCATTCAGCTCAACTCACTAGTCCATCAGTCCATCACCAGTTTGGTCAAAGTGGCGTTGCTCAGTGCACTCGGTGGTGCAGTGGGGAAATAGTGATGTCCCCGCATAATCGCTTTGCCAAGTAGACACAACTTCTCTCCCGTCCTCCTCCCCTCGATTCTATCCTCTGCTACAGCACCGTCCGCCATTCGCTTCCTAACATGACCGGTTCTGCAAGCTCACCCAGGCCAATTCCCCCTGCCTAAACCGCGACACTCGCCACTGATGAGTGTTGTTTGGTTAAGGAAGGACGTTAATTTCTGCAGCCCATGTCCTGAGCACGGCGTCTGTGGGGGTAGGGGAAAGTGACTGGAATTTAGAGATATGAAGAGAAAAGCCGTAGTGGGGGGGCTCCGGAAATTTTGGCCACCTGCACCTACAAATGCACAGTACACGGGCCTCTGGCATTTTCGCCTCCATCGAAAATTCGACCGCCGCGGCCGGGATCGAATCCGCGTTTTGTGGGTGGCAGCGGACGCACCGTGACCAGAAAGGCTCGTAATCAATCTTAAATGCATGATCCGGCGTTCTTTTTGCACTCTCCCAGAGGGTGCCTGCCGAACAGAAGCCAGGAAGACAACAAAGGGACCCAACAATGCAGAGGCTTCTAGTGCTTGGGGGCTCCAACAATAGGCCAGGTGGCAATGCTGGCACATCCTTAGAACTTGGGAAGAAAATGGCTGCAGGAAGGGCAAACCTTTCTACGGGAAGCGGAAGCCCTGGGGCCCATCCAATGGGCCATTGGGGTAGCTTGTCGGCACATCAGTCGCTTTGGCTACTTGGCAAATCGGTTATACAGGGACTTTAGGCCACTTGGAAGGACGTTCTTGGAAATATAGGCGCGGCCTAACTGACACTGCGAATATCTGTGAGCTGGCTTTCCTACAAATATAGTACCTGCAAGAGTACATTCCAAACTAAAGCTCGTTCACAGAATGTTTTTGTCTTGATCCACTCCCTCCTTTTTCTTATTTCATAGCGAGAGTTCTTGTACCAGCAGACTTGATGAGTGAAGGATCGTGTGCGGTCAGTAGATAGTGATGCAAGCATCGAGACAACGCCAGCTGATAAAGGACACAACGTTTTGGTGGAGTACAAACGCTCATGACTAACGTATATATGTGATGGCCTATAATATCAATAACGTGATAACCTCGCCAGTTAATGCCACGATTAACGATCTAAAAAAATAATAAAGGAGCTTCGCTGTTCCGACAATTTCACGGCGCGGGACTGCAGCTTGAACTTTCTTTTTGATTGTAAAGCATCTTGTAGGTAAGCCAGCTAATGAAAATATTGCTTGTATTGTTTTGATCATGTATTCAGCAGAGATATTGCTCTCATCAGGGATTTATACATCCCTCCTGCTGTAAAAGAAGTTCAGCCACTATTGCTTTCGATGTGCCTGCTGAATCGTATACTTAATGTACAGGCAGCACATGGTAGTCACCAACAATACCATACCTGCGATTTACGCACAAGTCCAGGTGGTTTCCGCTGGGGTAGTATATATTGGGGCATTTGTTCTGCGTATGTATAAATGATATTGTGGGAATTAACACGTATGGAGAATGTATTTCATACGTATGATGCAACCTTGTTCCTTACTATTCAAAATTATGAAAAATTAATCGATGGTGCAAATCAGATTCCCAAGATGTTGCAATCATGGACGCGCATTATCTGATCAAATTTTTGCATATCCATATATTTCAGGTCCAGAAATAAACAAACCCCCTGTCGTGTGCCATGAAACCTTGGTAGTTCAGAACTCGAGATATAGTACTGCGTATGAAATGTCTGGGTGTAATTTTCGATTAGCACGTGTCTTGGAACGCGCGTATTGAAAAGCTATCTTCCATCATATCAAGGATTTCGGGGGATCTTATCCAGGGTGCGTTTCTCGCAATCCGAGGCAGTCTAACTTCTAATCAATAAATTCTTTTTATCTCATGTAAACTGGCTGTCATCTGGTTTAGGGCCCGACAAACATCCGTAAATTGTATGTCATACATAAAAAAAAAAGGTTGTTCATGCCATTGCAAACGCTTCTTATGGAAGTCACACTACACCCTGTTTCTTTCATGAGATCAATTTATAACTTTACCGGAGTACCACCGCACATTGCTTATGAAACGTTATCAGGCACGATTAAAAAGCGATAATTTCTTACGAACCACAACCAAACTAAACCACACGAAGGTTCTTCATAACACTCGTTTCGTTCACACGTGGTTTATGTCATGCACGCGTACTAACTGCAGCAAAGAAATGCTGCGCTTCCTCTAGCCCTTTTCGCTTGAATGAATAAGCGAAGGAAAAAAATTTGTCGTTCGTGTGAAATCACGCAAATGCATTATTTTATTCAATGTGTTCGTATTCAACTTATAGTTGGATTTGATTACGAATTAATTTAGGTCCCTATATAAACTGCAACAGTTTCTTCTTTTCATATTAGTTTGTATGTGTATGTCCTAGATGCAGATACAGTCCGAGTTCAGTGCTAAGCTTGTTTCTTTCATTGTTGCGCTGTCTGTGTGTTTCGTCTCTCATAACAGAGCAATTGCGGTCATTTGTTTCTCCCTGTTAGAACTTCTCGTTTTATTCTTTCTTACGTTCGCTTAAATTTGTGACAGCGGCGTCCCTAAGACTGTCTTCCTCAATTTTGTTCATTTGTTTCATGTGTAATAAACAGCATATTACCCATTTTTAAGGCGTCGCTGTCCTAGTTAAGCCCGCTGGAGGATTTTTGAGCCCGACTCTCGGCAACCCGATTGTTGGAAATAAACTGACTTCGACTTGACTCCGAACATACCCACCCCCCCCCCCCCACTTGACCCACAGTTTGAAATTCTGGGTAAACCCCTGGTACACATCCACAAGCAAACATCGGCCTCTCACCCGGGGGCTTATACACCACCACCCACTCAACCACCCCCCCCCCCCCCCCAGAAAAAAAATAATAAATTGGTATCCATGCACTCCGGTTTCTGATAACACCATCGGTAACACTCCCTCGCACCCCTCTTCCCGTCAAATCGAAATTCTAGATAAGCTTCTGCTTGATCGATTTCTAGAGTTTTACGTCCCGAAACCACGATATGATTATTATAGACGCCGCAGTGGAGGGCTCCGAAAATTTCGACCACCTAGGGTTCTTTAACGTCCACTGACAACGCACATTACACGCGGGCCTCAACACTCCCCTTCCATCGAAATACAGCCGCCGCTTCCGGGATTCGCTCCCGCGACCTTGCGATCAGCAGCCGAGTTCCGTAACCACTATAGTCTGTTTCAGAAGTTCTGTGTAGCACTGCGGAAGCAGCAGACCCCTTCGGTCAATCCGGAGGGCGAACACATGTTCAACGTGTCCTTCCGCGGCTTGTCACCTGCCAATGGCGGGCGCTGCAGTGACAGCTGCAGCCCTGGGAGGAGGAAGATGAAGCGGGGTGTGTGTGTCCGAACAACGGCATTTCGTCTCAGTTCGGAAGAATTCTGCGCTCGGTGGCCTCGTAGCCTTGGCTATTCTGCACGGAACTCCTGAAACAGGCTATAGACCCTTTTCATAAACTGTAAAGCTAGCGTCCCTGCAATGCAGCTTGCCCTACTAATGGTGGCATTGGCAATCCAACAAACAGCGTGTGCAAGCACAATTTTCTTGCGATAGGGCATGTAAAGTGTCGACGCAGCCCTTCTGATACAAACATTCTAAAAAAACGGGCTGCAGCGTCTGCAACTTGAATTTTGGCAGCATTTAAACAGAGACAGCTGTCGCCATTAGTAGGGCAAATGTGCGGGGCAGAGAAGCGCACTTACGAAGTATGAAAAGGGTCTATAGAACACCGTGCTCTCACCTTGCTCACTTCCGGGAGACGTCTCGGTTCTCCCCTCATCCTCTCCGTCTTTGTCGGGCAGCCTGGCCACCTTGGCATCGCCCCGGTCGCTCTCGTCCACTGTCGGCCGCTTTCGTTGTTCGCGGTCGTCGTTATAGCCGTTGGGCTTAAAGGCCATGACAGTCACTGGTTATAGAGGCAAAGATTACTCGATGTATTCACACCAAGAACAGAATATGGTATACAATGCTGTCATTGGTTCCACACTGAGCGAAGTAGTAACGTTCTAAGGGCCGATAGCCAAAAATCATTTAGACGTGTTATATGCCTGTCACAGGGAAGGTGCGAACGCAGTTCGCGACAAGAAAATACTGGGCACATGTATCGATAACACGCGACATGCGTGATGATTATCATTGCGCGGGAGAACATCGACGTCACTCTAGAAACAGTTACGCCATTTGGGGTGTACTTTCATCGCGCTAAAGATATCTCGTAATCTACCCACAAAAACGCCATCTGCGTTCTAATGAAAAGAGGAGTGTTTTGGACATATATTCTGCTACACAATTATAATCGCCATCCGGCCTGTTTACTTTTCTTTATCTCGAAAACTGTGTGGCTGCCCACTTTTTCATATCAGAAATGCTACGTCAAGATGATAGGGTGCACGTGCTGCTCGTGACCTGGAACTATGGGCTTCTTTCACAGGAGGCAAAGAGCACTGTCATATTGTGCTGTGGCACGGCAGTGAAATGCTCGTGTCTGTTTCCTTCCCCTTGTCTTCGTGCCCGTGCCGCTGTCTGATAGCTAAGTTCTATCAACTTACCCTAATCGCTACGTCGCAGTCACGTGAAGTGCTTTTTTGGGGGGTCACGCATGCTTAGCACAGCCCAGCAGGGATTATGGCGACGCCCATGGAGCCTTCTGTGAAAAGGTGAGAGTGTACTAGAAGCACTGTACTTCTGTGAAAAGGTGTATTGGCCAACTCGAGAAAACGCTGCTTCATCTGGCAACACTGCTCAACTAAACAAAGATGGCTACGATATCCTGGCTCACAGAGGCACTTTCGCTTAGCCCTGTGCTGAAGATTTTGGTAGGGTGCATTTGAATCGTGGTGTTTCGTCGTGTTCGCAAATGTGCGTGCGGTCTATCGCTTTACGTTCAATCGGTCTGACGGATTTCGGTGGCGAAACGACGTTATATATAGCTGCGCTTCGCGTTGAAACGTCCAGCGTGTTCGGCGAGCCGCTTCAGGATTTCGAAAATCGGGAACCTTCCAAGCGAGCCGGTGGATCAGGCAAGCTATACGTTTGTGTGAGTAGACCTCTCAGAGAGAAGCTTTTCTTGCAAACGGGATTAACATTGCCACGTAATTCAGATGCGCTCACAGCGTCGGAAAGCGAAATAGTGGTACTGTGCCTGCATGCCTCAAAACCTGCATAAAAAGCGTTATTTGCAGTTGCTCCTATATTTTTTGCGAACAGGCTAACTGCCAGCGCGCACGCCACGTTGAATGAGAACACATCGTTCGCATTCATTACCTAACAAGTGCAGGCATAACGTACGTGTATCTGTCGTAAATCACCTTCCCACTTCATTACTACGTTGCCCGAGTTTATGAGTAAGCAAGCGAGAATATTACTACCAATTAGGGCAACTTGTGCATCATTAAAGCTATGACTATCGTAGAATACGAGCGCAGCCAAATATGGCCCACATCCGATCCAGTGTACATAAAAGCGCTTGCCTAAACGGAAGTACACGCCTACACTGTTTGAGAAGCCGACATGACGTTAAAATAACACAAACGTAAATAATTCGCTGCCCAACGGAGGAACGAAGTCGTCGTGAGAGTGAAGTGTTCGAAACAAAGAAGCAAAGTGTCTACCGATTTCCAGCCGGTTCGTGCGTTTCCTATACTCACGTTACCTGTCGTAGCGTGTTCTCTGCTTCCCTCGAAGAATGATGCGTCCCGGCCCTTACGCCGCGATGACACGCATTTGGGTGTGCAACAATAGTCCTTTTGACAAAACATTTATCTTTTTCGTGCTCACACGCGACCGCATGACGACGATTAAAGAGAACTATAGGCAGCTTTCCTTTTTCTTTCTTTCTTTAGCGCGGGTATAATGCAATAACGTGTTGCCTTTACAGGCCGACCCTGGATCGCCTGTTTTCAGGCGCACCCGCTAGGTGGCGAGTATTTAGTTGAAATCACGAGTAGTAGGGTTGCTGCGATGACACGGCGAAAGGCCTTCGATTCGACGATTATCGTTGTCTGGCAGAAGCACACCCTAAATACGCCTTTTAGGGTGCATATCGAGGACATATGCAAAAGAAATGGAGTATTTAGGGAGTATCTCCTCCACAATAATAATCACCCGGCTTGTTCGCATTTCCTTTTTCTTGAAACCTCGGCGCGTTCCCACATTCATATCAAGAATGATATGTCAAGTCATATCAAGAATGATCATCTCGCGATAATGCGAAGAAAGAGCGCGAGGCAATCATTTGCCGTGGGAAAGAATGACAATCCTAGTACGCCCTTTGTGGATAAGAGTGTTAAAAAGGGACGTGTTTGGGTGACCCATGAGCTCACGTTTTAGACTCGCAAGTCGCAACGATGATTGTCGTGTATCTCGACAGTATTTGCTTGCGTCATAAGGCACTCCCAGCACGTGGGGAAACAGAACGGGAGGGGGGGGGGGGGGATACTGGTGGGGCTTGCCACCTTTGCAACACCCCTCCCCCTTGCGTACGTACACCTATGACTTACGGTATTTCCAGGTCACTAACGGCGCGGGTGCTTGGCGTAGCTGAGATGCTACAAGGGCCGCCATCTTACGGGCACTAAAGACCACGTTGCAGGAGCAAAAACAAAATACAACACGACAACGTCTTGTACCCAGAGGTAAATCTCTGGGTACAAGAAGCTGTCGTCTTGTACCAACACGACGACGTCTTGCACCCAAAGACAACACGAAAAGACAACTTTTACCCAGAGGCAAATTGATTATCGTGATTAGTATAATCCTCAATGCATTGGTCCTCGCGGCTTCGCACGTTCTTGTAGTTTTTTCATCGCTGTTTTCTAGATAGCAGTGGCGCGACTGAATTTTACTAAGCTTTTCCCTTCCTGACTACTGATAAAACCTAACTAGATTGTGCTTTCCCGAGTAAGTTTCAGGAAAAAAAATTGTAAAGAACGCGCGACGTCACATTTACCTCCCCCTTTATCCACTTGACAGAAAAGCGCGGAGTTTTCAAGTAAGGAATCGTGAGGAAGCCAAATGTTTATTGGTTGTTCGATTTCTGGGGTTTTGAGTCCCAAAACCGTGACCTGATTGTGAGAGATGCCGTAGTTGGAGGCTCCGAAAATTTCCGCCACTTGGGGTTCTTTAACGTGCACTGACATATTGCATAGCACACAGGCAAGATGCCAATTATTGTTGTATGGCACAAACACATTTTGCCAATCAGAGCGCAGAGCGTTGTGGTCGGCCTGTAAGCAGCAGGATCAGTATAGTCTTGAAAATGGGCGGGATGACTAATACGCGATTTACTTGCCTCTAGATCTGCAACACGTCCGGCGCCTTCCAGCAACCCCGGGTGTGTCCTGGGTCGCCTGAAGGATGCAGCCGAAGCGGTGGCTCTCAAGCGCGTTTACGTGAACGATGATGACGATGACCACGATAAAAGACAATCGTACGCGACGTGCACACATGGCTGGTGTCCACCAAAGAGGTTCATAAATGTTACAGCAACATGATCCTCCTCCGTGGAGGATCATGACCTTCCAGCTGGCTTCAGCAAGAATCTGCTCAAAGGAGCGGAAGATGGTATAGCCACGATGCAAGGGGACAAACCTCTTGCATCGTTGCTAACCACCTTCCGCTAACCACGCTTCAAGGGAGGAGGAATAAACTTTAATGCCACATAACACTATAGATGGATCACCGCGGGCGGGGCCCCTCTTCCAGGGCACCGCTGCAAGGGATGCATCGTGCAAAAGAGGGGTACAGCCGGAGAGGGGGAAGAGGGTAGTGCCGGTATGGCTTGGCGAAAGTCACTTGCCTCCTTCTCCACCTCCTGTCTTCCACGAAGTAGCTAAATACGGTATATGTTCTACATTCGGCAGCCGAAAACAAAACGTTCGAGTCGTTGCTGTTGACTTGGCCACACCATCTGCATCGTACATAGAAGTGACATTGGGTTTTGTGTAGTGTGAATACTTGAAGGGACCCGCAACACTTTTTGAACATGGCCTCAAAACCGTGCTAGTCGGTCGTACAGACTCCCGAGATATTGAGGATACTATTGCCATATTGACTTATCCGCCATAAACACTAAAAGTTAACGTTTTGTTTTGAATTTCGCGCCGAAACCTAGGCATTCGAACGTAAGCGTGACGTCACGAAGGTTCAAGTTTCGTTTTTGAACTTCACTCCGAAACCAAAGCACCCGAACGTAAGCGTGACGTCACAGATCTTAAAGTACTTTCATCGTATTCCGGTCCCACCGACTCAATGTAATTTGACACAACTTGCTATGTTAAGTCTCTGGCCACCCTACAACACAACATGATTGACCTCTAGTGGAACAAAAATTTGTTCTTCATAAAAGGCGCCTTCAAAATATATGCACGGCGAGTTGGTGCGGAAACGTCTCGGTGGCTCCGCCAGCTGTATTTCCCTTTTGTGCATTTTCTGGCTTACTAGGCGTTCTCTTGCGGCAACATATGTGCTGTTGGTATTGTGCAAGGTAATTTAGTTATATAAGCACGAAAGGCCGTTTTGCTCTCGAGTGCCTCTTTAAAAGTGCCAGTCAGCAACTCGGGCAAAAATGTGTGACCAGGGCCGGTATCTTATAAGGGTTCCAAAAGTGGACTGGTCCACTTGCCCGCGCGTGGTTGGGTAAAACCGCGCTTGCGTCAGCAAAGGAACTATTGTGACCAATCAGGAAAGGCCAAGTGGACCGGTCCACTTCGGGAACCGTTATAAGATTTCGCCCCAGTCGAATACAACTCAAGTCTGCGGTGAAGCCCCTCCCATGTCCCTATATCCGCTAGCCACTGTTCCTCCGCGAGGGTGCTAATAGTTCCTACTTCGAACTTTCCGTGCAACCAAAATAAAGCGCTAATGGCAAAGATAAAAGATGAGCGCATAAACTTGCATGTACATGTTCGCTTATGAGAGCGGAACATGAAAAGACCAATTCTTTATTAAGCTGAAATGAAACAAAACAAATGAATGCAAAAACCAAGCGCGCGCCACAAGCGCCGCCATTTAAGTTTTTCGACACAGTTCGGTTAAGTTTCATGCTCAAAAATGGCTCGGAAGCAAAATGAACTGCAACGCGGCCTTTAGAAGATTGAAACGCTCAGGCTTCGCACATTTTTGCCCGTGCTTCTTGCACGTATCATGGCTTCTACCGGTAAAAGGACTCGGGAAGAGCAGACGCTTCGCAGGTATCGAAGGCATAAACATGGCGCCATTTTAAAAAGGTTGCATGACGATGACTTTGCTTGGTTCTGTGATTGGCTAGCGGAGCAAAACCGACTCGCGCGGTCCGTCTGCCCAGGTTGCCAACTGCTGTTTTTTTTTTTTTTTTTTTTGTTTCGCAAAAATTGCGGTGTCGGCGTCAATGTCGTTGGTTGTGAGCGAAAAATCAGCATTGACCGTGAGCGAAAATTAAGGTAAATGCAAGTAAAGAAATAACAAAGAAACCTCCAGAGACCGGGGAAGCGAACCTGTGACCCTTCGCTTCGGAGCGCGATGCGCTACGGGATCAGCCTCCCCGCATGTGTCCTCCCGACTTCTTAATCTACGTAACAGCGTGATTTTGACGGTAGCACGTCACGTGACAAGCTAGCTGTTACGCGATTTTGATCATATTACGCGATCTTACGCAGTTTCGATCGCGCAACTACACTCGGGTACCGTAGAGGTCAAGAAATGCGTCTTCCGTCTGTCGAAGGACCCACACTCCGGCCGATGTTCCGCCACGTTGGTCATAGTATAGGTGTTCTGTGGTTCCGCCGTCAACGCGACGTCACGTTAAAGAGGTCGTGAAACGTTTTCTGAACATTTTTTACTAAGTGCGTATTCGGGATCCTGACCCTCGAATCAACAATATGCATTGTTCCGTTGCATCGTGTGGGTTGATTCAGAGCGATAAAAAAAGGTGGTTTCGGTTTCACTGCGCGCGTTCCCCTCAACTCTGCAGTTGACGTCATGTTAGTAGCCACGAGACCTCCGAGATTGGCGCGCCCTCGGAGGCCACAGAAAAACAAACTTTGCTGCAGCTTTGCTTCGGAATGGCGGCACCGCACGGTTTCTCAGTATTTTCTTTCTTTCTAGCTTTCAAGTAAATCGATTCTTTTAGAGCAAGCGCGAGTTCACTATACCCTTGAAAATATCTTACTGCAACGTCACCGAATAGTACCATGCCGGCCGGTAGTGTCGCATAGTCGTTTCGGGAGAGCAAGAACGCCAGGGTTTTAAACGGGCGTAGTTAAATGTGCACTGAATATTTCGCTGAAAAATTCCGGAATTGGCTTGTCCAATGCATATTGAAGCAGTGAAAATTACAACCGGGCTTCTCCATATTCTTTTCACGACCCCTTTAACAAAGCGGCAACAATGGCTGGAGTGGGGGAGGGGGGGTCCTTTGACGGGCTGACGCTATTTTTTTATCTGTACCCGAGTACAGCACGTGATCTTACGCGTTTTTCTCGGGAACACGTCACGTGACACTCCGTTACGTGGTCATGTAAAGCAGTCTCAAAGCTAGGCGAGGCGACATGCAGCTGTGGCATGTGCTTCTATTTCTTTCTCTGTATGCAAATGCAGGTATCGAACCCGCAACTTCGAGTGGCTCCTTAAAATTTCTGTACTTCGCACAGTCCACTGTCACACTGCCACCGGGATACGCCCACATCTCTGCGAACGCCTCACGGCAATTTGCCGAGCATAAACAGTTCCACTGTCAAAAAGGTATTCCGAACAAATGCTTGGAATATAACCATAAGCTACAACCTTGGATTTCAAACCTCAACAAAATAAGCCGACTTTCACACATATAAACACTGTTTCTATGCGCCCCACATGCTACACAAATAGTTGTAATAAAACCTAGAAACCTGGAAAGAAGTAGAAAGCGTATGCACAAATAGCATACGCTTTCTACATCTTTCCGCAGAGCCTGATGGAATCACCAAGCTTTTGTACAAAATACTGCTCGATGAGCAATGGCAGGGAGTTCACATGCCAAAACCACAATATCATAGCGAGGCACGTCACAAAGGAGGGCTATAGAAATTTTGGCCACCCGGGTTTCCACACCGACAACATGCAGTATACGGGCCTATAGCATCCTCGCCTCCGTCGAAAATAAGACTGTCGCAACTCTGATACCAGAGTGTTTCGGTTGAGCCGCATAAGTACTATACACCACTGGGAGAGACACACACTTTTCCAGTTATTCATCATCAATGCAAAAAAAAAAAAATACAATCTAAATGGAGCACTTTGACAGCACAGAAATACAGGCAACTTTAATTCCCAAAATTGCCATCCCGTAAAGGACAATTCCAGCTATTTTTCAGTGTCCACAGATCTTAATGAATTTTTTAATATACATTCTCATCATCACTGTAATAACATATGGTAAGCCAGGCAGTTGCAAGTCATTTAGTTTTCCCGAGAACAAATTTTAAACTGTTTAGTGGATTCCCTTGAGGGCGACCCCGTGTTTTTGACGTTGCGTTCAACACTGCCTACCTGAACAGGTGGGGTGTCAAGAGCAATATGGCGATACTTCAGCGCTTAAATCATCGCTGTCAAGTTCGAAAAAGCTGGCTTAACCCAATATATTGTCGGATGACATCGCGACTTTCATTTTTCTCACACCAACTCCACACTTCTGATTACGGGGACACTTGTGGTGTCACCACACACGCATCTACCTGTTTCGGTTTGAACACGTTGTTCATTCGGTTATTTAAAATGATTGGCGAGTTTATGAGCAAACTGAACCACCCTGCCTGCTAGAGGACTAGCAGTGCCACTGGAAAACATTGATATCAAGATATGATGAAAAGATCATCGGAATTGCCCTTCAATGTGCTACTAGCACAAACTTGAAAAGCAACTCGGTTCTGTGAACAAGAGCAAGGTGGAATTTAAGTCATGAAAACCAAAGGTCTGTTTGCCTTTCACCAACTTCATCATGCGTCAGCGTTCTGCTTGAACTGCTGCGAGCTATGAAAGAAACTTCATGACACAAATGTTTATGTCCACTGTCACAACTCTTTATTTTCTTCCAGCACGCCACAATGGGAACGCCCGTGCTTCGGCGTCGCTCGTACAACGGGGGACACAGAGAGGGAAGGGACACCCCGAGTGTAAAATTGCAAAAATACCATGCTCGTCAAAAAGTGTTCCTTTCACTCTCGGACGTCATCCACTCAGAACATGAACATAAGAACAAGGGTAGTGGGAGAGCATGGGAACTTTTCGCCTATTTTCTTTATGGCTGTATTTTTTGTTGTTTTCTTTCTCCCCGTCTCCCGCATCCTGGCTCGAGTCAATTTTTTTGAGTAACATTATTTCCCTAGGATCGTATCTTTGATGGCGTCCACGTACTGTGCGGGAACCCAGTAGATCCAGTAGCGGGAGGCTTCCGTCGTGCCAAGCTGAAGAGCCTGTAACAAACATTGCAGCTGGCCTGATGATGCAAGTTACTACATGACAAACTGCATGAAGCGCACATCTTACCCGATTGCTGCCGGCTAATTTAACTGCATTTGAGAGTCAACTGAAATTGACTCAGCGACTGCTCAACAGGAACATCATGGTCTCTGTAAAGCCAGCTAAAGGTGTTGCATAATTTTCCACTTGCTCTTTGGCCTATTTAGTAACTGTCAAATCTCAATACTAGAATGAATAATGTATAATAAATGAATTGTTATAATGAATGAAAAGAGGTATTGCCATTGAAACAGTGCTAGGAATTTACATTTATAACAAACTATTAGAGATAACGAAGCTATTTTTATGTCCTATTGGATTTGTTATAACAAGGTTTGACTGTATACCACAAGTGCATGACTGGCAATAACATGTCATAAGCCGATGACCACCCACTGCTGCTGGTGGGATGTCAACTCAGCAAGTAAAAACCCACAAGCCAATTTACAACCACATTCACACATCAGTAATGTTTTGTGAGCTTACTACCGTAAAGGTTCAAATACTACAACTTGAATGTTCTCAACAGACGCTTTGTGGAGAGGTTCTAGCTACATTTATTCAGCAATGTCTGACTCAACTTCAGCTTTTGTATGGCCACCATGGAAAAAAAATAAAAAGAAATGGAGAAGGCATCTCCACTGTACATTGTTATTGAAATCTGGCTAACAAGCAAAGCAAACAATGGGCAAATGTGGGTTATCAGACGTCAAAGGCCAAAATGGTGTTTGTGGCACGGCTGGATATTGACTAACGGTAAAGCCAGTACTGCTAAGTCTGCCAACAGCATAAAGGCAGGCAACACCTCACTGTCACTGGCCTCACTTCCTCTATACTATACCAAACAACTCAGTTACTTGCAAATCACAGGAACACACAATGTAAGTTGCAGTTTATGCTGCAACACTGACAAGTTTCACACCAAGCAAAAAGACAGACAGACAGACAGACAGACAGACAGATAGATACGCGCTCAAAGTCGCCGAAGTTCGCTAAGAAATGCTTCGCATTTAAAAAAGCACTCACCATTATATGGTACTCTTCGTGACCCTCAATAGCCTCGCTGATGACTTGCTTAATAGAGCTCATGTTAATTTTTTCTGTCCTCTCTGAAAGATCAGAGAAACAAGTATGACACAAAGTAATGCAATGGCAAATGAGTTCTGAGGAAGCCCGCAAGGTGCAGCAACGTTTATGAAAGGGGAAATTAGCATCCACCCGTCTTGTAGTACAAGGCTACAAGGAAATCTGTACAGATTTCTCAATAATAAAAGCTTCCTAGTTGCCAAAAAATTCGCCCTGGTCCGGAATTCGAACCTGGGACCAACGCCTGTCTGGGGCACTCGCTCGGCCAATTGAGTTAACCAGGAGGCCAGCGATTGACAGCGCGAGGGCATATCCACCCACAACTCGAAGCACATGGGCTTGAATATATAGCAAATGAGTTCGGCGGACAGAAATGGAAGCTTCCTAGTTGCCGAAAAATTCGTCCTGGTCCGGAATTCGAACCCAGGACCAACGCCTGTTCGGGACGCTCGCTCAGCCTTGTGCTACAAAACGGATGGATGCCAATTTTCCCTTTCATAAAATAACACAATGTATGTAACAGCTTCAACTCCATATCAACAGCATATCTCCCCAGAAGTTAAGTTTATTATATATGCAGATGACACGAGTATATTTGTCCCATCAGCATCAGATGCTATCCTTTCTAATAAAGCTAATGACGTCTTACAGAAGTTAGACAACTGGACAAGTAACAATAAGTTAAAAATAAATGCAACTAAAACAAAAGCCGTAGTTTTTCATTCGAAAGGTCAACAAGTGACTTTGGAGAATAACATTGTATTTAGAGGCTCAGATATAGAAATAGTGACGTCAGTGAAAGTACTTGGGGTACATTTCTCCAGTTCTTTGCAATGGGATGACCACGTCAATTATATTCAATTAAAATTAAGCCGGATAACTGGAATATTCAGCCGTATCCGGTACCTCATCCCCAACTCGGTGAAGTTATTGATATACAAATCACTGTTTAGTTCTTATCTTAGTTATTGCTATTTGGTTTGGGGAACAACTACAGAAACAAACTTAACAAAATTACTGAGAATACAGAAGAAAATACTGAGGCTGATAGACAACGCTATAGTTACAGCACCTAGCGACCCACTGTTTAAAAAATATAAGATAATCAAAGTGAATGACCTATATCAATACAGACTACTACGAGAGTACTGTCTTAGCTGCAAACGCTCAAACTCTTTGTTTACAGATATGGCGAATCTTTGCTTAAAGGAAAAGACTTATGAAACTAGAAATACAGAAATGTGGAACGTTCCTTACTTTCGTACTAATTATGGTTTTCAGATGCTTCGATGTACTCTTCCGCGAATTTTAAATAATTACATTAGCAAAGGTATAGATGTGTCTCATTTAAGTGTCACTGAATTAACGGCTCTTTTTGTTGTATAAACAATGTAGTAATTATTTGGGTTCAGAAGATTGCAGCAGGTTTCTTTGTTGTATAAGCTATGTATAAAAAGTGTATGATATTGTGATGTCCTTTCAGCTGCTGCCATTGTTCACAAAGGGGGCGGAGGATCCCTCAAGCAGTCATTACGGCTTTTCCCTCCGCCTCCTGTTACACTGTACTGTGACGAAATAAAGCAATCAATCAATCAATCAATCAATCAAACTGCAACTTTAGCCAAACTGGTTATAGACTAGATAGAAAAAGTAAACTAAGAAAAGAGCTGTCAGTGCTTGAAAAGAGGCTCTTACGTTGGATATTATACCTAGACAATTATGTCAGACTCTTATAGCATGAGTCGCAGTGAGATTCATTGGGCGAGTTAAGGTAAGGAGCTCGAGTGCGCTTGTTAACATAACGGTGAAAAAGCGACTTCTAGCATGTATTACAGGGCGCACTTCCTTGGGAGTCTGGAGCTCGCTAACTCACTGTGCCCTTCAAACAAGTTTTATCGTATCGTTTGAGTTCAAATTAACGAGCTTTTCCTATAGTTAGAAACTTTATTAACTTTGCTTATACAGTTGAATCTCGATAATTCGAACTCGAAGGGGCCTGAAAATTTGTTCGAATTAAAGGAAGTTCGAATTAAAGAAAGCTCATTGAATTGAGCACTCACCTGCAGCGGCACATGTGCAATGAGCGAACATGAGTGGGAAGTACACAAAGATTTATTCACGCGTATTTTCACTTCCAACTACACCATGCCTATCATTAAGAAAAGTAGTCGGTTATGCGTGTCTGCACACGTTTTTCCCGCAATGAATGCCTTGAAGCATGCTAACGAGTTCTAAACCAGCATCTGCATTTTGCCGGAAAGAGAAGTAGCGCACGGCTAAGTCCAGTGCCGACGCTACTTCACTTGCATTTGGTGGAGTCGAAGGGGCAGGGGGTACTTCGTCGCTGGCATCAGAGTCCTCGCCACTGGGAGTAGAAGGGTCCCCTGAAGCACTCTGCTGAGGGCACGTGGCTTGTAGGATCCCGGCGTCGGTGACAACACCACAGATCTCTGCACCCGCGTCCAAATTCACGTAGCCCTCAAAGGTCACGCCGTTTGGAAGAACACTGCTGCCCCTTTCGGACACGCAGTTATCGCCATCGTCTGACGAAGTCTGCACCGCCTCATTACTGGCCTGATCCACATCACCACTGGCCGCGGGTTCGCCAAACCCACATCGCCGGAAACAGTTGCTGATGGTGTCTGGCTTAATGGAGGCCCACGCAGCGGCAAGGATATGGATAGCGCTGGGGAGGTCGACGGCATACATTTTGTCGCTGTCCATGCACAATAGCATCCATTCCACGATATGGCGCCTGTAGAGAGAGTTCAAATTTTGAATGATTCCCATATTCATGGGCTGGAGCACAGCGGTCGTGTTTTTCGGCAGAAAAACCAGCCGAGTCGCAGTGCGCCGTGCAGTTGTCAACGAAGAGTACGTTCCGTCCTTTAGTGGCAAACTTTCTGTCCAGAGTACGTGCCCAGTCTGAAAAAATGTCCATAGTCATCCATGACTTCTTCTTGGTGACGTAATCGACTGGCAAGGTCTTCACGCCCTTAAAACAGCGAGGCTTGGCCGATTTACTGACCACTAGCAACCGGCAACGCTCCGTGCCCGTCGCATTTGCGCCCACCATTACCGTCAGCCTCTCCTTGCTTCGCTTGCCGCCGGCACAATCCTCGCATTTAATAGTAATCGTCTTGTTCGGGAGCAGTTTACAATACAGCGCCATATAACGACCACGAAAGAACGACCACGAACGAATACTCTCCGGCTCCCCACTGCCGCGGCATTTTTCTGCGAATGCTTTTTTTCGCAGCCAGGCTGGCCAGGCGAGGAGGCTACGCAACACGTGATCACTCGGTGGGTTGGTTTATGTTGTTTTTGGTTACGGCAGACGAAAAGGGAAGAGCCGCTGCACCGCTCTCTCCTCGGAGAAAACAGAGGAGTCAGCGGCCCCGGCAACGCAGATAACCGCTTCTTTCATTCTTTCCTGGATGCTCAAGCAGAGAAGGCCACAACCGGAATCGACTCTCTCCTCAAAGGAGAGAGAGTCGAGCCCGGCCTTTGGGAAGGCAAAGGGGCCCCCGGAATCCCCGCGAGTTGTGCCGTCACGTTGGCGTCGCCTGCTGTGCGCGTTTTTCTTTTTTTCTTCCCGTGCCAGTGTTCAATGTCCGTGCCACCTTGACGAATGAAGCGCGAAGGGGAGGGAGGGGGGGCTCTTTTACGCTTTTCTCTCCACGGCGGGGTCAGAAATACCAATAGAAATACCCTCGCTGTAGGCGCCGCCACGTGATCGTCAAAGGCCAAAATGGTGTTGTGGCACGGCTGGATATTGACTAACGGTAAAGCCAGTACTGCTAAGTCTGCCAACAGCATAAAGGCAGGCAACACCTCACTGCCACTGGCTCGCTTCGTCTATACTATACCAAACAACTCAGTTACTTGCAAATCACAGGAACACACAATGTAAGTTGCAGTTTATGCTGCAACACTGACAAGTTTCACACCAAGCAAAAAGACAGACAGACAGACAGACAGACAGACAGACAGATAGAGAGATAGATAGATAGATACGCGCTCAAAGTCGCCGAAGTTCGCTAAGAAATGCTTCGCATTTAAAAAAGCACTCACCATTATATGGTACTCTTCGTGACCCTCAATAGCCTCGCTGATGACTTGCTTAATAGAGCTCATGTTAATTTTTTCTGTCCTCTCTGAAAGATCGGAGAAACAAGTATGACACAAAGTAATGCAATGGCAAATGAGTTCTGAGGAAACCCGCAAGGTGCAGCAACGTTTATGAAAAGGGAAATTAGCATCCACCCGTCTTGTAGTACAAGGCTACAAGGAAATCTGTACAGATTTCTCAATAATAAAAGCTTCCTAGTTGCCAAAAAATTTGCTCTGGTCCGGAATTCGAACCTGGGACCAACGCCTGCCTGGGGCACTCGCTCGGCCAATTGAGTTAACCAGGAGGCCAGCAATTGATAGCGCGAGGGCATATCCATCCACAACTCGAAGCACATGGGCTTGAATATATAGCAAATGAGTTCTGCGGACAGAAATGGAAGCTTCCTAGTTGCCGAAAAATTCGTCCTGGTCCGGAATTCGAACCCAGGACCAACGCCTGTTCGGGACGCTCGCTCAGCCTTGTGCTACAAAACGGATGGATGCCAATTTTCCCTTTCATAAAATAACACAATGTATGTAACAGCTTCAACTGCAACTTTAGCCAAACTGGTTATAGACTAGATAGAAAACGTAAACTAAGAAAAGAGCGGTCAGTGCTTGAAAAGAGGCTCTTACGTAGGATATTATACCTAGACAATTATGTCAGACTCTCATAGCATGAGTCGCAGTGAGATTCATTGGGCGAGTTAAGGTAAGGAGCTCGAGTGCGCTTGTTAACATAACGGTGAAAAAGCGACTTCCAGCGTATATTACAGGGCACACTTCCTTGGGAGTCTGGAGCTCGCTAGCTCACTATGCCCTTCAAACAACAGTTTTATCGTACCGTTTGAGTTCAAATTAACGAGCTTTTCCTAGCAGCTTAGAAACTTTATTAACTTTACTTATATATATGTGCTCCTTTGACCTGTACAAGCTATGCAGTGTGGCATAAAAAAAATTAAAAAAAAAAAAAGTACAGCCCAAATTCTCTACAACCCCACAGCTGACCCGTAGCTTTTTCTGCACGTTTTTCTGTTCTTTCACTTGCACCACTCTTTGCCACTATTACAGTATCAGCATAAAATGCCACCTTGCTCATGTTAAACATTTAAGTCGCGCTTCTGCTGACCACTGGTGCCGACTTACTCACCTTTCGTACCGATCCAGACCTGGTCTAGCTCGAGCTTGAACGTGAGCCGCACTTTCCCTCCAGACTTATTTAGCATTCCTGAAAGTGGGGCTGCTGGCAGTGAGTCCTGCATGCAATGAACAATGAGACGGATTAGCCCGACAAAATACGGTGACTATCACTGCCGTGACAGCTTCAAAGCAAAGAAAGGGAAGCTAGGTGTAAGTAGACAATTCTTGTTGTGTGACAAGTCAACACATGAGACAGAAGCACTGTTAGATTGCGCACTTCGAAAACGGACTGCCCTGCAGGTTCTTTCCGTCATAGAACAATGATCGCCATGTACCGTATTTACTCGCATAATGATCGCACTTTGTTTTCGAAAAAATTGACGCAAGTTTCGGGGTGCGATCATTACGCGGGGTAAATTTTTCTCGAAATAATATTTTGAGCATCGAGAACGCAAACAAGTCGCGTATCAGAATTCTTACGATAGCTATCATGAACATAACCAAAGATAAAAGTAGAGTAAGGCTTGCCTTTGTAATAAACGCACACATTACGCAGGAACTACATGCAATGCATATTGCCCTTTAATTTTTTCATTCACTGACCCCCCCATTCAGAGTCTGAAACGTCACTGGCGTCAGTGTTCTCGCCACTCGATTCCCTGTCGGAACCGGCAGTGTCATCGCAATCCCACAGAAGGTTACCTTCCATTCCGTCGAGTGCGTTAGATATGCCTGTCTTCTTGAAGCTGTTGGTGTGGTGAAAATTACGGCATTTGTCTTGACTGCTATCCTAATACGGCATGTTTCCGCCAAGGGTGGGCAAAAATTAGGCATCTGCTTGGTGTGTGCAGTTCACTTGGTGAGTCTTGAAGAGTTATTTACGTAACGTTCGACAGATGGTAAACATGATGATCGTCAGCTAGACTTGGCACACGACATATCGCTGCGGCAAGTTCGGGGTGCGATCATCACGCGGGGGAAAAAGAAAATCGAATTTTGACGACAAAATTTAGGGGTGCGATCATTACGCGAGTGTGATCATTATGCGAGTAAATACGGTATATTGCGTGCTTTAGTTTCATTACAGCAGCATGCCCGGCGCACCAAGGTCGTAAGCAATGCATGCACTACTGCATGACATAGCATTCTTGATGGGAAGCAGCAAGCAAAAAAAGTTTTAGAAAAGGGAATTGCAAGCAAGTCAGATGAAAATTACTGCTGTGTGAAAAAATGCAGCCCCAAATAACAGCCGAATTCTTTATTTTTAGAGTGCAGAAGAACAAACAACGCAGCAAGACTCACTTTGACATTGCGGATTCCCGGGATGGCATCTTCAGGAACTCCTTTTTCGACTACTTTCTGGTGCAACTGGAAAGAGTGATCAGTATGAAAACAGACAAATGTGTCACAACAAACAAGAAGACCAGAGCAGTTTTGCTTGAAAAGCAAAGCACTATAAGCGATAGCAAGAATGAGTGTTGCATGGAAAATCAACAGATGTTTACGAATACACAAGGGCCTTATGCCAATGCAACACAACACGGCAGAAACACCTTGCATGGTGTGTTTCACGGGGTGTTACGGTATGTGAAGTGTAAATTATTATGTGCAGAAAAAAGGGGAGGGGGGCTGTTGGGGTGTTTGAAACACTCTCCCTTGCCAAGCCCCTAGTTGAAACCCTTGCACTAAATGAGACCAAAGCTTTGTGTCTGCACCATCAAAATGTATACAGTGAACCTTTTGGCTGCTCTGCACCTGCTGAGACAAGTGCAAGAAAACTGCCAAGAAAAAGGGCAGGCCCAGTTTCTAGGCTTGGGAAATAAAGTTGTCCTTGTGGACCTGAACGCTTATGTGAGTGTCCTAAATGATGTGCCACAATGCCCAATACATTCACTGACAAGACAAATGATATGCTCACTGAAGAAGTGCTTGAGGTACGTCTAGAGAGTACTGGAGGTAGCATGTGCCTGCTCAAGTTCTCTAGTGTACCTTTTCCAGCATCATGGAGGCACCGGAGGATATGATCACTAGGTGCGATATTTATGGCTGCTTGCTGATTTGCACAGCAGTGGCAGAGATCCACAACAGACAGCTTAAATCAAAAACATGTGCTTGAAGACAGTTCTGAAGTTGGGTAAAATAAGTGGTTTTGTTCATAATTCTTCCCCAGTTATAACATATGCTCTGGTGGCGTCCTTCGTTACAGGACCATTATCACCTCACCACCAAGGAAGAGGAGTGGGAGGAGGTGCTTAAGAGCTCCGACCTCACCGCTGAGTCCAGAGGGCCCGCGACTCGGCAGTCGGGGACGGCCTGCCCACCCCAACATGGGAACAGCCCGCGCCAGCTCCACCCCAGTAAAGGGCTTTCAGAGTCGCTGCTCAGGACCAGAATAAAGTTCATTGTCTGTCTGTCTGCAAGTCTACTTGACTGACTTTTTGAAGCAAGATATTTGGATCCACCTAGGCATGTGGCTAATCCTTTCTTGGAGGGCACTTCTGATAAGACAAACAAATTCGCATGGTTTGTTCGAGTTCGTCTTAAATGTAGTCTACTGTATGCATAGTGGCTCTTTAACAATGACATTTCTTTTGTAGCAAGGGTGCTTATGGAAAAAAAAGAAAGAAAAATTGACATCTGAAGCAATTTGCTGTCGTCAACAATATACAGCACCCTTGTCAAACATGCTTGCAAAAGGAAAAGCGGATGAGAAATGGCTTCACGAAAAGAAGCACTCACCTTCTGTTTGCAGATTGGCTCTTTTGTGACTGAATAAAGAAAAATAAAAAGATTAATGTACAAAAAGAAAGCTAGTATAACACGAGGCAAGCTTCACAAATTAGTGCTTTTGTACAGAAAAAGAACTACGGAGCATAATTTTCTATCCAAACTGCCCTTCAATGTTAAAAACTTAAAAGGTACAATATTTGAACAGGCTTTAACATTATCGGCTTGTTTGCTGGTTATTCAGGGCCACAACAATCAGCTTATCAATGCAACTTACATTGGTATGGCTAATACAGTTAACTCAATGTAATTTGTGCCCAATTAAACCTTAAATATTTCTTGTTTCGGTGCCTTCAAAGCACGGTTCTCTATCACAATTACAAGTGACTGGGCACAAGCGACAAGTTGGCACAACGCAGCATCCCATACAAATGCTTTTGCACAGCAATAATGCCATCTTGACCACTAGAAGGGAAATGTTATGCGCAGACAATGGATCAAATGGAGAAAAAAAAATGGAGTGGCAGCGATGAGGACAATCAGCGAATTGCAAAGCGTCCATGAACAAATTAATTCATAAATTAAAATTTCGAACAGGACAGCATTTGTTCTTGTAGTGGTGTGCGATCGTGTAGGCATTTGGCAGACTATCGCTTATTTCTTACTCGCAACCAGAACCATTCCACACAGTTTTATACATCAGGCGCAATGCTGTGACGGCTATGCATGTAGTCCGTAAAAAAAAGAAAAGGAGAGGTGTACGCTCCGTCAAACGAACGACAAACATAAAATACAAACTTGCATATTTCGATTGGATGCTCACCAGTATGAGCATTTTTTCAAAACAACAGCCCTTCCGCGAGTCTACGTTACAGATACAATGACGGAGTTCCGTTTCTGACTTGCTGCACCACAGGAAAACACCAGAGAAGAAAACGTACCTTGGGGTGTGTCGTCCTTGAGCTGTTCGGGCGTGGGGACTTCTAGGTTGAGCACGTCGTCCAGCGTGGAGCCGACAAGCATGAGCTTGGCGTTGGCAGACAGATTCAACTCCGACAGGCTCTTGCTGTCGTCCGGTTTGGGCGCCCCTGCACACGAAAGGCAACATGCTTCAACACTACCGCGCAATGCCTACATCTTATGGAGGTGCTTCTCCATCAGATGCAGGCATTGATGCAGGAACAAACACCCTTGGCCAGCCGTGAGCCAAGCCAACACCGTTGAGGACATTGACACCTATTCCGCACCTCCACCAAATGTTATGTGATTGTGACGACAAAAGATACAGACTCCAAGCTGGTGAAAATATAATTCTCTATTGGGCAAACCTCTGCCCAGCAAAGCAAGCAAATCCCACAGTACATTGATAGTGGCAAGCAAAATTGTTGGTCGTCAATAAAAGCTGATCAGCGGTGAAATGCATCGGCTTTCATACATATGCTGTAGAACATTCCAGCTTTTATCACTTATGCTTGCACAAGTCCTGGAATGTACTAGCACACATGCATCATGCATACAGTAAAACCTCATTACAACGAAGTTGAAGGGGGAGCGGTAATTACTTCGTTATAACCATTAGTTCGCTATAACCAATATCAATTTCATCCATAGGAATTTCAAGGGGAATTGTGATTGCTTCATTATATCCGATAGTTCGTTATATCTGGGTTCGTTATAACGAGGTTCTGCTGTATATGCATCTTGCACATTGCTAGTCTGTTCAAGCAAGTTGGAACAATGCCAGCAGTCAGCAAGTTGGAACAAATGGCAACACTTCGCGAAGCTGCGCACAAGTTCAAGCACGCCCTGCACCGAGCAATGACAGGCATATCACACAGCGACAAGGCGGCCCCCAAGAAAGAAAATAAAACAAGCATGCGTGTCAATATCACCTAGTGTGCAGTCAAATAGCTAAGTGGCGAAATTGTTACATGTTTGAAGAATGTCAAGAGAATAAATGACAAAGGACCATGAAAGAAGATGACTGGAGAAGCGCCAGCTTACAGCTGAAAAATTCTAGTACATTGGCCCGCTACTCAAGCAAGGAGCTGCCATGTGGTCGCATACAACTAAATGGACGATGATGATCTTCGTGATGTGTGTAGGCAGGGTTGTACTTTGTGAAGACTGAAGAGGTTTCACTCTTTTCGTAGATAAGCGTGCTTACAAAATGTTTTAATGCAGCAAGGAACAAGGTAGCAGGCATGATCGTGTCAAACCACGCATACTTACCGTCTCTAATTTGGACTATCATCTCAGTTAAAGGGACCCTGAAACGATTTTGGTGATTTCGTACAAATGCATTGCACCGATAGCCCGAGTCTTTCTGATCATTAGCGTAACAATATCAGCACTCTGCGTTAAGCGTGTAATTTACTACAAAGTTTTAAATAGTACACACATCGTGAGAGATCGACGCGACTCGAAGCGTTTTCAACCGCCCCTTCCCACAAAGCGGAATCCACGTGACGTCACGAGCACTGAAGGGCAGCCAACGGTATCGTCGTGGCATCTGGCGGCGCACACACGAGTCGCCGGCGCATTATTACAGAGGCTAGCACTGCCGAGGCCGGCGACCTCAGTAAAGACATCGCAGCGCTATGTCGCTACGGAGGGCTCTGCGCAGCGGCTGACGTGGGAGGCGCAGTCGTCACTAGCGCGCACTCCGCAGCTGATCGAGTTGAGGAGGAACAGCAGTGGTAAGGAGGAAGGCGACCGAGGTAAGCCCGTAGCTACGTTAGCGCAGGCTGCTTCGCTTTATTTATGGTGTGAATGATCTCACAATTGTGTTGCCTAATCAGACACAATGCCAAAAAAACGTTTCAGGGACCCTTTAAGAAATGGGTTTCCTTACAAAAGATGCCCGAAGAAGCCCATACAGAACTTCACACATTTGCTAGTGCAACATGAGACGCAACTCTTCGTTAAACTAAAAAAATTATGTAAACCTGCAATTCATGTGTAGTGTGTGCGGACTTATCAAAGTTTTTCGTGAGGCTTTTTAAGCCCACCACAAAAACATTTTTTTTTTTTTGTAGCACTCATTTATCCCTACCCAGCATAAGCCAATTTTATCGCATTCATGAGAAGTTCCTCACTTAATCATTCTGCCAAAATGCTTTAAAGATCTCCCACTTCATTTCTCAATATTCATGCTGCTAACATTAAGAAAACTGCCTGTAACATGCTTTACAAATTCAAGAATCTATGACCAACTCCACCACTTTGTCCACTTAACATAACAGCTCACTGCTGTTTTTCAATTCTTCTCGGATAAAGTTATGTCACGGCAATGTCAGGTTAAGAGTCTAGGTCTGTCTAAATTTCAATTTTCTTTTATATTTGAGAGTTTAGATGTCATCCCCGGCTTTTATCACTTGCAAAATGCATCAACTCCCCTTTATAGCTTTTCTGTACAATAGATCATACTGGTACAATGCAAGATGCCAAACCGTTCAAACTATACTATCTTTAGCAAGATCAACCACCAGATTTTCCCAGACACAGTGAAACAAATGGCATGCAAGCACTGATATCAGTAGGCAAGATAGCAGCACCCACCTTTGTAGATCAGCTTCTGCATTGCTGGTGGGACTCCTATGAAGCAGAAAAGAGCATGAAACACACCAATTCTAGAAATGTAACTGGGCAAGCAACGCTATCATAGGGACAAGTTTCAAGACAACCTGGATCGGCAGATTGTAGTGCTTTGAAATGCCTGAAACGACAATGTTACAGAGAACAGAGCTTCTGCAAGACATGGTGCAACACTTGCTTTCTCCCACACAAATATTGATTTCTTTATTCAAGGATAACCGAAATAGTGGCAGAACTAACTGAGGAGTTGTTACATTATTGAACTATCCGGCTGTAGTCACAGTCACAAGTTGTGTCTACCTTAACTCCTCAATGACTTAACCACTGTTGTAAATAACATTTATGTTCTAACATTGTCGAGCATTAATACTGCACTCTAACTAAAGTGTTCATTGGCCTTTGGTGCTCCTCTAAATGTGGCAGCTCACCACCCAGTACCTACAGTAGATGTCAAGCCCTACACTGTTATGAAAACCAAAAAAGGACTATGAAGGAAGCAGATGCAACATGTCCACTACAAGAGACGAGACCCACATACGAAGTACAAAAAGAAAAAATTTACCATTCAAAGGAGACGTTTTGTTGAATGACTAGTTCTGCACATCATGTACATGATAGGCCGTGGTGGTGTAGCGGCCACCAAACAAAACGCACGGGAGGAAAAAGAAAGGACAGGCAAGACTTTATGTCAGACTTATGGAAGCCAACCAGATAATTAAGATGCTGTGTCAAGTGCCCATACGCTGCTTAGTCTGCGAAGACGGACAACTTGGACACGTATGATCGGCTTTGCTCCCTGATCACTCTCTCATCTTTCCATAATGACAGCATTGTAAATTACGTTGTTGTCCTTCGCATTCACTTGCGGGTGGGTACTGTAAGTCATATTACAGCAGCATAAATATGCACAAATAGTACAAAACATATGTTCTTCTCAAGTGATAGGTTAGCGCACATTAGATCAACATCAGACACCAGCTCAACCTCCTTGCAAACTGTCACGCAATTAGCGCATTTTATCCAAAGCCATTATATTTCTCCTTTTTACAGCACAAGCGTTTTGCCACCAGCCTTCAGAGCACACTGACACCAGCTCACCGGTGAGCTTCTGTATTTCCTCCTTGAGCTTGGCCATCTTGGCCGACAGCGCCACCTTGATGTCGTACCGCCGCTTGTTGTACATCACGACCAGGGGCACGGCGTTCGCCTCGTCGTCAGCCTCCTTGCCATCTTCCGCTTGAGACGACTGCTGCTGCTGCTTGTCAGCCATCACACTCTCAGCATCGCCATCCTCTGAGACAACAACAAAAGACACCGTTTCTCTGAGCACACCTGTTTTGCATGCAACAAAAAACACGTTCAAAGCCCAACTGTGGCAATTTCCCAACAATGTCAAGGTAATGCTGATTCGATGTTGCCGGGACTCTCCTGTCGCATGCCTGATTGTAGAAATGCTCAGCAAGTTTCTTAAATCATGTTGAATAGGCAACAAAACATGAAAATGGAGACCCAACTGAGCAGTACATCCATTGAGTGACACAGCAGTGTGTACAAATGTCTGCAACTGGCATATTCTGAAGCACGTGCAATAGCAATGCAACATAACTTGCTACCTTTCTCTTCACAGTATACGAAAAACATAAATAGCAGCAACAGCAATTTCTAGCACTGCACACTAGGTTAGGAATGTTGCAGTTATCGATGTACCTCAAATGCATACTTACACATTGCACACAATGTGGACAGGCTAAGAGGGTGGTCTGAGGAAATCAACAAACTTCATTTTGTGAGAAGGCTGTACACCTTGCGAGCATGTTATTTGGCACAAATGGTGAAAGAACACACGGGAACGTGCCCAACTGGTTTCACCAAGATCCACTGACATCAGGAAGTCACCGGAATTGGGCTTTAAAGAGATTCTGAAATGGTTTAGATGATTTTGGATCAATGCTACGAGTCATTAGCATGGTTCCTTTGGATCATTCGCACACTAAAGGAAGTGAGCTGCACAGAGTGCATAATTTATTATAAGGTTTCTAAATATGCACATAGCTACAGATCGTGGCAGCCCCAGCACCACCACATTGAGTTTTCAGCCATTCCGGCCCACGGCATGTTGCATAGGTGAGTGACGTTACACGGGAGACTGATCTGATTGGCTTGTCCCACTGTTGTCACAGGTAGGTAATCTTACGAACTTAATTATGAAGAAATGTTGATCTCAGTCGAGTAGGATATCATTACGCAGGATCTGAGGGGATCAGAAAATATGTTTCATCTAAAATGAATTTAGTTCACTGAGAAAAAATGTGTTCGGGTGCAACAGTAGTCTGCAAAAATGAATCAAATGAGAGGCAGTTGTTTCATGTAAGCCACAATTCAGTTTAAGTAACTTCTGCTTAATGAGATTCTGATGTAGTCAGGACACCGTCTAATTCCCATATTTGCATTTATCGCTAATCTGTGCTGGAGAGATTTAGTCCGTCTTCAATCTTCGTAGCATTAGCACATTACTGAGCAATGGGAGTGGGAAATGTGAGCAGCTGGATTTTTCATAGCATCTAGTTGCACAGAGCCCAACTAGACATGCATTGAGTGTGGCGCACTAGAGTCCTTCGTGACCAAAGTTGACGACAAAAAAAGAATTTGCCACTGGCGGAGACTGGGCCTGTTGGTAGAGCACATGGCATGTAATGCAAAGACTGTGTGTTCTGTTCCCACCGGCGGCAACGTGTTCGTTTTTGTCTTTATCTCATATGCATGACATTCCAAATAAAAAGTACAAACAATCCCTACAAACGGCTTCACATGGCTGTGTCCAACAAAAACGGACAGCCACTTCTTTCGTTCACACTACTCCTGCGACAGCTCAAAAGGGCCTACAGTATCAACAAATGAAATGAATAAAATTAAAACCCCCTTTCAATGACATCCCATCTGACACAAGACGATTTTGTTGCACGTTACATTCCCATGAGACATATAGTTGCGACACCGTGGTGGCGAGATGACAAATTTTTCATTCACTTTTATTACATCGCAATAGTGTCGAGGTTGATTAAACAGCGAGGGTAGAGCTGATAATTTCTTGTTTTACCACAAAGAAAGCTCACTCACCCTGGGGAGTGGGTGCGCCGTTTTGACTGTTCTCCTCGCAGCTTGTCTTTGGAATTTTGGCCTCCGTCTCCCCACTCTCCCTGTCCACTGTCTGTTGCTGGTTAGCGCTCCCATTGCTACTGCTGTTGTTACGTTGACCAGCCATGGCAGCTGCGTGAGCAAGCACACGGTTAAAATAACAATTTACCGGCTGCGAAGACTCGGTAGCACACCGCTGCTAAGTACAATGTCGAGTGTTCCTTCCCAACCACAACGGTTGTACAGGTGAACCCATTCATAAGAGACATGAGACGGCTGGGTACAAGAAGACAACATTTACTCACACAGCTGGGTGCCCTATCTGTCCCACTAGTTGGACACCTTTTGTAACAGACATGCTCCTAAGGACAACTCGTTATAGAAGACAAATTTCCTCAAATTTTGGTCAACAGTCTTCATCGCAACAGATATTTTAACTCTAAACACAGCACCGTTGGCTGCAAAATGCAGTCGATTCACTGTGGAAACAAAGGGAAATAATAAAGAAGTGATGCGAGAACATCATGGTGGACGAAGTATTCATGAATTGCGTTCCCAGGGGTACACGGTCCACCAACCAAATTGCCTAACAGTGAGGCAAATGGTAGCCTTTACAACAGGCTGTAGCGTTATTAAAGATGATAGTCTTTCTTGAGATACTTGAACGCAGAAATTTTGGTCTGTCTGTTTGTCTATCTGTCACACAATTCACCCCGCCAAAGTTTAAGCACTTGCCTAATGCCCAGCCATCTTGAACTGGTAGCTGCGTTCATACTTGTGAACATTAGTCAATCAAAAAGCAAATATTACGCATGTCTGAGGCGCAACATCAATATGTAAGCATTAGGTGGTGTGTTCCTTTGCTAGAAAATACACAGATACATAATTCTAAAGACCCTAGTGTTTCCTAAGCTGCGCTAAAAATGCGACACTATGCACGATAAAGGCCTCTGCCGACGATTTGGTGCTGCCACCTGGCAGTTGCCCAGGGATTCTGCACAAGCTCATGCTTCCAGGCGGCGCTGCCAGATGACGCCCATATCTCACGCAGCGCCTCCTCTATTTTATCAATGCCAGCCAGATGTGGCCGATTCAACATAGAGGAGGCGCTGTCTGAGGCAAGGCAAAACATAAATGGCCGCTTGATGAAATAATGCGGTAAAATGAAATCTGTTCAAACAAGCCTCCATCGTACTTATCATGCCAGGACGGAAATGGTACGAGAACAGCATCATGGGTAGCTGCGGATGAGACCAGGACTTGTGTACGATGGCCGGCAGAAGACTATCGTCTTTTGACGACATTTGTAGCGAAGCACGCAGATATGCAGCCAATTTTTTTTGTGTTAACTTCATTGTGTGCCCCTGTCAAAATAAGGGTTGACCAGAAAATGAGCACATGGCTTATAAGAGACTCCTCATATAACGGAGAGGAACTGCTTCCTGGTGCATGTCTCTTATAAAGTGATTCAACTGTATTTCAATGGAAGCGAAATGGCAAAACTAAATTTGTAATCGGAACCACAGGCGAACCTAATTCATCCCACACCTTTTCCCTGTAGCAGCTATCGCAACCCTCTATGCCATCGCAGGGCAGAAATGCAGAAACGATCATGTCCTTTTTGATTAAGATGCGCTTTAAAGGGAAAACCACACGCAAGATTTTTTTAGCAATACTGACAAGCTACTGGAATTGTCATCGCAGAGGGTAAACCATCAGTCCTTCCGCTGCCACCTTCTGGCCAGCCAGAAAATACCGTTCGTCACAGCGTGACCACGCAAAAACATAGCAGCAACCCGTGTGCCCACCTCAACTTCATTCGGGCTAGTTGCTTTCCACATCAGCAACAAGGAATAAACATTAATATAAGCCTTGACTTCATCTTGCATACCAATGATGACAAAGTACTGGTGATCTTTTGTGGTTACTTTTAGATAAGTTCCTCATGGCTGACAATGTTAGGCCTGAGCTACGACCACGAGCCTCGAAAGTGTTTTGATGCCTGGCTGACAGATAGCGCTACATGTATTGACTGACTTGTGGGGTTGAACATCCCAAAACCAGCTCTGATTATGACAGACGCCGTAGTGGAGGTCTCCGAAAATTTCAACCACCTGGGGTTCTTTAATGCGCACTCACAAAGCACAGCACACGGGCCTCAACATTTCGCCTCCATCGAAATGCAGCCGCCACGGCCGGGGTTCAATCCCGCGACCTTCATGCATTGGTAGCTGCATGAACAACGCCAGTCACTTTCCGCATACTGAGACACAACACCCGTCATAACCACACAATACTTCTCGAATATTGCAAAGGCTGAAAGAATAGCAGGTTGACTAAACAGTGCATCAGCAACTTCAATAATTTCTAAGGTGCTTATCAAATGATGATATGACACCGTAATACAAGCCCGTTTTTTTTTAAAAATGAGCGGAATGAATCAGGGAACAGACAGGAGTAGCTGATATTATTATATCAATGAAAATAGAGAAGTGGACCTGGGCAGGACATGTCACGAGGAGGGAAGATAACAGATGGACAGTAAGAGTCACTGAATGGATACCAAGAGAGGGAAAACGCAACAGAGGCAGGCAAAAGGTTAGATGGAACGATGAAATTAAAAGGTTTGCGGGCATAAAGTGGAACCAACTCGCTCAGGATAGGGTGGATTGGAAATCGTTGGGAGAGGCCTTCGTCCTGCAGTGGACCTAAACAGGCTGATGATGATGATGAATACAAGCCCATAAGCTGAGGCACACAGAGAGGAAGTACCGACCCCATCCCCTCCCCCACCCTTGGTTATAAACCCTATAATCAGCTGAATTTGTTGTGTACATGTCCTATAATGCAGCAGTTAATTTTGCGTATAAAAAATTCAGGTTGTAACCCTCCACTTTTCAGAACACGCTAAGCCTCTGACCAAAAGGGCAAACTGTATCAGTGCAGCTACACTGCATTGGTGTCTATGCACAAACATTCTGATACGTGACCAAGATAATCAGAACAAATGAACAAAACAAGCATAGTGCTTGTTCCATTTGCTACTTGTCAATCTCCAGACTGGAATACCTTATCTGATTCCTGATAATAGTGTACATGCTTTTTATCTTCTAGCAGCGGCATTCCTGAACTTCTAGCTGACAGCTCAATTTTTCGCACACACTCCTTTGATACAGCTCTTCAGCATTTGCTAAATGCAAGAGTAAAGCCATGTAGCATCAACTTCTACATAAGCCAATTAGCAATGGCACATGTATAGCAATGTCACTGCACTTTCACCGGCCACTATATCTGTTGCAAGATAAGTTATCCAGTGATTACACTGGATAAATGTACTTGGCTGCCTCTAAACATTGCAATCTCCTCACACAAAAAGCAGTCCTTGCAAACCTTGCAGTAGTTGCTTGAATCTCGATAGTCTGACACAACAAAAGCAACCCCATTCAAAAAAGATTGCAGCTGCGAATCACTCGTCGTGATGTAGCACAATTACCTTGCCCATGTGACCCTTTCCTATTAGCGCTTTCAAACATTCATATCAAACAAAGCATAATCATTTAGTGCTTACACACAATTTGTTAAGTGCTAGTGTGGAAACAATACTTGCACTCGGGTGATATATTTGATTCTGCCATAAAATTTTGCTCTAACCGCAATTTTATAACATTAGGATGAGCATTTGCCTAATCGTTACTCTCTCATTGGACCCACAAATAGCCTTCTTCTATATATAGGTTTAACCGGCTTTCGAAACTCTGTGTGCTTTACACCTGAAAATTTATCAAAAGATTAACTGCTCTCCAAATTTCAGGAAACCTCAGGTGCAAAAACAAAACTAAAAAAAAAAAAACTTATGGAATGAGAGCAAATTCCTGCCAACTTGCCTACTTTTCAATACGTTAGCCTAGAGAGACATCAAATTTCCAAGCACTTCCCTAACTGTGTGAAAAAAAAAAAAAAAAGGTCAAGGAAAACTAATCGACATGCACCATTTATATGCGTAACAGCATGAACTGAAAATCTGAATGCTGCAATGCGACACTGTAGTTCATAAAGATGCCGTGCAAACTGTACAGTGCGCAATAGTTCACGAGGGCAGTGTTATGTACAGCAGTATTCATGGCAAAATGGAAGTAATCAAATATTGAGAATCTGCAGGGGCAAATACCCTTCTCCGGAAAAAAAAACTTTGGTTATAAAACATTGTAGTTAACTGAACAAAGCGCCGAGTCACCTCTATAACTTGCAAGATAGCATGTGCAAGCTCACTTGCAATGCTTTCTTTTTTTCATGAAACAGCTTTGCAGATGACGGCTGTGCTACGAGAGTTTGCTGGCCAGTTTCATTCGAAATGACAAACTGTAGAGATGACTCATAAATTTTTCACACATGACCTTATCTAAAGGCCAGTGCCGGCGAAGTGATGGGGAAATGTCCCGGTTAATTGAGAATACCGATAAAAATGTCACGGACCTGACAGGCCGGCTAGAAAATATCGGCTCATTAAACTACGTTTAGACTAGGCACCGTGAAGCTCTCTTGAAATGCCTGCCAGCTGTGTGTGTGTGAAGGCCAAGCCTCAATTCTCACAAATGTGACATCCAGCACATTACAACATACACAACATCTGCTTAAGAAATAATGAGTACTTTCACAGTGGAAGGCACCCAGCATAACAGTTCATTCACGTTGCAAGCACAGTTGTAATTAACTGAGATATCAGTTTACACACCTAGATAGATAGACGAAAATGTCTAGGAGTCCTTAGCTATTGCTTGAGAATGTAAAGGCAAAAGCCAAGACCTCTCGTAGTCAAACCAGGGACCTTTGGCAGTCAAGCATCACGCAAACGTAATTTGGCAGCGGGTGTAAATGGTAATAGTCATTTGTGTGTCACTCATATGTGCATATCCGATGCAGGTATAAGCCCCACACTTTTGAACCCAGCTCATTTAGAGAAGCACCACGCCACAGCTGGCTATCACCACCTGGTTCTCAGTCGAGGCTCCAGTGGAAGCGGTACCATTTCAGCACATAATCCTAGAGCTTTTGATTTTTTGTACCACACTTCTAGTACCTTATCGTTTGTATACTAGTCCCCTGCCACCACTTTGTCAGAAGAGCCGCTGCATCAGACACATAAGGCCTTAATAAAGAGTTCGGTACACTTTCTAATAGATGCACATGACCTAGCATTCAAGCAATCATTACAAACACGGTTTCAAGCTACCTGCATGATACTTTCAAGTTCAAATACAGGCAGTACTGCCACAATTGGCCTCATTCAGAGAACACACACAAAAAAGGGTGCTACACCAACTGGCAATAAATTTCACGGAGCAGACATCTCAAAACTGGTGTCAAGCTCAGCAGAAGTAGCAGCACGTGCCTTTAAATTTGCATTTTCCTGGTATATCATGGTCACCCAATCATTATCTCATGCCCGATTAGGACACTAATTAGCAAAAGAAAATTTCTTGTGACTCGATTAAATAACTTCATTCAGCAGGCAAGCAATGGTAGCATCTCAAAACAGAAAAACTGCAGTGCTGTTAACAGACTAAATGCATAACTAAGAATTAGCAGAGAACAATTAAAAAAAATTACAGATCTCCTTTCTCTTCATTCTTCTGCTTGCAAAATAAACGTGTTCACTGCGTCCGGTCTCTCGCGTTTCCTTTTCGAACTACGTGCACTTGCACTCCGGAAAAAAAAAAAAAAAACAATGATTATGCAGGCAAATGCGAGCGTTCACGTTATATTTTTCACCCCTCTATGATCGTGCTGCTATAACTGTTACTAACTACGCATATTGTCAACACACAGACAGGGATTTTAAGTGGACCGTCGTTTCGAGCACCACTGATTAAGTTATTAGACAAGACTTTAGACTAGTCATGCGCGCCGACGCGATGATCGAGTTGCTCGATAAGACAATGTGCGATCGTTACCAGGAGCAAAATGATCGATAAAAAATGCTTATAAGACAATGAATTCAGTGACTAATTACCCTAATACGACCTAACCCTTACCACACATATCACACAGATATAACCTTAAACGTTACTAACAATAACAACGCCTTTTCAGCCACAAACGTGCAAGGTTAGATGACGGACACGTGACCACGAGAAACACGTGCGCTACGACAACGCACGCGCTATCCATGTGCTCGTTTATTTGTTCCTTTTCTTTTCACGTGCACTGCGCGTTACATAGTCCCGTGCAGCACACGTGAGCGCTTACAAAGCTATAAACAATCAGGCAATCCAATTAGTACGTGCACTGGAGCGGAATCGGCGGAACAGTCGCAACTGCACCCAACTGTTCGGTTCGAGCAGCTACAAAAAAAAAACAAAAAAACGGGACGGTGATTTTGCAGAAACGCAGTAGGACACCCAAGAACGAATATTGTCAACACGCAAACGGGGATTTCAAGTGGACCGTCGTTAAAAGCAACAGTGATTTAAGTTGAAAGACAAGACTTACTAGTCATAGACGCCGACGCGATGATCGGGCTGCTCGATAAGACAATATGGGAACGCTTCCAGGATCAAAGTGATCTATAGAAATGTTTATAAGTCGGTGAATTCAGTGACTTAATTAGCCTAATACGACTTCGAAGAAAGCGGTGCGCAGGACACATCGAGCACACAAGCGACATGACTAGCTCAATGCGCACAATGACATTTCTCAGGACACGGAAACAGCACGACCCTGTCGCCACAGCTCTTCGTATTTACACACGCCAACAACGCCGCAGTCAAGGAACCTTTGTTTTGCTTGCGGTTCTAGTGAAGACATCGCTTGCAAGGCGAAACGCGCCTTTGCGCAATCAGCGAAGCACCTAAAACCCAATTCGCAAAAGAAATGACTTGCGCATTTTTTTCTTCTTTTATTTTTAGTACAGCGGGCGCCGTGACAAAAACAACACGCGTTCAAAAGCGTCTGCTAAAGTTGCTTAGCGAAGCTAAAACGGTGCTAATTCGAGCCAAATCACGAGCAAAGAAAGGCAAACGGGATTGTGTAAACACAGACTGCCCTATGACTATGCGAATTTCTTTTTTTCTCTTTTTACTTTTCGCGCGTCTCCCAAACAAAAGCACAGTGCGGGTTCTTTTAAGAAACGCTGCATTAAAAGATACCTTTGTCGAGTAGATAATAGACAACTAGCACAAATGTACAGCGCGAAACGATGGGGGTCGGGTCCCTACAATGAGAGCGCGAAGTCTTTGCCGCGCGCAGTGAACGCAAGAGTCAGCACATCGCGATTCCTAAAAAACAGCTGAGCGCCTGTGAACTGGGTTCACGCCAAGCTTGACGCGTGGACGGCGCACGACCCCGCGCTCCGTAACAGACCGCTGGCGCGGAACTTACGACTTGAAGAACCGCGAAGCACCTCAGAGCTTGTCTCCGCTAATTTTCAACTACGAGAGCACCACCAATTATCCTAATGGCACCAGCAACTCACTTTCGCCGTCCGATGTGTTGTTTTCGGAAGCCATGTTTGATTGAGACTGCGGGGCTGCGATGTCTCAAGCCACAAATTCTTTTAAGTAAAAAATATTTAATATATAAATATAATTTTAAATAAATGATTATTTTTATATAGCAATTATTGTCTTTTAAGAAACGATAGAAAATTATTTTAATTTTTCTGCGGTCCTGTTTATTCAGTCTGCTGCTGCGCGCCGCATATCGCCGCCGCTCTAACCTGTCGAAGCACGCTCGAACATCGGTGCGGACGCGTGTGTCGCGTGCGATCGGCGGCTAATACGCGAATTTCACTTTGCCGCTGGCCTAGGCCAAGATCGTTCGTAGGCTTAGGTTCGGCACCGATCGTTCACGATGGCGTACTGCATGTGGAACGGCGCCGAAAAGTACCGAGACACTTTCGTGTCAGGTGAGTGGACGCTTGTTTCGCTTTCTTTCGAAGCTCGCGAACGTGCTGGCCGCCGGGTAGCCTTGGGATCAGGGCCGTTGCTATCGCGACGATTCTTTTCTCAATTTTTTATCTCACGTTTTACCGCGCTGAGGTCAAACGTGTGTAACCTGTCCTTTTCGTTTTATGTCTTTTTTTTTTCAAGCGAGAATAAATGTCTGAAGGGATCGGATCTGTCGCGCGGGGTGTACCACCGTTACTTTCGGAACTCCGCGGTTAACTAGACATTCCCGCGCAGGATCTAATTGGCAGTAATTGGCGCTGGTTTGATTATTGCAGCGGACACCAACGCGGAACCAAAGTTGGCAAAAAGGGACCCCGTTTCCCTGAAGTTTTGCAGCAATCGTTGCGACAAATCTAGGCGGAAAAGCGTGTCGGCGCGAACTTCCTCTTTCTGACGGACTCCTGTCATGTTCCTTTTCTTTCTTTCCGTTTATTTTTTTTTTCCTCGCTTAGCGCGCACGCGTGAGTGAGTCGATGAAATGCAGGGTTTGACGTACGGAATATGTCCCGCACGATCGGCATGAGGTTGCATATGATGAATGACAGAGAATGCCAATCACCCGAAGAAAGCGTTTTAGCGAGAACATCACAAGGACGTTTCGGCTCCCGCACACTGAAGCCTTGCACACAATCTCACAATCTGAATTTCTTCACTTGACGTTCTTTTTTCTTTTTCCTTTAGACTCACGGTCCGTAGCAACAAAAATGCAGAAAGCGTTTATTCAACGTTTCAGCCGGAGACCGGCTGAAACGTTGAATAAACGCTTTCCACATTTTTGTTGCCAATTCCGAGGGTCTGCTACTCATCTCTGTCTTCACGCCTCTGGCCTATTCACCACCATGACTGCTATATATATATATATATATATCAAGTGAGAAATATTGCACTGTACGTGACTACGTGCAGTAAATTATAACCTCACACCTAACATCATCACACTACACACATATATGAATGACCTGAACAGGCCAAGGTCTGCTGCTGTCAAAGAACTTGGGTTTTCAACGGAGGTTAATTTCGACTACGTTTGCTTGAAAGCTTGCCTACAAACCTATCTGGTCAACTAAGATGACAGCAAAAGCTTCTGTTTGAATGTCATTCGTCGATTCCTGCTTAGGTAATTCTTACGTTGAAAAATACCATCCCTGCCGTTAGGTGTTAAGAACAACTCCTTCACGTGTTCCCTTTCATATTGTCCTAGACTGTACTGGTAAATGAGCCACGTAGTTTAAAACGGTAAATCAAAGCCAGTGCGGCACATTACTTTGGGCACTTTATCTCTTTCGATCAGCTTTCCATGTCCGTATTCATATTCATCTGAGGTGCTGCCTGCAAATAGTAATCTTAAAAATGCATGTGCAGACATCAGTTCTGTGCTGTCACATTACAATAACTAGCCCTGACATCACATGCAGATGTCATTTGTTGACTGAGCAAATGCGAGAAGGGACGCAAGTGTACATACATGCGCTTCATGCACTATAGGAACTCATTCAAACAAGATCTGATTGCCGTTTCCTGTTGCCGTACACACACATTGATTGACATTTCCTCCTAAACCTGTTTGCAAAAAAGATCCTTTCAAGAACGTTAATTTACCTTGCTCGGTTGCTGTTCAAACATACTTTTGTTCGATTCGCACTTGCCTTGAGCAGTTCTCTGGTCTTTTTCATTTTTTTTCCCCTTTCCGTGTGATGGTGAAAGGAATGGTGCCTCATTGAGCACTGGTCCAGTAATTGATGGGTTTTGAAGAACAATAGCAATCAATCATCTTGGTCCAACCACAATCTGCGCTGCTTCACGCTTTTCATGGTGCGATGTCAAGAAGGTGTTCATAGCACAAATGCGTTTAAATACGCTGTAAAAGATTGATAGATGTAGATTAATTAAGTCTGCCATCGTAGGCCTCTGAGCAAACAAATTTTTTGTCATATATTCAGTGGGAAACATTATGACACTTGCTAGTTGGACGCAGCTGTAGAACCATCCACTTTATAAAAAGACATACTAAATCGGTTTATTCCAGCAATGTATTCTTACAAAGCTCAGTTTAATTTGACTTTACAATGAGCATTTGATCATATCACCTTTTTTTTTTTTTTCACATCACCGAGGACCCCTGCTTCAGTGTGCCAGCGTGACATATATCTAAATTAGTTTTCTGTGTGTGGTAGCGTAAAGACTAAAAAAACTTGAGTTCAGGTGTCATTAAAACACAGTCAAGTCCAATGCTGAGGCCATGGACGTAAACAGCACATGTCAATGGCCTGAGCAGTTATGTCAATTGTTTTCACGCTGTGATTAAAAGAAAAAGATGAAATTACAGCAAAACAATAGCCTCCAGTCTTTAATCCCACCACGACATCTTTGGCACACCTATGTCTGGCCCCTTGAATCAACGAGACAACGAAGGTCACCATCCCCAAACGACTCCTGGCTTTCGCCTCCCTGTATTACAAAGGACTTCTAGAAGCTGCACACCACCATCATCCCTAGCTAGTCCACTCAAGAACGAGTAAAGCTGCCTCTAAAGTGTTAAGTTTTAACAACTACACTTTTCAGTTAAAGTCTCTCTTGTATTCTTAATGAAATGCGATTTGACGCAACATTAAATCTGCAACTAAGCGTCACGGCTGGAAATGCTTTGCACAAAACCAGGACAATGCTTCTGCATCTGCAGTTAGGGAATGTTACTGACTTTCCCAAACCAGTGCACACGTACATGTTGTAGTCATAAAAGGAGTAGCGGTAGCTTCATAAGAAGCGTCGCAAAGCTAAAAGTTTCACCACGAAACACGCAGAATGGAGACTTCTACTATAACACTACTGCCGTAGCCGCCGCATCATTGCATGCCAAGTAGGAGAAATCCACTCCCTTTGTAGAGCCATAGTAGTGGGACCAACCCACCACTGTACAATCCTATATTGATGCGAATTGATAGATGGACACACTTTTTATATCAGAGGCTAGCCACACACAGCCTAATTTATGCATTATACTCTTCGTATACTTACGGCATGTTCTAATCACGTTGCGCTTGGATCAACAGCAAGTTACCTTTAGTCTGCTTAATTCTCCGTTGATTCACTTTAACTCTTGCTCCATTAACTTAATTCACACACTTTTTGTCAGAACCTAGCCACACACAGCCTCATTTATTCATTATACCCTTCGTATACTTATGGCATTTTCTAATCATGTTGCACTTGGATCAACAGCAAGTCACCTTTAGTCTGCTTAATTCTCCGTTGATTCACTTTAACTCTTGCTCCACTAACTTAATTCGCATTTTAATTTTACGTACGAGCCACTGCTTCATGTCTTGCACTGCTGCAGGAATAGGCCCACCGCTCTGCAGGACAACAAGATCATCCGACACACTGCACAGCCTCATCTTTGAATAGCTCCTTTGTTAAACTGATCGTAATTTGTGTTGAGTATGTTTGCTGTATCTTGCATGACATTCGTGAATTACTAGAAAGACCTCAAAGGGGCACTCAGCGCATTGTCACACCTTGGTGCTTTTTTCAGGCACCTACGTCTGCTCGCAGTGCGGCTACGAGCTGTTCTCTAGCCGAACCAAGTTTTCCCACCACTCCCCCTGGCCTGCGTTCACGGATACGATACACAAGGACAGCGTCACCAAGAAAGCAGAGTTCGGGCGCTCTACCGCGCTCAAGGTTTGTTCATGCGTCTTGGGAAACATGTTTCTGTGCTCCGTTGTAATAAAGTTAAGTTCCAGGGTTTCACATGCCAAAACCACAATCTTGTTGCTAGCTATGCCGAATGGCTAGGGACCCCAGGTCCTTTGACCATCTGGGGTTCTTCAGTGTTAACCCGAGTCTAAGTACACTGAAGCGTCGTCATTTTTTGCCTGTGTCAAATGGCACAGCTGCGATTTGCACAACTTTGAAGTTGGTAGCACAACACTACAAGCACAGGGCTACCGTGATATTTTCAGTGTCTTCTGTAATGTGTTAATGAATTCTTCGAAAGAGTGGCAGCCATTTAAATCATCTTTTGTAAAGCCTTGCTGACTTGCATATGGAAGCACAAGATCATAGTGTCATCATTTTGTACCTAACAGGCTTACTTCTGAACCACAATGTGTAACCCAAAGAGAATCGCACAAGTTACTTCAAGACTACATAACACATATACAATTTGTTTGCCACAAACAGCTCTTTGTGAGCTTCGGAAACGACACGTGCGCTTCAAATTGAAGTAGCTCAGCATTGATATGCCGCAAGATCAAGTGGCATAAGTGAAAGTGATAAACAAACGAGCTGATAAGGGCATCCCAGCTGTGGCGTAGACGGGATGGGGGATGCCAGATAATGCCTTGACTCATTGTCACCACACTCAAAGTGCGACGCATTATCGGCTCTTTTTTCTGAAGTGCTGCTGGTAGGAACAGAGCAAGGCCAGCTGTGTTGTTATCACTGTACAAGGCCGCCAGCAGGTGCGCAGGTCCGTTTTTCATGTGTATCATGTGCAGACCCTTGACAAAGGTCAAGGGTTTGCACGTGTTTTCTGATAAGAGAAGGCTGGTCGCATTAGCGAAAGTTTTGCACGTGTTTGCATAGAATGAGGTTGGGTACATTGTTATCAATGCGCAGCTCAGCAAGGTGGCAGCAGTTATTTGTGTATCAGCTCAGAACAGTATATACAGTCGATATGATCTTCATCGGAACAAGAAAATAAAATGTATCATCTGAAAATCGTACCAATTCCCATGAAGGTACATTGAGTCTGTAGCGCATAGGCTGGAAAAAAATGTTATTGTCTTAAAAAAACATGATAAGTAGGACGATCTCGACATTTCACTGTGTATATAGGAATGAAATTGACCACAGCATAGGCACAGCATTTGCTCTCATTTACGATTATTTCACGACATTTATAAGTAATGACAAAATGTAGTTGGTGACTGGAAAGGTATAAGATGTTAACGAAAAGAAATTTAGACATTTGTGCCCGAGCCATGACATAAGTGCTAAGCTGTTCACTGTTTTAAACATGTTTTGCCTGTGGCCATTGTAAGCTGTAAATTTGTTTATTTGTCATCGTCTTTCGAAAGGACGATTGTCATGATGCAGTTAACAGAGATGTGCTCCGGTTAGCTCTACTCTTGTTTTTTTTTTTTTCTTTTTGTCTCTGAAAATATTGTCCTTTAGCTGCATAAATGTCGTTCATATTTGAGGGCTAAAGTGGGGAAATACCAAATCCATGTCTGCTAACCAGCAAAGTATGAGAGCAGGCTAGTTTTCTACTAACCAGCACTGAAATTTGTACTGACAAAGGATAAAAAGTTACTCTATGATGTAGACAGAGTGCCATATGATGCATACACATGTGCAATCGCACCTCAGTACTTCACTTCATGCGGATATAAAGAATTATCATTTAGAACGAGGTCAGTGAACAAGTCTTGACACAGACACAATGTTAAAATATACATTTATAACAAATTTTGGGATATAATCAAGCTACTTTAGTCTAACGAGGCTTGATTGTAATATGTGTCCATTGTCATATCTGTACAATAGACAAACTGACAAAACAGAGAAAAAGCAATGCATATGTGTCGTACGCACTTAACGCTGCCTATGTTAAGTGCCTATACACATTTGCTTTGTTTCTTCCCTGTTTTGTTAGTTTATCTTTGTCTGTTGTACAGATATGACGTGTACATATTACAATCAAGCCTCATTATAATGAAGCAGCTTTGTTATATCCAAAATTTGTTAGAAATGAATATTCTAATATTGTGTGTCTGTCAAGACTTGTTCACTGACCTTGTTATAAATGATAATTCTTTATGTCCGCATCAAGCGAAGTATACTGAGGTGAAACAAAGCACATGGGTTGTACACACTGAACACTGCCTACGTTAAGTGTGCATACACACCAACATGCTCTGCTTAGCTCTCTGTTTTGTAGTTCTGTCTCATCGGCACCTCAAAACACCTCCATTCCCGTTTTCGCGCATTCGCAGGTGTACTGCGGAAAGTGCAATCAGGGCCTCGGCCACGAGTTCCTGGGAGACGGGCCCAATGGCAAGTCGCGCTTCTGAATCTTCTCGGAGTCGCTGCGGCTCATCCCCAGCGACCAAGGTGACTGCAGCAACGGGTCGGCCTAAGCGGCCCCACTCTGTGCTCGTTCGACCAGCATGTGCCTTCGCTTTTCAAGTCCGCTCACCGCTGCTGACAGGGCCATTTCATTCTAGTCGTCAGACCTGCCTCTGTGAACGTGGTGTTGGAGATTGCTTTTGTAGCCCCAAGTCCCCATCCCAGTGCCCTAGAATGTGTCGTACGACATAGTACATACATTGAAACCACTACAGTAAAACCTCGTTATAACGAAGTTGATGGGGGAGTGGTAATTACTTCGTTATAACCATTAGTTTGTTATAACCAATATCAATTTCATATATAGGAATTTCAAGGGGAATTGCGATTGCTTCGTTATATCCGATATTTCGCTATATCCGAGTTCGTTATAGCGAGGTTTTACTGTATATAACGAACGTGGATATAACAAATTGCCAGTTATAACAAATTACACAAAGAATAGTAGTGCTACTGAAACATTCCTATAAGTAATAACCAATATCAATTTCATATATAGGAATTTCAAGGGGAATTGCGATTGCTTCGTTATATCCGATATTTCGCTATATCCGTGTTTGTTATAGCGAGGTTTTACTGTATATAACGAACGTGGATATAACAAATTGCCAGTTATAACGAATTACACAAAGAATAGTAGTGCTACTGAAACATTCCTACAAGTACAGTGGAACCTTGTTATAATGTACTGGGATATAATGAAAGTATGCATATAACGAAGCAATCGTAATTCCGACAGACGACATTGGTAGTGGCTATAATGAACTAATGGTTATAACAAAGTAATTACGACTCCCTTTTCAGCTTCATTATAACGAGGTCTTACTGTATGCACTTATAACAAATTATCAGGTGCAGTGAAGCTACTTGTGTCATACTGAATTTGTTCAAACGAGGTTCAATTATACTTTGGCTCAGGCACAGCAATATCCCCAAGAAATCGCTGAAGGAGAAAAAAATGCTGGCACATTTGTTGCTAGGCAAGAAGTGTGCTTTCTACCACAGTCACCATCCAGCATGCTGAGAAATCTCCACAAAGTTTGCTAGAGTAGGAATAGCAAAGTCAGTCTATTGACTTGGGATATCTTTCAGAATGTATTTTCAGTGACGATGTAAAAATATTCTTAGAATGGCAGAAAATTTAGTCATTCATAGTTGTTCTTCGTGAACGAAAGCAGAATGCAAAAACAGACACAAGAGACCCACGCAAGACGCAGAAACACATTTGTGTTGTCTGGTTCTCTTCCTTCATGTCCGTCGTTTTTGCACACCTTACTTCCATAGTGAAAAGTATTCCTTCCCCTCAGAGGACAGGAATAGTGGGTTTTCAACTCATTAAGACATAAATTGCAGCGAACACGTAACTACGGGTGTGGTTGTTCCAGAGTAGCGACACTGGAAATTTCTCGGACACTAACCAATACTGTATACTAGTAACCACTATTTGAGCTGTAGTGTAGTGTTAAAGAGGAATCTCCAAAACATGATCGTTGCCAAATTCTGTACTTATTTTAATTTGTATTTTAAAATATATACAAACGCGAGAGTGTACTTATATATTTATTTTATTTATTTTCTTGTCAAGACATGATGTCTGAAGTGCATTTTCGTATAGTCATTTACCTGAGAGATATGTGCTTTGAAAAGTTGGTGTCGTTTCTTGCTTCAGCTGCAAGGAATCTACAGGCTTTTCGATGCACTGTACACGGAGGTTATGTGGTTATACTCAACTGTATAGTTGCTCCTCTTCTTTTCACCTTCTTTAGCCAAACAGTGCAAATATGTAAACTTAAAAGAAACTGAAAAGAATGCTGCCTTTCGAATTTGAAATTTTAAAGATGGTCACAGTGGTCTCTTAAGGACAATGACTTATGCTTTAAATGGGGATTTCAGCCTGTTTCACATATGCTGTAACAGTAACAGACACGTGAGGTAAAGCTTGTTCTTAGCTAGATTATAAATACGCTCTGCAGTTTCACTTTTTTTTTTTTTACTTCCGTAGAAGTAGACGGACGCTTGCTTGGTAGTTTTGTGTGGTCAATTCACGTTCCGTTCTAGAGCAGATGAAGCGTACACTTGTATACCCCGTATACTACAGAGCAGGCAATACCGCAAAGGCCAGAGAGACTTCACTCACGAATTACAGCTGCGACCAAAACAATGTGGACTGTGTATGAAAAAAGGAAGCAGGTGTACGTCATGTAATTTGACATGACGTTAAATCTCGTACTTTTACCTAATGTTATGCAATTCTTACGCAAAAAACGTCAGCCTATCTACTATCAAATGAGTGAAGTCATGCATTGCTGCAACTGGGGGTCACTGTGCACTGCTTGCGACATGTTGCATACAGTTAAATTCAGGTAGCACACAATGTAGTTGTACACTTTTACAAGTTATAGCAGCATTTGTGATGTAATGTACATACTGCAAAGTAATTACTCTCTACGAATTGTCACAGATCAACTACAACTGCACTGTGAAAACTCACAGAGCGAGACCTCCACAGCCGAATTATACTCGCACACCTTTCGCAGCATTGCATGCCAATTGGGAAACAAGGTATTCACTCTCTTCTGAATTCTAGTGACAACAGCAACAAAAAACCGTACAAACCGTTCCTGCCTTCTATCAAGCCGAGTACTAGCCATTTTTCAGCTGTAGTCTGTAGTTGTCGGCATGTACTGCATATACCTCCCTTCCTTTCCTGTTGCCTGCTGCGAACTTTCGGCGAGCCATTGCTTTCACTACAGTGCCAGGTGCTTCTTCGGACTCGACGAACACCGGGGACACCCCAGACGGTGGCCTGAACCAGAAGCCGAAGCCTCTGGGCCTAGTGTATCGCTGCAACCTGTCCTAAACGTTGTCCGAGCCTGTCTGTTACAGCAACGTCCGTGTAACTCATCGCCATGGCCTGCAGCGCAGTTGGTGGCAGACCGTCCCCGACCGTGATGCACGACGTGCCTGGTGCGCTTCAGCAGTCGCCGTTCATGCTGCCGTGCTGGACACGTTAGTTATTGACTGTACGTTAAGAATTACAAGCAAGGATGTGCGTTATGGCACGAATGCCGGAACAAGATGCTTTTCAACAGTTTTGCGCGGGAAGGAAGACAGCTAGGAGAGGCATCACGTGACAGCCTTGAAGCCTAGTCATGAGAAAGTTAGATGAGTAAGTCTCGAGAAATTGGCCTCGGCCATGTGATAGGCAAGCGGTAGATTCATGTACGGTCGAGCGCCGAAGAAGTTGTTGTGTCCAAGCAACCTTGAGTGGACGGGCAACTATGTGGAACATAGTCCAAGCCAAGAGGCACCGTGCATGAGGCGTCAGAGGAGGTTTGGTTTACCGAGGCTCAGCGAGAATCACGTGATGCTGCATTCTAGTTTTGTTTTTCCTTTATGGTTGTATTGGTGAACCCTGTCCAGCAGTGATAGTTTCGTGTCAGTACCAGTGGCACCTTTGACATTTTGGACTTGATTGTGTTAGTTTGATACGGTGTTTGCCTTCCACTAATGACGTGGCAAGGCACAAATCAACCTCCATTTTACAAGATGATATGAGCGTGAACATTTGGAAATTCCTTGATTTTACTGACTCAGGGAAGTGTACAATTGATATTCAAAGGAAAACTGTGATCTCGCAAGTGTACATCACGAAACGTTGCCGTAAATGTGAAGACCTGCTTGAGATTGAAAATAATTTAGAAGTACTGTGAACTAAGCTAGTTGATAATTACGTACATGGCGTAAATACAAACGAAGTGACAGCACACAAATCATGGGACACATGATTTTTGTCCCGTCGTTTGTATGCCCTCCTTTTTTTTTTTTTTTTTGACACTGTAGTATAACAAAACTAAAGCATGTGGGCTGTTCTGAAGTCTCTGTGCACATTTTAGTGACATTCATGTAACATCCATTTTCGTGTTGTTAATAGAAAAGCTAATGGACATACAGTAGACTCTCATTAAGTCATACTTAAGGGACATCAGAACCTTATTTGGATTATCAGAAGTTTGAGTTTATAAGGTGCAAGCTGAAGTATGGCTGAGTGCAACATACCAAGAAAGCAAAGATGCCATTTATCTTTCATACTGTTATCACCTTATTGTCTATTTTGTGGTTTTGAATGCTTTGACGAGTGCTGCCAAGCAGTTGGCTTCATGTGTGGCCGTTAAAAATATGTGAGCATGAATGCTCGGCTAGAAGGAACCAAAGCAACCAATACATCTGGTGAAGATAGCTAGGAAGTATGCATTAATGGGCTAATTGAATGGCACAGCTTGAATTAAGCAACTTGTAAGTACATTGAAAACATAGCAGGACAAATCAGAAATTTGAAATTTGTTTGAATTAAGTGAAGAGTTTGAATTATTGGGAGTCTACTGTAGCTGTAACCCAGATGAGATGAATCGATTTCATTCAAGGGTTAAACAGGATGTACCCGCTGATCTCCTTGAAGACATTATAGGAAGTCACCTAGTTTTTGAATGAGTATTTTTTTAACAAGAAGGCTTAGTATTTACACCTGCGTGTTCCCACTGTGTCTTTCCCCGCCAGCTGATTTTTTTTTTTTTTTTTTTGCCGCAATCGCGAGATCCTCGCGTCGTGCACCGACTACTGCACAAATGACGTGACACTGGTAAAGCCTTCGAAACGACAGGCGCAGTGCCGCCGAGGCCTTTTACTCGACAGTTTTTCGGTGTCTGATGCGAGGTGTCTATCGGAATGCTGGTATACGCGAGTTTTTGGATGCGCCTTTTGTTATGTCTGCCAAACTTGCCTTTTTGCTGTTGACGATACAAATAAACGTTCCTGTGTGGACATATCGCTGTTTGGCGTTCAGTTTCATTCGACGCAAGGAAACTTGCACGCATCATTTAATTCTGGAATGACACAAAGAAGAAATACTGTACAGCAGAAGCTCGTTATAACGAACCCGGATATAACGAACTATCGGATATAACGAAGTAATCACAATTCCCCTTGGTTTTTCTATAGATGAAATTGATATTGGTTATAACAAACTAATGGTTATAACGAAGTAATTACCGTTCCCCCTTCAACTTTGTTACTACGAGGTTTTACTGTAGTTGGATACAACTCCTGTCTGCAGTCAGGCCCCTCCCGCAGCTTTATAACGGCCCACCACTGTTCCTCCACAAGGCTGCAAATATAGTTTGCTTTTCAAATTTTGCATGTAAACGTAATAAAGCAATAAATACAAAAACAAAATACTCATTCGCGAATTTCTTTTCACTTGTTCATTATAGTGGAACATAAGAAGACTAACTCTTAATTGAACTGATGCTGGAAAGACCCGCAACGCCATTATGAAAAGGCTGCATCACATCGATTTTGTTTGATTGGGGTGGGGGGGGCAGCCATTGCCCATAACCAGGCAAGATGCGGAGGGCACCAAATTTTTTAACAGTGCATTGCATTTTGACCACGGTGGCCTTAGTGGGAGAGAGTTGGAAGGAGGAGAGTGGTTATGCAGCAACATTCCCCCCCCCCCCCCACCTTTTAAATGGGGAACTGTGAGCACACCATGCGAATGATCCTAGCTAACCATTTTGTTTGAGAGCCAAAAACTAAACTTAAAAAAAAAGACAGCTCAAGAGGATACACAGATACAGCATTAATGACAGCGCTGTCTTTCCAGCACCGTTTTCTGAGCTATGTACCGACTCAAGCATCCATTTCAGCTAAATGTGAGGACCAGGCAAACGTGGAGTGGTCTTGTGCATGCTGGCAGATGATAGCGGAAGGTGGGTTTTAGTCCCAACTGCTTATTTAAGAAGGTGAAGAAGAAGAAAGGTGCTGCTGGGGAGGAGGGTGACCTTTAACCTTTTAACTGCCATGTTCCAAGATTCGAACATGTGAAACATGATTCTTTGTTTATTTTCTTAATACACCATGCTTCTTGGTTTTTCTTCTGACATACTCACTTGGCATAACGAAAGACATAGCAATGTTAAGCTTTATCAGCACAACTGGAAGCATTAGATAAACATTTGCAAATAGGCATAGTTTGGGTTCCTGTCCTTGCCAATTACTTCTTGCGTGTTTTGACCTGACAAAAAATTTTTTTGCTATGAATAGAGCAGAACTAAAATATATGCATATGGTAGACCCTATAAATGCCATAATAAAAAGCCTAGAGCTGTTCCACCTTTCAGCTTTGACAGTTTTATGCAAAAGTTCCTCTTTTGGAACATGCAGAAAAAACGAGGTGCTTGCTCTTTGTAAATGCGGCTGCATTTTTTATCAATAATTTGCGAAACATGAGGAGTCTACATTACTTTCATCTTTCTGAACACTGATGCATAGCGCGGTGTATAAGAGGTTACTCACCTGCAGCTCTGTTGACACAAGATGCACTGCTTGAACTACAGTGCAAATGATTTTATATTTTCGTAGTTCAAAAAAAAACATTCCAGGGACCCTCTCAGGTTTTTGCCGTCACTACAACTGTTTTCAAGAACAAGTTCTTGATGTTCTAGTCGGTGGCTTCTCGAATAGCTAGGCAAATGGCTAGTGCTGTAGACAAACAGGGTACAAGTTAAGAATAATGAACTTTGGCCAAAGCTGGCTTTCTTTCCGTAATGAAATATTCAATAAGGTTTAATGTTTCAAAACTGCACACTTTGATATAAGAGACACCATTGTGAAAGGTTTAACTGGTGCTCTTCAGTGTGCACCAAAGCACGGTGAGTGTTTTTTTTTTCTCCTCACAGCCACCCACTCCATTCCACTTCCATCAGGATGCAGATGCTGTGGTGGGCGTTGTGATTGAAGCACCTTGGGAGCTCAGCGAATGCATAGGGAATTTTCTTAGGAATTTAGAAGTGCCACTGAGCATAGAAAGGAAATCTGCTCAAACACCCACTCTTCCCTATAGACATGTACAACCAGAAGCAAAAGCTTACAGGATGTGAAACTCTCAAAAAAACTAAATTACCACTTAACCATGGGACAAAGCATCGAATTAAATATTCCAGTCTGCACATTGCAAAAACCTCTACCCACAGAAAACGTTCAATTCGAGGCTATGTTCCCCGGCTAAGCAGTAATGCAGTTTTCTTTAGTTCCACGTCCCGCAAACTTTTGCTGTTGACTGTACAGTAAGAGAGAGCAAGCAGAAGCTGCTGCCTTCCTGGTGTCGATGACACCAGAAAGAGCAGTGCCATCAGATGTACCAAAGTACTGGTACTGTGCTTTGCTAGTTTCTTGACATGCTATGCTGGGCATATGTTACATAACTACAGGACTAACATCAGCCTAGTTTATTTATCAGCTCCACATAGTGAAAGCTGTCTCGTATCATTTAGTGATGGGCTGTGAACCTCAGTAGACGGATGCCTCCATGCTGTGCCCTTACAGGCACGTGGGTAAGAGCTTAGACCACAATTAAGTTACTGTAAACAGTTCATACAACATTGTTCCAAGGAATGAAGTCCTTACTGAACACTTCAGCTTCCTGCTGGTGTGACCGAATAGAGTCAAATTCCATTATATAACGAATTCATTATAACACAAAAATAGCTTCGTTATATCCAATAATTCATTATGTTGAGGTTCAACTGTAGTGATGGCTTGCACCTGCCGGTGACAGGTTACCTTTGACCATCAAATGAATGTATACTGTTGTGGTTCAGTAACAACATCATGCAATTCTTTAAAAAATTTACTGTAAGTGTGAAGCGCCTTATGCGCTCGAGCTTTCAGCATCTCCTGTCGCCCATCACGGTAAAGCAAGTGGTCAAATTAGTGTCAAAAACAAATGTATGATTGATCAAAATTGGCTCAGAAGAAACTGGTATCATTTAAAGTACATTAAAATACAGGCATAATCAGACAAAGTGCATTAATTAACAGCGATCTCAGTTGTGAAAACTGTGCGGGTCAATCGTGGAGGCAGCACAGTCAGACAGTGTTGTATGTGTAGGGTTGTCGTGTCAGAAGAGATTTCGATGAATTTCTGCTAATGAGTCCGGGCTGTCGACATCTAACGTCATCATCGTGGCCACGGTAAAGCAAGCCCATCAGCAGCGACTGACGTGTTCCTGTGGGAAACACCGGCACATCACCGTATGCTTCGCACCTGCCCAGGTTTCACGTTAGTGTAGCCCTTTATTATGGCTCTTTTCAGCATCCATAACTGAAGGTTTTGAAATGGAGAGGTATTCGTTGAGAAACCTTTAGTCGAAGGATTCATTGAGGCGCGTTACCAGAATGTACACTGTTTCAGCTGACACATGTAGATCACTGCCTGCCATTTTTTTTTTTTTTTTTGAAGTGCTGCATTGCTGACTGCAGGAAATAAAAACGTTAAGAGCTCTCAGACATTTCCATTCAAATCTGCTGAGTGCTTCCTCTTGGCACTGCCACTGCAGATGGTGTCCACACCAGAACAGCGCAGCTCCCACAACTCGTCTCGCAATCTTTTGCACTCATCCCTCAACGATTGAATCTGCTCCTCATAGGCTGCTATCGTTAGTCCCGACACCTGCGTCTGGCATCCAACAGACAGAGCCGTGACGTGGCAGTGCTGCGGCGGCACGTCATCAGGTGATTGTCCGGTGCTAAGCCTAACGCAGGGGTCTATGCTCTCACTACGCTCCATAGTTGCAGTGTTAAGCTTACTATGAGCATTTTCGCCGGAAGCTACGTTTTTTATCCTTGTCAAGGTGGTTCCGCATGTGTCCTGGTGGTCACGCTTAGGAGGAGAATTGTCTCCCGTCAGATGACGAATTACGATAGGCGTCGTCGTGGTACCGGCTGGAGGCTGGGGCTCAAGTGCGCCTGGTGACTCGCCGACAATGGTGGCCGAAGAGCACTCTTCGGCTTTCCGTTGCTTTCTGGGCCGGCCTCGGCGACCACGTGTCTGGACATCGCACGGGGGGAACTGGGAAGGTGTAACGTGGGGTGCCAAGTAGCGCTTTTTGGGGCCCTGTATGTAGTCATCCGGCTTGAAGTGCTTGCTGCATATCTTCGCATATTCAGATGGCACCCACGGATCTGCAACACAAAGAATGTTACTGCTAATTATAATCGTAGGGTCCTACACAGGTGGATGTACCTGCAACCAATTATATGGTAGAACATATGTATCACATCCCCAGCATACGACTAATAGGGAGTTTTAGCAGCAGCGGCTTACCGTACGGTAATGATGGTAATGCCGTACCGTCATGGTCGGCATGTGGCTATTTTAGTCGGAAAGACCTGCGCTAGTTGCTCGGTGAGTACGGAAATGTCGTCCTCCAAATGGTAAAACTTGCTCGTAAAGCCCTCAGAAGCTCAATTTTCTACGTGCCAACCATGACGGTACGGCATTATCGTACTTACTGTACAGTAAACTCCCACTGCTAAAACTCACTAATATCAGTTTGGAAATAGATGTTATCTATTCACGGCAAGAACATACAGAAACATGTGTTCCTATGATAAACCGGAAACATCCTGCATATTTGTCACGTGAATACATGTGAGTACATACGGCCACAGTGTCTGTCTCAGGCAGTATTAGCTCTCTGAAACAATCATCCACGTGTTGCTAAAGTGTGCCCACATGGTCTCTCATATACTTGAACCAAACATCTTTATTCCTTTTCAATTTGTTAACAAATGAGCATGAGTCTTTCAAATCAAAGTATGTCACGGAAACTCATCAACCCTCTTGCAGAATGCTTGGAAAACTTGCTTTTGCCTATGAAACTGCATCAGTAATTGTTGTAATAGTTACACATATGAATTGCTATCTCTAATGTTGGCACAGGGCACACCAGGTGAGCATGAAGTGAGTGGGATGGCAGATTTATACTGGCACCCACTTTATGCTTACCTGATAGTGATGCATGCTACCATTCATGTCACTAGTGTCGGCCAGCGACACATGCTCCCTTCAGATGTTCAGTATTGCTTTCTTCTACGAAATTGGCTACATTCACTACACCGTAAAGGTTGACAGTGTCAACTTATCACATTTGAGCAAATGGTTATGAACTCGGATGGCATGCTTCAACCAGTGGCACCAACTGCATTGTTTTGTTGTTGTTTTTTTCTGCTTTAATGGCTGATTCATCTTATTTGCGTAATTACTACCTCAAATCAATTGTGAGGTGCGTACCTCCGTGGTAAAAGCATTCCACGAAAATTGTTTCATCCTTTTTCGTATTTCTTGTTTGTATGGAATTTATAGCACGTTTCCCAAGACACCTGGTGTTTCCACATGTTACGTGTACTACGTTCCAAAGTAATTGCACGTACTTATGTACGTTCGAGACTGTACACAAGTACACATTCGAGAATGTACACTGTTTGTGACACCCGCACATTTGATCACACAAGCACCCTTTACATTATATTGAGCAGTGCGCCAAGTTGGGCTGGTTGGTTATGTTTCATCTTGGGGAACTCTTTTTAACTGCACTACAAACAAAAAAATTACGCTATCTCCCACTAAAGGGGACCACGAGGCGATGCGAAGCAGCACGGGGGTGCACACCGCGTTTGCATCGGTTTGACGTTAGCAGGCGCTGCCTGAGTCAGCATTGTCTCTCGCGGGCGAGGGTGCGTTCTCGTTCCTTGCGAGCTGGTAAAGCGTTCATCGAAGAAAGAGCGTTTCCATAGTCAACGCGCGCCATTCGGAGAGGAGAGGAGGAATGCAGAGAGGAGAGGCGATGAGAAAAGAAGAGGAGGGGGAGGAGGATGCGCAGTGTGGGTGTGGACGCCACACGGCGGGTGGATGGATGGATGGAGGGAGGGAGGGAGGGAGGGAGGGAGGGAAAGAGGGAGTGACATAGCCCCGACCATAAGCAGCTTCGCATCTAAAACAAGGAAAGAGAACACAAAAGGACGCCACATGTGCATGTGGCGTTCTTTTGTTTTCTCTCGTCCTTGTTTCTAACACAGTTAAAGAAACCTTATATTAAAGGGGTCCTGAATCACCCTCCGGACTTGGTGAAAAAACATATTCTACGGCTTGCCTACGCTGTAACGAACATCTCAGCCAAATGCTGTAGTCATCCGCGAAGCGTAGCGTTCACAAGCGGAGCACAAAGCTTCCACTTCTTCAGGAGCCCTCAACTCAAAAAGCGGCTTCTCCTCACGCTCCTTGAATATGCTCTATTTCGTCATAGAGCATTTCCAAGGAGCGTCGCTGCAATTGGCCGATGGCAGACACGCCCGCCTCGGCTGTGTGCGGGCCCTTCGCAGCGCGCCTTTTTTAAAACCGTAAGCGCGGGCTCGCCGTGCGTGCCGTGCATGCCGTGCATGCCGTGCGCTCGCTTTTCCTTGCGTTGTGAGCGCCTATATAGGCAGAATAGTTGCTGGAAATATGTAAAAATACATATGTTAATGCGCAAGCCTCATAGATGCCATTGGAAGGCGTCCGTAAACTACCTCGGCGTGGACGCGAACGGTGCGGTGCAAAAGTCACCATAAATATATTTTTCCAAGAAGCCAACAAATGCATGCCTGCAGCCCGTAATAAATCACAAATTAATCCCAAACTTTAATTCATCAGTGATTGTAGATGGGTTTACTCCCTAATGTACTCCAACGCGCCACCTTCTAGTACTCGTACTAAATAACATGGCTGGAGTCAAACCCAAAATATTTCTTCTATAAGGTAGATTAAAGGACTAGGTCTGAGTAGGGTGTACTTGTGTGGATTAGAGCTCATTAAGGCGCAATAGGGTGGATTAAGACAGACTAAGGTGCATTAAGGTGGACTATGGCATATTATAGAGCGAATTACGCTAGCCTTAGATTAGGGTGAATTAAGGATTACAGCAGATTAGGGTTGACTAAGGTAAATTATTTTCGATGAAATCATTACGTCTGTAATGTTTGGCTTAATTTGGCATAACTTAATAATCTGAGCTTATTGAGACTTGACTTACTCTTAACTGAATTAGTCAGGACCTAATTAGTGTTACACTAATTAGACTCGGTGTAATTAACTTATACCTAATGATACATTGTTTAATATGCAGGTCTTCATTAGTCATGATAGATTTATGCCTGAGATAATTAATCATACATTAATTATACATGGCCTAATAAGTACAGGCCTAGTTATGCTGTTCTTTGACATAGTATCTTAATTAGGTGTCGCTTGATGAATACTACCGGAAATAGGCCTGATTTAATCAGTGTTAGCCTAATTAGTCCTGAAGTGTTTAGTCTCAACTTAATGAGGCTTGACCTTGAAGTCTTAGCATAATTTACCTTCGATTAATAAGTGCTAGCTTAGGTTTGACTTAATTAGTAATAACCTAGCTATGCGTGTTTTAATTAATACTATTTAATTAAACAGGTCTAATTATAAGCTTGCTTACACTAGATTTGTTCATATCAGCTAAATTAGGCTTCGCATAATTAGATGTACCTTAATTAGACGTGGTTTATTAATATCATGGCTTAATTATTTATAAATCATTAGTATCCGCTTATATAGGCGTGACTTACTTGTCATAGCTCAATTCAGGTTGAATTAGTTCAGTTTGGCTTGGTTTGGCTTAGTTGGATTAGTCCTGTCTGAACTAGGCTTCAATTAATTACTCCTAATTAGGCTCCTTTGAATTATACTTAGTCTTACCTAACTAGTCCTAGGAATCTTAATTAGGCTCCATTGAATGAGACAGCCTTACCTAACTAGTCTTAGGGAGCTTTGTCTTTACTACAGCGTGGTAGTGTTATGCTAGCATTACATAGCTTAGCGGAGTTTTCGGCAGATTTCCCAGTTTCACCAATAGCTTAAACAGCTTCACTGTAAAAAATTGAAGTAGTGTATTCACGCATTAAATTAATCCATCCATCTTACCGCGTGTCAACGCACCTTATTCCACATTAACCTGTCGGCAAGAGTCCGAGTTGTGAAGGTCTTCCTTTCGAGTCATAGTAGTCACGTTCGAGCCCAACAGCATGATTATCCTGTCTACAATCACTAATCAACAATTAACTAGGGGTTAAACAGGACAAGGTGGAGCAGCGTTGGTAGCGGCCCTGTTTGTCCTGACGCCGCGTTATGCGCAATATCGACGACAAGCAGCGCACTGACAAAGAAAACGCTCACATCTGCGAGCCTAAACGTATGTGATGAACAAAAACAAAGCTTCGGAGGATCGAAGAAAAAGAATGCGGTGATCGCGAGAGCATGCGACGGAGCCCGGGCGCGAAGCGAGCAGGCGGCCACAAGCGCGCTGCGAAGAAACAGCCCCCGGCAGTCGCGCGCTTTTCGTCAGACACTCTGATACGTCGCTGAAGTCTGGCGACGTAACACGGTGGGCGGGGCACCTCCTTCGACACCGCCCTAAGGAGCTCTGTACCCTCTATTCCGCAGAGTTGAGACACGACTGGAAAGGGAGGTTTTCTGGTCGCAATATCTTCGCTCCTAACAAACCGTTTTGAAAAATTCTTTCGGCTGTGAATTTCTGAGAGGCATTCAATACACACCCAGCCGTTTTCAAAACCAAGCCCGAGCGGTGGTTCCGGACCCCTTTAAACCGGTGAGAACACAAAGCTATCATCAGCACTTCCTGTGCCAAGCACAGCTTTAAAGCAATGACATGACAGTATACAAGATACTGCATTTGGTAAAAGCAAACCAGCAAAAAATTCAAAAACAGAACTTTGCGGTACACTGATCCGGCTGCGAAACTAAGCCAGGTCACTTGCTTTTAGTGGGAGGGTGGAGTGCACGCACAGTCAGCGTCCACAACTCCCGACGCTCCATCTTCGAGGGGAACTCGTGGAACACCACGTCCTTGGTGACGCCCATCTGGGAGCTGCAGCCCGGTACCACACAGTACATCACCGATGGTGCCGTCGGCTGGAACTTTTGCCGCTCCGCACTGTGGACAGCAGCGTGCACTATAACCTGCAGACAGTGCAAAGTGCAGAAAGGGGAAATTTCAGGACTGCTGGTTCTGCAACAAAGGGGGAACACAGTGTAAGGAGACACTTCAAGTGCACTGATGTGAGGAAAGGTAATTAGGAAAAGAAAGAAATTTGGGGGCACTGTAACGAAGGAGATTATGCAATACTGAAAAATGAGGATCAGGAAGAAATCAGCCACACTGTTACAAATACTGGTGTAAACAATAATTTGACAGGAATTGGTGTAAACGGTAATTTTCTGATGCTGTAACGCGAGAGAATTATGGCAAGAAATGAACTTAAGAGGCGTAGCAGGGAGTAATTAGGGTAATTAGAGTTTGTAGGTGCTGCTACTGAAGAAAATTAGTGTAGTGTAACGAAGGGAGCTTACGGACACCGTAACTGACACAAACTAATGTAACAAGGGAGTTTGCAAGTGGTGCAGTTGAGGGAAATTAGCTTGGTAACAAGATGTTTTAAGTGCTGTAAATAAAAAAGTTCAGTGTAACAAAGAAGTTTGTGAGTGCTGTACCTTACATGTAATTCAGCTTACAAGAAAATTTGACTGCACTGCAACATAGGAGAATAGGGATAAAAAGGAATTTAGTGTGCTACAACAAAATGCTGTAGGGAAGGAAGTTTGCGAACACTGTAACACAGGAAAATTAAAGTCCTAAAAGGCATTTGAAGGTGCAGAAACAGGTTCAAATTAAGGAGAACAGAATAGCATGGCAGCATAAAATATGGCACCCACAAAGCATCAGAATTCTTCATTTTTGTGCCTCGTCTGCCAAGGTTGATTTACCATGTCTACCACTTGGGCATTTGACACACTCCCGAGGACAATTGGTTATAAAGGGGCATTAAATACTTAAGTAATGGTGCATTATACACTTAAGTAATGGTCAGCAAGTGTGCTTGTAATGAATGTTTTAACTCTAATGCAGGTCTGTTTGCTACTAACTGTAGTTAATTCATTGCAGAAAAAAAAAATGGAAATGATAATCGCGTTGTGTTGAAAAGTTCTGGTTCAGAAAACATGAATTATCTTCCGAGTGACACAGTCCACCAAGCAAATCACTTAACATCAAGGCAAATGGTGTATAACAAACTACTTATAAATGGTTCTAGCCTTCTACTGTAGCAAGTTTAATAGCAGTGCACCCATATTGAAATAAGGGTTGATCAGAAAATAAAAACACAGTGTCCTAGCTGCTTATAAGGGACGGAAAGTGTTCCCTGGAGCATATCTCTTATAAAGCGGTCCAACAGCACCTGGACAGAGCCCCTATTAAAAGTGCATCCCACAATCTCAACAGAGCCATGGCTTGCAAAAGCTCTTGAAGAATAAGAACCCCTGCCAGAGTGGTGAACCTTTGTGTTTGTCCTCGTGCCTTCCCTATGAACTTCCATGCTCACTTTGGTGCCACGTAATGAAACTATCCGTTGCGCAGCATGACCTTTTCGTAGCGTGAAGCTAACGTACATCACACTTCTCTAACGTGCCACACCCGTCTGTAATGCTCCTGGACCTTGATGGTACGAATAAATAGGGACAAACCAGTTTCTGATGAGGCGTGGTGAAGGGCAAATTACGGCTTCCAGTGGTAAAAAGCCAAGCTGGTTTAATTAAACTCTGAGGTTTCGTGTCGAAAATTACAATTAGATAATAAGGCATGTTGTGCTGCTATGCTCCAAATCAAATTTTTTTTCTCGACCACCTAAGGTTCTGCACATGCTATGCAAGGCACTCAAGCTTCTTTGTTTTCTTTTTCTTTAGTTCCAACACCAGTGAAGTGCTGATGAGCTCACTGCAAAGCCAGTCGAATTATACTAGTTAAGTATTGCTCCAAAGTGCCACTTTCATTGATTTGAAAAAGTGAGGTTACTAAAGGAAAGGAAAGCCATACTTCCATGCACTGGCTACTGTAATGTCTGCAATGTATTCTCCTGCGTATTTCAGTGTTTGGGTATACATGCAAGAGGGTCCCAAGACTTGTTAATTTGACCCTCTGGTTCCTTTTAAATGCAACATATTGTTACCGTTATTTCTAAACTGACGATCAACTAACCTGACCAAGCTGCTGTCACTGAAGCCCATGGCAAGCCAATTTGGCCATTCCAGAACCTCCACTTGTATTTTGTATTCGCATGCCTCACGGCTAACCAACTTCTTCACAGCAGGAGCAAATGTTTTGGATATATCATATATTCCACCATCGCTATTACCACAAATGATCTCAAAAACACAATCGCCCCGCCACAGTGGTCTAGTGGCTATGGCATTCGGCTGCTGATCCAAAGGTTGCGGGATGAAATTGCACCACGACATTTCAATGGAGGCGAAATGTTGAGGCCCGTGTATTGTTCAGTGCCAGTGGACGTTAAGCAACCCCACGTGGTTGAAGTTTCCAAAGTCCTCTACTACAGCATCTCTCATAAACATATCGCGGTTTTCGGATGCAAAACCCCAGAAATTATTACCATCAAAAACACAAAGTATTAATTGTCACATTTCCATTTAGCGTCCAATTTCCTTTTCCGCATTCACTTTCACTCTTATTCCTTAAGGACCCCACTGGGGGGTATTACATAAGGGGTGGGTTACAAGATATACAACATCGTGAACACTGCGTTACATGGTATATTGTGACGCGATCACTTCCATGAAGGCAGATGGGCTTGAGGTAGAAGCCCATCTGCCTCAAGCCCATCTACTCTGCCTCAAGCCCATCTTGCAGACGGGCTTGAGGTAGAAAATTATTTCAAATAATTTCCCACTCGCATGCCATTTCCATCAAAACATCAATTACAGGAGTCACCATTTCTCACCAGCAGCCTGCTTTCTGGACCACTGGCCCGTAGTGGGTTTGTAGCACACGTTTTATGGAAGCAGCAGTGACTGCCCACAACAGCTAGCAAAGGAAGAAGACCGCCAGATGCTCGCCCCTGGCTGTGGCGGTTAAGCCTGCTTCAAGCGCAGTGCCATGTTTTCCCGATGGCAGGCCTCGGAGGAGTACCGGGACCACTTCAAGCCAGGTAAGAGCGCAAGGGCTCACCTATTTCCAGTTTATGCCATGACTGCCATGACTGTAACAAGGAATTTGCACATATGGCAGGCCTGGACCCTTATAGCTGTACTTGAAATTCTGTGTAGCACTCCTGTAGAGTTTTCATAGCCTTGAGTAAATATTTGTTACAAGAGCCATTATGATTTCAGTTGTGTGCCTTTTGTATGAGGAAATTTGTCATGTGGCGTCACCATTTGTTTGTGCAACGCCTACCTACTAATAGTGCGAGGCAAGGCGCACAGGCCTAGAGCCCCATGATGTCATGTGCATTAGCCAACAGGACATAGTTTTCACTAGACAATATAAGTTATGGTCTATGTCACAGTGGAAGCATATTGTTTATTACATCTCCGAAATGCCTATGATAACTACCAAGCTACAGTCAAAGCTATATTGACCAAGTGTGACTAGTTGATTGCTTAACGAAAGGGAAGGGGTCAAGGGCCCGTTCTTTATTTCTTAGAAACAATAAGTAGAAAAGAATTAAAGTGGACGAAAAGACAAACCTTCGGGTCCTACCAAAGGTACGTTTGTCTTTTCGTCCACTTTAATTCTTTTCTACTTACTCCACAATTACAATACTACAAGTAACTTCCCCTATGCTTTCCTAGGCTTCATTATCTATTTGCTCATTTAGTTGATTGCTTGTTATCTAAAGCAATGCCGGGACGAGAAATGCATCGGCGGAGGGCTCCCGATCATCTTGGTCAACCGCTGTATGCCACCACGTACAAATTAACATAACTACACAAATGGCTTGCATTTCGCCTCTTGCAGCACACGGCAAATAGTGGAATGTCACAGCTACCAGATCACATGCTTCCGAGCTGTCCCCAAGATCACCATTCGTTTGAAGCTCACCAAATTCTACAAGCTCAAAGTGCATCAAACGCTGTTGCCACATTGAACGTCGATCGCAATCCACATCTACAGCGCAATTCATGTGCAGTCAATGCGAGTGGACCTCTATGGTATGAGCTGCATTATGTGGTAACCTGGCAAGCTCATTCAAAGAACAAAAGCAGAAAGCACAGGGCCGTCCATGTCACAGATGCTTAGCACAATGCTACGCTTAGGGATAGAGAACTTTGGAGAAACTTCAAACAGGAATCTGACAAAATTACAGCACTTGCGTGTAGCCACTGCTCAATTGTGCCACCTCCAGAGTTTCTGGATTCAGGAACTGAAGTAGGCGTGCTGTGCACTAGGTGGATGGTTGCCAGTAATGGGCAATACACAAGTTTTCTATTTTGTCTTTATTTTTATTTTTCACAGTACAGCTGTGCACACTGAAAGCCAGTGTTCTTGAAGCAGCTCAGGTGATCGACAACTGATGCAGAATATACAGAACACGTTCAGAACAAGAGGCCCACCCATGTGCAGGGATTTATGCACACCCACCACAACATCCCCTAACACCCCCACAGTTGGGCCCTCACATCCCCCCCCCCCCCCTCCTTTTCAGAGTTCTCCAGATAAGTAATGACTTGGTATCCGCCCTCTCCCCTGAACTGAAATTCTGGATAAACCCCTGTGGGCCATGTGAGCGACCGCTCCACAATGCAGTTTGCACAAAAAAAAAACCTTGAAGAAGCCTGATACCAATCCAACAAAAGGCACTTTCAGTCATCAAAAATCTCAAGCATATGATAGGACTAATCATGCCAAAAGCAGAGCATCAATAGAAAGTACATTGTAGGGGTTCCTGAATAATTTTGACGGGCTTGGTTTTTTACCATGTAAATTTAAGCACGTTCAACAATTTGCCCACGTGGAAATGTACTTGCTGTAACTGGGGTTCAAAAATTACCACCTGAAGCTGAGCAGTGCAAATGCACCAAAGCTATGACAGCGAGTGGTCCCTGGTTGTCGCTGTCCCGTCTTGTACGCAGGAGGCAGCTCCATTCCTTTCTCTGCTTCTACAACCATTCTGCTCGTGATGCAATGAGACGTGCATACTCTCCTTTAATCCGACAACCTGCCCCTCTGTTGCAGGCGTGTACGTCTGCACGGTGTGCGGCAACGAGCTGTTCGAAAGCGGCTCCAAGTTTGCCCACGAGTCGCCGTGGCCTTCGTTCAGCCAAACAGTGCGACCTGACAGCGTGCGCAAGGTCAAGGAGACAAACAGGGCACTCAAGGTGGGTATATCTATGTCAGACAGCAGTGGCAAATCAAAGTGCTGTCACAGCTGCGTCGACTTCCATGCTGCACGTTCTGAATTGCTGTGCCATAATATACATATATACAGTAGAACCTCGTTATAACGAACCCGGATATAACGAAGCAATTGCAATTCCCCTTGAAATTCCCATAAATGAAATGGATATTGGCTATAATGAACTAATGGTTATAACGAAGTAATTACGGCCCCCCCTTCAACTTCGTTATAACAAGGTTTTACTGTATAGCTGCTACACTGGTGAAACTTCTGCCATGTGCACTGCTACGATTTAAGCTCCCTTATCAATCTCCAACAAGCGTCACAATGTATGTTGACAGAACTTGAGCCAATAAACTTGGCAGGAATCTATATTTATGCACAGTGCTTTAGTAACCTTCAAAATACCATGATTGTTGCTGCTGGAAGCCCCTTCGACATCACCCACAAGTGCAATATGGCGGGGCTCATGTGCACTCTGTCTCATGGATTTTAATTAGTCTCTTTGGCTTCATTATAATTGCGCCAATCCTCAATTTGTCAACTCGGGCATCCATGCTTCAAAATATAGGTAAAGAAATAATTCGGTGGCACTCCATTTCATTTTTCCAATAAAATCACCACGTACAATGCAATAAAAAGTGCAATTAATATCAATATCTGTTACCCTTCGTATCGATTTCTGTACAGCAACAAAATATCGTTAATCACCTTTCTTTAGAATATATTTTCATCTCCCGCTTTCGAAAAATGTAACCAGTTGTAAAGAAATTCCTTTGCTCAATTTCCCTTGGCGCTGCCACAAGGAGAATAATTTGGGCAACTAAAACAATCTGTACAGTTACCTCTGCAGCAAGTCTTTCACCAATCAGATAGTCTTCTACCTCTCCAATACCATTGCAACTCAAACATCTAACTTGTCATTATTTCAATCTAGCTGTGATGTCTTGCCGCTCCGTTTCCTTTGCTGTCAATTTCACTCATCTAATGCTTTTCTTTTTCTTTCACCAGCCCATGATTACGCAATGTATGAAACAGCACACCAACAAAGTTGTCATCAAAGCTTTAAATACAGACGCTTCTAGCAATTTAAACACGATAAAATTTCCGGATTTCCTTAGCTATCACCTAAGAAATGTGAAGGCGAGAGCTTTATGACATCTCTTACACACCTTCATACACCATTATCCGCCTTCATCCTTCTTGATCCACTTTAATTCCAGCAAGGTCACGGTTTTAAGTCCCAGATGGTCTTGGGTTGGTGCCCTAAGAGCACTAAGGAGTTTGACTTCTATCGCTAGGGGTGTGCAAATAATCAATTTTAGAAATGAATCGAATACAAATCTAATAGTGATGAAACCGAATCGAATACGACTCAATATGCACTAAATCAAATAGAACGCTATTCGATTCATTATTCGAAATTTTTGAATAGTAAGGCAAATATTTTAAAAAAAGGCCAGAAAATTCTATTATGTTTTATTCAAAAGAAATATTCATACACATCGACAAAGGAAGTTTGGATTTAACCGACAAAAACATTATGAAAAGTGAGGTAGGCTTGCATGCTGCAATGACTACAGTATTTCAAGATATTAACTAACTATAGGAGGTGCTTGGCCACAGAATCTACCGCTTGCCTATCATGTGACCGAGGCCTATTTGCCATCATTCTTTCCTTTAAATCCTTCATGAACAGGCTTCAAGATTGACATGTGACACCCTTTCCTGCCTTTATTCCTTCTTCCGTGCCAAGATCTCGGCGAACAAAACTATCAATATCATGACGACAGTAAATTGACGAAACTTTTGCTTCCATGACATTGCATTTCTAAGCAAAATGTTTTAGATCTGGGGATCACTACAGCCTCAGTAGTGCTATAAAAGGTTGGGCTACATGCACCATGATAGTTCAATTACAAAAAAAATAACCCCTCGCAATTCCAATGTTTCCTTCCTTTGTAGTTATCTTGTCGGTGCTCAGTATTCGCCAACTGGTAGAAAAATGTTCAGTGTTTCAAATACGCATTAGTATTTAATTTGAGTGCCAAATCGAGAAGAATTCATTATTAGAAATTTTCAAATATTTGCACACCCCTATCTACCATTGTTTTGGGTTCCGAGTTCTATAGGATATTCAACCCATCTGCAATCACTAATCAATCATGGATTCACTCTAGTAACATTAATCACCACTTATGCATGGCTGAAATGCTCTGGTTCTTCCATGTTCTGGCCTTCCACAGGTCACGCGACATTATTTGTACCACATTTTGTAGCATTTGTGTCGACACCAAGGTCATTCAAGGACACCTTCCAATGAGGGGTGTAAGGCTTCCACCACAATAAAAGCTTATGCTGTGTAGTCGGAAGAAGAGGCGTGCAAGACACGGACACAAGGGGAAGAAGTGAACAACACGAACGCCGACTATCACCTAAAAGCAGAGCACAGAGGCAAAAAAGAAAGAAGACACACAACTTATCTGCGCATGCTCAGGAACGGTAGCGTGAGTCAGCTGTCGATTAGCTTAAACAGAGAAGAGGTAGAATGCCTTAGCAGTTGTCTATCGCGTATACCGGCATGTGTAACCGTTTGACAGGTGGCGCTACAGTTTCTGAGCATGCGCAGATAAGTTGTCTGTCTTCTTTCTTTTTCACCTCTGTGCTCTGCTTCAGTCGATGTTCGGCGTTAGTCGTGTTGTTCACTTCTTCCCCTTGTGTCCGTGTCTTGCACGCCTCTTCTTCTGAGTATGGACCCTTACCAACTCGTTCAAGTTTCTGTCCTTTTTATGCTGTGTACATCTACATTGCTTCTGTTGTCTTGCAGGTGTATTGCAGTAAATGCAACAATGGCCTGGGCCACGAGTTTCTGCACGAGGGGCCCAACGGCAAATCCCGCTTCTGAATATTCTCCGATTCGCTGGACTTTGTCCCACGGAGTGAGTAGTGCAGTGACACCAGTTCACTCCTTTGTAACCACTCCATTAGCACTGTTATCAGCCCCCTGCTGTGCCATTTTACTAGCTACAGTCGGCACAATGATACCGTATTCACTTGCATCTTCTCACACAGATTTTGCCTGTTATTTTCAGTAATGCTGATGTGAAGTGAGTGTGACACACAAATGATTGTTCCGACATAATGTTCAGGGTGCCAAGTAAAAAAAAAAAGTTGAGACATGAAGCACTGCAATGCATGTGTCACTCATGAACTTTACAGAATCACTGAAACCTTAGCCATGACACTTCACAGCAGCAGCAATTATCGAATGCGAAACGATTGCTTGAAGTTGAAAAAGACAATTCTGCAAGTTTTGACGCCCACTTTAGGAAATTCAAAGCCATATTTAATGCATTATGCAACTAACTATGGCTTTGAGACTGCCAGCCATGACATTTGAGCTGTGGCATATGCCATGATGCAATGCTCCGGTGTAATTTGCACTATCATGATGCAGCACTATGACCAGACATCAAACCCACAATCTCCAGGTTTAGCAAATGAATGGCATTTATTGCACATTAAACTATCGTCTTTTCTACATGTTGCAGGAGAATGGAATATTAAACCTATTAATCATGAGCAATAATTTACAGTTTGCATTCTAAAACCACAATGTGATTATGAGCCATGCCATATTGGAGGGCTCCGGAAATTTTCGCTGTTTAAGGTTCCTTAACATGCACAAACAAGGAACAGTACATGGGCCTTCTAGCATTTTCACTTCCATGGAAAATGCCACCGCCGGGCCAAACCCGCATCTTTCAGACCAGCAGTCAAGCACTACAAAGACAAGACCACCATGGCGGACATTATTAAAACTATTGGAGAGACTGTTGGCACAACTTGGATGGCGCTCCGCAAAAAGGAAACACAAGTCCTTTACACTGTCACATAATTTATTTTATACTTTAAAGTACTAGTATGCACCCCAGCTTGTTGAACTTCATCACAAATACCAGCAAGGAACGGTTGTCAGAGTAAAGCCACACCCCATTTCACAATGGCAAGTTCACGTCGTTCAGCGCTTTTCGAGGGCTTTAAACTTCGCCTCAAGACGTTTAGAGTAAGCGTCCAGCTTGTACGCTACTTGCTCCAGCTTCGCAACACTCTCCTCTACTTGGTCGATCTGGTCCAGGCACGGTTTGAGACTGTGAAACTTGTCGTTAAGGTCTTTCAGGGATTTGGCGACATTGCCGGCAATCTGCTGCATGTCGCTGTACTTCGCTACTGTGGCCTTGTTCATCTCTTCCGTTAACCTATAGTCGTCCAGCGTGGACGACAGCTCGCTCTGAATGTACTGCCCCGTTTTGTCGAACATTGTCGCAGCTAGCTCGTTGAGCTTGGGCGACTGCGCGGCCGTGTCGCCAGATTCCATAGCGAGATGCCCCCGGCAGCAACTTTGGTAAACTGCGAATGGCGAAAAAAAAAAGAAAATCCAGAAGAAACGTTACTTCAGAACTTTAGAAAGCGCATGGCAAAGCTCGCGACAGTGAGTGGTACTTAGATGAATACACGCTACAGACAAGGGCAGCTGTATGTTTTTTATAAAATACTGAATTGGGCGCTAGACCTTAAGAAAACCACCCTAGCACGTAGTTGTTGTGTATAACCACCATTTGTTCCTTTTCCTATCGCCATACCCCATCATTTGTTTTACCACAGCTATTATGTGCCTGTTCCTGTGTTTGGCATCATCCGCCGCCATCGCTGTAACTAAGCAAACGAACAGAATGAGATATCCTGGCTCAAGCACCTTGAGTCACGCCATGCTCTTCTTTTGTTGAGGCAGGCTGAACAATCCGATTGCGCCTCGACATGCAACTGTGGTGGTGTAAGGCACTTTTCTTAGAACAACCTTCCACGAGTCAGGAAGAACCCCGGCACCAAAACAGAAGCTCACTACTTTCTTAACAATGAGCAACGCATTCAGTAAAAGAGCTTCAATAGCGTGTCTTGCCAAGGGAAACAGGCGGTGAACGTGTGGGAAACACACAGATCTCTCTCAAATTGTTTAGCTTGACATATCGCCACATAAACGTGCACGTGCGGCTGCTCTCACATTTCTTGTTCAGCATCACAAGTGTCGGCAACTCCACTCTTTTCCTCTGCAGAGGAACAGGTTAGCCTGGTAACTTCTCTGCTATCCTTCTAATAATATCTCTCACGCACCATCCCAACTGCACCATGACTCGCTGGTCTCCACATCATCTAATTTACGCAAGAATTATTTACTACAAATAACATGATCTCTTGGATCATGTGTCATCCAAGTTGTGCCACAATTCTTTCTTTACTCTGGATAACATGCCCATTTAGTCAATGTCTTGCATAGTCAATGTCTTGCATAGTCAATTTGACGACCTGAGTTGGTCGCTGAAAAAAAAAACCAAGTTCCTCAGGGTGTCGTGCGCCTCCTCTTGTACAACTTCTCTCAGTCAGCTCTTTAGTTACCAACAGCACCATGTCAATACTTCGACACTAATCCTGCACCGAACCTATCAAATTAAACACAGGAGCCTTTCATGCAATCACGATCGCTTGGGGTTCTTTTAATGCGCACCTAGAATAGTAGCACACTATAGCGCATTTTGCACCCTGCCCCAATTACATCAATACTGACCAACAGTACCATGTCAATGCTTCCACACTAATCCTGCACGAAACCTGTCAAATTAAACACAGGAGCCTTTCATGTAATCACAATCGCTTGGGGTTCTTTTAATGCGCACCTAGAATAGTAGCACACTATAGCGCATTTTGCACCCTGCCCCAATTACATCAATACTGACCAACAGTACCATGTCAATACTTCAACACTAGTCCTGCAAGGAACCTGTCAAATTAAACACAGGATCCTTTCATGTAATCACGATCGATCGTTTGGGGTTCTTTAATGTGCACCTAGAATAGAAGCACACTAGCACATTCTGCACCCCGCCCCAATTCCATAAATACTGACAAAAATATGTATCTTACGTATTCGAATCACAACTCTGTTGTTCACTGTGAGCCGTGCCCATCCAATTTCACCAATGACTGTCGAGTTTGGATACTCATGGATATAATTTGGTTGTTTAGTTCATTTTCCTCTTATGACTGCAGAAAGCGTTATTGTAAATTCATGTATACTTTTAAAAAAGTTATTTCAGAATCTTACCGAGTGTTTCACCTGAAACAGGGCGTAAAGTGACAAACTGGTACCTCATTGTCAAAAAACATAAGGAATAAACTGGGAGCACTTCTCTAGGAAATTTTCAACAGTTAACAAGTCCATTCGAACGCACAATAGCAAATGAGAAAAAAAAAAAGCTGCAGTCTGTGGAGCATGAACCAACATGCACATTTTACACCACATTATACACCCACAAGTTAAGATTGAGCATTTCTTAGCGCTTTTAAATATATACATTTTGCTGGGGACAAAGTGCAAGAACTAACCTATTTACTGCGGGAAGCAATTTACCAAGTGCGAAAACATGAGCACCCAGTCTATAAAGGTAACCCAGAGTCGGTTATTTTTTCCTGAAGTTCACCATAACATACACAAGTGCTCGTGTAACGTGGGAGAAGCGATGCAATTGACAGCATGAACTATCTGTTGTCTTACAGTGCTTTGATAAGAACAACCAGTTCACAGTGAAATGTATCATGTATCATTAGACAAAGTGTCGTAAAGCGTTGTTGCCAGTGCTTTTCCACCCATCAATGTTTGATGTAACTTCGTACGTATTTCTGTAATGAGTGGACAAGTGAATACCACACCAACATCTTTGTTTTGCTGTGTATTTTCTTTACACTGAGTTCTTCGTCATTACCTGCCAAAATTTCAAATGTCAGTTGCATCTTCATATAGAGACATTGCATATGACGATACTCTTGCCTGATGTACTCCTAGAGAAGGAACCAAATCATAGTCGAGAGGCAACTGCTATTATGCTGTTTTTTGCCTTGCATTTCAGAGGCAAAGTCCAATCAGCATGCACATCAGAAAGTGCCAAGCCAGATCCTAAGGCAGCCAAAAGGAAAGAGTCCACATCTTCCACTGAATGACCGGGCGAGTCATCCCTAAAGTCCAAAGCTAAAGCGAGCAACAAGGCCAAGCCTGAGACAAAGCAACTCGAAAGCACTGTGCAGGCCAAGCCTGAAGCCAAGCCTGAAGCTCAGCTTGATGCCAAACCCAAGCAGTCCGACAATGCTGCCCAGCCCGAGCCCTGATCCAAGCCAAAGAAATCCGACAATGCGGTGCAGAGCAAGGGTAAAGGGAAGGCCGAAATGGCATTGACGGAGCCAATTAAGGGGGCATCGAGTCATAAGCCAAAGCCGCTTGGCAGGTCCAAGTCGGATACATGAGGCAAATAGGAAGACAGACAGCATCAGCTGCTAGTTTCCACATGGCTATCAAGCTGCAATGATGGTCCGTTCAGTTCTCTACAGATGAAGCCTGTTTGAAAAAGCCTGACCTGGTCACGAACAGACGGAAGAATGGGAGGCTACGGTCCATGTTATTAAATGTTTAAACTGCTGCTTTATGCATGTTTTATGCGTGCGCGACCTGTTAAAGCGAAATGTTGATTGTAAGTGACAATCTAGTGTGAAATGATTTTGAATGTGTTTAAAAGCAGATGTCCTAGCCTAAGCCATAAAGAAGGTTTCCTTAAATTGCACATTTTGAAAGTTTGAAATGTAGTCATGAATGCAGATGCAGGTGAGAAAGTGGAAACACAGTTAATATAAAGGCTTCACTCGCACGGAACAAGGACTTCATGCCAACTTTCTTTTTTCAGATACTCAAACTCAATGAAATATTAGTTATAAAGCTTTACCGGGTGACCTTGTGGTGAAGATGTCCAGCGGTACACTGAATGTTGTATTTAAAAATGACAGAAAAGGGCAAGGAACTAAGGCATCTTTTTTTGGCATGCAAGATGTTTCACAAGGCTTGTCACCACGCTTTAATGTATTCTGTAAACAAGCATAGTAGCCCACATCAACATGACTATGCAGTTAATCAGACAATGGGAGCCTGATGTTGGTGTGAACAGCAACTTCTTTTTCTTAAACATTCACCTTTTAAAAGTCCACATTTTATTGAGGCAAAAGCCTTGTATATATCCCATGCAAAGGTTCCCTTGAAAAAATGGTGGCAGAGAAATAAGACACATAGAATACAATACAAATAAAAAGATTTTGTATCGTTCTAAAATCTTTCTTTAAGTTCCTGAAAGACAAAACCCTGATCTATAAGCTTTAAAAAGACCTATACATTGCAACAACTGGTGTATTTCCTGTACATGACATGTACGAATATTTTTCCTTTTCCACCCTCCTACCTCTATGCACAGTAGCATGTAGGCGCCCATTTCTATGCCAGCAGAATTCTCCGTTTTTTAATAAAGGACTTCTCTCTTGTATCATTCACTCGGTATATACAAACATTGGCATGACATTCATGCCAATTCAGTGCTACTAATTTTTCATACTAATACGGACGGCAATCTGTATCCTATCGCACTGCTGATCTTCTACACATCCTACCTACAAGTGGATCAAAACCCGCACACTATGTCTCTGCGCTACAAAAATCTTTCTTTTTCTTTTTTTGTATACATATACATATGCATTAGCATGCCTATATCTACGTATGCATAAATGCACATATATGTATGTGTATTATATCAAGTTAGATGCATTTGATGTGTTCGTTCTATTTTATTTCCTTTTTTAGCTGCAACTTTTATTCCCACAGTATCAAGTTAGATGTGTTTTATGTGTCCATTCCACTTTATTTCCTTTTTTTAGCTGCAACTTTTACTGCCACAACATATAATGAAATAATTTTTCATATATCTCTCTTATACTGTCTTCATTTTTGTGCCACATTTCAAAATAAAAAAAAAATGCCTCCACTTACTACCTGTATATCCATATTACTGTGCTAGATGTTCCCTTTTTCTTTTTCACATTTTCTGTAAAGTGCCTAGAATTATGTTAGGCTGTCATATAGCTATGTTACTGCTGAACACTGTCGAATTGTACCACAGGGGCCGGGCTTAGTCAAGCTGCAATATTGAAGCTTTTTCCCACCGCCCCCTTTCTCTATGCCGAGATAAAATTTTGATTTGATCTGGTTTAACCTTCACATCTTTGCCATTTACATCACAATTAACAATAACTCGTACTCACATCAAACATGCGTGTATGAGTTACAGGTGACTGTATGTTAACATTCACAACCTATACCAAATTACATTAACCATGTATGTATGATTGCCGAAGGTTCAGAGTTCTAAACCCTGGGTCCCAGTTACAACTACCAAAGGTCCTGGCTTTTGCCTTTACATCTCTTAAGTGACAGCTAAGGACTCCTAGACATTATTTTTTTGTCACAACATATCTTGTTGCACCTAGGACAATGTGACTACGGACATCACACATTGAGCGAGTCTGCATGATGCGCTACACAGACTGACCTAGTTTGTTGCGCCGGCTCTCGGCACCACACTGTCCACTGAAGCTTCCTTGTCAGTTGAAGCGGCACTGCCTTTCGGGGCACTCTCTTTAATGGCTGCAACAGCTTGGTTGCCGAGGGCTTCCGCCTTGTCGTACCACAACTGGTAACCCCGCCTGGTAGGAAACCGCTTGACGGTGCCGCACCGAAGGCAGGTGACTACGAGGCGCTGACCACGTCCAGATGAGGCTGCAACGACATATCAGCATTAAGCGACACTATGACCATGAGGCACGCCCTTTCGTGTAAGGCTCCGGAGTTATTTTGACCATCTGGGGTTCATAGCGTGCACCTAGATCTAAGTACATTAGTGTTTTTAACACTTCACCCCCATTGAAATGTGGCCGCTGTAGCCTGGATTCAATCATGCAACCTTGAGTTTCAGAAGCCAACACCCATATTCTGTTTCAGGAGTTCCATGCAGCAGAGCCAAGGCCACGAGGCCATCGAACGCAGAATTCTTCCGAGGCGAGACGAAATGTCATTGTTCGGACACGCGCCTGCGAGCCCACTCTGTCCTCCTCCAAGGTGGCTCCTGCCACTGCAGCGTCCACCATTGGCAGATGCCATGGCGCAGAGGGATACGTTTAACACGTGTTCGCCCTCATGATTGGCCAAAGGGGCCTCTAGCTTCCGCAGTGCCACACGGAACTCCTGACACAGACTACAGCTGCAGGAATGACTGCTTGCACTATGGATTTCTGGCACTGCTCAGCATAATGAACCTATCAGGAACCCTTTGGACAACAGTACGAGATGCATGTGGCACAACAAATTATTGCCGAGGGTTCACCATTACAATAATTAAAATTCCACGACAGTGAAAACAATGGTGGGAAAATGTTCGTAAACATGAGTAAACAGGAAAAGCAGATGTGAACGAGACTTCACAAAGGTTTGTCTGTGAAACAGGCTGCACTTTTTAGACAGTGACACCAACACAACAAAGCGATGTGGCTTTCATCTGAAAACACTTGCTTTCATACGAAAAAGCCATTCTTTTCAGTATGAAAAATGGCCATTTTTCACTGGCTTTGCATGACTATTGCACTCATATTTCGAATGTCAAACGTTACACCTACTGAATCTAAATTTTTTGTGTGGTCTAAAATTTTGTTGCAGATGCTTCAGTCACACATCATGAACATGGCTATTTGACATATTCATGCCACACATCTTTAACCATGATAAAGCAAGGCCGACCATCTGAACACATGCCTCACTCCTGAACGTATGACCCCCCCTACCATGGAAACGACTACTCACTTCTCAAACGTTCTGTGCAGGTGACCCCAGGGTAGAGGAGGACGCTACATTTCTTGCAAAGACTGCGTTTTATGCTGGGATCACTGCAGAAAGACACAACGTTCTTCTTAGCTACCCAAATGAAATTGTAATGCTGTTCTTCAGTTCACATAATTGACATCATAGCATAAAACAGTAGAATTATTTTTTATTTTGTAGACAAGATTTGCAAATGAAAAATAATAACAGAAATGTGTGAGATGTGTTATTACAGGGGTAGAAACAAACACACACAACAAAGCACTCCGAACACAAACAAGGTATGCATAACAAATACACCTGAATTAAACAGTCTAGGGAAAAGACAAATCACTTTGCACAGATGCACAGCAAACAAGCGTACTATGAAACTGCACAATGCCCTACAACACTGCATCACTCTGGCTTTTCAGCAATAAGTTAGACAGCCTTGTTCCACTACTGATGACCTGTGCAAAGAATAAAAGAAAAAAACCGCTGAGCATGGTTGACATTTACTTTAGGGAGGACGTCATCACGCACGTTATCAACAAGTTCGCATGTTTCATAAGTACAAGCAGTGCAACTATTATGTCATCACAGCGACTTGATTTACCGTCACTCATTTAACTGTCAGTATAGTAATAGCTTGTTCCTCCGCAGCACTGTGAGCATGCTTTATGTAAGCTATGGCCGTTTGTAACAACACTTCAAAACACAACACGCTCGCCAACATGTCAGTCGCCAACTAGCAGCAATCCTTTACAACAAGCCTTTACAATAAGCAAGCCAACTTGGCAAGCCTTTACAAACACTCGGGACTATCCTCTGCCAATCTCACAGTTGAGGGAAATTACCACTGCGATCACGCTTTAAAACTATGTAGGCTATGGCCGTTCGCAACAACACTTCAAAACACAGCACGCTCGCCAACATGTCAGTCGCCAACTAGCAGCAATCCTTTACAACAAGCCTTTACAATAAGCAAGCCAACTTGGCAAGCCTTTACAAACACTCGGGACTATCCTCTGCCAATCTCACAGTTGAGGGAAATTACCACTGCGATCACGCTTTAAAACTATGTAGGCTATGGCCGTTCGCAACAACACTTCAAAACACAGCACGCTCGCCAATATGTCAGTCGCCAACTAGTGAAAACACGGGCCTTGGCAAGCCTTTACACACACGAAGTAATGGTTGGTAGGACGGGAAAAATACATACAGCACCAGTGTTACTAGTTAAACGAAACCACAAACTAGCAGGACTCACAGCTTGGCTTGAACGCGTCGAGATATCATGTGCAGCACATGACCGTAGAAAGAGGCGAGGTTTCCCGTCGACGGATCCTGCTCCAAGACTTTGTTCGCAACCTGATGAGGAAATTGGAGAATAATGTGACGTGAGAGACGTGCGACTATCCGGGAATGACGGCCGCGGTTCGCTCCTACGTTTTAGCAGCTGCAAATATTGACACAAACATGGTACCTGATACAGAAAGTTCATGCGATGAAAAGCATCACCGCCTTTCACCAGCGACATATCATACGCACTCGTCTTGGCTCGGCTGGCTCGGTCCCGCTCGGCTAGAGTTCTTGGCGAGATGCTAGTTTCGGTTCTAGCGGCGTTACCGGTTACCACTGTTATCGTTGCTTTAGCTGCAGGAAGAAACCGTGCTTACACGAAACTTTGCTCACTTCTTGATAAGCTGCCGGTGGTCGTAATTATCTCGTTGAGTTGTGCTTCTCTCAGGTGGTTAGTTTGGCATTGACGTAGCAAGTTGTTCTACAAACAACCATAAAGGCCTTTAGTGAAGGCCTACCTGCTCAGTGTGAAACTTGAGGGAATTGTGTGTACCGCTTCCATCGGCAGTATCAGAATTTCAGCTGCTGAACGCTGCATATCGACATGTCTTATCACTTTATCGCTAACGCCACGATCGCGATCCTTCACTAGGTGCGTATGTCAACTTTGTCAGGAAAAACGGCAAAACAAAAGGGTCACTCCGCGTTAAAACGACGTGGTATCCTCAGCAAAGATGATTATAATCAAAGATGATCATACGGTAATTCCAGCTATACTCCTCATTGGACACCAAGACACGATTCACACGCCACTACTGCATATTTATAGGTACGAAAACAACCGACATCTGTGGGCTGGTGACAACTACCAGTTTTCTTACTATTAGAATAAACCTAAGAAGTATTACCAAACTATACATGAAGTCATTTGTAGAAGGAAATATTTGACATGTAACCCTTATGCAAGGCATCCACTAGCTGGGCTAGATATTGAGGAATCGACAATGTTTTTGTCTGATTGCCGTGTAATAATTTCGCGTTTTAGCGATGAAAGCGCCATCAGGCCGAGCAGGCGTTCTTTGTGCTCTGCTTTGTGCTCAATCTATCTAGCATGTGTCAAAGTTATGCATGGTTATGCATACCTCTTTACTTAAAGCTGTTTTAAACTATTTTATTCTTAAAGTGTGCGACCTATATATCCAATTAATTGCATAATGACGATGTCATGTTTAATGCAGTGCTGCCACGTAGCGGCGGAGACACAGTTTGGCATGCATGCACCAACATACCCACTTACGTTTTGCTTACTCAAACAATGCGATTTTAGTATTCTTGCTTGTGAAAAGTAAAAAGCGTTTATTGCAAGTCTAAACTAAAAGTTCGACGGGAATAGAAAATTTACGAAGTGCTTCATTGCACAAGAGCGTTATTATTAACGTTGTAAATCTACAAATGACATTGTTATGGAGCCAGACATTGGCACCATTTTTAAGGAGAAAGGTCGTGACTATATATATCCGGTGAAAGAGGTAACGTCTGTACTTCCAAAGTACATATACTAAAATTGGAACGATACAGAGAAGATTAGCATGGCCCCTGCGCAAGGATGACACGCAAAATCGTGAAGCGTTCCACATTTTTTTCGCACTTCGTTTTTTGACAATGCGTAACCGTGATTTGTTTTAATGTGCAGTTTCACTGAACGCCCTGTCATCCAACTCTCGCGATTCGCTAGCTTACTTTTCAATCTCTTTGCTTTTTTTTTTTTTTTCGCGCATAGTTTCATCAGTACGCGCAGCGTTCCTTTCACAAGTTAAATATGAAATACCGCAGTAAAGACATCGGTACTGGCGTGCGAGTAGCGAGTTACATCGTGCTGCAAGAGGAAACCGGTCAAGAGGGGCAGGGCTGCGCGGGCAGCGCATACCAAAGCGTTTTCATATTTAGTTTTTTTGCTGCTCAATGGTGCCGCGCCATTGGCCGATCGCCTCGAACAGCGCGAAGTTCGCAAATTTCTAAACGGCCGTGCGGTAAAAGTGTTCTGTGGCCCTGTGGCCGTGCTCCGTGGCAACGACTCGGTTAAATTCATTGTGTACGAACTCGGAGACTGAACACTGCACTGTAGTACAAGCCACGATATGCAAAGGAGAGAAAACGTCGCATCTCCACCCGCGGCGGCAACCGGCCATCGTCGTTCGAACGGTCGCACGCCGCCTGATCGCCATGCTACGCCAACGCCCACCGCTCACGTCGACAGCCGTCGAGAACGACTCCTCAGGTTAGACGCCACCCGCAAAGCGTTGCTTCTACGCCAATGCGTCAGCGGGCGGGCGCGCAACCCACTGACGCCGCGCTACGACTTGCGACGGCGAGTGCTCGAGACCAACCTCGCGCGCGAGTCGAAGTGTCAAATCGTGCAACAGCCATGCGACTTGGTGCTTACGACTACGCTCAAACCCGCGCAGCCCACGCCTCCGAGGAGTCTCCGGAGGTGGGGCTACTGTGACGCCTTGAATCGAGACGATACGGCAAGTCGACTCCAGCAGCACGGCCGCGTCCATGTTCCGCACAAGTCGCCGACGTCGGCCACCGGGAGTCCTCGAGCCTCGGCACAGCGCCCCCAGCCGCCCGCGAGGTCGCCGAGTACGCTCAACCCGATGCGATACGACGCCAAGTCGACACCTCGCAAGTTGGGATCGCCCAGGAACTTCGCTGTCGCCAGCGTGGCGGCGATCAAGAAAAGACTGCGTCGTAGCTGGTCGTACCGCGAAGCGATCGCCGGCGACGCGCCGACCAATGAGGAGACGGAGGCGCAGGCGCCTAAACGGATGAAGACTGAATCACTTGGCACAGGCGTGGAACCCTCTGCTACTGTAGAACACCAATGTCCCTCAGCTGTGGCTACAACCCGACCTCTACTGTCGAAGCGCCCATGCAGGGTGCGACATGGGAAACCATTTGCGATCCCAACACCGCCCATTGTAATGCCGACGTCTTCACCGGCACCTCAAGTGACGGTGTCTCAACAGCTGCAGCAAGCTACTCGAAGCGCGATAAGTACATGTCCAACCACAGTATCACCCGCAATGGGCCAGTGCTCGGCAAGGTTTCCTGGAACCTCACCCGCACCTTGTGCGAGCACCCCTACGGCTTCGCACGGAACATGGGTGGTCTCTTCAATTTTTCAGGATACTCAAGGCAGAGTACTTACTCCAACAGTCGCACCATACCGCCACCATCTTGAACCACTCATACCGCTTTCACCATCGGTGGTGTCACAAGGCACACAAACATCGCCGAAGAGGCTGCGCAGAAGGTCGTCCCTCAAGCGCGCCTTTGAGCGACTTCTCAGCAGCGGCAAGGAGAATGAGGCATATCCGGCGAAGAATGCTAAAGCAAAGGTCAAGAGACGACCGTCTCTCGTAGAGTCTCTTTTGTCGAGGCGTAGTGGCAGCGGCAGTGAAGGCCAAGCTAGACCCAGTAGGCAGTCCACTGAATGTGCAGTAGCGTCGAAAGACATTGGGTCAACTCCTTGCAGGAAAAAAGCTCGCAGAGCACACAGCCTGCAGCTAAAGGCACCAGAGTTTGATCCTTGGGGATAGGAACAGTACTTCATTGACAATCACTCAGCAATCTCATATAGAGTTGTACAACTGCAGCCGCTGCTAAATGTACTACTGTGTTCCTTTTGGCACAAGGAAGCTGTGGAGTAATTTCTTTAGATAATACTTGTTCACTACTGGCAGTTAGCTTTTCAAATGTGCTTAGGCTTTTACAATGCAGGGTGGTAATGATATGCAGCATATGAACTAGAGTTTTGGGATATGGTTGACCAAGTAACGTCTGAACATGTGTGTATGATGATACAATTGTCGGCTATTTTACCTGAGCACCCTTGGAGGGCCTGTTTGGCAGCAATAGCCACAATAAAAAACAAATACAAGCTAAAGCTGGAATGATTCTGAGTAATGATCAGTTTGTATTCGTATGGCAATCAAGGCATAGTGATAAAGTATACTCTACGACTGTTTTGTTACAGCTGCATTTGATGTAGCGTGCAATAGTGCTTCTGGTTGTATTTGTCCTTGGTGCTGTGCAATTCCAAGTTATGGCTCCGTACTGCAGTTCCTATGGCAAGGTGTACTATCTGTTCGATGTTTCCAGCAATGGCACAGCAAAAGGTTCCTAGCCCAAATAGCTACATACCAGCTGGCTGTTTTTCTACACAAACAGCAACTACATGTTAACCTTGTTGTGAAGCTGTTTCTCTTGCATAAGTATGTTGATCAAACAGTGTGATTTTTTCTTGTTCTTATCTGTAATAAACATTTTCTTTTATTTGCAAGCATTGTCGTTCTTATAAAGTGGTTCACTTGAAGCAAAATTTACTGCGAAACTTCACTACACTGGAACGTTCGTTGCAAAAGGTGCCCCTATCCAAGCTTATTGAAGAAGAAAAAAATTAATGCTAAGAATTTTCATTAGTTCCAGGTCCCAAACTGTTATCTGCTTGACTGGGCCAGTGATTCTGCCAGGAGGGTTAACCAGAAAGCTAGGTGATAACTTGCATGCTGCCCTTATCTCACAAGTTGGCAAGCAAAACATGTTCATACAATATAAACACCGTGTTTTATTATTTTACAAGAACTAATTGAACTGGTTGTTGCGTAGTGGCTGCATTAAAAGCTTCAGAAAGCGTTCAGTGGTAAGTTTAATAATGTATGGCGTGTCCTGCCAGGATATAACAGAAATCAGTGGGCATTTACAAGATCAGTGACAGTACATGCATCTGATTTCTGAGATACTTGGGGAAGGATGCATCAATACTTCCACATTGCACTGGCTGTCAGGTGTCTGGGCTGGTGTATTACACCGTATGGGCATCACATCCGACAGTTTTAAACGCGATCAATGGCAATTGACAAGTTTGTTGGTCATGATTGGGGGGGGGGGGGGGGTTCTTTTAACCAGGCTGTGGAAGGTAACCAACCACTGTTTATAATCTTGATCAGGCTTAACTGCAATCAGCAGCACACCATGCAACACCAGTATTATATCGCACAGAGTGGGAAGTGACAGAAAAGATAACACCTACTACATGTTTTTACTGTAGAGCCTTTCGAAGTGTACAGCGAGCCATAAGTTGGCACATATGGAGTCCATAGCCTGGGAACTCGTAACTCAGCCAGATGAATTAGAGCTATCCACATAATTGAACCTAACGTGGATCTGATTATAAGATGCCAGAACGTGGGGGCCTTAGAACATGTCCCAAATGATCGAAACTTGTAAAAGTGACTAAACTTCCTCCCCTGCATGCATGCACCAACAAAGATGTTGCCAAACAAAAGCACTTGCATCTGCCGATCTCTAGCTGCCTTTACACTACTCTAGCGTGTTCTTTTCTCACTCTGCAGCCTACGTCATGAATCAATGAGCACTGGGAAAACAGCCTCCAATAAATATTCTTGCAAAGTTGTTTACTCTATTGACTGCCTGTCCAAAAACCCTTGCATGCGAGTGATCTGGCAGCCTGTTGCTTGTTGCAAGAACACCTTCAAATACTTGGCACCAGTACATGCCACAGCTCAATGTTCTTCTCAAGGCAAGTTTTCTTAATCTGGCATTGAGAAGTTGGTTTTTTTTCTTTGCAATGGAAAAATAAGCTGTCTGGCACTTTTTTCTCCTGTCCTACGCCACACCTCAGACATGATGCGCGAGAAAGGAAGCGCTATAAATGTACCACAAGGTTAACCCGATTTACACCAAAGTTGGCAATAACTTTCACAGCATTGTAGCATTTGGTTGTCATCACTGTACACAGGAAACAGGTTGCAGCGAGACAAACCCATTCAGGAACACTTTCTACTTACTGTACATCCAGCAACGTGCCCGTGAACCTGACATGTTTCTTCAGGCTTGTTGGTGCAACATTTCCAAGTATGTGCATTGCAGTCAAAGACAAAGGATGGTACAAGCCAGGGCAGTGTGCAGTCTAACAGAAGATAACCATGCCACATTCACATGTCATCTGTAAGCACTCTGTTTTCTGTCATTCCTTCCTGCATCACTGCCTGCTTCCAATGTGCCCTCTTAATTGTTCAGGATCAGGGGAAACAGTAATTTTAATATGCAACAACAAAGTATGCCAATTTCTTGTTTACAACCCAAGCTTGGCGCCCCCTTAGTCCTGTCACATTCAATTCAATTCAATTCATTTCGCCATCAAAACAAAGCATGATAGCCGAGGAGCCCACGGTAAAAACTATCTCTCGATAGTTTTACAACGCCGTGGACACCTACGTAACTTCATCTACGTAACTTCATCTCACAATGAACACCTAGAGACTAGGTGTCGGAAGTGCACACACGGTACTGCCAGGGATACTGCATAGTGGTTTACAATGACCAATAAAGTGGAAAACTGTGTCGCACGTCATTTATTAAAAGACCACTCGCACATAAACCAAGGCCAGTCCGCCACGGCGTTCGGCATGGGACCTGCATTTTGATGGAGACGAAATGTTGAGGTCCGTGTACTGTGCGTTGTCAGTGCATGTTAAAGAACCCTAGCTGGTCGAAATTTATGGAGCCCTCCACTACGGCGTCCCTCAGAATCATAGCGATTTTAGACGTAAAACCTCAGGAATGAATCAAGCAAGCAAGGCAGTCACGACGTCAGGTAACACAAGATGAAAGGTTAGTGCAAATCGTGCTGTGGAATCGCCAAGCAAGCGAAGCTCACTGTGGGACCTTTAGACATGGAACTAGACACGACAGCTTCTCCATGTGTACCGCTCTAGCATTTTATGTTATTCCAATGTGGATGTTAACACTGCTTTGTGTTCAATGATGTAGACTGGAGCAACAACACAAACAACACTGACAAAGGAAGATACTTGTCTCCTTGGTACTTCATGCTTGCTGCTCAGTGAACCTACTTGTCAAACATGTTTGTTTGTTTATTGAAAATACCTTAAGGGCCCGAAAGCACTAGAGAAAGGAATGGGGGAAAATGAGATGTGCAAACAACACAAAAACAAAAAAATCGTTACAAGGCATCTTCAATGGCAATCTTGAACTTGGGCTCATCAGTTACGTTGACAATTGTGGTGTGAAGGTGATTCCATTCAGCACTTGCTTTGGGAAGAAAACAGTTCCTAAAACGTCATTAGAGAATTTCGTGTGACTTGCAGGTACACCCATTTTATATCGATGATTGGTCGTTACAGATATGTAATGAGGTGGATGAAGCAGAACTTCCCTCAAATAGATTTCGTAAAGAAAGATTAAGGCAAGATGAGCAATAGGACAAAAGTACAACAGTGTCATGAAAACGGTACTCACCACTGTGTGGCAACAGTGCATACACAGGCTATGCACCTATAGAGATTGCAAGGCCGCAAGCAATGGAACATCACCATGTTAAGCCATGTTCAATCGCTCTCGGACATCCAGAAATGGAATGCTCGTTCAGACTTCATCTAAAGGTGCATATGCACATCAGAGCAAACGGAGACGGCGGCCGCACCTTCTGGTGGCAGTGTCACACGGAAGCATGACCAGTACAAGCTATGCTGTGCCCGGTATGTGCACACACAACACAAACACATGCACAGAGGAACGAAGAGACAATGTTTATTCATTTCATGACCTGCTACTGGCATATTTTATATACAAAGTAAAATGGTTTGACTATAACCAACTGGAAAGGAAATGATGGCAACATGACGAGACAAGTATAATGAAACTGAAAGATGATGGCATGGACTCCTGGTCCTCAATAAAGTTAACACAAACAGCACATCACAAAGAATGTCATACAATATAAAAAAGCAAAAAAAAAGCAAAGATGTTTGCATAAACTTCCATCTAAACAGAACACACAAAACAAACCGAGGCCATTTTGACAACAGATTCTTGAAGTCCCCTGCAACAACAATTCATTTTCTATACACGAACACAGCTGGTTTCTAATCACAACACTGCACTGACCGTTTGCTTCAAATTGTGATGCGGATACGGGCACCCTTCTGCAACAGCTGGGCGCAAACTAACATTTCGCCTGCGGACTAGACAAGGACATTGCCACGTTGCGAGCCCTGGACGTTACTTCTCTTTATTCCCAACCGTTGCAAACAGCCGGAGTGCTGCAACACTTATGGAGCATCCTCGTTCACTGAATTACCACTTATATAAGAGCTGTTGCCATTTTACTGTAATCACTATAATTAGGGTTTAGTGCATGTCATTACCGGAGCATGAAAATGCACACCACATTGCCTTAGTCATCTAGGCACATGAAGCATATGCCTCCAGTCCCACAGAGTTCAAACCACTCAGGCACACCACGGAAACGAGCGCGCATGAAGATATACAATGTGTAGACAAAATGCAGAAACAAGAACAAGGCTGCGACGTAAAGGGTTCCCAAAAAAGTCTCTCGCCTGCATTATATTTCGAAAGCTATGCCCTATCAAGGAATGCGATTGATGGCAGGGGGAGTAAAGAAGGGAAAAAAAAAAAGGAACACGGCCATGAGAAAGCTGCCTTGAGCGGCGCCCGAGACAACAACCATTCAGCTACAACTTGCCAAGTTCTGTAAAAAGCTGCTTGAGACTTGCGATGGTAGTTATCTTTTTCACACTTAGCACCACCTCCCTTTCGCCCACATACACACTCGCCCGCAGATCCTTGTCGAGGACAACCTTCTTGCAGCTTTCCGTGTTGGGTGAATTGTTCCAGACCAAATGCAGCCTGCTGTCATCCATGTAGGAATCCCAGTGCATGTCGGGAACAACCCACGGCAGCTCTTCTTCGATGTCTTCGAGCGTGAGCTCGTAAGAGTCTTCATTCGTGCCATCCATGGTTGCTGGTGGGCCCACACCATTTGACAAGAGTGACGAATTCCCGGCACGAGACGCATCAGTGGGACCATTTTTCAGCACCCCACACGAGGCCTCGGACAACTGGGACTTCCCAATGTCACACTTGACATCTGCCACAGGTTCGTCCGTAGTGAGATCAATATATATTTCAGTCTTTGGCATGATAGGTTGAGCAGTTGAAGGAGCTGCACTTGCCACAACCCCTCCACCAATTTGTGCTGATGGAGAAGGTTGTTGGCCTTTCGTGACGGGCACTGTTGGCTTTTGGGCCGAGGGCTGTAGGACACCAGCACCCGTGGGTTTTGAGGGTTGGGAGGTCCTCGCCGTGCCTTTCGGCATGCTCTTGGTACTGGCATGCTTGTACCTGTTGCTCGGCGTGCATGGAAGCGCGACACCGGTATTGGCAGATGGGACGGCGCCCTTCTGGAGACCAAGCAGGCGCTGCTGACGTCGCACGAACATTGAGCTGTCAAAGTGACGAAAACACACGCGAGGGCTGGCAGGTCGGTTCAGTTCGAGGTCCATGGAAAGCTCGTTAAGCCACAGCTTACGGGTCTCTTTGTCCGGGGGAAGCGGGAACAACCACAGGCCATCCAGGTTGCTCAGGCCCTTCGAGCCACAGTTGTTCACGTTGCAGACGTACCTGGTCCCGTGGGTGGTGGCCCTGCAGAACAACATGAGAGCCACGTGAAACTTCAGCAAAAGCTCAAACTAGTTAATGTTGTTGTTATGTGGGGTTGAACGTCCCAAAACCAGCTCTGATTATGAGAGACGCCGTAGTGGAGGGCTCCGGAAATTTTGGCCACCTGGGGTTCTTTAACGCGCACTGACATCGCACAGCACACGGGCCTCAACATTTCGCCTCCATCGAAATGCAGCTGCCACGACCGGGATTCGATCCCGCGACCCTCAGATCAGCAGCCGAGTACCATAGCCACTAGACCACCATGGCGGGGCCAAATTAGTTAATAAGCTAGTCTTTAACAGACAAGAGGCACCTAAAATCTTAGTACAAAACATGCTTTATTTACGACTAGAACATAGTAGCAATACTATTTCTAGATGATATTACTCTAGCTTCACCGACAGCGACATCTTGGGCTGACACAGAAATCATCTCCCAGTTTTGTGTGCACTAACCTCAAATAAGCATGTCACAACATGTCAAATTCACATGTACGACTTTCATGTGTATTAGTTTATTGTAGTATCATTTGTACTGTAGTTGCTGCAGATTCAAAATGGCACCATCAGCAGCCTAAAATGGAGGTACAGTAAAACCTTGTTATAATGAAGTTGAAGTGGGAGCCATAATTACTTCATTATAACCATTAGTTCATTATAGCCAATATCCATTTCATTTATGGGAATTTCAAGGGGAATTGCGATTGCTTCGTTATATCCAGTAGTTCGTTATATCGGGGTTCATTATAACGAGGTTCTACTGTATTTAAACACACACGTAAAATGGTCTATTGGCCTCGAGATTGACCTAGCCGGCGATCTGAAATTCTCAAGTGTGGATGGCTTCTCGTATAGTCTGCTAGCCACTGCGCTTTATATGCACACGTACATCATGCATACCTTCCAGGATGTTTGCTCCTTGTGCTGCAGCAGCGTTAAATGCTTGCATGTATTCTTATCCAGGTATACAAGTGTGTTTGGCCTTGTGCTACTGTCTCTCCTATTAAGATCACTGAGTGCGTGTATGGAGAGCGAATCATCACACGCCCGTTCCGGCACAATTGCATCATTTCATTTAGCTGCTGTCGTGTCTTTCAAGCATACAACAGTGCAGTTGCCGTTCTTCTGAACAAGCAACAGCATGTAAATGTACATATCATCTCATGATACATCGTCTTGTGGTAGCATACATGAGCTGATATCAGCTGACACAAATTGACACAAATATGTCAGCGATAGACAAAAATTGTGACCCGAGACATGCACTTACGTCACAACATTAATGTTCTTTGGCGTATAATAACCCTGTCACACGAGGCAACTTAAGTGCACTTTGAGCGAGTGCACTTACGCTTACAGAGTGCACTTATGCTCACGCACTGCTACACGAGAAAGAGATGTGTGCTTTGGAAATGATGACATTCCCCTAGCGGACGTGGCCGTAAACTGCCAGAGGGCAAGAATAGCGAGGTTATTTTGTTGAAATATGATTTTTTAATACATAGCAATATTTATAGTAACGAAAACAATGTTTTAAAAATACTATGGGCACCACGTTGTGCATTAGCGTATTTGGTTGCAAGCCACTGCTACCGAGGCTACACACACTGTTGCCACGAAGTGAGTTCGGCGAACGCGCTCGCCTGCAAGTGCACTTTGGAGCGAGTGTCACTACACGTTCCCATGTGACAGCGTGCAAATGACACTAGCGGCGAAGTGCACTTTCTCAAAGTGCACTTAAGTTGTCCCGTGTGACAGGGGTATAATAGCTTGGCTGTCACTTAGCAGTTCAGGAATGAGCCATCATTGCGCTTAAGAAATCCTCTTAGTGTACATTATTCGTACCCCTATGGAGAAAGTATCCACTTCACAAGTGAACTTTTGGCACTTAGGCACTTACACTGTTCACCAAAGAGGAACAGTGTACTGCACGAGGGCTATGCATGGCCCGGCAGCTCGGCGTTTAAAGGGGCCCTGCGACACAAATTGAGTAGGCCGTTTTTATCACCGATTCTAGAACTGTTGCACGCGGGGATGTCGCAGCGAGAGTAGAAACGCGGAAAGCAGAGTGGTTATAATTTTATTTCAGCGAACAAACCGCCCAAAATCGCCTTCTGTTTGAACTGAGGCGACACATAACGGAGATTTTTGTTACAGGAAGTGACATAGAGTGACGACATAGGAGGGGCCAGGCCGGGCGTTCTGATTGGCTTGACGCTCCAAGGTGCTTGTTACACACGTGTGGTGTCTGCTTGATCACGCTATTCAGTACCAAAATGTACTAAAATAGTTTTTATGCTTCGTAAGATAGAGAGAAAGTATCTGACATTACTTGCAAAACGACACCAGGTGTGTTGACGGCCGGACGCTATCTGCGCGCGCGCGCTCTGCTCCCGGCGTCTTCCGGTGTCGCTCTATAAGACGCGCGTTGCTATTGGACGCCTCCACTGACGTCAGCGGGAGAGCGAAATACGAAAGGGAATGTTGGTTTCATGCTGTCTGCTCGTGTTTTGAACTTCGAGGGCTAGTAACTCCAGTTCTAGACCACCGATTCGCATAATTCTTTTTGCGTTCATCTCAGCATTCGATCCGACACACACTGCAGTACTGCAGACGGCAGTTGAAAAAGTGTCGCAGGGCCCCTTTAATATAAGTTGAGCAATATTGTGGTGTAGTTAGCGTGACGTAAAATAGTGCACATTTTAACAGCAAAGTTGTTTAAGCTATTGGCTGCGCCGATCAGCGTCGGCAAAAACTTGCCGAGCCATGCACACCATAGCAACAATTCCCAGCTAAGCATAGTCAAACAAGGTAAGCATAGCTGAGGCTAATTAAGCTATGCCTAATTAAGCCAAGACTACTTAGGCTGAGTCCACATAAGGTAAGATTAATTACACCAATTCTCATTATTATAGGGTTAATTAGGCCAGACCCAATATACTGAGCCTAGTTAAGTAAACACTAAGTAAAGCCTAATTAGGCTACCTTAATTAGGCCAAACATAATTAAGCTCTGGCTAATTTAGCCAAGCCTGACTGAGGCAGGTATGACTAAGTTAACAAGCCTAATTAAGCCAGTACCAATCAAGACAAGTCTAAATTCAGACTAATTGAGGCATGCACAATGGAGCTAACGCTAAATAGGTTGCCAAGAGAGACCTTGCAATACCTAGCATGACTAAGACCTCGTAAAAGCACGTCCCCCAGAACTTGAAACCCTCCACTTTCGCTGTGTCATTAGCAATGTGCAACTTAGCTTAAGCCTCGCCAATTTTTTTCATTTGAACACATCGTTTTAGTCCCTAAATTAATTGGAACTTTTCTGTGCTACGGTCACACAAGTACCCTATTTACCCACATAATTTGCGCCCTCGCATAATTTGCGCACCCCTAATATTTAGCCAGCCTTGCAAAAAAAAAATTCCTCGCATATTTTGCGCTCTCCGTTCCCAGCTCGGCGGCGTGCACGTCATACGTAAAAGGAGCTGCGAGTGCGATGCCCCCTTTTTTTCCCGATTCTTTTCTCCGGAAGCTCCCGAAGCCCAAAGTACGGTCGCTAGAATGAAAGCATGCGAGTGGGGGCAAAGAAAAAAACAGCTGAAACATAGATCAAACGAGCCCGCCCTATCTCCGTCGCCCTATCTATCTCCGTGGGTCGGAGGACAGATGTGATAACACACCACCCTGATCGGGACACCTGCCGTCGATGCAGGGAGGAAAGGCCCCGCCCGTCTTTAACGAGCATGAAAAGACGCGAGGCGAAGGGGGGGAGGGAGTGTCCCTCCTCTTCTGAGATAGCGCTGGCGCGTGCGCTATCTCGACAGGGATCAGCGGGCCGCTTGTAAACACTTTTACGTGCTGAGCTCTCAACGCGAAGGAAGGGACTGCGAAAATTGTCCCTGGAGCAGCCGTATTCTCTTACACCAACGTTTTGCAGTGTTACGTGAGATCGTATCCAAAAGAGTTACTGCGCTAGTTGCATTATATTACACGTTATTTCAAACGTGTTCGCGAAATACCCGCGTAATTTGTGCACCCCCTCTTCGGAGCTCTAAAATCGCGAAAAAAAGTGCGCAAATTACGCGAGTAAATACGGTAATCATGTGAAGAAAGCCACACGAGGCTTGCCATAAAAAGTTTTACGTAATAAAAGTGCATGCCAAGCATTCCAATGGTGATCAAACGGTATTGCAGTCATTTAGTTTGACTAACTGAGCTGCTTAGGTGCCTCGCACTTCACAGAATATGCAAGAGAGAGATAGAGAGAGATATGTGTGCAAGTGGTCATGCATTGAGGTACTTAAGCTGCTGCTTCAACTGGACATGCAGTGACAGCTTTTCATCTTTCTGCAGCCAATTATGAAAACTGAGCAAGAACTCAATAATGAACTATACCTCACTCACATAACACTGTAGACAAAACACAACCTATATACTCTGTTTCATACATCAGCTGCAATGCTCTGAAGGCTACGCAAGTAGCCCGTAACAAAAAAAAGGAAAGGAGAGGCGTATCGCTCCGACAAATAAATGACAAACATAAAATACAAGCTCACATACTTCTATTGTTTCTAAAGAAATGAGAGTGCACTTTGTCAAGCCAATGAGAAATGTAGTATTATTTAAGGCTGTCAGCAAAGCATTTATCGTTTTTCGCTCACTGCAAGCAACGCACTATTTGGTCACGGAAGCGCACAGTGTAAACACAAGCACTAGGAAAACGTTTTCTTGGGCTAGTTGGTTCATGACTTCTTTAAAATATTGTAGCGCAAAGGAACATAGAGACATACAAAGAGCGCCCGTCTTGTGCTCTTTGTGCGTCTGTGTTCCTTTGCGCTACAATATTTTAAACAAGCACTAGCTCTGACAGTGTTGCACCTGGTGTGTGAAAGTGAGTATAAGTACGACCAAAGAAAGAAGAGAGACGGAAACGCCGATGACGTCAGACAGTGAGGTATGGGTGATGCCAGTGTCCTGTCGAATGGCATATTACTCCTTTTACACATGCAATAGGAACATTTACATGCTCCTAGCATTAATGTGTCACCGGAGCACACCTACATAACCATTTGAGTGCAGGTAGCACTCATTCGTCGAGCAGTTGCCTCTAAACACTCACAACGTTGCATAGCTTTGTACATTTCAATGCGCGCCACCGGCTGCCTGTCCACACAAACACTGTGATGGTGCTGCCACCTACAAGTCGATCTCACGGCCACCAGCAGGAGTCTCAAACACACGCCCAACGGCCCGGTCTACCTGTTTTCACCCATACACTTTTTTTTAATGAACATGTTTACGAGCCTACAACCCACATTAGACAACAATTATGCCCAATCGCCTGCAGGAACGACCCATATGTAAGATATAGAAAATGCGTTCTTTCAAATGGCAACATTAGCTAACGTTTTGTTCATTCTCTCCCCTACCCCCTCCCACTACCCTCGATTTTACTCCTCACTGCCCTGAAATTTGCAGGACTAAATTTCATGACTGCAGCCTGCTAGCTGTGGTGAGTTTGTGACCCCTGGCCTATGAAAACTAGCCGTCAAACACGGCCCTACCATCGGAGAGGCACACATACACCCTCCATGCAAGGGTCTCAGATTCCTGCAGTGGAATAATGCATGAGTTGTGCTTACGTGCACGCAACAGAAGCGTATTTCTTTCCATGTGAATGTGGTGATTTGTTAGGAAAGGCACATCCTGTCAAATGTGGCAAGCCATGGTAGTTGTGATATGCACATCTAAGCGGCACCCGTGGGAATGCACAAAGTTTCAAACAACACCAGGTGGCATCAATGATGGACAATGGCAGGCACATTCACATAAGTCGTGCCCTACACAGGTCGTACTCAGTATAGCACATTTATTTTGAAACACTTATCCCTTAACCATGTATACATGGCTGCCACTTGGAAACTGATGGGAGCACTGCCTGTGGAATACAATAAGCATTCTGTGATGTTGCTCAAATACTGTGCCCTTTCAGTGCATCAAGGACACAAGCATGCTTCCCTCTGCAAAAGCAACCTTAACTGCTTCGTTAACATAACATTCGAAGCAGACCAGCACTTTCAAAGGAGGGAAAGGACATGATGATCATTTCACAAAAAAAAAAAAAAAAAAGCAGAAGATAACCTGCTGTATATCCCTTGTCGTTGAGAAAGAGTGACTGCAGAACTCATGGCATCAACTAAAGCTGGATGCACATTGCATATTACATGAGGAAGCAATGACAATATTGCTATGGGACAAAGTGAGAGCTAGCGGGGCACGGGCTCAAAAGGGAACCAGAAGAGAATCAGGACAATGAAGGCGAATCACGGCATCGTGACTGGAGGCAATGGCTTTCAGATATAGAAGTATTTTTTTTTATTTTACGTGTGCATGAATTGTGTATATGACAAGATGATTGGTAGCTTTGCTACAGAAGAATCTTTTCTCGGGGGTCTCGTGTACTTTTATTTCACACAAGCTACGCTGTTGCTTGATACAGCTAAAAACAGGCCACCGAGTCAGCATGCATCTGTAACCATTGGCACTAAGCCCATGTGATGAAGGGAAGTGACTGTGCGGGGCAAAGTTAAATGTGTTTAAAGTGCGCGCCACCGATTCCGTCAAAGAAGACGAAGAAGCAGTGCGTCATTGCGCGTGGTGGCGCGAAGCCATTCGGCCAATGAGGAGGCGCCACGGCAGAGGCAAAGGTACTGCCGAGGCTTCCTGAGAAGAGCCAGGCAGACATGGCTTGATCATCGTGGAACCAGGGCGCGGGAGTGAGATCCGTCGGGTTGCGGACCGGAGATCGCAGCAGGCTCCCACCTGGTGTCCTACCACTTCTCACTTCAGGCCTGGTGTGGGTGGAACATCGTCAGGATGTTCCCGCCAGGCAAATCGGCTCCCACTTCATCGAGCGCTAGCCACCGGTCGAATTAGCAACACAGACGCCGAACGCGCTCCGGGTCAACGGCCTCAACAGGGAGCAGCGTTCCTGGCAGCGGCGTCGGACATCGCGCCCTCGGCGATACCTCTACTTCGACCAGTCCCCTCCATGCAACCCCCTACCGCAGAGAGCGATCATCGACTTGCCCACCGGTGAACATTGCCCGTTTCTTTTCTGTGCCCGTGTAACCTTTAGTGTGCTTCTGACATTCTGTATTCCATTTTGCATGTTTTTGTTCTTTCTACTTCATCATTGGATCATTTTACCTCTAAATACATTTGTTTAAAGCATAAACGGCTTCGTCGTTATTGCACCGATGACAGTTTTGTCATCGGTATGATTCGAACCTGAACACGAGCGTCTCTCGTTTCTATAAGAGAGTTTTATTGTCTCTCCACCCTCTTGCTCGTTACAGCCGAGCAGTTGTGTGGTAGCTGCCAGCTTCACTCTCTTAACGACTTGTGCAATGAAACAGCGTGGCCCTAGCTAAACGTTAGCACTGTGACAAATGTAAACGGCCAAATGCATCATTCATCCAATAAACCAAACATTTGACTAGCTTCTCAGACCGTTTTAAAATTAACAGAACATATCTTTGGGCAAGTTGGTTCATGCTTCGAACAGAAAAAAACGGAGTGAAGAAAACGACAGACAAAGAAGCAGGAGACTAACAGTGCCTGCCTGGGTGTGTGGACATCACGCGGTGTCCCTGGGGGCGTTTGGCAGTTTCTTATCAGGTGGCTCTATCGCAAATGTGATTATTTACGGCGGTGGCGCACCGACGGGGGGGGTTTCGGGTGTTGTAACCCCCCCCCCCCCCTGAGGCCGACCTAACCCCCCTCCCACTCCGTAACTGCTCCTTTGTCCAAGAAGAATGTGGAGCTAATGCCTCTGCAAAACGCCGAAAAAATAATAAAAATAATAATCATCATTGATGTTACTATTATTTTGCATTTTATTTACTTTTTTACACACGCAACAGCTGTGTAATCGCATGGCCGGCCCTTCGTGAAAAATTGAACCCCCCCCAACCTGGCAGAGATCCTGGGTGCGCTACTGGTATAAATGTTGTCTGTACCATTTCCCTCCTGCTTCTTTGCCTGTTGGTTTCTTAGCACTCCGTTTCTTCCGTTTAAAATTAATAGCTTTCTTTTGTTTTTGCTGCAACTGTGAGGCTGAAACAACAGGTGCGTCCATCACCACACGACAGCTGTTTCGTCCATCTCTTTGAAAACAAATATGCTGTGCTCGGTGGTGGCACTGTGTGCCATTTATTTTCTTTTTCTCCTGTTCAACGAGCTGAAAAATGTGCTCTTTTAGATGCGAAGCATCTCTTGCTCGCGGGTATGTCGTGCGTCCGGCATCCGCACTCACACTGCGCATGCGCGACTCTCCTCTCCCTTCTCTCTCTCCAACAGCTGCTGCAATAAATGAAGCGGGTAGAGAAAGCGCGCGCTCTTCGCTTCAGTAGGATCTCCTCCTTCTCTGATGGAAGAAGTTGGTGGTGTTGTGTGGTGGAAGCAACAGTTCCGTCAGCGAGTGGGTGGACACAAGCACGCATCAGCATCAACCCATACTCTGACAACGGTCACGCGATGCGTGGTAATGAACCAAGTTAACAACGTAATAACACGCAAGGTTCACCGCAAAGGTAACACCGAAAACACTGCTAACTAGTAAACACCGCCATTAAATGCACCGTTGAAACTCCCAGAGATGCTCTGCATCACCCCACGGTCCCCTTCGAGGAGATGGTGTAATTTTTTTCCATGGATAGTACTATATACTTCACACACACGGAACAGGCTCAAACCACGTTCCCGGGTGTCACGGCTACGAAAAGCAATTAAAGTGCTGCCCCCAATTTCTCAAGACTACCCAACTGATTGCCCGTCTTAAACAACAAGCAGTTACCATGGTAGCATGTAAGGTGGTTCTTCAGAAATAACAAATATGGCGCTATCTTCTGTAGCCCATTGCGGGCACACCACTCAGGGTCGCGATCAGCAACGTCAATTATGGTCTCTCTCTCGCCTCGTCTCCAACTTTTCCACCCCTTCCGCTGGGTAGTCAACCAGGCTTTGTCCCGGTTAACTTTGCTGCCCTTTTCCATTTTTTTTAAATCCTTCACCTTCTCCTTGACAACTATAATTGTTCCTGCGACACCCCGGTCGCTAAAGCTGTCGAGGGAGCCTAGATCGCGTGAGAAATAAAGTCTTATCAATTTCAACGTGTGCTTTACCAAGGAAAACTGATCAACCCAACAGCTTAACCAAGACCGTATCCACTTACGTATGCTGCGTGATGTTTCCGTCTTCAACCACGGTGAAGCCCGGCCTCACCGTCGTTATTACAGTCCCAGTGGACGGCCTAGGAGCTGGACTCGGCACTGTGACAGGATTGTTTGCTGGCGGGGCCGACGGGTGGTCAGAGTCAGTGGAAGTGCTCGAGCTGCCTGTGGACGGATGACGAGCCCTCTTAGTTGGTGAGCGTGCTGTCCTGGAGTGATGGCTGTCAGAATCCACAATGAAGTCAGGGTCATCGGGGTCATCCGCACTGTCAGAAAGGTCATCCAACATGCCACTGATGGCCTCCTGAGAGAGTCGCCGTGCTGCAACAAAGTAAAACAACATTGTAAGCCATAAAAACGCTAATACGACTGTACAAATGATCAGTGACCGACACTATGCTCCAAGCACATAGAACATTGCTTACAAACAGTTGCGCTCCATGACTCATTTCGCACAGCCGTACAAATGCTCCATACCTTCGCTAATGTCCATCGTGACGGAACACTTTTTCATCGGTTTTCTAGTGGTGTGCCAGTGTGGCAGCCTGAAGCCGGCATTCCACTTCTGATAAAAAAACCAATGGAGGAATGCCACCTCATAACGAACACTTGCTGCCATGAGACGGGGCGCTTGACAACTCTGTGAACCTGCCTTAACGCTCAGACCAGTTGGTGCAGCTTTCAGTAGTTGTTATGTGGGGTTTAACGTCCCAAAACCAGCTGTGATTATGAGAGACGCCGTAGTGGAGGGCTCCGGAAATTTCGACCACCTGGGGTTCTTTAACGTGCACTGACATCGCACAGCACACGGGCCTCAACATTCCGCCTCCATCGAAATGCAGCCGCCGCGGCCGGGATTCGATCCCGCGACCCTCGGATCAGCAGCCGAGTACCATAGCCACTAGACCACCGTGGCGGGGCAGCTTTCAGTAGGACCTGCTTCATTTTCACATCAGCAAAGTTAACCACTCATCATCAGGCACACATATACACATACTGCATACATATGCGTATAACTGTACAGGCACTAGCATGCAAAAACATGGGGGTGCTTTCAATCTTCAGAATGCAAACGCCTACAGATAAGAGTATGGTTGGACGTATGGTCGTACCATGCGCCTATCAAACACGCATTTTGGTTGACATAATGAAAGCGGAATGGATCAAGAACTCGTTTCTTTGTTGGACATAAACAAATGAATCCAAGAGGCAATGAGGCCAAGGAAGGCACAGGGAAAATTTGGCTCACTTTAATTCCTTTCCATTCACATCAGAATTGCTACACCACAGCTAAAAACTATGATTAATTTCCCCTATGCCTTTCTCTCGCCTTGTGTGTTGGGTTCATTAGGTTGCGTCCAGATGGCACCACTCAAGCTGGACAGCCATGTGTACTGGACGCAGCGGGTTTGTACACTATTGGTACAGAATGAAATGAAACAGCAGCACAAAACATTTCGCATGCTCACATTGTCCTATTTGAAGCACTGTTTGATTTCAACTGCATTCTTTAAGCTACTGCTTCCTCATGGAGTCCGTACCGACAGTGCGAGCGTACTTTAGTATTCCACTCAAATTCTCGTCGCACCTTCTGGAGTGTCCATTCGTTCCCTATTGCCCATGCTTCGAGCTCAATGCATTTGATATACCTGACTGAGTTCAGACATTCCGGTGGTACTAGTGGCAATCAGTTCACTAGCGATTACATGTTTCCGAAATTGGACATGCTCCTGAAGTGCATGGGCTGCCTAGCTTCATGCAGCTCTCAGATCAATGTTTGCCATCAGTGATGGCAAATGCTAGAGACAGCAAGAAAATTTTCAGGAGAAAAGCAAGAAAATGGTGGTGCCGGACCAAGGACTCATGGCCTCAAGGTCTTGCTACTGATTTCCGCATTGGACAAAACGCAAAAATGCCTGCATACCCTATCTGCATGCAAGCTAAAGAGAGAGCGAAAGGAGTAACTTTATTGGAAGGAAACAGGGAAGGCTGATCCTGGAGATTCTATGATTGGGGCTCTACGTCCAGGGCTCCACTGGCTTTGGCTGTCCATCAAACTTGATGCAGGAGCGTTAGTTGCACACCCGAGTCCAAGCTGGCGAGTTGTGCCACCCACTGCTCTGTACTAGGCATTAAAGTGCTACGGAGATAATAGGCTAAGTCCCTTGGTTTGTTCGTGCACCCCCACGAGACATGCTGGAGAGTCGGCCTACCGCTGCATCCCGGACACACGGCCAGGCATAGCGTCGGATATATTGCGTGTAGTTCCAATAGATGGGGGAAAAATGACTGAAATTTTTGAAGATCGGCGACATTTTCCCCACTAAGGAATTTATAAGGTGCCTCATATTTTCGTCGCGTGAAGCGCTGGTGGACAAGAATCTCCCTAGCTAGAATTGGTATGGCCAACGAATTAGAGGGATTCTCCGTTCAGTTACAAAACGCGTTAACTAGAGTGCCCACCCTTTCGTCGCCCTCTAGCACTGCGTGGCCCGGGCACCAGATCAACCTATGGTGGCGAGTGGGTTTGGGTCCTAGCAGCCTAAGCGCGGTGGCGGGAAGGCAGCCGGTTAAAAAGAGCCGGCATGCCTCTTGGGAGTCGGATAGAACTGACGGCTCTCCTCTACGCTCATGAAACCTCAATGCTAAGGCTATGGCAGTTGCCTCTGCCTTTGTGACCGAGGTCTTCTGTAGGGACGCACTCGTCGGCAGCCACATGATGTCACGACCGTAATTACTGGCCGCATCAACGTATGCTACGTTTGGCGCTGATCCGAACTGTTTTTGGAGCCACTTGACTGTCGCAGTACGTCCTTCCGCATGATAGTCATAATGCATATGAAATTCATGCATAAAGAATAATCCAGCACACAAAAATATACAGCACTGTCAGCTGCTGGATTTTCACAGCGATTATCATGGAAATACCAGACGTATTTCATACGTGCTGTGTTTTAACAAACCTGCAACCGCTTCTTTAAGTGGACTGGTTGACTTCTGGGGTTTTACGTTCGAAAACCGCAACATGATTACGAGAGACACCCCATAGTGGAGGTAACGGAAATTTCGAACACCCGGGGTTCTTTAACGTGCACTGACACTGCACAGTACACAGGCCTCGACATTTCACCTCAATCGAAATGCAGTCGTCGTGGCTGGGATTCGATCCCACGACCTGCAGATCAGCAGCCGAGTGCCATAAGCACAAGGCCACTGTGGCAGGGCCAATGAAGTGCATGCATATTATAGAATGTCACTTTTGCAAATTATCATGCATGCAGTATGCCACAGCCAGCACAGCTTCAGATTGTCAGTCCTGAATGTAACTGTTACCACAGTTCATCTACAAGGCCAGTACATGAGATCTTCCAACACTTTCATAGTAGATGACCTCCAGCGATAAGATGGAAACATCCAATCATGTGGCATTATTTGATGTGTTCAATGTACTGCTGTCCATATGGGGTCCCAGAAATTAAACTCGGTGTTTCTTGTCTTTGGTGCACTCAGCTCTTGTTTTGTTGTTGCTGTTTACCTTTGTTTTTTTGAGAGAGAGTTCATGCAATAAGTGAAACTAGTTAAAACTGCACATCTCAAGGCAAGAAAGAGATGAAAATGTCTCTTGAATAACCACCAGGCATAAACAAGGGTCACTAAGACCGGTCTTCTTATCTTTTTTTTTTTTCTAAGTACAACACTTTTCAGTCACTGCTCTCAGAGAAGGTTTAGGTACTGTTCGGAAATTTATAAAGAAGAAAGATAGCCAAGATTTCCTTGGAAAATGACAAAACATGCCGAATAAAAAAAGTTGCGAATGTCCTTGCTGGAAAAAAAAAAAAAAAATGCGTGCGGAGAAACTCTGTAGTTGTACAGTTTGCCAGCACCTTCAAACCGGCAACTTCTTTCACACTGTGAATATGTCCAGGATTGTAGAGCTTTTCTACTATAAATCGTATGGCTGGGTGTATAGAATTGGCCACCTTTGCGATTGGCTCGAAACCGCTATATTAATGCCATTTGTTAGCTTTAAAAGACGTGTGCACACATGTGACATTCAAAGATACACGTAGCACCTCTAGTGTTACTACTGCAGGTGCATGCCGCAAGTGGTGCTGAAACTCGCTCACTTCGCAGACCACCGAAACAATGTCTGAAACCTATGGGTCCACTCAGTTTCTGCAAGCTATGTATATAAAAAAAAAACAGAGAATAAAATTCAATCTTATGAGGCATCTCAATGCCACATGACTTATCTATTTCGTGTGCCTTTCCTTGCTGCCTAACCATAGACAGCTTGCCCAACATCCCCACAAGACGGCATCCTAGTTGCAAAGTGGCAAGCATCCAGTTTTCAAAAAAAGAAAAAGCACTCATTGTGGCCTCGAAAGTCGCTCGCTAACACACATGCTCTGGCAGTGCCCCGCAAACGTAGGGGTGGATTTATGTGACGAGGACTCGTGGCGGCGGAGTTTACACAGCCCGGACCTGGGTCTGCAACTATTGGCTGTCTGGAGGGCCCTGGCCATTGCGGAGGATATTCATCTTCCGGTGCCGACCTGGGTGGAGCCACCGACTGGTTGAGTGGGTCCTAGGACCTCCTTAAACTAGTCCCTCTGGTCTTACAATAAAGTTCTTTGTATGCATGTATGTATGTAAAAACAAAAAGCCAGACAGCAATTATGTCAGACAGAAGATACCCAAATGGCACTTTTTGTTTGTGTGAACATAGCGGTTTTCATCACTTAACCTTCAAACAGTTCGAAGCGTTCCTAAAGCCAATTTTATTTTCCAATGAATGTGATGCAACATAAGCAAAACCGTACAATGCAACCAAGTTTGAAAAGTTTATGCGAAATTCAAGGGACCTGGCAGCTACATCAAAGTCCTTTTGTCAAGATCGCTGCGATTCCTGATAAACCGAAGTACCCCTGTCTCAAGTTTGTGCCGCATAGGCCAAACCATGATGGATGTACCTAGAAGAGGTGCGATACTGAATGGTTCCAAATTAACTTGGACAATTAATGGACATTGCTAATGAGCACCTGCAGCCTATGCATGAGCAGCTTTTGGCTCCATCAAGTTGATATACTTCTAGATTAACTAAGCTATGTATGAGCTGTGCACCACACGTAAGCCTGCCTGGCACTCTCCGAAAGCCGTGCTTTCCTTTAGTTGTTGTGAACAGGCTAAAATTTCAATAGCATGCTTAACACGTGCGTACATGGGCACGTTCATGCACGTTCAGAACGTGCATGGGCACGCTCGATCGCGAGTTTCTCGACTGCTACTGGCCCTGTTCTGTACCACGCAAACCAGCCAATCGCGATCGAAATGAGACGACGGCACCATGAGACGATGCACGCCGATCGACTCGCTCGCGTTCTGCTTTTTTTGTTTGTTTCGTTTGTGCGCCTTCTTAACAACAAGCTGCTTTAAACACCAACGTTTGTCTAACATCGCTATCTTCTAACCGGGTCAAACCGTACAAGTGAACGTGAAGCGTAATCAAGTGTTAAGTATAAAGTGTAACCTCGCGTTCGTGTCTGCGTTCAAACTTCACCGCGTTCGTGTCAGCGTTCAAACTTCACCGCGTTCGTGTCAGCGTTCAACTTCACCGCGTTCGTGTCAGCGTTCAAATTAAAAGGCCTGGTTACGGTGCTCGACTGCCACCCAAAAAAAAAAAAAAAAAACGCGCGTTCGAACCCGGCCGCGGCGGTCGCATTTTCGATGGAAGCGAAAATGCCAGAGGACCGTGTACTGTTAGTTGTCAGTGCACGTTAATGATCCCCAAGAAGCCAAAATTTCCGGAGCCCTCCATTACGGCTTTTCGCTCCTTTCTATGTGTTTCGTTTCCTTTCCCTTACCACCACGGACGCCGAGGCATGCCCCTGACATCGGCGGCAGAAATTGGCGTCCTTTTCCGCGAACCATAATAAATCATCAAAAGGAGTCTCAAGCCACCCCAACGTTCTAACGCGGCGCACAATCCGCGTGACACAAAAGGCGCAGCTCGCAAAAGGCCTACACTCCTCCGTAATTAAACTGCATGGTGAGTGAAGGCCTTTCAAACATGGCGAATTCCAGCAACCCCATACCGCCCGTCGACGAAGCGTTCCCCGCTTCCGAGCATTCAGGTGCTACCGCAATCGTCATCTGAAAAGCCTTAGAAGCCGGCACTCGTGTCGCATTGGCGGCTTGCGAGCCACTTGAGAACATGAAGGCGCTTACCGCATTTCCGGAGTGGCCTTGAGGATGCCATGCCAAGAGCACCAAAAGAGCACCCGCACAAGATGGGCGCGCACTAGGTGAGCGGAGCCGGAGCGGACACTCACAAATCCTGTGACGTCAACAGACGGAAACCTCGCACCAACCACAGAAGCTTTTCGAACGCTATCACGCAGGCTCACGGACACTATCAAGCGCGCGCGGAGCGAGTACAATTAGATCGCGTGAAACCGTGCTTGGCAGGTTTGGCGAGCGTTTTGGTTTTGGCAAGGCGCCTGAGCGGTGGCTAGCGTCGGCGTTCTACAACCACGCAGCAGCGCCGGCCGCGCAAAGGAACGTCGGGCGTGTCGCTAGTGTCGCTAACCAAGCTGGGCCTCGGAAACTTCCATGGCCTCCAAGATTTTCCACAGATGCTGCAAATCTCGGGGACCATTGCTGAATGGCCCAGAACTTTCCACAAAGTGGGTGACAGCAGAAGAATTTACCAAGGTAACTCGCATTAGACTCGCATCTTCAAATACACAGCCCGAGCTTTCGTTTTTTTTCATTTCTTTGGGGCGTTCGATGGCCGGGAGCTGCTAGCGAGAGTATGCTCGTGCCGCGCACAAAAAAAAAAAAAAATAAGAAAAAGTGGAAGGAAAAGCGTTCTGTCCCCGACTGCGCAAGTGTGCTGTTGCGTAAATGCCGGCGCGTCTTTGCGTTCGTAGCTTTCGTAGCGCGTTCCGTAGCGCGGGTGCGGAATCCCGGGGGTTGTTTCCAACGGAAGACGATAGTCTTCCTAGTTTTTTTAACATCTCTGCGGGTGCGGGCGCTTTCGATTGCGATCGAGTTCCTCGACAGCGATTGGCCCTGGGAATATATAAGCGCCCAATCGCGATCGAAGAAACTTGATTGCGTTCGAAAGTGAACGTGCGGCACTCGCCGTGTTCATATCTCACATTGGTAACTGTTATATAGTGATTTGAGAGAGTGGAAGAGGCGCTAACTTCTGTCGCCCAATTTGGGGACACGGCGAAGCGCCGAGCTCGACCTCCTTTCATGGATTTTTTTTTTTTTTTTTGTTCATCGCATTTCCGCGACGACCGTCCGCACATCGGTGTTCACAAGTGGGCTATGCACCATGCGCACTGTTTATTTCCTTTTATCTGTGATATATGCGTGACCAAACAAGTGCGCCGTTCGGCCCTAGGGAGCGTACATGAACGCCGCGGCACCAGTGACGTATGTACACTACCGCTACGGCGCTACCGCTGCGGTCGATCGTCAGCGGCGGGCTCTAGAGCGCGCTGCCAGATTGGATATCGACTCAATATCTGAATTGTGCTCGACGGCGTGGCGAGTGAGCGCGCGGCCTGCGCCGTGCCTCGCCAAAAATTCCGCCCACTCCTGGCAATTCAAGCAGCGTGAATACCGCTCGCTCATTCATTTATATGTACTCGCGGGGCGCATCATTTTCGAGCTTTTCTGCTTGAAGACGAAGTGCTCCGGCAAGTTCACTTCATCAGCGTTCGACCGTGACGCAAGCGCCGGACCGTCGCCGCGTCGGGAAATTTAAAATTACCTGCCCCTCCCAAGCTGGTTCGCCTAACCCTGAAGCCCCACTCTACCCTCGCCTGCCCAAAAAAAATCTTAGCATCCCCAGTATATTACCGGCTAAGCTTGCTCTACACTTGCTTATTGTAAAAAAGATTATAATCTTTTGCCTACTTGGCCTCGTATTGCTAGCTTCATCACAATGCCATGAGCACCTCTCATAGGCAACACTTGGTGCGTTTTTCAACATGTCACGGATTGAAGCATCCTTTACCAAATTATGCTGCCAGATTTCTTCCTGCAATTTTTTTCTAAGCATGTCAGTCTGGTACACCACCCGATTTGGATTTTCTGTAATGAGAAAGATACAAGTTTTCTTTTTTCTTTTCACTACATTTTTACGATGCCAAGAAATAATCGTGAAGAGTTTCCTTGGCCTGGATGCGACAAATATCCTGTCATACAGAAAGACAAGAGAAAAGAAAGCGTCCTTGCAATGACACCGTCGTCAAGTTCCGAAATTGAATGTGGGGCATTGAGAATGGGCGAATTTCCATGGTGTGATCCAGAAATTTGCCATAGATCCCAAGTGATTGCTCAGCTAAACATGTTTTACTGACCATTCCCGATTCTAGCACTTCAGAGCTCAGCCTGTCATTTACTATCGCACTTCTGTCGACTTCAGTGCATTGGCTAACAGAATTTTATTTCCTAGACCACCAACTTGAGCTAACTATCTGTTCCCTTGTGCATGTCATCCTAGTAAAAAAGAAAAAAAAAAGAAAAACTGGCCATACCAGTTGTCATTGGCCTCAAATGGAATAGTACAACAGGACTCAACTGTTCCTAATGGTCACACTGGTGCATGCACAATATTGCATTTGGCCTCCCAATTGGAATGCTTGTTAGTTCAACTTTGACCCACTGAAACATGCCTCTTCCAGTTAAGTGCAGGTACAGTGTAACGACAGTTCCACTCACTTCTCACATATTCAGAAAGGGACGTATAAGACAGTCACATTACGGTTTATTCAAGGTTTTCATATTAGAATCTATGTATGCAACTGCTTTTAATAAGGACACCACGCACAGGCTGATTAGCAACAATTTGTCCAGTTGGCTCTAGCAGTGTTACTGGCATTATTTGGAAGTCACCCAAAGAGCAACACCACAAAATATAAAAGTAGATATATTTGTACAATTACAGCAGAATTCCTCAAATAAGTGTTTGTACTTTGGTGTAATGAAGAGAGAGCAACATTAATTTGAGTGAAAGCCTACTATAGTCACCCATTTGTTTAAAAAAAAAGTGCACAGGGTCAGAATTTACAGGCATGATAAGTGAAATTACTTTAGATCAACTGGAATGCTCTTTTGTATATTTGCCTTTGCACATACTGTTGTTTATATTGTAGAATTCACTTAAGCTTTTAAACTTACTATTATTTGATGCATCCTGGAAACTGATTGAACTCAAATGGTGTTCCCAGTAGGTTACAACAGCTAATGTCCCAATGAGCAACAGGAACCCAAATGCTTCAATGCCGGTTAGTTGGTGGTACTAGAGGATCAGAAATTTTTCAATCGGAGCCGCTGACCTTTTCTGACATTCAATGGCCTTATTTTTTCGTCAGACCCACTGATGCAAGAGGTGGGTATACAAGCAGCAAGACTGATAAACGTGACTCAATGTTATGGCAGACCAAGTGTCCAGTATCAGTGATGAGAGTAGTTTGTCTTGGAAGGACACTCCAGTCTTGGGCAGCTTGGTCAAGATGTGATAGCACGAATGTAATGGTATGGGCTTAAGGCAGCACCGCAATTCTTGGATGGCTCGTGCAATGAAGATGGTGTCCTGATAAGATAGCAAAAAATCTGACGTTTCGAAGCCACACCGGCTCCTTCCTCAGGGAGGAAGGGGGCCAGGTTCCAGCTGCATATTGTAGTCTTTGGTGCGGCGACCACACTCGAAGCGATTTGCCATGGAGTGCAAACCTTGCGCGACACCGTGGGGAGAGTTTCCATAGAACAGTTCAGGTTTTGTGCAGTTCTCTGGATGTGTCACAATTCAAGCAAGTTTTTCTCCATCGGGGGCTTGCTTTCGACGTTTGTCGTCCCCTTGATGTCAGTTTTGTGGTGAGACATTCAACCACAAAATCCACGACTTCCAGTTCAGATCTTTTCCCGTTTAGCGAGGAAATGGGGCTGTTGAACAATCAACATGAAAAGATAAATCTAGTATTGTGGTTGCATATGGATTTGAGAGGTTTATTCTGATTAAGAAAGGTGTGCATTAAAAATGCCACATTCATATTGCAGTTTTGGTGGTCTCACAAACAATTTATGGAAAAGGATGTCATGAAGATAACAAAAACAACTCATCATTGGACCTTACATCTGCAATGTGACATCAATATTTCACAATCAATGGTGTTTGCACAAATATCCAAACAGAAAACTGTGAAGAACATTTCAGCCAAATAACAGTTGCAACTTAGACTGCATCTGTTCAATATGCAGTTGTCCACACTATGCATTCTGATAGTGGTTGAAAACAGAAAAGGATGCAGCAATAGCCATTTGCAAATCAAATGTGCCGGCACCTACTTCTGCATTTGCGCACACCTTCCAATCGAATTTGCAAGTGCTATGGCGCAAAGGAGAGAGGAGCATTTTTCATACTAATATACAGCAAAAGAGTTTTTAACCGCTTGTCCTTAAAATAGTTACATATACAAGACAAGTAATGACGAGCTGCAGGCAAGTTGGACAAACAGGTCTAATCGGTTAAAAACAAAGCAAAAAAGAATGCTGGTTGTGTTTGGTTTGCAATGGTGGAAATCTTTTCTAAGGGGCGGTGTGACGTGGTAAAGCCAGAGCAATTATGAAAACTAATTTCTATATGTTCTAAGCATGCTGGTAGTTCAATGAGGAATATTCTGTGGACAATGTTATAAAAATGTTCAACAGGTATCATCATCAGCCCATCTTATGTCCACTGCAGGACGAAGACCTCTCCCAATGCTCCCCATCCTTTCCTGTCCTGTGTGACCCGATTCCATTTGATACCTGCGAATTCGATTTCGTCACTCCATCTTACTCTCTGTCGTCCATGGCTGCGCTTACACTCTCTAGGTGTCCATTCCGTCGTTCTAACTGTCCATCGGTTGTCTAGCCTTCTCATCACGTGACCTGCCCATGTCCACTTATTCTTCTTTACTTCGACTGTTATGTCAACTACCCCTGTCTGTTCCCTAACCCACTCGGCTCTCTTCCTATCTCTTAGAGTAACACCTATCATTTTTCGTTCCATCGCCCGCTGTATGGTTCTTAACTTCTCTTCTAGCTTTCTTCTAATTCTCCAAGTTTTCACCCCATACGTCAGTACTGGCAAAATACAGTAATTATATAATTTCCTCCTATGTGACAATGGTAAGTTTCCATTCATGAGCTGGGGGTGTCTCCCGTATGCGCACCATCCCATCTACATCACGGACACTTTGAATGTGTTCGTGTCACAGTGCGCCATAACAGGTAGCAGGGCTTTCTTCATAAACACCTTGGCAACTCGGCGACCCAAACAACTACACCATGTTTTTGTTGCCTATCAAAGGGTCCAAAGTTCGAATCCTCCTGGTTTTTTTTTTTTTTTTGGTCCTCACTGCAGCATCTCTTGCACTACGCCCCATCTCTTTTCTCTTTCCACTAACCATCTGGCTTTCTGCTGACGTAACCATACAATGTTAATATATAACACGTTTCCTACCCCGGGGTAGGATCTGAACACGAGGTGCATAAGGGCTCCCAACACCATCCTTGCCTCATCTGCGTAACTCACCGAAGCACCAGATCAGGAATAGGCCCCCTGGTGCAACACCACGGCCAGCAAAAGGTATACACAACCTTTAGAATAAGCATACCAAGTTATGTCTACTAACTTGCAACAGTAGGCCTTCAGAGACCAACTGTACCAGTTGCAGTTTACGTAGTCGGCCTTTAAAGGCCAGTTGCATAAAAAAAATCTGCAAGTGCAGATGATGCCAGAGCACTCCAGCGCCTTCTCTAACCAGAATGGGAATTATGGCACCTGAATTGTGACAATGACTCAATTACATCGCAAGTACACAAGGCTGTTATACTGCCAATTGTTTTAAAGGGCAACTCCGGTGATTTTTCAGTGTCCGCTGATCTCAATTAAATTTTCTACACACAGTAAAACCTTGTTATAATGAAGTTGAAGGGGGAGCCATAATTACTTTGTTATACCCTTAGTTCGTTATAGCCAATATACATTTCATTTATGGGAATTTCAAGGGGAATTGCGATTGCTTCGTTATATCCTGGTTCGTTATAAGGTTCTACTGTATATTCTCTTCGGTCATGTAATACTATATGCCAAGCCAGGCGGTGCAAGTCATTTAGTTTTCCTGAAAGTGAATTTTTAAAATTTTTAGCGGATTCCCACGCGAGCCACCGTGTTTTTGACACCATTACCCTCAATGCTGCCTACTCAAGCAGGCGGGTTGTACAAAGCAAAACAGCGATACTTCAGTGCACAAATCGCCGCTGTAATGTTCAGAAAAGCTGGCATAACTCAATGCATCCTTGGATGACCGCACCACTGTCGTTTTTCTGGCACCAGCTACACATTTCTGATGGCATTCGAATACACTGCTTGAGGCGTCTACCCGTTTCAGTTTGAACAGACGGTTCAGTCAGTCATTTAAAATTACTGGTGCATTTCTGAGCAAACTGAACCACCCTGGCTGCCACAGGACAGTCAGTACTATTTGAAAACACTGATATCAGAACATGATGAAAAAACCGACCGAGTTCTCCTTTAACACCTGCATATGCACAGGCCTAGACTTGAAACTTCCATGAATCAAGGTGGAGCACAGCGTCACTTTTTTGCCGAATGAGCGAGTGCTTTATTTTGATGCTAATATCTTAAAGGAGTACTGACACAATTTTGCGGCGGCGCAAAGTGTACATTTTTCGCTTTCTAGTCATGTATTGTTAACGCCCTCTGCACGCGGAAGCCAGGAAACACGTACGAAATTTTTTAGTTCGGTTTTAAAGTTTTCATCGAACAGCACTGCAAGTCAGCCCCAGCGCAATGGACACTGCGATGACGTATGAGCACAGTCTCTAAAATATCGCTGAAATCGCTATCAGTGTCGCTGGACGACCGTGAAATTGTCGTTGTTCGCATGCCCCACGTGTAACTAACGACAGACGACAGAGTTGCAGCGACGCTATTACGAACTGCTGTCCCTACGTGACTTAGACGTACGTCCGACTCTGTTGACACGTCACTAGGAAACCGCCCCCTTGAAATCGAAACCGAAAGTGGGCTTTTAAGGGAGCCGTACTAAAAATATATTCATTGCGTTGCGAGGCACCATGATACTCTTTTTGGGGTTCTCCACGCCAGTGCTTTCACTTACAGCAACAATACGAGATAGTCAAAAATTCGTGTCAGTACTCCTTTAAGGGAGGACCCACTTGAGGAATGCACCTTTATGGAAGTGCATTCGAAAAGTTGTCAAGAGCAATTCACTATCAAAATTTTGCACTTCGGAAGAAATAACTGAGGGGTGTGTACAATCAACCTGTGCTCTTATGGCATCCAGCATCAAGTGGAGTGACATTTTAGATTGGATAGAAGGGACAAGGTTGTGACAAATATGCTCACATTCTGAACAAGTAGCCACGACTAAGCCAGTTCCCAAAACACACCAAAGAAAAAAGGCAAGCTGCGAAAAAGCCCACAGCTCACAAGTATAGCAGTCATGCATCTGTCATAATGGAAAATAAAACTAAGCCCATCGTATGCACTGTATGCACCCTCTGTGACACATATGCCCAGTGCTGCTAGTACCTTTATTCCTAAACAAAGAAATTAAAATGGTCAACATTTATTTAAACAAGCATCAGAAAAATGCACTTTATACAAAAACATTACATAAAAACATTTGCAGGTGTGTGTAAGGAAAACTTTGGAACTAAAGTCTTTTGGACACAATAAACCATGCAGAAACACACCAGGACAATGATAATTCATCTTGCATCAACATAGTGCTAAATGGAAAGATGCACTGTGCAGAAATACACAGCACGGTGCATTTCTGCTAAGTGAGGGGACATAATTAAGTTGTCTATAATTCCCTGCTGTTGCACTCACCAGCACAATCAGCCCTTCCATGCAATGAGCTGCAGCAAATAGAGACGAGCATGACTCCCTATGATACGACGATGGTGGTGGCTGAGATGATGATGCACACAGATTCTGTACAGTGCAGAAAGCTTTGCTTTTTGAATCGTACTACAATAAACACACTACAATGAAAGCGGGGGAGAACACATTTGCACTGTAATGGTTGCCTCTCTGAAGACATGAAGCACAGCCTGACAGCTTACAGTAACTTGAAGCAGTTCACACACACATGCATGCATGCACATACACACACAAAAAGACAGCGGCAAAAGTCAGCATACAGACCGAGAATACTTTGTTGTGGAGTAACATCAATGTTTTCCACTTTATCATCCAAAAACAAAGATGGGAAGGGCACCAGGCAAACAAGACAAAAATTTACAACGTCATTCCACTACCCAGGTACCCTTTCAGCCTCTTGTGATGTCATGCTTGCTCAAATGAAACCCAAGTGCAGTAGCTCCCATGTAAAATTGCACCTAAATGCAAAAAGCCTATACACCTATAGTGTGACAATTTATTTCATGGCATGAATAACTGCGTGAGAGGTTGGATCACCTTCTGTGTGAAAAGAACTTCAAATGTAACTAGAACGACATTTTGTAAGAAAGTTTCCCACAATAGTCGAACGTAGTTGCTGGGTGCGACTTCCCACAGAAACACAGTTATGAAATTTATAGCCGTAGGAGGAAGGCTGCATTCGACAACGGCCAACATATCCTTTATTATAATAAAAAGCGACAAGTGGAGAAAAACCACATTTCAGATAGGGGTAATATTCTGAGCACCTGCGCAAGGTATGACGCAGCAAGAAGTTGCAAAGCGGAACTAAACTTCTGCTCACTGAACACGATGCGAAAGCCCAGAAGGAATGAAGAACTATGTCTTGGCAAGCGCTTTTACTTTGCCAGTGTTAAATGACAGTGTATCAGTGCCTTAGAAATATTGGTCATTCTTCAACGCAGTGGCCAATCACAAAAGCAGCAAAATTCTGTGGATCCACCTCGCAACAATACAAATGCACGGAAAAGTGTTTAAGCGCACACTGCAATAAATAAGTCTCTGGCTCTCATTGATGTGGCTTTCAAAAGTGACCCCCTCTAATATCCAGCAGAGCCTTCACTAACAGATTGCCATGATGGCCCCACAAATACCTGACAAGATATTCACCACAATGTATTTTATAAGACTCGACTGGAACAAATGGTGAAAAAAGAAAGTTCTACATCAACATAGTTCTACATCAACAAAGGAGGTGTACATAGTACTCTGTACACCTCCTTTACAGCACATGACTTTCTTTTCAGACTAAAGAGGTAAGGAGCAGCTGCTGTTACTCTGCCCTTCATGCGACCGAATTGTAGCAACTTGGTAGTCGAGTCTTAATAACCGTAAATGCAGCCCATTAATGGTCATACTAACTTATTTTTCCAGATCAAGCTCTCCAGCACATCGAGTCGCCAGGACAACCAAAAGCAACATAATGAGGCAAGGTGCTGATTGCGGTAGACGCATTTGTGGGCTCCACAACACCTTGCCTTGGCATGTTGTTTTTGGTTGTCTTGGCAACCCAATATTCCAGAGAGCTTGCGCACAGAAAAGAAAATGTTTGCACCACCATTCATGGGTGTCGTCAACAGCTTTGGCAAATGCACGGAGACATTTAAATCGAGATATTCTCACTACACGCGCTCACCATTCACACAGGTAAAGCAGTCGCACATACCCCACAGCTCAACTTTCTCAAACAGAAGCTGGAGTCATTCCTAGTCTTTCGTCACCTGAGGAAGCGTATTTTCTTCTCCTCGAGTGCTCTGCCATCGTGGCAGCCTGTTCAAGACGGCGGTTCCTGCTTTATGCGCACCTCAGGTTCGCTCTTGACCTCAACTTTGTTGTTGCCCTCAGCTTCGTTGGGCACTTTGTCGTTGTCATGCTTCAACTTCAAGGGAATGGCATCCTCCCGGAGACCGAGAAGCCGCTGCTGCCGCCGCACAAAGTCAGCCTTGTCGAAATGGCGGAAGCAGACGCGCGGACTATGCGGCCGGTTGCGCTCGTAGTCAATGGGCAACCGCTCGTCCCACAATGTCATCAGTTCCTCGTCCTCAGGCATGGTGAAGAGCCAGAGGCCGTCCTTGTCGCTCACTTCACCAGAGTCGCAGCCGCGGATGCAGCAGTAGTACGTCTTGTTGGAGGAGCTCTTGCTGCAGGAGGTAACAAACGAAACATGCGCAATTAGTCCACATTCCGATCGGACGTGCCTGACATAATGGCACTTCTAATTGCCCGTCCCTTCTGCTTGCAGTTCGGGAATCGAACTGACCCAACTTGCCAGTCACCAATTCTGTGTAACAAGATCGGCAGAAGCCGACCTTGTTAACTCTTAACGCTTTCACTGATGGGTTTGTTTGGCACTACTCTACAGTCCCTGATGGGTTTCTTCCTTTTCATGTTACAATACAGTAGGGCGCTCTTCAGGTCATGTAAACACGTTTCTTGAGGATTACCTCATAAAAAAAAAGGCTTTGCTCACTACAATTAAGTTACCTATTAATTAAATAGAAAATTAGCCACTAATTAGGATGTCAGATACTTTAGAGAGCACAACAATCTTTTTCCGTCAAATAATGCATGCATGTGGCACGCTGACTCACAATAGCTTCACTGCTGAGACACTAACAAAGAGACGAGGACCAATGTGGATGTAGGAACATGCACTCTTGCTATTGTCTGAGGCTTTACTCTTGCTATTGTCTGAGACGGTGGTCTAGTGGCTATGGCACATGGCTGCTGATCCGAAGGTCGCAGGATCGAATCCTGGCCACGGCGGGCTGCATTTCGATGGAGACGAAGCACTGAAGTCCGTACAGTGTGCGATGTCAGTGCACGTTAAAGGGCCCCTAAACCACCTAGAGGTCAAAATTTAGTTGTGGTGTTGCTTTTGTGCCGGTGTCCGCAACGAACTCGTAGCTGCAAGAATTTTTCGAAACGGTGCCGAAATAGTGAAGTTACACGCGTTTGATTATTAAAACACTGCGCTGGCTAGTTTCATTCTCTCCTGCTCCCCACCGGCCGCTTGCCGGTGCCACCTCCTCGCCGAGTGCTCCTCCGAATGTCACGTGACATACATCGCCGATGACTCGTATCCCGTTGACGCGCGTCCGCCAGGCTCCCGTGCGCGCGCAAGTGCTTTGTTGGTGCTGTGCCAACGCTCTCTGTTAGTGCTATCCGTCGTGTTCCAACAGTCGCTGCAGTTTCTAGTCGGCTGTAACTGACTTGCACTTGCGCAGCGCAGCGCAGTTACGAATTCACAAGCGTGCACATGCGAACACCACACGAACGACGCACTACGAGGAAAAACAAACGGGCAGGGAGCGCGTGCATTTGCTAATAGACTAACCCGAAGTCGAAGTTCTCCTTCGACCAATCAGCTGAGCTTGAACTCTTCTGACGTCACCGAAAAACACAATGTCGTCGCGGCTAACTTTGATATGCCGGAAATGGCTGGCAAGGCGCACGGGGTTGTTTTTAGAGTTTGTGGCGCGGCCGCGGCACGTAGCGCTGCAGCATTTGACATCGTTCATTGTGGCGCCATTCTCAATTTGATGCGCGTGTTAACTTGAAATGTTCAAAAAAGTGGTGGGGGTGGTTAAGGGGCCCTTTAAGGAACCCCAGCTGGTCGAAATTTCCGGACCCTTCACTGCAGCATCTCTCATAATCATATCATGGTTTTGAGACATAAAACCCCAGAAATCAATCAAACTCTGCAACTGTCACATTTCACCAGCCACTACTTAAGACCAATAGCAAAGCACAGAGAAAAATAACACCCAACTTACGCGGGCTCCACAACTTTTGTGTCATCCTGCCACTCCGAGTACTGAGCTGGATTTTCCAGTGGCGGTGGCAAGCTGTGGGCAGGTGCCCACGATGAAGAACGCTTGCGGCTCTCCTTGTACCCTTCAGCTGCAGCAGCCTTCCTCTTGCCTGACGACCCTTTGAGAGCCTTCTTCCGCGGTGGAGCGTCTTCAGGATTGTCGACGTCTTCGGAGGACTCTGATGAGTCTTGGGACTCTTGCATGAGGGGCCTAGAACGGCGGCGTTTGGCGCCGCCATCATCATCATCGTCATAAAAATCTGGGTCGTCGTCCGAACAGTCCGTGTCACTATTCAGCATCTCCTGTATCTGCTCCTCGGTTAGCCTCTTCACTGGATGGGGGAAAGAAACAGGAAAGATTATTCTGTCAAGGTTGCAGCCCAGAAACACCAGAGTTTACATGAACAACACAGGTCAAGAAAGCGAGCAACCTCGGATAGATAACCTTAGCATAGCCTTGCTTGTTTAGGTTAGTTTCCCAGACCATTGTACCTGAGCAAGGTGTATTGAGTATGTGTAAGAAAAAGAAAGTCGAGGTGCACTGGTCAACAGCACAACGTATCAGTGCAGGTGACATTTCCGTTCAGCAAAAAGTGGCAGAAGCAAAATGATTAAAGAGCTCGAATATCTCCTCAAAAAATTTTATATGACATTTGCATTCAAAATACTGGCCCTCCAATCTATAATAGTATAATATCGTTTTGTTGTATTGTCCGAGGGTTGGTTTACGGTGACAAAAACATGGTTTCGATTTCGCAGCACGTTCCTCTAAACTCCGCAGTTGACATCATCTTAGTCACTACCATGACCCCTGAGAATGGCATACCCTCAGAGCCAGTGGGAAAGAAAAATGTGCTCCAGACTCGCGCACCGCAGTGACTGTGGCGAGCAAAGTGGCGGGGAGGGAGGGGAGCACCGAGACCCGCTGCTTACCTTCAACGAAATAACGAGGCACTACCAGCTGTCAAGGAGGGCCTTCCTGCTACCCCATGCTAAACTCAATAGACCACAGCCTTCAATATTGTGAATGCTCCAGACAGGGCCATTCCCATCGACAGGCAGACTGAGCCTTTATTCACCAGACATAGAGCCACACTGTCCGGATTGTGGCGAGTCGTACTGCTCGCTATCGTATATGTTTTATGCTTTGGCAATGCTCCGCGTTAAGCGGCACCTAGTTGAGCACAGAAGAAGACTGGGAAGGCGCGCTGAGAAGCGGTGACCACCAGACACAACTCCGGGCCGTCCAGAGGGCTCACGAAAGGGCAGAAGCTCACGGGCTTCCCGTCCCGATGTGGGTGCGGCCCGCCAACCCTGCCGACCACTAAACCAAGAGTGGTGGGGAGGGGTTCCTCCGAACTCAATAATGTTATTTCCTCCTCCTCCAATCTTGTTTACGTACAGCGACACCATAGAGGGTCTGTCTTCCCGCTTTCTAGGTTTCATACAAATCTATTATTTTAGAATAAATGAACGTTAATGCATTCTAAATGCCCTAAGGCGTCACTGAACAGTGCTTATGCTGCCTATGCCGGCTTGTGGTGATGTATGGTCCTTAAGGGAACTGAAGAACAATAGAATTTAACATGGGTATTATTAAACGGCAATTGAATATTGCGCCAAAACATTTTGGATTCAGCATGCCTGATGCTCAATGAAGCAGTGAAAGTTACGACCGAGCAGCTCTATATTCTTTCCACGATCCCTTTAACAAAACAATGACAACTGTGTACCACTGCACTCAAGTGTGGCCAACTGAAAAAAAAAAAAAAAAAAACCAGGCCTGCGTGAATTGCAGGACAGTGACAGCATAAGCTAGAGGAGCGACCCTCTTAGAGGACACTGTAAATGCTTCGGAATCAGGTGTATTGAAGAGACAAGTCAGGTGCTGTTGGGGCTGCGCACGTCGCCTGTCGCATGACGCATGGCACGATACGAGGAAACTGCTTCACGAGGCAGCGCTCTGTAATAATGATGATGGAAAAGTTGAAGATTGTTTCATAATGATGTTGATGATGCCTCTGTAATGGGTGCAGAGCTACAAAGCATGCACCCCTGTGTTCTTCCAAATGATTCCTCGCCCTTGTTACGCAACCCACTTTCCGTGACGCATAGTGGCGCATTACTGTTTTGCCATGTAACATTACATTTGTTAATGCAATTCCTCGGCAGGCTTTATACCTTTTTAGGTCTTTTAGCGATGATTTTTCAACCACAGGCGTAGCTCAGCGGTAGAACGCTCGACTGCCACACAGAGGGACGCGGGTTCGAACCCTTCTCAGTCCTGGTAATTCTTTTCTGAAATTTGCGCGTTTAGTGGTTACAGACACCGGCAGCGGTGGACAACTACGGCGCCAAAAGTGGCCGTTGTTGTGATCTCATAACAGCTTACGCTGTAAAAAAAGCAAACCTTGCACTAGGGGCGCAAGGCTAGCGAAGCAGTAAAGCTGATGATCACATGGTTGGTCAGGGTTTGTCTACGGCACACCTACATTTTGCCGCGGTCCGAGGCTTTGGGAAACGCCTCGTGAAGCGCTGCAAGGCCCAGCAAATGCTTCTCGAAGTTTTGCACCAAGCGCAGCGTAAAGACGTTTGCATCGAACTAGACACGGTGGCAGATGCGCCACGCATGGCCTTGGCTTAATGCCGTCCCACCCCTTTGCTATACATGCTCTCATGGCGCAAAGCTATGCACAAACATGTAGCGTCGAGAGATTCTGTGCACCGTACAAACGTTGAGGGCATTAGCACAGAAGAAGGAGGCGCACATCCAATGTCACACACTGGGCACTGCATAGAAGCAGTGCACAAACACACTTTTGGGGATCAGAGCTTATGATGATGACAGTTTTTTGGCGGGCCACACTTTTTAAGGTTAGGTAGAACAGCTTTGCTGTTGAAATTGAGCATGAAAGGTCACTTGCTGTGGTACCATAACGGCACCCTTTATTGTGCATTATGCATGAAAAGTGAGTTGCCAGAATGCATGTGCAAGCTCAGTGGCATAGTCTGCATGTTTTACCAGTGTTATCTTGCATTCAGAATAGCACACATGTAAATACCTTAAAATAGGTAATTAAGCTGAGCAGGCACTGTCCCAGTCTGTCTTTTCTCATCAGAAGTAGATCCATGTGACAATGTTTGCATACTGCATTACCATCCCGAGGAGAGAGAGCCTACAATGCTGGCTCCAAGATTGCTTCACATGTGGCAGTGGCGTCAGAGTATTCGAACGTATACATAAAATGTTACACCGGTGCTGCATAGTGATGACAAATGGGCAAATACTGAACATTCGCACATGCGTGAAACAATTTATTTGTAGTCCCCCCACACCAAAGGCAATGTCATTGGAACTTCTTGACTAGGCTGCATGGGGGGGCAGCAGTGGCCGTGGGACGACGGCATTCACTTCTCCGGCTGCCTCAAGCTCGGTGCTGTGGATTCAGGGTGCACGACTCCCTCGTCGACAAGGCCGTGGGGAGGCCGTCTAACGTCTCCAAATTTCGGCCGGCACGCCGGACACATTCCCGAGGCCCGGATGACGTCATCGCTCGGCGTTTCCCCCGCGTCGCCCCCTTCGAACCACAAGCGGCCGCACTCGCAGCACACCGCGCCGACAGCATTGTCCTCGGGAACGACGACCACGTCGCACGAGAGCCGCCCGCCGCCGCGCCAGAGCGACTCGGCGATCCGCTGCTGCTCGCGCCGAAGCGCTTTTCGCCTCCGATCGGCTTCGCGGCGCGCGGCTCTCGTCTCTTCCGTTTCCATCTCCCGCCGCGCCGCCTTGTGTATCCTATCGGCGGCGCGTCGCGCCGCAGCCTCCTCTTCGCCCTCCGTCAGCCGCCGTGCCGCCTTGCGTTGCCGGTGCAGCTCGCGCAGTGCCGCCTTCGTTTCTTCGTCCAGCCGGGCTCGCCTGCGCCTCTGGGCCTCCGCTAGCCGTGCCCGGTCCTCGTCCGTCTCCTGGGCCCGCTTCAGGCGCTTCGCCGCTGCCAGTCGGGCCCTCTGTTCGTCCGTCATGCGAGCTCGTCGTTCTCGCAGCCTCTCCGCCTTGCGCTCGGCCGTCGCGTCGCTCGTCAGGATCGGGCCCGGCTCGGCCATGTCTCTCCCGGCGGCGGCAGAAGACGTTCCTACGAATGCACTAAAAATTAAGCCTTCCCGCTCATCAACGTCAGCGTGCGACGGGGAACGAAAAACGTGTGACAATGCTAGAAGTATGTTCGCGAACGACTGCCCAAAAACGAGGTAGTGGGCCAACCCCCGCTCTCCCGGCTGAAGCTGCGTGCGGACGCTCAGCGAGGGCGCCTCGAGCGCTGATCTGACCGTCTGCGGTTATGGTGCGCAACGGAGACAAGATATGCCACAGCCTTTCGAATGAACTTAGCTTTCGCAGACTGCGAAGTGCTTCATTTGTCATCTCCCTAGCGCCGCTTAAGTATGCCGTACTCTTTAAGCAGAACCGAAAAATATTGGCGCTGGAACTTTAGTGTGCGGTGTTCGCGCAAAAGCGAGATCCTAAACGCTACGATACTCTCTTCGTCTCGTATGAATGTTTAATTTTTCACATGTGATCGAGTGGCTGTCCAGGACCTTTGACGCAGGCGTCACAGGCTCTAATAGGCCACCGGGTGGGGCGCTTGCTCAGCGACTGTCCAATCTTCCTGCTTCCATATAGTTATTTTACTTCAGTCCTTCAAATAACCATTGTTTAAAGCTTTAGAAATATCTTACCACTTGTCCACATGTGCCATCTTGCAGGTGGCTTTGCAGTATCGTTGAAATTAAATTTTCAGTATCCAAGACGGGTCAGGCTAAACCGCTGGATGTTATGATCAATAACCAGCACACCCAACATTTGCCTATTTCTTAACTAGTCTGGAGTGATGCCCCAAGAAGATGAGCATGGCAACTTGTAACTGCGCATATGGGGTATATACACAGCTTCTGATAAAGCCCCTTCTTACCTTTGTTCCACCAGTGATCGGACAATACATAATGAAGTTGAGACTGCAGACTTGGAAAGCAAAGGTTTGAAGGAAATCGGTAGTCGTAGCTGGCACAACTGGCTCACACCATTTGCATCACCAGCATTCGACACACAGTAAACTGAGTCAGTAGTAGCTGGTGCAAATGGCTCACACCATTTGTCATCACTAGCATTTGAGACTGAGTAAACTGCTTTCTCAACCACCACAAAGCCTTTCAAATGCAGCGTTATTGCCTTTAATAATATGACTCATAATTAAACGTGTTAAACCTGGCTAACCCTTACAGTGTTCAATTTATTATACAACCACTATTCTGGTGAACTTGAACATAGTCTCATCTATACCTGGGTACAGGTCAAGAAAAAAGCGGCGTCTCCCCATCACGGGACCCCCTTTCCAGCCAATGGTCCCACTCTGTCAACGTGACGTTGTGGAGGTGCACTCTGACTTCTCTCTGGAGCACAGCATTGAAGCACTGTGCTGTGACGCCACGTTGACAGAACGGCGCCACTGGCTTGAGGGGGGTCCTTCGATGCAGAGACACCACCTCATTGTTGACCTGCACGCGAGCATAGTCACATTTGTTACTCTTCTGATCGAGCTTATAGTTGCAGTAAACTTTGCAAATGGTACAATACTTGTGCAAGCCCTCATGAATGCTGAAGTAGCTGCAATGCGTCATTTTCCAGCTGAGCTGCGTAAGGTTGCTTAAAATCGAGGCCACGCAGAATGAAAGTGGACCTGCTCTTGACCTTCACCGACTACCCAGTTGCTTCGATGGTGACTACATGGTATAACCGACTACCAAGTATAACAGTTGCTTTGATGGCACTTGGTCACTCAGTCTTGCCATGAATGGCAGGCCAGCTTAGCCATCTGTGCAAACACTTTTGCGCGAGCAACAGGCTCAGCCCCAATCATCCAGTAGATACAGCTAAATGGCAGGTTGCGAAATTTCACACAAAGGCAAAGCTGCCTGCTCAAACCCTAGAGCAAAGGGAAGGCCGGATTAGCACACTATAGAGAAGCGAAATATACCTTTCACTTCGAACAAGAAGTGAAAACAGCGACAATGACGCAAGAAGGAACTGACGACAGGACGAGTGCTAGCTTCAAACTGAATTTTATTGTCAGAAACTATACTTACCAATCATCGCAAAGCAAGAAAATAGACCGTTACGCAAGAACACTCCCCATCTCGTACAGCTCACAGACAGTTAAGAGAAATGCAGGGGACCAGTTAAGAATTCCAGAACCTAGGTGTAAAAGGGGCATGCTCACAATAGGTCTATTCGATTTAGCCAAGGTTCCCCGCACCTTTTTGCAGTGCGCTGCGTGACCATCCTCGATTCCTCGCGGTACAGCGGCGCCCGCTGCACTTAAGGTACCGCTGCGGTGCCATGCACCTTTGAACCTTCCAGCGTGTGGGTGCAGCATCTTGGTGCAGCCCCGCTAGACGGTCAGACAATGCATGTAGATGATGGTGTCAGTCTAAAGATGGTTGTACATATACCATATCGCGGACATGCATAGCGGCCGCAAAATCACTGCAAGTAATTCTGTGAAAGCGATAAATGCTTGATATTTTTGTCTGAACAAGTGCACGATGACGGTTTTCTCTTTATACAGACGGTAGGGTGCAAACTGTACGCACACGCAGACTGATTGTGTTGTTCGTGTCAGCAAATGCGTGGACGCGCATAATATAAATAGCATGTGCGGTTTTGCACGGCCGCAGGCAGGCTTATTGTAGCATGTCACCATAGTTGTAGCGAGCCCAAGCAGGTTACTAGAAATAAAAACCGCTCGAGCTAGCCCTGCAGCAGACGACAGGCCTGAACCTCAACATTCAATTCACACATTTGGGTGGCGGTGGATGGAGCTCCATCTGCTCCGCAAAAATGGGTTCTGGGAACTGCTGCACTGGGTTTCGACACCGCCTGCACCTTTTTGTACTGTGGTGCCGTGCATCTCTTCTGAATCGAACTGACCTAATAATGCATCCTCAAGATAAATGCATTATTTTGAGAGTGCCTCTTTTAGATGTAGGTTCTGGCTTTCTTAACTGTTTCCTTGCATTTGTCTTAGCTATGCTCCGTGAGCTGCACAAGAGGGGACGTGTTCTTGCGACATGTTAATCCAACTCTTCAATGGACCTTTCCTAAAAATCCCATGAGCCACCGCGCGTCGGCGCTGTGCATCACGGGAAAAAAGAGCGCCGAGCTCTTTCGTCTGCTCCGTCCGCGCTTGGAATGTCGCTCGACACGTTGTGTCCAAACACCATTCACGTTGTTTTTACTCGCTCCAGTGTGGTTCGTCGCATGTTTGTGTAGCATTGTGTGGTTCTTCGTAGGCTGTGGAGTAAACAACGTTGCATCGGACGAGACAGAGACGCAGCTGAACTACCGTAATGTAAGTATTACTTCGCTAACAGCACACACTTTTATGCGGCGCCGCGGCCTGGCTACTAGATGCGCGCGTTTTGCTCGTAAAACATTCGTGCTGAGCACAGGCTCATTTTTTGGATGAATCGCTGCTTGTGAGGTAAAATATCCACGTACGTACACTCTTCTCATCGCGAGTCACCTTTGTCATATGTGTTTTCGCTGGCGGATGTTTTGCATAAACTCCGATTGTCGGACTTCCACTAAATGTTTCGCACGATGACATTTTTAACAAAACGTGTTTTTTCTGTATTCGCTCGCTTCTAACATATGTGTTGTATGTAACAAGTGCTGTTTTACGCTTCCTCAACATTTTCTAGCCACATATACGCGTGCGCGAGATGCTTTGAGGTGCGCCTTGGGAGCATTTATACGTATAAGACTGAAGTCATACGTACACACATACACGTAACGCGGTACCTACTTAACGATTGCTGAACGAGCACTCATCGGTGGTGTGTGTATGGGTCGTCGGAATGATAGCTTTGATCATAATTCGAAGACGCCTCCTTCCGAGCATGCAGTCACGTCGCTGTTTGCAAGCCGAATAATTCTTAAGGCTTTACGTGTGAAAGCCACAACATGGCTATGAAGCATGACATGTTGGAGACATGTATTTAATTTTGACCGCCTGGGGTTCTTTAAGCATGCATATCCACGGTGATGCAAACCACACGGGTGTTCTTGCATTCCGCCCCATGTGTTCGAAAGCTTCCATGCGTGCGCTTGTAATGGTTGTTGTGACGATTGTATATTATTTTAACGCAGTCATAGCAAATAACTTATCACGTGCGAGTGCACCTATAGCTGGAATACGTTACCTTGTGCAAAAAATAAGTGCCGATGAGGACTGATCCTTTCGTGCTCGAAAGTGCATTATTGTTATAGTTCTGCTTAAACCTCGCAAACAAAATTATTCTTGCACGACACTTCCGTCTGTTTCATTACACACTGTTTTACAGGTCTGATCTCTCAGCAGCTGGAGCAACTGCTATTTTCCAAAGGATTCCCAAAGGCCCTTGGACGAAGCAGTTGCGAGATTTCCCATCGTCATTCTGCGAAGCCAGTGTCGCTGCCCACGAAGCGAGGCACGGTGCTACCAAACATGCTATTTCAGGCTACAGAATCTTTAAAGCGGACAAAAGTACACCAAGCATTATTGTCCAAAAGTGGGGACCAAGTATGGTTGAAGGCCAACGTGGAAGCCTCCTTTAACGTTGTCAAAACGGTACAGAGCAGTTGCTGTGGTACAAGATGATGGTAATATAGTGGAAGCTGGATGTGAATGCCGGGCAGGAGCAACAGGTGTTTGCAAGCATGTAGCTGCCCTCCTGTGGCTTTTGCTCGACTCGCTACGGTCAGGTTCACATTATATTTCCGAATGCACAGCGTGCACTTCCAAGGCCCGAACTTGGGGGACAGGTGCAAAGAGAACCCACTTACAATGTTTGAACTTCTCAGAGCTCAGCTTTGTAAAGCACCAGCCAAATAAAACCACTCCACAACGAGCTAGCACACATACGCCAACTGTAAAACTCACAGAAGAGGATCTCAAGAGCCTTTATACGACACTAAAGGCAAATCACATAAATCCTATGCTCGTACGTGTGCTGGAAGACGCCAGATTTCAACCTGTGGAGAAGGCTGACCCGCCATCGGAAGCAAGCATTGCATCCTGCCCATTAAAGCTGCCGACCAAGGTGCTGTGGCAGCAGTACATTCCTTCCACATACAATGTGAATGGCTGCTCACTCTCGCTTGAAGAAGCACACGAGCTAGAAGAAAGCACAAGACAACAAAGCACCAGTGATAGATGGCGTGCCGAATGAGCAAAGCGGCTTACAGCGTCGCACTTTGGTGAAGTAATCTCGAGGCAGAAAGCGATCGATGAAAAGTTTATTAACCGCATATTCGCCTCATCATCTGCAAAAACAAGACATGTGACTTTTGGCATTGAAAATGAAGAGCCTTCAGTGCAGAGGTATGTTGCGACAACAGGTGCAAGTGTGGAAGTATATCATTGTGGCTTGTGTGTGAACCCGGTCCCGTGCTTGGAGCATCACCTGACCGAGTGGTGATTGAAAGTGTCTCACAAGAATGTGGACTGCTTGAAGTTAAAACACTCTCTGCATCCAGGGAACACCATGAAGACATAGGTGGTGCTATCAAATCAGCTGTGTACCTCAGGCATGGCAAGCTGCGTCATAACCATAAATATTGCTTCCAAGTTCAGGGGCAGCTTGCCATCACAGGGTTAGAGTGGTGTGACTTCGTTGTAGACAATGGCACTGCATGCACCGTCGAAAGGGTGAGATTTGATGAACAGCTATGGACAAACACAATGCTGCCTCGACTACTTGACTTCTACGCTGCTCACAAGAAGTAGCCACTTTTATTTATTTCTTAAGAGGCGGAGGAGAAATGCGGTCAGCCATACACATTGTCCCTTGAAAGATATTCGTAACTACTATAACTTGTAAACTATATGTGCAATAATTGTGCAATATATTGAACCTTGTTGACCTGATGCTCAATAAAAACATTTTCAAAGAGACCAAAGTGTGTCTATTACTTTTTACTTAGCAAAAATATGAAAGAGGCGTTTAAGCATTGCACATGATTTTTTTTTTTTTTCAATCATGAGTGTATATAGCAAACAGTCCACGAGTCATGCCAACAGATGCAAAATTAAGACTGGGCTTTCAAATTATCCCTTGAATTTCAAGTTTAAGAACACTTCAATTATAATTTAGCTGGTTGATCTGTCAAGCAGAGGCTCATGAGAGAAGTTGTGTAATAAGCAGCATATCTTCCATATCTTGTTGAGCCTTTCTGCCATGACATTCTGAAAAACATATTTCAATATCCTGAAATTTTTGACACCCCTAATAACGCGTTCTACATGAACCCTCAGGCTGGCAATCTGCCTTGTTTTGGCTTCATCTGCTATAGAAAGTTGCGGGCAGCCGTTAAGCATAGGTGGCACATTTAATTTGACACCCCGCTGTTGAAGATCATCTTCAATTAAAAATCCTCTGTCAGCCATCACACTATCATTTGCTTCAAGCAAGTCATAAATGCCGCTGCTCCTTGTCAGTTGTTTGTCAGAAACCCTACCTGGTGAAAGGTCAGACACAAAAGAAACAAAACCATTTGGCGAAATGCCTATGAGACCCTTTGCAGTGTTGTGGCCTTTGTAGGCACTGAATGTGTCGCTTTGCACCTTGTAATCAGAAGGCATCTCAATATAAATCTCGGTACAATCTAGCACTACACGAGTGTCGGGATACATATCTTTGAATACCTGCGGCATGAATTCTTGCACAACTTCACGTGACGGCCATATAGGTACACTAACGAGCACATCATGAAGGACATCCACCCAGAACACGAATGCCTTGCTTACTGCTGACACACTGACATCAAGTCTGTATGCTAGATCTTGTTCTAGCAAACCCACCCTTAGCCTACACAGCACAGAAACTAGTTGCTCTTTCACAGTGAGGACGGGTGGCCTCCCCTGCACCTGTTTTCACACACAGCCGTACTTCCTCTCCACGAAGGATATGAAGGCATTAAACCTGTTCGCAGTGTGAAACCCTGTATAAAACTGAAGACGCTTTTCATCTTGAGTGAAGTCGTCAATCTTGGACACATGCTTCTGTGCAGAGTTCCTTCTAGCTCTGGCGACTTTTTCGTTGAAAAGTTCCATCTTCAGGTGGGCTACTTCTCTTGTTAATGCTTCATTTTCTTTCCTGAGGCATGTAATTTCGCTGCTCAGCTCATCACATAATTCCTGAAGGAATTCTGCCTTTCTTCGCATCATGCGAAGTGCAGATTCTCGAGATTCCATGGAATATGTGTGATCACCATCTGAAAAGTCAATATGTAAGCATTAACAGAAATACAAACTAGAAGTACAGAGAGCAACAAAAGAGTTGATAGGTAGTTCTAATTTCTGACAGTGGGCTGACATCATCACAAAGGAATGAAAAAGAAAAAGTCGCAAATGCCCCTACTGTGAGTGCAATGCTGCAAAATAAAAGTTCATATTTTAAACGCCACCAACATGATAGTAGCTGCTTCATGGTTGGAACCACCACTGAATATACGTATGTGCACGTGCACGTATGCATACCGAAGCACACAAAAAAACAAACAAGCAAGCAAGCAGTCAACCAGTCTGACAGTGGAAGAGGAGGGCTTTCTTGTTGCTCGCTTTGCTTCGCCTTTTGGGAAGAGACTGCCTGCGTGCTTTTTCTTTCTGTCTTCTTGGTACACGATGCACCCAGGAAAAAAAAAAAAAAGCAAACACGTGAAAGCCGTGATCGCATTCTTAGAACCAATGCACGATAGTATGTTGTTTCGAAGGGAGTCACCAGCTGACAGTCGGAAGCTCCATCTCAAATAGTTGCAGTGCATGGTAGCTGCCAGCGAGACCTTCGCGCGCTATGGCCGCCGTGGCGAAAGTGATCTTCGAAAGGGTAGGGTCGGACTCGTTGCAGCGGGTGAAAGCGCGCAGAGAGAAAAAGCGAATGGGGTTTTGCGCGATTTCTTTTTAGTGAGGCCGGTTTTTGGGAAAACGAACGTCATGGCGAGGTGCCGTCACGGATTACCACTTCCACAACGTTACTTTGCTCATACATGCACACACGCACAAGGCCACCATTCTCCTGTCCGAAGCAAGACACCTTGGATATACCCCACTGGCAGGTGCAGTAGCCAAGAACATTTTAAGGGGGCTGACGAGGGGCTGTGCAAGCCGTGCGTTTGTTTAGCAGCGCACGTGTTTTGTCTCTTACACGGGCCTTGTTTCGGGCCCATTACATTTCTCCAGACCTAACGTCCTAACACAGGAGACGAACTCGAAAAAAGCCGGCGTGGTGATGAGAAACGAAGTGACGTTATGTGTGACGGCAGGCAGCAAACAGTAATGAAACGCGTCGCAATGTACCAACCTAGATTAGCCGGTGCTGGTGTCGAACTTCGAGCGTTGGTTGGTGGCTGGCTGTCGTCGGCAGCAGCATCTGCGAAGAAGTAAATGCAGCTGAGCGCGCTGGTGCTACTCATGGCGATAAAAAAAGAAATAAGAGAAAGAAAAGCCCTAAGGAAAAGAAAACAAGAGGGGGGCGAAAGCAAGGGCTGACAGTAGCGCAGGCATAATAACCCGAATGGCAAAAAGAAACACAGAGTGTGGCACTTGAAGCCCTGTATGCACTTTCGTTTATTTTTGTGCTATTAAAGTACCACCCAACCGCACCGAATGGCGGTTTCTTACGCGTGACTCATCCGCGTATGCAATGTGGGTATGAGCCACAAGTGCTTTCAGTTTTCATTGATTATTAATTTCAGTATGATACTTGTGATTAAATGCCCTTTAATTTAGTACAGAATACTCATTTCCTGACATCATACCTATCGCGTGCAACTATTAACATACACAACTCTAAAAAAAAAAACAAGAAAAAAAAAACAAATGGCGACACTTACCTGTACTCTGCTGGGCGGATTCAGGTATTTCGACCTGTGCCGGATATTCCGAGTTCATCCAATATGACAAGGTCCTCGGCAGTATGCAATCGTACCCGCCTTGCCGGTTGCCGTTTTTCAGCGCCTAGAAAGACATTGCGGCTCTGAATGCGCACGCGTATGGATTGAGAAGACTCACGTGTTAACTCGGGAAACGCTCGTCGCTCGAACACTCGATGAGGAAAGATTGTTGGCGAATGGTCCATGTAACCTTTGCGGCCGCTTGAGTTGAAGTGGGCCCCACAAATCTTGTCATGTGCGGTGGGCTGCCAAAGCGAAAACCGCCCTCCTCGTCCTTGTCGGTATATCCGCTGCACCCATTCCTTCTTCAGTTTGTCGTTTTTTGGGAAGTAATGGAAGGAGACGTGCGGGTGCTTTTTTGTATTATTATCGCACCCAGGGACACAACATGTCAGTCCTCCACCTGGTTTTGACGGCATCGTGTCGCTATAGCACCTGCCGGTCCGAACAAATACAAACAAGCAAGCGGACGAACGGAGAAACTCAGCACGGAGACGGCGGGGACTCTCTCCTGGCGCTCTTTTTTCCCAGTGTGCCTTGCGCGCGCCCACCAGGGGAAGGCGCGGCACTGCGATTTTAGGAAAGGTCCATTACCCCTCTTAATAAAATTCTGCAGACGTTAACACCCTAGTGAGCATTCATTGAAGTAGCAGCCAATCAACCAAGAATTTTACGATGTGTTCTAACACTGCATTCCTGCACGCTGACTGACAATGAGGTTTTCGCGCTGCTGTTCAAGCTGCCAAGAACGCTTATTCCGTTGCTTGATGTTGCCTGCATTTTTCTTTTTCCTGCCAGCACTGGCGCTATTGTGCCGGCGGACGAGTCGCGCGCACTAAGCAGCAAGAAACTGCCGGCACATTAAGAACATGCAATGCATTTCTAGTGCTAATAAAATCAAACAGAAGAGAGGAAGACAGAGAGAGCAGCAGATAGGTAGAACGCTGGTGCCCTCTCGTCTGTCTTCTCACTTTTCTTTTGTTAGCGCTGGAAATGCATTAAAGGTCTACATTCCAACTAACCCAGCTAACTATTCTACATCCCAACTAACACAGTCACGCGGTCGCATGCAGCCAAAAGAAAGAAACTGACAGCAACTCTTTCTCCTGGGACACTCTGCCGGCACATGAAGCGGTGCGAGGTCTAACTTGCTTTGACAATATCGGAGATCCGCTGAACACCGGCAGAGTAATAATAAATCAGTGGCCTTTTCCGCAAGCGCGCGTGTGGTAAACATAGCAAACGCGGGGTTGCACCGATGAGAACGTGTAAGAACGGGGCACGAAATTCTTGATGAAAACAATGATGACTTTAACTCTCCGCCGAGAAAAAGGTTCGCTTCTGTTGTTCGGTTTGCCAGCGTGCAGCCGAGGGCGACTGAGCAGTGGAGCAGCTTTGACTCAAACGCGCGTTCCGATTCTTCAAGCAGCCATCGTGCAAGATGTCAAGCGTTTGCAGAGCTATAAAGTGCCTGGTAAATGACTACGACTACCGATGCCACGTTAGTGCCTGACACGACGCACTGCAATGTAGCAGGCAGAACGCAGCCGAGGCACAAAGGCCTGCGCGGTTTACATTTTGCCGCCATGCTGGCCTTCGTGCATACATACCTCTGCTTCTTGTAGGCCTTGAATCCCCTGGCGTGGATTCCGTAGTCTCCTCCGTGGTGGTCTCCACGGGTTCCGGGGATTCCTCCATCGCTGGCAAATCTGCTACCACGACTCGCGGTGCACTAAGCGTTGTCTGCAGCGAACGGTAGGGCTTTGTCAACAACGACACCGCCTCGAAATCCCCCGATCCGCGTCGATTCGATGCCGGTGAATAGCCGGAAGTACCGGAAGCCCGGAAAAGCCTGCCGACAAGCCCGCACCTAATCCAGTTCAATCCACTTTCTATCACAGTTGCGCTTTCTCTTACGATCTCATAAGCGCTCATTACTTGGCAAAGCAGGTCATTTAAGATCTTTAAGATAGACTACGGACACGCAGGTTTCTTCTTCTTCCTCTACGATCACGAATAAAATAGATTTTGTGGAGAGAGAAGGTACGAAACTGCAAGAGCTATGTAGTTCTAGCCACGGTTCTAGCCAATGTGAGCCACAGAACTTGTGACCCATGTTCAGTCAAATTTGAGACATTTAACTTGAATTTGATAAGATCGAGTGAAGTAAACTGTTAGGACAGGTATTGTAGCAGGTCTGCTGACAGTAGCAAGTGTTCTCAGCCCAGGCTCAAGTGGAAAATGGTGCCGTCGTGTGTGGCACGGTGACGAAAGTGACCCTTGCAGCGCGCGTCTTACGATTGTCGGGTCACGCGTTGGTTCAGGTGAACAAGAACAAGACTGTGCGCGGTGTCAAGGCGTGTCGGCGCAGAGCTTTGGAACAAAGGCACTGTTTGGAAGCGCGTACCCGTCCGACATCTCTTCTGTCACTAGAACCGATCATGTATCGGCGGCAGCCAACCCGCATCGAGGTGAAACTCGACGACTTGCAAGAGTACGAAGCGCTGAAAAAGGAGTGGGATGACAAAGGACCGTCGGCGTCGTGCGAACCGAGTGGCAAGGCCACGGCGTCGAATGTGGACACTGCAATCTCGAGCCCGGCGAAGCCGAGTGTTCACGAACGCATTGGATACAAACCGGAACCGCGCGTTACGAACTAGAGCCGGTACCGCTCGGCGTGGAGAGAACTTGGATTGACGCACTCTTGCTGTGGCGTTATCAAAAGTCGATGGTACGCAGTCGACTGTACAGGACCAAACAGGACACACGCCTAATAAATGTGGACCTGGTGTTACGTGGTTTTGACTTGCTGTGTTTCATTTTGTACAGTTTCATCGTTGTCGCACCAGCCATCCATAGTTGTAGAACCGCTGCGCTTGCGTAGGCGGGGGCTGTTGTCGTGTTCCAACTCCTGCCACAGTTACCAGCAACAGAAGCACAAAAGACGGTCCCTTTGTAGACGGTCCCTTGTTACTTAACAGACAGACGACAAGCTGTATGCATTAGTTCCTCGCTTTCTAAATTCAGAATAACCAACAAGGGGGTTCCGCAGGGATCGATACTCGGCCCGCTACTATTTTTGCTTTACATAAATGATTTGCCTAACTGTCTATCACAAACTAAAGCTTTCCTTTACGCGGACGACACCACATTGCTTGCTAGCGATCGATCACTAACTCTTCTTACAGCGAAATTAAACACTGATCTGCACAATATTTTAGCATGGTGCCACCTTAATTCGCTTAAAATAAACCCCACCAAGACTTCGTTTATGCTTTTTCATTCCAGTCATAAAACACCAGAATTCCTTCCCACTGTCATCCTTGATTCTCACGTCATTAGTGCAGTAGATGAATGCTCATTTCTTGGTGTTACTTTAGACTCTCACTTAAAATTTACGAAACATATCGCCCATCTGAAGCGCAAACTTGCTCCTGGTATTAGAATTTTAATTAAAGCTAGGTACTATTTCAGCAAACCTACACTAATAACCCTGTATTATTCTTTCATTCACAGCCACCTGAATTACTGCATCACGTCATGGGGTACCACATGGGGTCCCACACATATAGCACCGCTACAACATTTACAAAATCAGGCCATCCTAACGTTCAGCTCGTTCAGCTGCTGTGTTTCTGACATCCTTCATAATCACAGAATCCTTTCACTGCATAGTCTTGTTAAATACAATTTATGTATAGTGTTATTTAAACTGATGAACAACCCTCCTTCAGTGAACATATTTCCCGAAGCTATTCTCGTTAACATCAATCGAACAAGGTTCGCAGCAAACAATAATTTATTACTGCCATTAGTCCATACTAATTATGGAAAACACTGGTTATTTCGCATCATTATCGACTTGGAACAGCCTTCCTCCTAACATTAAGCAGACTTCATCGTTAGCTCTTTTTAAAAAAACATTATTCACATTTCTTCTTATAGATTAGAATTCGGAAATGCATATTACATTCACTTCTCATTCGTGTACTTTTCGCACTGCCACAGATTTTAATCTTCCCTCATTCATTTGGTTAATGTTTTTTGGAGCTTTTTCTTTATTTTGTAAAATGTTCTAAGCAGTGTTTCTGTTGTACTTATAATTGTTTCATTTTGAATACTTGTAGTTTGTATTACATTTTTTTGTATAACTTTTTCCACATTGTTGACATGGTTGCATTTTACTTGTACATCTCTCACACATTTTTCTGTCAGGAGGTCGCCCTTCGGCCAAGTGCTCTGGGACCTCCTTCTGTATACTTATGTAAACATGTATGTTTTTTATGAAAGTAAATAAACTGAAACTGAAACTGAATTTATTTTAGTTTTGGTCTCACCATGCTTTAATGCCTAAAATACAATTAAAGGCCCTCATTGAAGGCTGAGAGAGAGTGATTGCAGAGGGAGCCCTTGAAAGGCCTCTAATAGGCCTTTAAAGGTCTGTTCGGTTATTCAGCAGAAAAGGCCAGTGCATACTCATAGCACAAGCACATAAGACGTCTCTTTCTTGTACTTGCAAGAATATGTGATTCTTGACTATCTTCCAGTAGCGCACCCAGGATCTCTGCCAGGGTGGAGGTTCAATTTTTCACGAAGGGCCGGGCATGCGATTACACGGTTGTTGCGTGTGTAAAAAAAGTAAATAAAATGCCAAATAATAGCAACATCAATGATGATTATTTTTATTATCTTTTGAACGTTTCGCAGAGACATTAGTGCCACATTCTTTTAGGACATAGGAGCAGTTACGGAGTGGGAGGGGTGTTAGGTCGGCCTCAGGGGGGGGGGGGGGTTACAAACCCGGAACCCCCCCCCAGTCGGTGCGCCACTGCTATCTTCCTTCATGGTGTATATGTGTGACTGCTACTGTAGGAAAAAAAAAAAAGACTGAGTTACATCCAACAGTGATGCAATTTATTAAGAGACTGCTTCTGGTGTGCTCCGTTATAAATCCACACACGCCCTGCAAACACATAAACAAAAACTCACCTGGATTGCTGATAAGTCAAAGGTAAATCAAATGACAAGAAACACGAAGTAAGAAAAACAACATTTTGGCTACAATGCGGAGGTGTTCTTGTAAACAAGGTCTTCATATAGAAGCTAAAATTTTGTTCCATTCTTTGTGTTTGATCAGTCTTTCCTCTGACTACCAATTATTGTGCGGACATTTCTTGTGCTTCCGAACAGCAAGTGGCACACCCGTAGCATTGACACGCAACGGGCCATTCAGAACCATCCCTGTTTCCATCTTTTCCTTGAGACTCATGATACGAGCTGATCTGATTATCGAACAGTTTCAAATGGTAAATTCTTGTGTGTCAATTCAAACGTTACTTTATTTGCATTCAAAGTTCTGTATACTCACACACCTGTATGTGCGTGAACATACAAAACTGTAAGGAAATTCTAATGGTTTCTGCCAATCAGAAATGACCTGCCGATTGTTTAAACTTGATTTCAGGACATCTGCCACTGGTTAAACCATTCACCAATATTAAACAATAATGGTTCAGAATCATTTCCTTAATTAAAAGATTTAACCTTGGCATACATGAAGCTGTCTGTAAACAGTCATGCTTTTAAAGGGTAACTCCAGCGATTTTTCAGTGTCTACTGATCTCAATAAAATTTTTAATATATATTCTCCTCGATACTGTAATAAGATATGTCAGGTCAGGCAAATGTAGGTCATTTAGTTTTCCTGCATATGAATTTTAAAAATTTTTAGAGGATTCTCATGCGGGCCACCCTGTGTTTTTGACGTCATCACCCCCGCGCTGCCTACCCGAGCCAGCGCACCTTCGAAAGCAAAACGACGATACTTCAGCGCTCAAATCGTCACTGTCAAGATCAGAAATGCTGGCATAACTCAATATATCGTCAGATGACCTCGCCACTCGGATTTCTTTGGCGCCAGTTCCACATTTATGATGACGGGAAGGATGTGACGTCACCACACGCTGCACGAAGCATCTACCCGTTTCGGTTTCGGTTTGAATACGACTTTCAATTGCTTATGTAAAATTATTGGTGCGTTTCTGAGCAAACGGAACCACCCTGGCGGTTACAGGACTATCAGTACCATTTGAAAGCATTGATATCAGGACATGGTGAAAAAAACTGCCGGAGTTGCCCTTTAAGGAACATGCCACAGTAAGGTCGTTAATGTATAATAATAAAATGAGCTCAAGGAGAAATTCCTGTGGCCCACCTATTTAACATCACAGATCAACAACAGCTGCTAAAATTATTGCAAGGTAGCTTTTGTAAAACCCATTGTAAGACGGCTTTTAGCTTGATTAGTTGTATAGCATAACTTCTTTGAAAGCCTACACAAATTACAATTCTTGACTTGGCTTTAATTATCAATTACGTCACAAAAAGCATGAGCACTATGTCGACTGTCGACAGCCCTTTACAAAACCTGTGCCAATACTTACCAAGATTACTTTTAGTAGGTAACACGAGTTGAATGCTCATATTTCGATACAAAGTGCTCCAATATCCCACACGATGTTTTAGTAAAAGCTCACTTATAACTTGAGACCAACACATGCAGTTTTTTGCTAATTATGTGGTTAAATAATAAACGTACAGAAAAAATAACAGAACTTTTTAGAGTCAGAAAAAGAAAGTAAACAAGCATGCAAATTTTTATCAAATTTGGTTCGCAAATAAATAAGGACACCTTTAAGACGCATGTCCCGCTCTGAAGGAAAACCTTGCTTGTCCTCCATTCATGGGAAATTTCACCTGAAGATAATATTCATGGCACTTATCTTTTAACTCTCCAACCCCCCCTCTTATGTGAAAGTTCAAGACAGAAAGCCAAAAATCAATCAGTGAAAAAAAAATCACCATGTTTATTGAAAGTACTCAGAGTAAAAGAAATCTGAAATACACAAAATGTGCTTGCTCCATGAACACTTCTCAAAGTTAACCATGCAAGATATACACTTTGCACATACTTGATGGCATGAATTTAATGGTCACGGCAATGCCCATTCACGGCAATGTCCATAGCATGCAGGAAAGTCCTCTCTTTGCTTATACGAGACCTGCTAGCTATGCTACTATGTGCCGGCTGTGTAGAAAACCGTTCCTTTCAACTGCTTGCAGCATACATCTAGTTCCTCCTTTTATCTTACTAAATTGTTGAGACGGCACAGAGTTCGCTGACAGCGTAGACGCTGCCGCTTTTGTCCATTTGTTCTCTCAGTGGCGAAAGGACCAGAACCATTTTCATAAATACGACGATTTTATTCCTCCTACACACTACTAGCATGGCCATGAACAGATGTCAACAAGGCGATGGTGTCCTCACAAACAAAGGTGCTTACGCAGCGCGACATGCAAATGTTTGATGGAAGCTGTTACAGTTGTTATTGCAATAGCAATTACTACTTAATATGTCAAAACAATTGGCAATGTACATTCAATATTTAAACACACTTGTATCTATGAAAGCATGCTAAATGACTTACAGATCAGTATCGAAATGGGCCAACTATGTGTCGTTTCAAGCACTATTTAACTTTAGATATAAGAAAATCACACAAGCAACAACACCGCACGTCAATCGTGAGCAAGCGTCAACGCACGACTGTACTTGTGTCCCGAGTGCCTCTGTGTCTCCTCCACTGGGCATGACACAGCACCTTTGATGCATAAGTCCTTGCGCACGCCTGTGGTCGAGGATTATGGAAGGATTAGAGTTCTGTCGGCGCATCTTTTACACGCATTCCGAGAGTGCTTTGAAGAGACCCCATGCAAGCATTGCGACCGTTACCAAGAAAACGTGGTGTATGTGAGGCAGAGTGAGGCACCAGACAGCTTCCTGCTGCGGTTGTATATGAACGCACATGCGTGCCCTTATCGAATAGAGGCATGGGAAATGACTGTTCTCCTTGGCCCCAATTAGAAAGGGATTGGCCAACATTTTTAGGGAGGTGAGTCGAGACCATTAGGCATACCCCTCATCGGAGTATCGTGCAGAACTTCAGTTCTCCAGTCAAAGGAAATGGGGAAAGAAGGAGCTGCAGTAGAACCTCGTTATAATGAATCCGGATATAACAAACTATCAACAATCAAACAAAGTAATCACAATTCCCCTTGAAATTTCTATAGATGAAATTGATATTGGTTATAACGAACTAATGGTTATAACAAAGTAATTACCACTCCCCCTTCAACTTCGTTATAACGAGGTTTTACTGTAGTTAAACGCAGGCTAAAGCCCTGATGCGTGTTCTAGAAGGTGAATCGGCAATCCCATCTAGAAGCAGTTGAGAAGTTGATGCCATCCAGCGTCACCTGGGCTGCCTGATCTTATCAGGGCTGTAGATGACTGGATGACGTAAGAGACGGCAAACCAACACTAGCAACAAAGTTCGCAGTACTTCCCGTCAAGCTGGCTCAAGCTGTTGGAGGGAAGTTTTCAGACCCAGACTCTTGAGAACACCATCTCAGCAACTGCATCCATTTTAAGAAGTGCTGCCAGTTCTCCTGAAAGAAGCCCTGCCATTGGCTTCATGGGACTTGTAGTTGCTACCCCGCCATCTATATGCTGTCTCTATCCTTGTTTTTCTTGGGTACGTTTTATTTACCCACTGTAGAGCATATCTCTAAATGTCAAATTTGATCCGCACACTGTCCTAATCTTGTATCCATGGTTAATTGTGCATTACATTTATTCAGTTGTCGCCAGTTATTGATACTGTGTGTGTGTGGTTAGTCCTCTTTCTTTTGCTGCCACTTTTGTATTCATTTCATGTCACTGTCAGTTGAAAAATATTTTAAATGCAAAAACAACAAAAAAATCTGCATGCCTTTCCATACCGTAATGTGAATCACTACAAGGAAATAAATATATAAAGTGAAATCACGCGTCGCTCTTGGTGGTGGCTTTTGAACCTGCGACACCATGCCCCGATGCTGACCGTCTTACATACTGACCCACACGCTCACACTCGTGTAAAATGATTTTATATGGGCGCATTGTACCAGGGGTACAAGAATGTAAAATGAACCCTTGGCAGAATAGAAAGCCCCCCTCCAGGACAATACGTAAAGCCGACATTGACCGTCGTACCTGCTGGAAAAATTCCACTTTTGCGAAAATTTGACGCCAAACATGCCACGTACCAAATACAATACACCGATTGCAGAAAGCGCCTTCTTTTGAGCGATTCGATGCATTGACTACAGAAAATGCTGTGCCGAAGACACCAGACAACAACACTGCAGGGGAATCAAAGCAAGTGCAGAGACTAAAAGCGCACGATAGTGGGCCTCGTTAGACAAAACAAGTGCACTGCTCTCTTCTGCACATCATCAAACAATGAAGAAACGGGAGGTGGTTAGTGCAAAACACCTACACATCACTTAGACAACCCTAGAAAATTCTGCATGTTTTGTTGTTTGTTTCTGCTTTCAACCCTGACACCTTCACCATATTTGCTTGAGTACAGGATGACCAACTGGTTTGTCGTATCCCGCCAATGACTTTGCGACAAAGCGTACAGGTGCCGTAACATGTGGTTACATTGAAAAGACGTGGAATTCATTCTAGATGCACGCACTTGCAATGGGCATCCCACACAAGAGAAAACAAGACTATAAAAAACATACATAGTTAAAAAGCATGCAAGCACATGTATAAACAAACACAACTTTGCTAGAAAAAGCAAAGAGCAAAGCAACCGCACGCATTATCAAAATATTCACTATCAGCATAGACGGACATTATTTAAAAACAAGTGTGACAATATGCTGAAAATACAACAGAAAGGTGCACTTCAATTCTACACAATGTCACTGCAATGTTGGAAAATGCACTCTTAATTAGTTTGCAAGGCAACTGTGTCGTAAATACTTAAAATGCTCGACAGATGTTGCAAAACATTCGCGAATGTGCCAACACAGGCCTGCCCTACATCAACACAGGTTCACCAGAAACTTGAGAACATAACAGGGAGTTTTCGAATAGGAGCCCCACAGAAATGGCATTGAGGCCAACATGCATGCGCAAGACCCAAACTCCGTTTGGGTTTTGTGTTGGGCACGCTATTTCTGAAACTTTGCGGGAGCCCCAAAGCTTGCCCAAAAGACTGCCCAAACAAACATGGTGGCGGCCATTGAGGCAATGGTTCTAGCCTAGGACCAAAATAACCCGATTACTGGTAAATTGATGATTCTATTAATCATGAAATGGTGGCGTAAGCTATTGCTTTCTTCCATCTCATGCATACAACAAATATTGGCTGTAGACTACCCTTGTTTTTAAGATCAGTTGTCAGGCTGACAGCTCCTAGGCTTACAACAGGTGGCTCCAAGCCGGAATGCCTTTGCTCATCGTGGTAAATGATTTAGACTCGCAGAAACTGCGAGGATTACAACAAAGTTCATTGCCACTTCACGATCTAAATAACAGTTTTAAAGACTATGTGTATGAAAGGTAAATACCTGAATTAACTTTCAATTTTTAATTATAATAGCTTGCCTTTCTGGCCACCTTGTCACTGTAAGTGCAAAACGCACACAGAAAGTGAACAATCCAATTGAAAAACTCATGCTGCATGGGTGACCAAAAGTTAGTACACGCAAAAGCACTTTGGGGCGCCAAACTTTTGGGACACCAAACTTTTAGGGCGGCTATTTGAACACTCCCTAATACCTAAACGTTTCTTTTCTAAACAGCCTCTTACGAGGACTCGCCATAATGAGTTTACAAGCTCAGTGCACATGCAGCACTCTCGCAACAGTGTCTACTAAGAGTTACATCGCTATGCACTGTGGAAAGAGCTAAAATTTGCAACTATTTGCCCGTCTCTCCATGGGCAAAGCACTCAAAGGGGAAATGACGTACGATGGAGCTTGCGGCAACATACATGTACATGCTTTGATGTCGCCTGCAGCTAGTCACAAAACTTTGCCACCCCGCTATGGTATAGCTTAATATGCTGCTCGAAGCTGGCACAACGTGGCACTTGCAACGATTCCCTCTGAGCCAAAGAGAGCATCGTTCACTTATAGTGATATATGGTCCTCCTGCTTTAATATGCGAGAACACAAGAAACAAACTTGGCTAGCAGAGGCTAGACAGCAACAAGTGTGTCGACATCAGCAGTGAAGTTTGACTCCTAAAATAATGCTTTTGCACTACTTCAAATATTCTCATCTCTGCTAATACAGAACCCATTTGAAAAATACTTGCAGTAAATGAATGCTTCCTACGGGGCATGCAGCATTTTACAGTGTTTACCAAAAATTTGCTATGTTGTATGATACAAGAAATGCACAGAAATGAAGGATGGTACTCGGCACACATTCAAAACAATCTGTCCCCCGCAAATCACCTGAAAAGACTGTCATGGAATCACATTTTCTTGGCATTGCAATACATTTTAATCTGAAGTTCCTCAATTGAAAGAATGTCTCTGAATAGACGAGTGGCGAGGTAGCCCGGAAAACCATCGTCTAATTAAGTAAGCAGAAGGCTTGTGGGGTGGGGATTCGGAGACGGTACAATTCCCACTGGCAGGGAAAGCGAATCTCTGCAGGGAGGATGATCTCCAGTGAACCCAAAAAGCACTCTTCCGGTGGCATCCATACACTGCCCAGCAGGAAATGGAAGCACCGTGAAGGGTATTTCTTCAAGCATCATTGCAAGCAATTATCACAGCAAGCCATCGCGTCTACCAGTTGTGGTGGTCACTCAAAAGGTGAGTGAAGCCATGCCAACTTGAGCCAGCAGCAGTGAGTTGTGTAGTTTTTGCAGCGAAGCTGTGCACCTCTCGTTAGTAGGAAAATTTAGTAGGAAAACACAAAGCCCCAGGTTAACAACTGACGGCAAATGGTATACCTTTCTTTTCAATCAGGCATACAGCATAGTGCTCAGTATTCGTTTCAATAAAGGAAACCACTGAACAAGCATCAAAACAACATGATGGATGATAAGGTGCCTGCAAATAATGGGAACACCCTCCCATGTGTTGCCGGTAAGATTAGGTTGCTGCTGCTTTCGAAAGGGCCATTTGACCTCATTTCGAAGCCATAGAGTGAAGTGTAAACCGCCAAAGAGGACTGGTTGTCATTTGTCGGGGACAACTTTGGATTGAGATGCTACGAACCCAGTCAACCAACCATGCCGAACAAATCGTGCCTGGATTTGGTCTTGGCCAAGAATGAGGCAAAAATGGTAGCGGAACCAATCGCGGCCTCCCACAGCGACGACAAAGCAATCGATTATCGCTACTATTACCCTGAAGTAATAAACACCCCTTTCAGCACGTGTGGGGCTTGAGACAGCTTCGCTTGACATTCACACTCACAGGACAGGATGGCAGCCAATTTTTGAAAGACGATAGTCTTTCTTGGGCTAGCTAAACACGAAAACAAGTCTGTCTGTCATTCGATTCAACCGCCCAGCCAAAACTGACTCAACAAGGCAGTCAAAAGCAACCTGAACTACAAGCACTGGTGGTGAGGGGTCATACACATCAACATTATACAGAGCGAAGGAAACCTCGGGCCTTTTTGAGGCAAAATATCTGTACATAACTATAACCCGCAGCATTCACTTAATTAAGAATACACACTGGACTGGTTTTTACATGAGTAAATGAAAAATCAACGCATTAGAAATGGTGTCGAAGAGGTGCTATGTGTTAAGCCAAGAGTTATAAAAGGTCCCACCAGATGGTGAGAGAGCAGGGCGAATGTGGAAAATTTGAACTGAGTTCAAAAAACCTCCATTGCATCTATTATGGGAGGAGTGAGAGGGGAGGGGAATAACAGAGTGGTGGGAAGAGGGAATGAGAGGGCGTTATGTATCATCATCAGCCTGTCCACGCCCACTGCAGGGCAAAGGCCTCTGGTCCTGTGCTAACTGTGACCAATTTATCCCCACAAACTTCTTGATCTCATCTGCCCACCCAACTCCCTGCCACCCCTTGCCATGCTTGCCTTCTCTAGGGATCTATTCTGCTACCCTTAATGACCAACGGTTGTCTTGCCTTCGCATTACATGCCCCACCCACGTCCATTTCTTATTCTTAATATGTCTTATGTCTTTAACACATCTTTGAATATGTCTTTAACATGTCTTTGTTCCCTAACCCACTCCACTCTCTTCTTGTCCTTTAAGGTTACACCTACCACTTTCCGTTCCATTGATCGCTGCATCGTCCTCAATTTAAGCTGAAATCTTTTTGTGAGCCTCCAAGATTCTGCCCTGTAGGTGAGTACCGGTAAGATGCAGCTGTTGATTGATTTGTGACGTTTTACGTCCCAAAACCAGCTATGATTATGAAATACGGTGTAGTGGAGGTCTCCAGAAATTTCAACCACCTGGTGTTCTTTAACATGCACTGACATCGCACAGTAAAAGATGCAGCTGTTATGGAATCATATTTTCTTGGCATTGTAAAACATTTTAATCAAAGGTCTCTTAATTGAAACAATATCTCTGAATACAGCTGCTATGCACTATTCTCTCCAGACACAATAGTAAGCTACCATTCATTATCTTAGAATGCTTGTCGAATGCACTCCACCCCATTCTTATCCTCCCAATTATCTCAGCCTCATGGTTTGGATCAGGGATCACTGCCCTGGCATAAGTAGACATGTTCACTTACTACTTCCAATGCCTCGCCATTTATCTCAAACCACTGCGCTCGCCCAAGGCTAATGAACATTGCTTTAGTTTTCTGCATATTAATTTTCAGGCCCACCACTCTACTTTGCCTGTCTAGGTCAGTAATCATGCCTTTGCAATTCGCCTCTCGAGTTACTTAGCAAGGCAATGTCATCAGCAAACCTAGGTTAACGAGGTATTCACTGTTAACCCTTACACCCACTTGATCCCATCCAATGTTCTAACTACCTCTTGTAAACATGCTGTGAATAACATTGTAGAGATTATGTCCCGTTGTCTTACGCCCTTCCTTATAGGTATTTTGCTGCTCTCCTTATGGAGGACTATGGTGGCTGTGGAGCTGTTGTAGATATCTTCCAGTATTCTTATGTAATGCTTGTCTACGCCCTGATTCCGCAATGCCTGCACGACTGCTGAAATATCGACCGAGTCAAATGCATTCTCGTAATCTATGAAGGCTATATATAGGGGTTGGTTATACACCGCGCATTTCTCTATCACCTGACTGATAGTGTGAATGTGCTCTACTAGTTGAGTAGGCTTTATAAAACCCTGCTTGTCAATTAGGTTGACTGAAATCAAAGGCAGCATGCTCTCTGTTAGTGACTGCTTTGTAAATACCTTGTAGATTACTGACAGCAAGCTAATCAGCCTGCAATTCTTCAAGTCCTTTGTGTCACCTTTCCTATGGGTTAGAATGACATTTGCATTCTTCCAAGATTTCAGTATGCTCACAGTCATTAGGCATCATGTATACAGGCTTGCCAGTTTTTCCAGTATAATGTGCCCACCATCCTTTAAGAGATCTGATGTTATCTGATCCTCACTAGGTGCCTTTCCAGTTTGCGTCTCTTTCAAAGCTTTCATTACTTCCTCTGCCGTTACTGGTGAAATTTCTACTTCTTCTGAACTACTTCCTTGTTCAGTATTATCCTGGTTATCACAGGCTACTGTAGAGATCTCTGTAGAAGTCTTTGGCTACTATAACTACCTCATCCCTATTTTGATGGCATTACCTTGCTTGTCTCTAAGGCGCATACGTCTGATTTTCGCCTATGCCTAGACGTCTCTTCACCGGTGTCAGGCTCCCTCCATTCTTCAGAGCATGCTCAATCCTCTCCATACTATGCCTCCGTTTGTCGGCTGTCTTACGCTTATTAACTTCAAAAGCTCCGCTAGTTCTATTCTGTTGGTAACAATAGATACTGTCATGCCTCGCCGTTTTCTAATCAAGTCTTTCGTCTCCTCAGAAAGTTTGCTAGTAATCTGTCTAGCGATCTTACTTCCTACTTCTATTGCACACTCCGTGATAATGGGTGTGAGATTATCACTGACTTCCCGAGAGCAAATGTGTGCTTCCTCTGTTAAGGCTGAACATCTGTTTTGCAGCGCTATCCTGAATTCTTCAACTTTCCATCTTACTGTTAGTTCACTGACCGGCTCCTTTCGCACTAGCTTATCACGGTCTCTCCTCAAGTCTAGCCCAGTTTGAGATCTCACGTGCCAGGGGCACCAAAAGACAATCGTTTTTCGACATCATTTGCAGCGAAGCCAGTGAATATGCGGCCATTTTTTTTTTATTTTCTTCCTTCCTAACCGATTAAGAGGTGTGGTAGATATATTTTATGGTGGAACGACCAATGAAAATGTTGCAATTGAGGAGATCTGTGACCACGCCCCAATTCCTCAAGAAGCGAATCTAGGGAAACCAGGGTACGCAAGCACGGCAGATTACCATACATTTCTGTCTAGTCTCTTGGTCAACATGGCATAGAAGCAGGTCAACAAGCATCACCCCCTAGAAGTTTCCGTGTGACTTTGCGTTGACTGGCCAACCTAAACTTAGCTGTTCGTCTAGTTGAGAAGACTCCTACCAACTGCAACATGGTTATCAGAACTTCAATCTCAAGTTAGCTCAACCTGCTCAAGAGTGCCTTCAAGAACTGACTCCCGGAAACACCAGCAATTAAACTCCGCCGACATCGTGGTCATGCCAGGACTTTGCGATTTCTTGGTTCCGATCGTTGGGGACTCAACTCTTCCAGTCATCTCACCTATTCCGTCTGTTTCTGCCTTCAAGCTTTCACGTTGTCAACCATTGTAAATTGGATTCTTGTCAACTGTTAGCTTTGATTTACAGCCTGTGTTAATTTTCTTTACCTGTTTAATTTCGAGATACTTGCCTCTTGTAGGCCAACTGATTCATATTATGTGCACGTTTGTTACTTATTTGCAAGTGTTGCATTGCTTTAGTTCATTTTGCAGCATTATTAATAGATTAAAGTTTGTTGTTTTGTTTTCAAAACAAGTCTCTGATCCCCCTGCTTGAGTAAAGAAAAGCCCAACCTGCTGTCATTCCCTACGCCATGTTCCCATGGCAGCTTGTAACAAAGACAGTTGTCCACTGCTCCCAATGTCTGACCATCGCAAATGCTACAAAGGGGGGGAAAAAAAAAAAGGACACACCTATGTTTAAAGAAAAATGTAGTGACTTGCACAGCAATAATTACAGTGTTAAAAAAAGAAAAACACCTAGTGAACAGAAGAAGAGTATTCAACCCACCCGCACCACTGAGAAGAACCACTCCAAAAAACAAGATATCGCACATCTGTGCAATGGCTGTCTTCCAGTTCACAGACATGCTCCACAATATCATACAGCATCTGTTATTTCCCTTACATGCTAACAAATGCAACTAAAGTGATGCATACCAACCACACATGACCTCTGACAGTGCTCTACAACCATGATTCCCATAAACACTCATCTCACACAAATAAACGAACCGTTGCTTTTTTTGAGCTTTGTACATTCGTGTAAGTTGGCCAAAGTAAAGTCCATGGGACACGGATCATTGTGCAGAAATCAACTCTTGCAAAGCCTTGACGTATGCACTTTTAAAGGAACCTGCAACGTGTTTCCAGGTAATCCACAATGGTGCATGAATGGTTACAGTGCTCGCCTGCAACCACGAAAGGCGCGGGTTCAATCGCGGCCACAAATTTTGATGAAGGCAAAAATGCTAGAGGCCGAGGCACTGTGTGATCCCAGTTCATGTTAAAGGGGTCATTAAAAGAATATAAAGATGCCCAGCTGTAATTTTCTTTGCTTCAATAAGCATTCGGCATACTGATTCTGAAATATTTCAATGCAATATTTAGTGCGAGCAACCAGGCATAACTCAAGACATAGAAGTAGTAGGCAAGATAAAATGTAGCGATCAACGATTAGTAAGGGCAAAGATTGTACCTAACCTAAAGAACATAAGAACTAATTTAGTTACTAGAAAAAAGGCAAGCCTAGAGGTAACCAGAGCAAAGAACAAAGAATTTAAAGTTGCACTAAGAAACAGATTTGATGCATTAGATGAAAACGAAGATTTAGAAGTAGTAAACAAAACCACAACGAAAGTGATCTTTCAAACAGCGATAGAAGTCGGGGGTAAAATAACAAAGCAAGATGTAAGCAAGCTGTCCCAATCTACCAAAGACTAATAAAAGATGCCAGCAGATGAAAGTGACTTCGTCAAAAGATAAAACAGAATTCGCAGAATTATCAAAGCTGATCAGTAACGCCAAACAAAGAGATGTAAGGAACTTTAACATGAGAGAAATTGAGAAAGCAGTAGAGAAGTGTACCAGCATTAAACCAGTCGAGAAGAAACTGCAATTAAGAGAAAACAATATGCATGCGATAAAAGATAAACAAGGTAACATTATCAACAACTTCAAAGAAATAGTAAAGGTAGCAGAAGATTTTTACTCTGAACTGTACAGCTTTCAGACAGACAATGCAACCTTAGTGGAAATAAAATCACAGGAGGACATTGAAATTCCATGTATAACCACTGACGAAGCCAGAAAAGTCGTCAAAAGTATGTCCCGTGGTAAAGCAGCAGGTGAAGACAGCATAACAGCCGACTTGATCAGAGACAGAGGAGACATCATATCTGAAAAACTTTGCGTCGCTCTTCACGAAATGTATCAGGACATCTAGTGTACCACTCAGCTGGAAAAACGCTAATTTAATCCTAATACACAAGAAAGGTGACATAAAGGAGTTAAAGAATTACAGACCAATTAGTCTACTCCTAGTAATGTACAATACACAATACGAAAGTAATTTCCGATAGGATAAGAGAAACACTCGACTTCAACCAACCAAGAGAACAAGCTGATTTGAGGAAAGGTTACTCAACAATGGACCACAGCCATGCTATCAATCTAATAACTGAGAAGTTCGCTGAATATAACATACTTCTTTATATGGCCTTTATAGACTACGAGAAAGCGTTTGATTCCACAGAAATACAAGCAGTTCTAGAACGTTTGCGTCGACAAGGTGTACCTGAGGTATACGTGCAAACCATAAGTAACATCTACAAAAATTGTACAGCCACACTACTCGTACATGAAAAGAGCAGAAAAATTCTAATCAAGAGAAGAGTGAGAGAAGGAGATACAATCTCCCCAATGTTATTCAATGCATCCCTAGAAGAAGTGTTAAAACGTCTAGACTGGGAAGAAAAGGGAATTAGAATAGATGGAGAATATCTCAGCAAATTAAGGTTTGCAGACAACATTGTGCCCTTTAGCAACGACGGTGACGAACTACAAAACACGACTGAGGACCTCAACCGGGAGAGTCTTAAAATAGGACTAAAAATGAATAGGCAAAAGACAAACTATGCTCAACAGTCTAGCTGAGGAACAGGAATTTAAAATTAACAATGAACCCTTAGGATGTGTGAACAAATATGCATATCTGGGGCAGTTATTAACAGGGACGTCTCTGTACAATAAGAATGGGATGGGGTGCATTCGGGAGACATTCCCAAATCATGACAGGAACCTTGCACTGTCACTAAAGCGAAAAGTATTTAATCACTGCATTCTCCTAGTACTGACGTACAGTGCAGAAACATGAAGGATAACCAAAAAAAAATCACGCATGTCCACGAAGTGAACCCTGACGAGCGGGAGAAGCGCTGGGGAATGTTCGGTGTTACCGTAAATCACCCGTGACATTACCCACTCGTGCAAGTAAATCAGTGACAACGCGTGTGTATATTTACACACGTGTTGTCATTTATGCTCCTGGTCTTTATGAGGTTCCTGTGCTCCCACGTTGTAGATCGTGCCGAGTTCCGGATTACTTTTAGTTAATGCGCACGCTGCTAATCCTTATGGTTCAATTACGCACAAGGGAAATCTTGCACCGGCACTATATTGCAGGTCCAGATCCAGTGCCTATATATACGATGTGGCCGGTGAACGGTTGTGCAGCGCGAGCAGTCGGTTTTTTCAATCGAGAAACTCGCTAGCAGACGCTGCCTGCGTCAACGTTCTCACGCGGGCGAGGGTGCATTCCCGTTCCTTGCGAGTTGGTAAAGCGTTCATCGCAGAAAGAGCGTTTCCTTAAGTCAACGCGTGCCGTTCGCTCTCACGACAGCAGACGACACTGTCTGTGTGCACTGCCTGCGGGATCTGCCCACACATGCACACACACACGTCTGACTGCACTGCCTGCAGGATGGGCTCACACCCACACACGGCTACGACGAGGGACGGCAGACAAGGCTCGGCCCTAAGGTGCTTCGCCCCTATGAGAGAGCGCGCCGAGAGCGAACGCGGTTTATAGTTGTGGCCCTCTAGCGGTCTACTATCAAACTAGAGCATGTGCCAGAGTGGAGCGAGCGCAGCAGAGCCATCTAGTGAGCGCCCCAAGTACTAGCGCAGCTACGGCACAACGTCGCCTACAGACAAGCCTCGACCTTAAGGAGCTTCGCCCCTAAAAAACGAGACGAAATTAAGGAGCACACAGCGTACAATGGAAAGAAAAATTATAGGTGTAATGCTATATGCCAAGAATATGCCAAGCCAAGCGATCGCATGTAATTTAGTTTTCATGAAAATGAAATTTAAAATTTTTAGCAGATTCTCATGTGGGCAACCCTGTGTTTTTGACGTCATTACCTTCAATGCTGCCTGCCCGAGCAGACAGGTAGTCTAAAGCAAAATGGCGGTTCTCCAGCGCTCAACTCGTCGCTGTCAGATTCAGAAAAGCTGGCATAACTCAACACATCATCAGATGCCATCGACGCTTTTATTTTTAGAGATCCAGCTCCGTAATTCCGATGGCGGGGAGGTCGTGACGTGATTGTATATGCTGCATGAAGCATCTACTTGTTGCAGTTTTGGTTTGAACACATCATTCATTCGGTTATTTAAATTTATTGGCGAGTTTCTGAGGAAACTGTTCCACCCTCCCTGCTACAGGACTTCCAGTGCCATTGGAAAACAGCCACATCAGAAAAATCACCATATCAGCCATATGGTGAAAAAGTCACTGGAATTGTCCTTCAAAGAACCCCAGGTGGTCAAAACTGGCTTTCTCTCTTTTCTACTTCTTTCAGTCCCTTTCCCCTGGCCCCCACAAACGCTTAGCTGTGCTCCCGACATGGGCTGCAGAAATTAACGTCCTTTCCTTAACTGAACCACAACCATCATCATCATCCCAGCTGAATAGGAGCACCAGCATCGACTCCCGACTCTAACCACATGGTTTGGCACTTTGTGTTCTCAGCACCGACTCTTACATGGTCGGAGTGGTGTTTCAGGACATATGTTGCTGGCCAATGGCTCTTGTTTCATTGCCAAAGGCGAGGAAAAAGGGGAGGAGAAAGAGAAGCAAGGAGATGATGATGATGATGAGAAAGAATGATTGAGTTGTGGGGTTTTATGCACCAAAACCACAACATGATTACGAGACTCCGTAGTGGAGGCCTCCGCAAATTTCGACCACCTGGCGTTCTTTAACGTGCACTGATATTGCACAGTAGACAGGCCTCAACGATTCACATCCATCGAAATGCAGCCCCGATGAAAAAGAAGATGGCAAAGTAGAAGAGGAAGAAAAGACAATGAATAAGAAGAGGAAGCAGAAGACAATGAAGAAAAAGGGGAAGGAGACAAAAAAAAAAAGGAGGAAGCAGAAAAAGCAGAAAATGGAAGAAAAAGAAGGGGGGAGCGGTGTGAATGGAAGAAACTGAATAAGGAATGAGAGAGCTCGCAACAGCGCGTAGCTTATGCTGCCAATGTGCAGCGTCCTCGGCGCAGGCCTGGGACTTTCCGCACCAGGAGTCATGCAAATGTGAATTGCACGACGAGAGGGTGCTTAAATTCAAAGCGTGCTACCTGCTACAAAGGGCCCAGCCATGATTTATTGCCGTCAGTGACAGCGTCAACGTGTGCGGCTTTGTAAATACACACACTGCCTTACAGGCCATGTGGATTGTGCAAAGGGTGAGAGAGCTTTAAGGCTGTCCAACCATTACAAAGCTCTGCACCATAATTCACGATCATCTGTAGCAATGGCAGTACCAACAGTGGCCTTTTATCTCGTGAGCATTCGTGCACAGTGTTGCCCAGTTTTGCACTGGGCACCATATCAGGTCAACTGCATAACGCGTGCACTCTTTAATGCTGCCCAACAATTTGGAACTGTTATGCCACAGTCTGTTATCAGCAACGGCAGTATCAATGGTGGTCTTCGATTGATCGTACTCACAGATGTAGTTGCATAACTGAAAACGTTGCGCAGCACATGCATAACGCTGTGTGAAGTGAGGTGCTATGTGAATTGCACGAGCGGGCACCTTAGAGCAGCCCGCCAATTACGATATGCTAAGCCACGATTTATTATCTTTGCAGCAGAACGAACGAAGTCACCTTGCATTAGCACAATATATATAGCTCCACGCGCACCATCTTTGCAGCAGAACGGACAAAGTCACTTTACATTAGCACAATATATACAGCTCCATGTGTCACACCATATGAATTGTTCAGTGGGTGGACACCTTGCACTACCAAACAATCAGCTATGCCACGACTCTACAAAAACTGGTCGACTGTTGTGTTCTTGACAACGCCTGTAACGCGGTTGCTTTAGTGCTATCCCACCATTACAGGAAATACCACACCACTGTCATCCTTAGGCTGCCCATAGCTCAAAGACATTCAGAAAGTGTTGCAGGTTTACCCTTCAACAGAAGCTTTCAATCTGCAGTAGTTCTTGGACTATAGAGAGATTCATTGAACTAGAAGCAGCGCAGTCTTATCTACCGTGCACTGCAGGTATCGTGTCCCGCAAACTTTTTTGACCAACTGTACAGTTCAGTTTGTTTCAAGATTCGCATGCTGAAGTTATTGAGTGCATCCTAACTACGCAGCAGCAGCCTCGAAACTTGTTTTTTACTCCAGGATAAGCCCGCATAACATGCACATTGTCGGCCGCAGTGCTGCGACACTGCTGAATTATACGGAAGAATCAGTCAGGCAGGCGTTCCCTTTAGAAGTGTACTGCACTGTACTTACGATGACGACCGCAACCTTTAGGAGAGAAACCATTTCTGCAGCACAGGCAAATCATACGACAAAGAAGAGCAAGAATAAAACAAGTACGAGCAGATTACAAACAATGGCCGCGTTGGGCCGAACATGCAGTGCCACTTTGGTGGCACTTGTGATGATCGTACACTGCTACTTTTTCCGCAGTGTACGTCCCTTTCCTTGACTTCTGTCTACGTCAAACGCGAGGAGTCATCGAAAGGTCTCTGATGAGTGTCTGGCCCCTGCAGTCTTAGAAACAGGCGGCATCGCCTGCCTTGGAAACCAGACTTGGAAAACTTGCTCGGAGCAAGAATGTGTCGCCTGGCAGGGGCCTTGCCCAACAGAGTTGTAAATCTTCGTCGGAGGGGAAGATGGGAGGAGGGGGGGTTCTTTCCGCCAGCGTGCTTAGTTTCTGTAAAAGAAAAGCAGTGGATTTGTAATGTCAAAGATGGCATCGAAGGCCTGGTTTTCACTAAGCGGTTATCGACATTCAAAACTGTCATTTGCATAACCGTAGCACCAAGTAGTGATGGAACCCAATTTGGGTTTCTCAAAAAAAAAAAAACCTTGTCGTCCCGGTTCGTGAATTAACTTTGGAGGAATACCTTTCCCAAGTATGTTGGCCACGCAAAGGCACTTTAACTGTCAATTAATTTAGTAGAAAATGTGGCAAATTCAGGCAAGCTGTCAGGCACAGCAGATTCGTACAAATCACGGCGCAGATGCACACACACAGATTAACACAAAAAGAAAGTGCCTTGTCTGTATGTTTGTCATGCTAATGAAAGAACTCAAACAGGCCCATTCCTGAAATGCATTAAAAAAAGGGAGAAAACTACACAAGACAAAATCATAAGAAGTACATGGGACAGCAGATGAGACAAGGTAGGAATGACGTCCACCAGTTTATCTATGGCAAGCACGTGCATGCTGCACTACCAAATCAGCCTCGATTTAGTAGCCCATGTGACATTGTCACGTGATACTGCCACCACCTCTTTTGGTGGAATTTTTGAAATAGCTAGCTGCGCAATAGGCAGTTTGTAATATCAAATTACTGGGGAAAGAACTGGGCACATGCTGTTAGTTACAGTTGAACCCACTTATAACAGTACCTGTTTTAACAATACATCAGCCATAACGATAATGAGCTGCTGCACCATCAAATTTTCTGTTTCCTGTGGTGAACCCTCTTACAACAATGGCCCCATTACACTTTATAGCTTATAACAATGAATTCTGGCTGCTGGGTGTGCCCTGTGTCGGTGCCAAGGGCTAATGGAACCTGAAATCTTTGAAAAGAAAACCTCTGGACACCGCACACTCGCTATTCTCCCTTAGAAAAGGCTGCCCCATTGCCACGCAAAGGAAACCAGCTTTTCAAAAGGTCCCTTCAGGGGTATCCCTGTCCCTCTTCCATGCTGCCACCCTCCCAAACATTAGTGCCCACCCTGAAAAGGAAATTCAAAGAACAGTGGTTCCAAAGCTGCCTTTGAGGAACATTCAACTAGCTTTCACAGAAAGGCCTCAGTGCTATCCCCACTGGCCTGTGGGGGGCAAGAGGGTTAAAGCAGCACTGCTGCAGGCAGGGATGGGACCCTTTCATTGCAGCTTAGGGTTGGTTCAGGGTGTTAGCTTCGGCTATTGTACAGTAAAACCTCGTTATAACGAAGTTGAAGGGGGAGCGGTAATTACTTCGTTATAACCATTAGTTCGTTATAACCAATATCAATTTCATCTATAGAAATTTCAAGGGGAATTGCGATTGCTTCGTTATATCCGACAGTTCGTTATATCTGGGTTCGTTATAACGAGGTTCTACTGTAGTGCTATCATGATGTGAAGCATAGAGTGTGGGAAAGGGCTTTTTGTCTAGTCATTTCCAGTTCCAAGTGAAAGGGTCAAGCAGACTAAGCACCATGTCGGCACCGCACCATCCTTTTATTTGTGTGTGTCGCACAGCGGCTGTGCACCAGTGGACTGAATAGTTTCCGAACTTCTTATGCACCGCTGCAAACACATTCAGAGCGGTACAGTAGGACCAAACTAACCTTTCACTTCTTTTATTTTAAGGAGTTTGCCCCGTCGGAAGGCTCAAAAGGCTTCCTTCATGACGCACAACTTGTTGCCGACAAACTCCGTCTTCAAGGGGACGGCATCCCCGCGGAGGCCGAGGAGTTGCTTCTGCCTTCGCACAAAGTCGGCCTTGCGGAAGTGGCGGAAGCAGATGCGCGGACTCTGCGGCCTGTTGCGCTCGTAGTCGATCGGTAACCGCTCGTCCCACGTTGACATGAGCCCCTCGTTCTCTGGCAGGGCAAACAGCCAGAGGCCGTCCTTGTCGCTCGTGTTACCGGACTCGCAGCCGCGTATGCTGCAGTAGTACGTCTTGTCGGCGGCCTTTCTGCTGCAGGAGACACAAAAAAAACGTGCGCACTTAATCTGCACGTTCACCCTGTACACTTGGTATAATTAAGCTTAAGTTTAATATATTCACTCTTCCTGCTTACAGCACAAGAATGAAGTGCTGGCTTTTGCAACTTCTGTTATCTTTTAACTATATATTTTTTCATTCTGGTGTTCTACGCACCAAAAAACTGATACAATTATGACAAGAGAAAGCTGAGCAAGTTGGTAGAGATTCATCATGAAAAAGGGTAACGAGTGCAGACATGGAAACAGGAGAAGAGGAACACAAATGCAGACTTAAAGGGGTCGTGAAAAGAATACGGAGATGCCCGGTTGTAACTTTCACTGCTTCAATATCCGTTCGACAAGCCGATTCCGAAATACTTCGGTGAAATATTCAGTGCACATTTAATAACGCTTGTTAGAAACCCCAGCGTTCTTGCACTCCCGAAATGACTATGCGATACTAAGGGCCGGCATGGCACTATTCAGTGACGTTGCGGTAAGATATTCTTAAGTGTAAAGGTATTTTTCAGTGTAGAGATTTTAAGTGTGAAGTCCCTGAATGGAGGCAAGAAGTCATGCTAGCATGTGTGTCACAAACGTTTTCTCTTCTCCTTTTCTTTGACGGTATTTGCGCTCCTGCAGTAACAACGATCTTGTGGTCAGAGTTACTGCAGGGATGTGGTGACAACACACAGCATCAACTCCCTTTACATCGGTGGGTAGAAGGGGGGCTTTCGTGGACAAGCTACAACGTAATTCTAAGGAACTCAATATTACATTCCAAGAAAGAAAATAAAGTAATATGCTGTCTTTTGCGAGTTTTGCTAATTAATCCTAATTAGAGAATAATTGATCATTTAATTACTCAGCAGTCAGTCATGTTATATTTTTATATGAATAAGGAAATTGTTGGCTTAAAATGCATGCGAAACTTGTTTTTGGTTGCGTTCATTTCATGCGGAGAAAAATAATACTTATGACGTTGGTCCTGGAATGCGGCACGTTGAACAACCCGTCGAACATCGTAGTGCCTTCACCAAAGTGATCGGTTATGGTCATACTTAGCATATTGAGGTTAAGTCAAGACACGTTGACTATGCAGAAGGTTCAACTGATGCTATGCGCAATGTATCTTGCCCTTTCTTTCCGACTAGTCCAAAAAACTGGCAAAAACAAGTTGCGTCCACATATGTGGACGTTGCGCCTGAAGGGGATAAAATTGGCCCTCTAACACTTTTCTTGCACCTTTTTTTTCATACATGGGTCACGTAGACAGATGGTTTCGTATATTTTTGGCACAAATGAAACAACCCATATCAACTGACTCAACATTTTAATTGCGCAATAAATTGCCAAATCTCTGCTGACCACATCAACACACGGTGGCGCTCACCACAAGTATTTGTGGTGAAAATGATGACATAATGTGCAAAGGTAAAATTACACGTGGCCGTGGCACCACATCGAAAAACAGCACGGTATTTGGTTTCGTTTTGCTCCTGCGTGAATTTTCACTGAAAGCCAGAACTTCAGAGAAGCCGATAAGTTACAGCATGACACAGTCAGGCTTCACAGTGTTTGTTGCTATGGTAACGGCGTCACCAGTACACTGGAAAGAACAGGCAACCATGTTATGCAAACTTCCCCTATGTCGGCGCTTCGAGCCAATTCCATTGGCTGCACGTTATGTTGCACGCAGCAAGTGAAATTTAGAACTGTGCGAAATTCAGAGTGTGAAGTGAATTTGAATATTAATGTTCTGAGTGTAAATCAAATGAAATATCTTTCTAATAATTTTTTAATATTTCTTTAATTATACCATGTTAAATTGTGGAGAAATGTACTGTTAAACGTGGGCCAAAAAGAATGGTTGCACAGCTAGTGTACTCCCACAGCTGTACTCTAGAACATTACAGACAAAGCCGACGTTATTTCCCCCCACCACACCATTCCCTTACCCGGGAGGAAGCTGTCGCATGGCGGCAACTACAGACTAATTCCTTCCCATGTCTCTTCACCCTACACCTCTTTCATCCCACACAATATCCCTCATACTGGCCCTACTGTGGAGCGCAGCCCACAGTATATCACTGCACGTGGGAATGCCCATGTCCACCGGGCTGTTCCGCTATCCCATCGCCATCACATTCCTCCTGGGAGACTGCGCTGACCAGCTCAGCGCCGCAGGAGCAGCGTCGGCTGATCCAGCGAGCACGTGGAGTGGCGCGAGCGAATGGGGCCCTGAACTAAGGGCTCCACCCTACGAGGAAGATCCCTCATTTCGTTTAAATAAATGTTTTCTCTCTCTCTCTCTCACAGCTGCATTCCAAAGTCCTAAAGAACAGTCCAACGGAGAGCTGTGTAACAGAAAGCTAACTTCACTGCAGTAGGCGAGTGTTAACTTCACTGCTGTACACAGATGTTAGCTTCACCACAGAACACCAGTGTCAGCGTCCTCGCAGTGCAAGAGTTAACCTCACCGCTGCACACAGGTGTCAGCTTCGCTGTAGTACACGAATGTTAACTTTGCCACTGCAAACTGGTGTCAGCTTTGCCCCAATAGACGAGTGCTGGCTCCATCTCACGAGTGTTAGCTTTGCTGCAGCGCACAACTTTGCCACAGTACACGATTGCTAGCTTTGCCACAGCACACCAAATTTGCCACAGTACACTTTTGTTATGCAGAAAAGCGTACTACATTTGGGAATGGGCCACTTGTCATGCCGACATAGCATATTTCGTTCTTTAATTATCAACCTTAAATAGCTGAAATAGTAAAAGTTAAGTGCTAATTGAATCAAAAGCAAACACTGTTCGAAATATCAAATATTCACACACGCCTGGTGAAATGCAGCTGCACAAACCTACGCAAATCGAGTTGAGGGTCTGCATTTTTTCACCTGTATTTTGAATGTTGTCGGCTTAAAGGGACTGTCTACTGCTCGGCAAATTTTTTAAGGTTGTCGTAAAAATTGGCAGATCGTGCGCCATATTTACGGGAACGAGCACGCCTTCACCCCACAAAAAGGAATTAGGTTTTTAATTTTGCTCTGAAAGTGGTGTTAAAAATGCCGCTAGCGACACCCAACAGCGTGTTCGTCATTTTCCAAGTGTACGAGAACCAGCCCACACAGCCATACATATTCTGCTAAAATACTATTATGTATGTCTTACAAGCGTACTTCACCCTATGAGACACCTTGCTATAGCGTGCAAGAGCAATTTGTTCTTTTTTTTTTTTCTGCTGCTTTCGGGGTGGCGCGGGTGGCGCTGCCTTCAAACTCGTCTGCCTGCACAGGTGCGTAGTACTGCGCTTGTCATGCATGTGGCGCTGCATGTACGAGGTGCACACCCACGCGCCGACTTTCCCTCGCCTCTCCTCCTCCTCGTCACCTCTGGAATGTCGACCTGGAAACTGGTTCCTGTAGAGAAGAAGCCTCCTGCTCCCGAAAGGGTTTCCAGGGAGACGATGACGCATCATGCGCGGTAACCATTGTTGCTGGCATGCCTACACTAGGAAAGGAGCGACTTCGTAGACAAAAAAATTGTGTTTTAATAATTTCTATTCAGTTTCTGGAGAAACCACTGCACGCTGGGACACTTCGAAAGGTACGCTTTCTATTGAGCCAAAAAATGAGAGAGCGATGAAGGACGGTAGACGGTCCCTTTAACTTTGGACTACGTGCTCTACTGCCGTCATCCTCGCAGCAATTTTTCTGTCTGTCCTTCAGTGTATGCAACATGCAAATAAAAACTGGTGCTTTAAAAGTGTCAGTGGGCCTTTTTAAAGCTCCTCAAGGTCATAAAAGTTTTTAGGACAGCTGTCCTTTGTTAGCTTCTTTTTTTTTACAATAGGGTGAGGCCTGTTTATTTGGAGAGTTACGGCCGTGCCTGTGGAACTGGGACGATTGGTCAGAAATCGGGAGTCTCCCTGGTGAACTCGTAGAGTTGACAGGTATGCAGCTAGCACAGCTCAACGCATTGTTAAATGACATTTGAAGTTCTATTCTGGTGCCAATGCCATATGTACATTACAAAGGGGCAGACAGTGCTGTCATCGTAGAATATGCATGAGGCAGCTAAGCATTTCAGTTTTTATACACCATTTAAAGGAGCCTTGCAACACTTCTCTGAATACTGTCAGAAAACGGTGCCAATTAGTCGTAGAGGTTTCTATGTACATGTGTGTCTTATTATTGCACTGCACCCGCCAGGGAATTCGCAATTGGTTTTCAAACACAGTTGGGAAGGACATCCTCTTGTTTCAACATATGACATTACATGAGGCACCAACAAAGCCGCCCGAGGCAGAAATAGCACTAAATGATTTTCGCGACTGCTGAAAGATCATCAGATATGCTTTATTTGCTCAGTTTGAATTCGACAAATAAAGTGTGCATACCTCTCTGTCACAAAAGTCGCCTTCTGTCTTTAATTATGCTGCGCATGTATTCTTAAAACGTAGTATGGAAACGGTCTTTTCCACGAGCGCCAAGTGGAAACGTGCTTCTGCCGAATTTTTGTATAAGAACGGATACGAAAGCTCAAGGGTACCGTCTTTTCGTTTATGCTTTGGTGTTTTAGATATCCTCTTGGAAATATGATCTGCCTATGTCTCAACATGGCTTGGCCTTGTGAAGCTGTTGTTCTCCTATGTAATATTAAGCGGCTTGTTCTAGAACGTGGAGTCTGAACCGCACGGCACCACCTCTGAGCTACGCGAGACTCAAGGATTACGCGGGTGGTGTTTTGTGTATGATTTGATTGTATAACGTTCAAGGTGACCGCTAGCGTGCTGTAAGCCAGGGTGGCAACAAGTGCTTACGTGAGAAATGTTTTGTGTATTATTGAATTATCTCTCTGTGAAGGTGACCCCCAGCACAGTGTGAACTACGATGGCAACTAGTGCGTATGAGTGGTGTTTTGTGTGTGCTTTAATTGTTCACCGGTGAAGGTGACCGCTAACGGAGGATGAGCCACTACAGGGCAACAAGAGTGTACGTGCCAGATTCGGGCATACATCGGGGCCGCTGAAAGTGAAGACAAAGAGCCCGAGAACTTATAAAAAGGGCCCGATGCTGCCCTTGAGCAGTCTGTTCCGGGGTCGAGAGAAGAACGCCGAGCAGCTCCCGGGGTTCAACGCAGCTAGCACCACTTCCAGACACCACGCCTTGCCGGTCACCGGGGAAGCCCGCCACTGACTGCGTCACGCCGTCTTCAAAGGTACCTCGCAAGAGTCGTCGGCGGGGAAGAACGGTCACTGCGCCCGGTCTCTGTAGGTCGCTTTGAGTTTATAGTGGACTGCGGACTCTGTTTTCTGTGCTATTGCTGCTAGCCCAGTTAGTTGATCTTGTTGACAGTCGATCGTGTTGTGAGCACTTGTCGAAATTGTCTTGCATGCCGCTTTTTGCTACTATTGTTAGAGACGGTTGTTCTTATGTAGTGTATCGCCAACCAGTACAACCTAATATCATTATGTATCTTGCTTTTATATCTTATTAAATTGTTTTTGCTGCTCGCTTGGATAAGGCTCTTGTCTCGTTCACATAGGCCACTGGCGTAAGCCAGTCACCAGAGGCCCAACCCCTCGTGCCACCTCTTGGGAGGAGCTAACGCTTCAACCCCCCGAGTCGTGACACTCTCTTAAACAAAAATGATTAAGTCAAGCGATTTAGTCAGTGTCTCATGTGATGACATCACTTGTTAAAAAAAAGAGTGGGCACTTTCCCACTGTGTTTGAAGCCAAACTGCAGATTCCCTGGTGTGTCCAGTGCAATAATATTTGGCTCACATGTTCTCAGGAGTCCTCACGACTGACCAGCACTGCTTACTGGCTATGCTTAAAAAGCGTTGCACACCTCCTTTAATAGTTACGTGAAACAAGTGACGATTTTCCAAGTAAAATGAACACCCCTACCTTTACGGGACTGATGAAGATGTTTTACCTATCTAATAATTCTTCACTGTATGCGCCTGTCCGATACCTCACACCCACAACTGCCACCGCGTCATCTATACGTTGCGCTCATATGTCTGCAATGCGCAAACTTGGTGACAGGCCCTTTAAGGCTCACAATATGCTAAGCAAGCTCTGTCACTCTCACATATCACCAAACACTACTTAGAATTGACAGCGAAACAGAAAGAAAATAACACCAACTTACACAGGCTCCACAACTGTAACGTCATCATTCCACGCTGTGTACTGAGCAGGATTTTCTAATGGCGGTGGCACATAAACACGTGTCTGTGATGAGGAACGTTTCGGATTGTCCTTGTGCTCTTTGCCGGCTGTTGTGACTTTCTTCTTGGGTAGCTCCTTTTTCACTTTGGCGGCCTTCTTTCGCAATGGAGCCTCGTCAGGATCATCAACATCTTCGGAGGACTGCGAAGAGTCTCGGGACCTCCGTAGGCGGCGACGTGAACGTAGGTTCCTAGGGCTAGGAGGCTTGGTGTAAAAATCTGGGTCGTTGTCAGAACAGTCTGTATCGCTGTCCAGCATCTCCTTTAGCTGCTCCTCAGTTAGCTTCCTCACTGTAGTGGAGGGGGAAACAAAGAGGAAAGAAATTTTGTCATGGCTGTAGCCTGAAACATCAGCACTTAAATTAACAGCACAGGTCACAGGAGTCAGCAACTTCAGATAAGCAACCTTAGCAATGTCAGTCTTAATGGAGGAACTCAGTGTCTTGAAAAATAAAAAGGCGGAGTAGATGTAGAAGGCTTTGTCAGAAGCTCTAGGAGTGCTTATGTGCTAGAGAATTTTACATAATGATAACGGAGAAATCAGACAATTACTAATAATTCAGACTCCTCTTTTAAAGACAGTGACAGCCCGGGCAGTCCTCCCAGTTGCCAGAAGGTTTTCCTGTCAGTCGCAATACATGAAAGTTTATATAAAGAAATTCTGGAACTGATCCAGTGTAACGGCACGGAAACACATTTGTAATATTGTCCATGACAGAAGATTTATTAGCTTCTAGGTTCCGCAATAAGCAAGGCATTGCAGCACAAGAAATGCAATATTAACAGTGGCAAACGTCACAAAATATACATAAAAAGAACAGACACTGGGGCTCGAAAACGGACAATGAAAATAATTATTAAAATGTAGCACAATTCCTTTTGTACTAGTTAGCACTGCATTGCTGATTGCGATCTGTGAAACAGGTTTCTCAACGTCTGCAATTTATCTTCAGAATATGGCAGGGCCATTTTAGATGCGAAGCAGCTTATGGTCGGAGCTATGTCACTCTCGCCCTCCATCCATCCATACGCCGTGTGGTGTCCACACCCGCACTGCGCATGCGCATCCTCCTCCCCCTCCTGTCCTTGTCTCATCTCCTCTCCTCTCGGCATTCCTCCTCTCCTCTCCGAACAGTGCGCGTTGACTATGGAAATGCTCTTTCTTCGATGAACGCTTTACCAGCTCGCAAGGAACGAGAACGCGCCCTCACCCGCGAGAGACAACGCTGACGCAGGCAGCGTCTACTAGCGTCAAACTGATGAAAATGCGACAGCTAGTCAAACCGATGCAAATGCGGTGTGCACCTCCCGTGCTGCTTCGCATCACCTCATGGTCCCCTTTAGCGGGAGATGGTGTAATTTTTTTCATGAATCTGGATGGCAGGCTTGGGAAGGAGTAATTTTCAAAATCCCAAGATTCACATGCAAGTTGCCCTAGCACATTAGAAACACAAGTTGTGAAACCAGTGCTCCTTCTTTAAAAATCCTATTTTTAGCTTTAGCGGTATTGTACCGCACAACATTCTAAGGCATTTGATTGTGAATTCTCTTCCGCTCAGGTGGTACCAAAACTTAATGCAGTGCTGCGCTGTTTCTTCAAACCTGTCCCAAAGAATGCATGCGTCACTGTCATGAAAATAAAGCAGGCAACTTTCTAAGTGCTTTATTTTACACATGTCCGTAGCACTTCACTACATTTATAGTACGAGGCAGTATCACAAGCATGAATAAAATCAAGGCTTCGTTCTTTAAAAGGAAAGGAAAGGAGAGTGTGGTAAACCAGGTGGGCAAGCAAGCAGTGATGTTATGTTTTGAGCAATTCTGTGCTGGTTGACTGATTCCTGAGGTTTCACGTCCCAAAACCACAACATGATTATGAGTGACACCACTAGTGGAGGGCTCTGGAAATGCCGAACACCTGGGGTTCTTCAAGGTGTGCTGCAAACAGTACACAGGCTTCAACATTTCACTAATAAAGTTATTCTCTCTCTCTCTCTCAACATTTCACCTCCACCGAAATGCAGCCACCGGAGCAATTCTGAGTACATGAAAAGAAGCCTTAGGAAATAACCCTCTGTAAGCCACTACATCGAGTGTTTGAGTATGCTTTGAAATTGGTACTATAAAGCTATAAAGGGACCCTGCAACACTTTTTGAACATAGCCAGCAAATGTTGCCAATCAATCATGGAGCCTGTGGACACTTCAGCCAAATATTGTTGCACTGCAAGCACCAGGGAACTTGCAATTTGGTTTCAAACTACAACTGGAAAGCACCTGCTTTTCTTTCAACAAATCATGTCAACAGGCAGACACAGAACACGTAGGGGATGGAAGAACTACCACTAGGAGTTTCGTGGACGCAGTAAAGCTGAAACTGCATGTACGTGATTCTGCGCACAATCACAATGCAACCGATGTCCTCACCGTGCTGCTCATCGCCTGAAAAATCAAACCTCATGCAAGCAACGGCTCCAGCAATGTACCAAGCGATGGTTCCCCAGTGTTGCCAGCTACTGCCTACCAACGCTAGGGTTGATGCATGCAGTAATAATTTATAGTCAACTGTTCAGCTATGCAAGGTAACATTAAATAGGTTTGAATGTACTGTACTAGTTATGTTTTCTTTTGGTGTTCAATGATTGTTGACAGGTCAATTACAAGCGCACTTGTGTGAGAACCGGCAGGACGTCACTCATGTAAACCTTGCACCAACTGCTTGCAATTGGGCGTCACTCGCACGACTTCCGGGCGATGTGTGACCATTTCTACACTGCCAAAAACCTGAGCAATCAACCAAGAAACCCGTAGCATGATGGCCCATTTCGTCACATATCGCGTCACTCGTTGCAGTCACGCACGAAAATCATACACATGCAATTTTGGCTTTACTGCAGTTGCTGTTGGGCACCACTATGTTGCCATAGGCAACTCTGGCTGCACGTGTGGCATCACTGAGAAAGCACGAATAATGGCACCCATCGGGATCAAAGAATGAACCTGCTCAGACCGTGGAACTGTCATCAAACAACATAATAGCACCTGAAAATCCTTACCATACGCCTAAATTTAAGCATGTGGGCCTCAGCACTTTACCTCTATCAAAACGTGACCACCAAAGCGGGGACCGAACACACACCAAAGGTTGCATGTCGTGTTGATTGCCCTTGTCTTTGTGCATATTCTTTGGAAAGAGAAATGGCCTGCAATGTTGTTGAGCTTACTGCAGCCTTTTCTTTTTTTCAGTGGTCTCGACAGAATCTGCATGGCCATTTTTGTGGTTCATTTTTATAACAAGACTATTCATGTTGGAAACTGAAGCTTGTACAGCAATTTTCTGTCTGTCCGATCAATTCAAGGACGAACTAGTATGTTTAGCAGCTGCCGTTTGGACAACAAGCAAATGTTCCGCAGATGGCGCAATAAGGGAGCCCCCATGAAGTTGCCAATGCTGCTGAAGATGGCATCACTGTGAATTTTAACATTACGCTTTAAAAAAATAGATTACTGAATTCCGTGCGAAACAGTCTTTCTTCTACCACATTTAGTGGACTTATGAGCGCTAGTTTGTAAATAAAAGAGGCGCTGTGGGGCACTTTCCTTACAACAAAGTGACTACAAATTAGTTACCTTAGGAAGGAAATGCACTGCTCTTCTACTTCCTTGAAAACAGTAACGAACCACTACTTATAAGTGTTTTAGATTAAAGCACCGTTGGTGTAGGTCACCAGATCGCGGCACCAGTACAAGAGGCAATACTGGCACTATCGCATCGTTTTCTAATTTCGTGTGCGATCACATTCTTACAAATGCGTGAAGGCAAACAGTATCTGAACCGATCATTGCGAATTGCAGCCTTCATAACACGATAACTCGTTGTAAATGCCAGTTTTTAGTCATTGAGCCGCATGACCACAGGAGAACGAAGCTTATGCGCATCCATACCCTACCCATCATTTTCATGCCGGCTGAGCCGCCCTGCTGACAGCTCTCATAGACACTAGTTCCCTCGAGTAATTATTGTAGGGAACACCGTAACTTGGGGAACCAGGGGAGAAGGGGGACGGAGACCAACAACGGCTACGTCACAGTGACGTGGTCTCATGTCCACCTGGCCCAGCTAGACCAGCTCAGCTGACCTGCTGGACGGCCGCGTGTGACAACAGTCCCGACTCCTCAGAGTGCTAGCATGCTAGGCGTCCAGCGTTTGTAATGCACAAACAACGACGTACTAGCCAAACCCCAACGACTTGCCATGCTACGTTCCTGCTTGACACACAATGAATTGCAACGTATGAACCACAGCGCTAAGGTTGTTGAGGTTTCAAAGCATGCGCGCGGGTTTACATTTTGCCGCCATGCTGACCATACCTCTCCTTCTAGTGGGTCTAGACTCCGCTGGCGTGGACTCCATCGCTAGCAAATCAACTACCACGACTCGTGGTGCACCAGACGTTGTCTGAAGGAAGAGTAGGCCTTCGTTCTTGCAGGATCGGCAGTACCCTTGGAAGCCTCACCACAGAACGACAACGGCCCACAACACCACTTCGTCGACGCCGTGGAACGTTCCTCACGTGACCTAGGGACCTAGGGACAGAATTGCCTAGGGATCTCTTGCCGTGCACCATAGACCACTTTACCACTTTACCATCGCACCGGTGGCCACTGGTAACTGGTGTATGGTCGTACGTTGGCGGATTGGTTTACGATCTCGCATACCGGGCAGTGTAAGCCGCGGGTTCTTCAACGTGGTATTTCAATGTAGAGAAGTGACTCTACAAGGTTCTACGACTACAGATGCCGGTCCCTGGTTGTGTGCTTACTTGAGATACGCCAGGGGTTCACCGAACTTGCTGCAAAAGTCAGTGGCGCACCGACGGGGGGGGGGTTTCGGGGTTGTAACCCCCCCCCCCCCCCGAGGCCGACCTAACCCCCCTCCCACTCCGTAACTGCTCCTATGTCCTAGAAGAATGTGGCGCTTATGTCTCTGCAAAACGCCGAAAAAATAATAAAAATAATCATCATCATTGATGTTACTATTATTTGGTGTTTTATTTACTTTTTTTACACACGCAACAACTGTGTAATCGCATGCCCGACCCTTCGTGAAAAATTGCACCCCCCCCCCCCCCCCCCTGGCAGAGATCCTGGGTGCGCTACTGCTGCAAGTTCACCGAACTTCCAGAAGTTCAACGGTCGAAGCGCTTTCGACACGTGGGAAGCTGCACTGGGTTCGATTCCCAGTGAGCGAGATTCTCCTAAAAAGGAAATTTGGTTCTGAGTGCACTGACTCCATTGCACTCTCTGCTTTCACTCCCCCTACCCTTCATTCCCTAGCTACCTTTTCTCCTGTGGGTGCTTTGGTTGAAGTGTCACACGCCAAGCACCAGGTCGAGGTATACCTCTCTCGCCATTACAAAACAGGACGGATGCCCAGCAGCACTGGCAACGATGACCGCAGTAGTGGCTTCCAATGCAGGAGTTATGGGTTCGATCCCTTCCGAGCACTCACCAGTTTATCTAATTGAGAGAGGGGTACTCCACCCTGGTGCCCGGTAATTTATTTATTTATTTACGCATACCTTACAGGCCTCAACAGAGGCATTGTGTAAGGGGGGCGAAATACAGAAGTGAAAGATAAAAAAACAAATTGCAAAAACAGCAATGTGGGTAATGCCCCTTGTTGAGAAGGTGGCCCCTCCTTTTCCCTGTGAGTGTTTCGATGACAAAAGTTTCTTTCGCTGGCACTGGTTTCGGCTGAGGACTCAGTTGAAAGAGAGTGTTTGAAATGGAGAGTTGAAGTTTGGATAGGAGTGCACGATAACTTTCTCTCAGCTGAGCAGATGGTCACATTATTCTACCTGGTCAGAGCATGCCAACGGGATCTGAATATGCTGGCAAAACATAATCCAACAATAGTCGAGTGGAAGGTGACCCTGTCCAGTTCGGACCCAGCAGTGCAACAAGCCCTGGTCAAGCAAGCCGGAACTGTGGCAGGAGCCATTGGTCATCTGGACTCGAAGGCACAACCACTAACAACTCTTAACATGTCACTAATAAATGTTGCTCTCTCTGTTACTTGAATGGCTAGCCGCATGTGCCCCTAAAGCTGATACAGTTAAACACGCACCATGTGAAATGGAGTGACACATGGACATGGTTTAGTTTGCAATAAGAACGGATTGGAATGGCGATACAATGAGACCTAATCGAGCAAGATACAAACATGGTTACGAATGCACTAAGGTCACTAAGATTAGAAATGACAAATGATTAGCTCAAGCAGTAAGTTCTGGGTATGCTCTGTGCACCACTGTTTTTCACTCACTCCAGTCAATCATGCCTATATGAGAGTTATTCAAGAAGTAAGGACCGTATTCTTGTAAAGAGAGAGACAGAGAGAGAAAGTTTATAGTTGAACAGACAACGATAGTTATTTTAGATTTATCTTTATTAGCAAACGCTTTTGTGGCAGATTTAGTTTTGTAGAACCCTTGTCCACTTTCCTGCTTAATCGCGTTAAGTTTCGAGCACCTGTCATAACACTGCACCTGCTTCTTTGATCTATCTGCACAGAAAATCGGCGCCTGCGAATTGAATTGCCAGTTCAGAATGATGAGAATTCACAGTAATGGTCATGACTTGGGGTGCTTTGGTGCAGAAGATTGATGTGAACTGTTGTTTTGTTAGCATAGGATACCTTACGTCTTGACAATAACAAAAGCAACCCAGGTCTGTTTTGCCAATGGCAGTTTGGAAAGGCCTGTTCACTTGATGTTCTTTCCTTTTTGCGACATCACATGCTCTAAAATCGCGTAAGTAAATAAGAGCTGCAGAATAATGAATTTATCCGTCTTCATACTAGCTTTGCGTCTCCTATTGTCAACAAAGTCACACTTTCTGTTTCACATCAATAATTTCATCAGTCTGAATAATGGGCCACCATTTTTAAAGTACTCTCGTCATTCTCTACTCGCTGCTTTGGATAGTACTGCATGACTATAAACTAGACACAACTCTCCATGAATTCCGACAGCTGATGATCTTTGCGTACAAAAAAAAAAGAAAAAGAGTCCCATCACACATTTCAGTGAGTGGTAAGCGCGACAACTTTTGAGGGCATTGTTATCAGAGTTTTCTTTTTAGCGAGTAATTACTCGATCCAAATGACAACATCAGTGGCTTTAGAAGCATGCATTAGGTAGTGCCCTGCATATGTTGAACGCTGCTCTTCATTTTTAACTATGAGCAAATGGCCCTTACTTTTTGAATAACCCTCGTAGAATGAACATTTCGTGAACCACAGACTGGTCTTCTATGCACGACAATAACATGACAAACTGCTTGTGTCTTTCGAACATGCCTTCTGTGTTACCCGCATATTGGATTCCATTAACATGCAAGGGTGCAGCCTTTACTTTTCAATACAGTACTGTTACTGTGCGGAATGCAACATGTACACTACCAATAGTCGAAAGGTGCGCGCCTGCTCATTATCGCTGGTGCATGGCACAAAGCTTAGCCTTTTAAGAATGTGGTTAAATTGTTTGCCTATACAACATTTCTACATTAGATGATATAAATGAATCCATTCTGCCTTTTTTTTTTTTAATTTCCCTGGGAAGTTACGCATTGCCATCCTCGTGTCAAGTTCTCCTAAGCGTGATGCAGGACATGTCACGGCTCATAAGTAACTACGCCATGACCTTTAAGTTTTGTTTTCAGAATGTAGGCGGGAACACACATATAAGGTGAGTGGATCATTGAGAAAATGCAGGAACTCCCTTTTATGGTCAACATTTCATGAAATTTGAGAGACCACTGGAGCTATGTTCTTTTGTACTGCAACTGCAACTGGTTAATAGCAGCTTGATCACCATAAGAATGCTGAACTCTCTGCCACCCAGAAAGCTCCATGGAAATTATGCCATTTCTGCAAAAATGAAAAAGCAAACCTGAGGCTGGGCTGCCATGCATATGCACTAGCTATGTCATGCTTGTGTATAGCTGGTATTATACAGGACATGCATTGATTGACACACATTCTATAAATTGGGCTTGTTCATTGGTATGATCATGTTGGCATTGAGAGGATTAAGCTCATCTAACCGTTACATGGAATAAATACAGATAAAAAAATAACAATCGATTCCTCTGACAAACTAAAGCAACAGGGGGCATTGAGTCGGAGACTTAATGAAATGGATATTTCAACTTGTGACAATCGTCAAATGTACTTTACCCTTTATTTGCACTTCTACTAGTGACAGGAGACTTCTTACCTATAATCGAAATAGCACTATATAGGTGGTTGTCACGCTTATGTCGCTTCTGGCCTTTTTTCACAACATAACAGCAGCACTTTGTCAGGTCATCTGATATATGATATATATATGAGATATGCAGACTGGCATTTGTGGTAGAGACTACATCAAGACAAGTCCAAAAGAAGTTGGTAGAAACACGTTGTGCTAACATGTTGGAATGTGAAAACACTGAAAACGTGTAGTCAGCTACATGGCTGTCACAGAACACCTATAACCGAAGTGTTGCATGCAAGTGTACACACACTACGCATACATTAAGTCAACTGAACTTAAGAATAGTGGATGAGTGCAACTTGTTTGCCAAACCGGGTTGGATTCCTACCCAGACCATGCAAGACATTTTCTTTTTAAACCATGAATCGGCTTTGTTTGCATGTACCTTAATAAATTTCACATTGATGGTGGTGCTTAATTATTTATTTTTTGGTTGAGGTCACATCAGTGAACCAATGTGACGTCATCCATAATCACAATCGAGACGTCATCATATGACGTCATGTGGTGTCGCCACTTGGTCACATGACTTTCGGTATCATTTCGTGTTTACAATGGATGCCGAATTTTTCGATTGATGGTCCAACCAAACGCCGAAGTCACTATGCGGCACAGGGTGAGGCGCGGACTCGCCCTGCCAGTCGAATATAGCGCGGTTAGCATCGGTCGGCTCTCGAAGCCAAAAAAGACGCCTGAAGATCCCTAGAATGATCTGACAGAAGTCCCGCCAAAGGCGCCACTATCGTCGCTTTAAAAAATCCCTAGGCAAGTTTCCCTAGGTGCACAGGAGATTATGCAGCGCTTCCTCTAGAGGGGCGTTGAGATTATGCAGCGCATAGTGCCACCATAAGGTCGTGACCATAACTATGCACATCATGGTAAAGTAGACCATGAACATGCGGCTTTTCCCCAAATGTTAAGTGTGACTTTTATAAGCCCAAGCAAAGTCATCGGTTTGTTAAACGTATTTCAATGTATTTAACCAGGGGGCAGGTAACAGCAGCGCAAGACGACTGAAAAGTAGGAATTAAATGTTTCAAAAACGAGGCGCCATCGCTGTGGATCACCCTTTGCAGCGACCAGTATCGACGCACTTGGGTGGGCGTACAGCAGAACAGCATGGCACTGACGGCGACTTCAAGTACGCGATTACGCAATCGACCCTACAATGCAATGATTACTTCTCGCAATTCACTGCCCAGGGCGGCACACGAATCAGTGTGAATGTGGTGCTCAGCATCACTTTGGACTCACGTGTTCCCACATAGAAACGGACCCCATGGTGATCCACATTCCCGGCACGCCTACGAATGTTGCAGCCTTGCGCTGCTACGAGAGTACTGTTCTAGCATTGGTGGAGTGTTTCCAATATCTGCAATCGTTGTACAGTACCAGCAAGAGCGCTTATTTCCCTTTCAGACTAACCAGGCATCTGTAACGCGTACTTTTTACAGTTAAAGGTCTTTATTAGGTGGGAGAGAGTGAGGACCGAGAGGCTTTAAGGCCGACTTAGCTAGTAGTTTATCGTTATGCAACATACTCCGAGCTTATAAGACCGGTTCTGACCATTCACGGCGGACATGCGCCGCCGCAACTTGTGAACACCAGTAAGATCAGACGTAGTCATAGCACCGATATATCGAATTATTAGTTATAGCTAACTAAACACGAACTTGTTAAACGTCATTTATTCCTCTTGTTAAAAAGCGAAACGCGAAAATTACACGGCTCGAGCGAAGCTCAAAACTCGAAAGGATACAAGTCAAATGAGTTCTGCGGAAACCCGCAACGTGGAGTAACGTTTATGACAGGGAAAATTGGCATCCACCTGTTTTGTAGCACAAGGCTACAAGGAAATCCATACGGATTTCTCGTAAGTGAACGCTTCCTAGAGGCCGAAAAATTCGTCCTGGTCCGGGTTTCGAACCCGGGACCAACGCCTAACTGGCGATCGCTCTGCCAACTGAGCGTTCATTTATGAGAAATCCGTACGGATTTCCTTGTAGCCTTGTGCTACAAAACAGGTGGATGCCAATTTTCCCTGTCATAAACATTACTCCACCTTGGGGGTTTCCGCAGAACTCATTTGACTTATGCCCCGCCACGGTGGTCTAGTGGTTATGGCACTCGGCTGCAGATCCGAAGGTCGCGGGATCGAATCCCGGCCGCGGCGGCTGCATTTCGATGGAGGCGAAATGTTGAGGACCGTGTACTCTGCGATGTCAGTGCACGTTAAAGAACCCCACGTGGTCGAAATTTCCGGAGCCCTCCACTACGGCGTCTCTCATAATCAGAACTGGTTTTGGGACGTTAAACCCCATAAATCAATCAATCAATCTCATTTGACTTATATTGACGCCCTTGGGCTTCGAGTTGTCGATGGATTCGCCCTCGCGCTGTTAATCGCTAGCCTCCTGGTTAGCTCAGTTGGCAGAGCGAGCGCCCCGGTTAGGCGTTGGTCCAGGGTTCGAAACCCGGACCAGGACGAATTTTTCGGCAACTAGGAAGCGTTCATTTATGAGAAATCCGTATGGATTTCCTTGTAGCCTTGTGCTACAAAACAGGTGTATGCCAATTTTCCCTGTCATAAACATTACTCCACCTTGGGGGTTTCCGCAGAACTCATTTGACTTATATTGACGCCCTTGGGCTTCGAGTTGTCGATGGATTCGCCCTCGCGCTGTTAATCGCTAGCCTCCTGGTTAGCTCAGTTGGCAGAGCGAGCGCCCCGGTTAGGCGTTGGTCCAGGGTTCGAAACCCGGACCAGGACGAATTTTTCGGCAACTAGGAAGCGTTCATTTATGAGAAATCCGTATGGATTTCCTTGTAGCCTTGTGCTACAAAACAGGTGTATGCCAATTTTCCCTGTCGAAAAGGATAGCACAAAAAGAAAATATTGAAAGACAATTCACCACATTTTTTGAAGTTGTGCAAGTTAGACTCATTAAGAGCAAGTAAAATAAAGCGCGCTTACTGGCTGTATCACCCACCGATAAGCAGAAAACCAGCTATAAATTGTATGGACATGACCAGGAGGCTGCATGCCTACTTGGGGACTTGGGAACAAAACTGCTAAATGTGTTTTAGTATCTGGCATTTTTGCACGAGCCAGATGAACATTTCGTTAGACCCAATTTTTCTCTACTGATACAAAAATAGCGGACAGATAACCAATTCATTGTCCTAATGCTACTTTGTTATACCGAGGTTACAGCCATCACTAATAGCTAATCCCATGTACTGAATATTTCATTAAAAGCATGTTTTTATAGCAGCCTAAAAATGGCTAAAGATTTTCCGTGCACACCACATATACATGTACCTGAGGGCACGGAGGAAAGAAAACAAGGATAGTGCAGTGAAACATTCTCGAGTTCTGCAATTTTTTTAGCACCCAATTCTTGGCCAATACCCCACGGTGGATGCAAGCCCCAGATGTTCAGGTGAAGAAGTAACAAAGTAACGTTGGCCTTACACATGATCACCATGCCAGAACTCCTGGGTAGAAAGAACTAAGCTGCACAGCTGAACAAGCAAGTCCCGGAGGCCATATGTCGTGCTGATAATTTGGAGAAGTATCAGAGAAAACTGCTTCACAGCGAGTCTTGCTTTCTGAAGCTGGCAACATGTCATGGTCCTCTATTTCGTTGCTTTTGGTGATGCCACCAAAAGTGTTGCCTTCTGTGCACACTGAATGGCTGGTTCATAAAAAACAAGCTAATCGTTTCATCACCGGACATGCGAGACTTCATGCAAAGCGACACTGTTGAGCAAGTGGCCAATGTGCAAATGGACGAGTGGCTGATGGGAACTTTTCACAAAAGGAAATATTGGAAAGCTAGAAAGGTTACGGAAACAAAGCAGTCCAATTTCTACAAGACATATGGGCATATTTACTGACCTTGATCTCCGAGCAACTTGCACGTGTCATTAAAACTACTTCTACTAATTGTTTTCACTACATCGACATATCTCACCTGTACAACAGGTTACCCAAACGGACACATTACACTTTCTAAATAACTCCATTCACTACAAGCGTGAACGGCTTCAAGTATTCCTTTATTCCTAGAGGGATAGCCGATTGGAATAAACTGGCCAATAATATTGTAATGTGGGATTCTTTAACACTTTTTCAGGGGCATCTTCGTGAAAGGCATTTTGCCTGCCAAGACTGCAATAGACTTGAAAATCACTGAAATTAAGTTTTACTTTTGATTCTATTTGAAGCACTTCTGTGAAGAAACTTTTGAGGGCAGTTCCCCTCTTTTAGTATTTATGGACTTGTGTGCTGAGGCTTGTACCATGCTACTAAATTATTGCATAACATCACTGTATTCATAAGTAAATGTCAAAATTGTGAAAGTGTGAGAGAGAAAAACAAAAAAAAAACACATTTCGGACAAGCTTCATCTCAATTTATTACATCACAGCCTGCCACCAATTTCATTATATTTCTCACGCTTTGTTCTCCTCGGAGCAAGCAAACTATGTACATCAACAGAGTCGAACACGAAAATGACAGGTTGAACGGCGGCTGCAAGTACAGACACCCACTTCGCGGTCAAGTTAACGCACTGAAGGGGGCATCAGGGACTGGGTGAAGAGAGGGTTCAAACTGGACGACCAATACAGTATGCACACACGTGCACACACACATACATACATACACAAATGGGCTGCTATCGGCAATGGCACACACACACACTCTTTCGAAACGAACAAAACGCTCGGCTTCAGTCATTCGAAATTCAGTCATCGAAGAAACGTTTTCGCACCGTGAAAACATACACTCCAAAAACAAAAGAGCTATCACCACAACACTGACCACGACAGAGAGGGAATGGTCTTTCTTTTATTTCCCGTCAAAAAAAAGAAGACAACACAAGAGAACCGGAAGCCCGGGCGGTCCATTTCAGCATGAGACATATTTTGAGAAGTCCCGACAGTCACGACCAAAACTCGACCCAATCTCGATGGATGCAAGCCATGTTGCAACCTTTTAAGAGAACACACCACGCACTTTTTCTTGGATGTGTTGGCTCCTGCCAGACTAAAGCCTTGTGCAGTGAGGAGTGGGCAAAAAATTAGATCCGCAAACTTCCCCAAGCGGCGCGTCGGCTGCCACAAAAAGACTCTAAACCTTAGAAACCGGAGACGGGTTCCTCGACGAAGCGAGCACCATCCTCTACAACACACCACAACCGAAACTTCACCACTTGCACTAGACTTGCGTTTCGAATAGATAAAAAGGGTAAAGCATTTGAAAAACGTATGCGGGCCAATGGAGCTCCTCTGTACTTTCCAAGTTGTGGAAACGGTTGTCGACCGTTCTAAACACTCCTATGAACAATGGCGGCCCCATAACACCAGGTGTTAACATTCAAGCACAGACTATCTGGCCCACATACTTTTGACAATGGCCGCACATTGTATTTTGGGCACAGGAGTAGCCAGGAGGAAAATGGCGGGGGGACAGTTCTGCGCACTGGGTCATACAAGCAGGGGAAGATGTACCTGAGGTGTCGGTGTACTACTTGCAGGCTACCAAAAAAATCTCTAAGCTGAGAACAACCCTCCCTGTCCCGCTGCGGGATATCAAGGTTTCTAAACAGTTTCACCTGTTCATGTCAACAAAAGAAAGAAAAAAAAAAGGAAAGGGAGTCTTTTGGCACCGTTCCACTCTTGCAACATTTTTCTTCCGCAAAGGCCTAATCATTGCACACTATATTCCTATAGAACTGCCTATATTCACTGTAAAGCTACACCAAAATCCATGCAGTGTGCCACAAGTGAACTTTGCAGGGTTACTTTGAAAAGTCATGGAGCCCATTCTACATGCATGCATTTGCAGTGGTCATTTACAAAGAAACAAAAAAGACAGACAACAAGACGTAGTGGTTAAAAAAAAAGAACACATTGGTAAGCACATGCATAAGCCGTAACAACTTTGTTGAACAAAAAGAAACAGAAAATGGCAGCGATACTGTACACTTTGTCAAAACATGCACCAACAGTGCCAAGAGCTACTACAAAACAATTGCAATGCCTATGCTGAAAATACAACAGAATTTTACACAGTGCCAATTACAATGTCGGGAGGCACCCCCCTTTGTAGACAACTAAAATGCTCGACAGAGGTAGCAAAAACATTAGCCAATGTACCAACATGGCAGTACACCAACACTACTTTAGCAGTAACTTCATAACTTGTTACATTATAAAAAAAAAAAAAAAAAAAGACACTGAAATGCACACACATAGGGTGCAAAACTGAAACAATCTGTGCTTGCTAGCCATCTCGCAAGACTGCCATCGTCCGCTGCTTGCAATGTTCGAGCCATCACAGAAGTTAAACACAAACAGACCTACCTAAACAGAAAAAAAAGGTAACGAGATTTGCACAGTAATATTTACAGAGGTAAAAGAAAAAAAGAACTTTACCTAGTGGACACAAGAAGAGTATTCTACCCAACTGCACCACCAAATACGGGGGAAGACTGCCCCCGAAAAACGAAATCTTGCCCTTTGGGCGCAGACAGTCCAAAACACCGGTCGTCGTCTTTTGGTTCACGGACACGTTCCACATACCTCACACGGCAGCACACGCAACCACAGCTATGCGCACTGACCAGCGCATGGTCTTCGACAATCACACTATTCACACAGACACGGTCTGACACTAATAAACCAAGTGGAACCTGTTTCAACTTTATGCGTTTACGTAATGCGGCCACAAGAAAGTCTATGGGACACAGACACTTGCACACAAGTCAATTTTTCCTAAGCCTGAACAATCACTTTCTTAACGGGAACTTTCAATGTGTAGTAGCTCTTGTGGACTCTGCAGTGCTTCGATAAATTACTGGATCAGAAGCAGCATGTTTTTGAAAGAGCACAAATTAACGTGTGTCACAAAAACCGTGTCCTGCAAGTTTTCTTGGCCAACCGTACAGTACAGTTCTTCTTAAAGGAAGTTCCAAATTAATATTCCCAGCATTTGAACACATCCAACTATGATGCACAGAGGTTCGCAAATTATTTTTTCACACTTGGACAAGCCTCAAGGCTGCCTAACATACACAGCGTCAGTCACGGTGTTGCAACTTTGTTGAACTTAGAGGCATAGGCATTGGCCGAAGGGGGGGGGGGGGAGTGGGGGGGTTGCAAAGGGGGCATCTGCTCCCCTACAGCACCACCAGTATCACCCTAACCCCAGTGCCACACCAGCACAATGACGTCCTCGCAACAACAGGAAGGATTCACCCCACCCCCTCAAGACAAGACCTGCCAATGCCTATGCTTGGGCGATCAGCTTGGCTTTCCTTTAGAAGTGTACCGTACTGTACTTCTGACGATGGTAACCGTTAGGAGAGAAACCATTCCTGCAGCACCGCCAAATGTAGGGCAAAGGGGAGGCAGAATGAAACAAGTTTGAGCAGATTACGAACGACGGCCTAGTTGGGGTCGACCACGCTGTGCCACTCGGGCAACACCGTGATAACCAAGCTCTGTCTCTCCACAGCGTGCTTCTTTCTCTTCTTTGACTTCTGTCTAAATCAAATGCGAGGAGCCGTGGAAAGGTCTCTGATGGGGAAGGGGGGGGTTCTGCCGGGGCCCACCCCCACCGCAGTCTTGGAAACAGTAGCAATGCCCGCCTTGGCAACCAGACTTGGAAACTTGCATGGAGCAAAAATGCGTGGCTGGGGAAGGAGGGGCCTTGCTCCTACATAGGTTGTAAATCTTCATCAGGAGGGAGGGGTTTTTTTTCTTTTCAGCTGCGACGGCTTAGGATGGCCGTGTGCTCGGTTTCTGCAAATAAATAAGTCAATCAACCAATAATTAAACAAAGCAAAGCAGTGGCCAACTGCAGTGGGTTTCACACATCAAATATCAATTTTTTTTTTTTTTACTATGGACTTGACAGTGAAAACTGACTTGCTCAACTGTAGCACAAAGCTATATATATATATATATATATATATATATATATATATATATATATATACACACGCACACACACGCACACACACACACACACGATCCGAAAGTCACAGTGACAAACATATTATTTAGGATTTATTCTGACGTTTCGGCTGGAGACCAGCCTTTTTTGAAAATCTTTGAAAAAGGCTGGTCTCCAGCTGAAACGTCAGAATAAATCCTAAATAATATGTTTGTCACTGTGACTTTCTGATCGTGTATTTATCTCGATAGCCAGGAAGAACTTATAATATATATATCATGCATACACACATACACTGACACAAAAGGGGAGGGAGCCAGAGCTTAAGCCTACTTTTATAGAAAGACTTTTAAAGAAGCTTAAAGACTTTTAAATACATAATGACTTTTAAAGAAGCTTACGTAACAGACTCCACATTTCCCACCAGGCCCACCCTAACGAGCACCTAACACTGATAATCTCCAAAACTTAGAGAACAAATTTCGATTCTCTCTCTCCTAGGGCACAACCTGCAACTGTGGCAAGCAAGCACTGCATATGGCATGCAGGCAGTAGCGTACTGGACGATTTCACTGCCAACTGCATGCCCCTCTAAATATCTTCCCTAAATGGGTATGAGATGATAACAATGGCGCAAGTTCCTTGCTTATTGAATGCTCAAATACGGGTAGCAAACTGCACAAACCTTGTGTTTGGGGCACAGAATGGAGAAGTTTTCAGTGTCCAACTGGCAACCTGTTTTGGAAAGAGAGGAAAACGCGACGAAAAGACACAAATAAATATTCACTCCCGTCTCTAAACTTGGAAGGCAAGCACAAAAAAAGGAAAAAAAAAATAAAGAAGAAGAATGGCAAGCACACACACAATAAAAGAGCTACATTCCACAGCTTACTCTTTCATGAATAAGAAAGAAAAGAAAGTTGTAACTGCGCCTAAGCAGCTCCAGCAGATGCTGACTATGAAATTCTAAGGAAGAGCACCCCGTAGGACCACAGGGAACTTAAAGGAGGCCCCGAAACACTTTTACAGGTAATCCTTGAATGACATCACCAAGAAAGTTCATTGCCTCACAATTTGCCTGCCACCAAAAATTTTTCAAAATCCGTAATGTACTAGCGGAGTTACAGCGTGAAGTTGGAAGGGAATGCCATGGTCAGAGCACATCAACTCTCCTTTCATCCCACTTTCTTTCTTTGAACGTATTCACGCTTTTGCAAGGACAACATGCAACCTGCAAATGTAGGTGATAAGCTGCATTCGTGCATTACTCGGTGACGTGATTTGCTGAAAGAGAAAGCGGGTGCCTTCCAGTGTATCTAGAAATCAAGTTGCAAATTTCCTGGTGCGTGCAATGCTGTAATACCTGACTGGCACATGCCTGGGACCCTCCACAACTGATTGGCAGCACTTTCTGATTATGTTTTTAAGGGAGGTATGGGGAAGGATGCCCTATTGTCAGGGTGGTTGGTGGCTTGCCTACTAACTGTACGTACAGCCCCACAATGTAACAGTGGGGCTCTGCTGCGGAAACTTGTGTCTCTCAGTGAAGTTGGTAGCTGCTCCCAACTAGAACATCAGTGGGATAACTTCGATGCCAATAACAAAAGACAAACAAAAGAGCCGTTACAATAATTAACCATTACAACCGGAACCATTACAAATGGGTGAGCATTTTGGCCGCCTTCTTGAATTTTGACGTAGTTCAAGCAAGAGGCTATTCTTACGTCAAGCTTGACGTGAGACTATTCTTACGTCAAGCTTGCTCGGTGTTTAATGTTAAGCATCGCTAGCAGAATAGATGCAATTAAAAGATGCACAGCCTTAACGCACAAGCTTGCAGTAGCTCATTGAACTTGATAAACACCTTGGCACAGCTAGCAACTCAAGTTCGTACTTCCACCCACTCAGGTCACTTTCGTATTCCGTCCTTGTTGGTAGCATGGAACATTACGCAGGACAGAACCAAAAAAAGGAACAAGGCACATGCCTAACCCAAAAAGGGGATAAAGCACATGCACTTGGATAGCTGGCAGCAATGGATCACTACCAACTAGCCCGATCTAACTGCTTGTTAAATTTGTACTCCCACCTTCAAATGAGCGCGAGCGAGTATGCCACCCCATACGCAATGGCTCTGTGTATTACGCTAATGCAGCTATCAACTAAGCCACACAATACACAGGCTGGCATGGCAAAAAGCACTGTTGCAACAGCAGCGTCATTAGAATACCTTTTTCGACGGCACAGAGGTAGTGGTATTTTTCGCTGCAGCCCCGGCTCAGGCAGCCCAGAGAAGCACCAACAAGCTTGCACTTGCAGCATACCTGGAAGAACACGACAGGCAAGAACGGCTTAGCTGCTGCGGTGATGTTAACCAGTTCCAGTAATTGCTTCTGTGCAGTGTGTCTTCGTGCTTGCTACCACTGGCACCCAACCCACCCCAGCTGTTGGCACTAACTTTAACGTTTCTCATGTTCTCATGCTACAATAGACTCTCTCATTATTTAAAACTTGAGGGGACGCCAGAATATTCTTTGACTAACCAGAAGCTTGAATTATCATATGCAAGCAAAAACTGCGACTTGGTGTCTTTTTAAAACTTTTTCTGCCCACAATTTTGAATGCTTAAACAAGTGCTGGTGGGCAATAGGCTTTATTTCTGGGTGTTAAAAAAGTATACGAGCATGAATGTTCAGCTAGAAGGAACCAAAGCAGCCAATATTTCTGATAAGGATAAGGAAAAAGTAGGAATTGACAAGGTTAACTGAGTATTGCATTTTGAATTAAGCAGCTTTTAAATACNTTTAATACAAGCAGCTTTTAATACATTTTAAAAACATCGCAGGCCGATCAAAACTTTGAAATTTGCTTGGATTAACCAAAAGGCTAATTCAAACAATTTCAAATTCCACGAGCTATGAATCATAGATTTTGAGGGCTTATGCCTGAGCGCGGGTTAACATATAAGCTGCAATGATGGACCACAGCATATCTTTAAGAACTAAAAAGCTAAACTTTGCATGTCTTCGGAACAATGACCATGCTTTGACCACCCAAAAGTGTAGTGTCACTTTGAAATCCGTAATTTCATACTTGATGGACTAGCAATAAATTTTGTCAAGCTATCCAGGAAATATGAAAGGCCTCCATTTTCATTTCCGCTCTTGTAATGAACCTCTTGCCACATTACCGAGTAAAGAACTTAGAAGCAATATTTTATCAGACTAAAACACTTTAAGCAAAACTTAAGTTGATTACGAGTTATCTTTCCGCCCTCCCTAAACGCTGTGAGCAGAGGTCTATTCACTTGAGCCCTTCCTTATTTGAATGCATGGACCACTACGTCTCGAGATCCATCTAACCAACTCTTGACAGTAGCCTAGATACGCTTAATAACCAAAATCCTTGATGAGACTGGCAGTACCACAAATAAACAAATAAATAAAAGACGTTTGTCAAGAAGCCTAATATTAAATATAAAGAATACCCCAGGTGGCTAAACTGCTGGAGTTTTTCTCCCTAGTGTTCCTTTGAACAGAAGCACGAACCTTTACATGCGGTACAAAAGAGGAGAACTCACCAGGTGAGTGGCTTCGGCTGCGGCTTCTTGCAGCCCATGCACCCGGTTCCCACCGAGGTACACCCCCTGAGACCAGGTGGCACATGCCTCGTGCACCCACAGTTCCTTGGACACCTCGGCTTCCCGTTCTGCCTCGCTCGACCTCCGCTGTTAAAAGAGAACGTGATACAGATGAACTCCCTGTCAAAACCGTGGTAAAAATGATAAGGCCCATAGAAGGTGGGCAGCTCCTGGTTAATTTTGAACACTTAGACCTAAGTGCATGGCTTTAATTTGCACAATGCCAACATAGAAATGTGGCCGTGATGGCTGCCATCCCTTAACATGTAAAGCACAGAGTAAAGCAAGAAAAGCTTGCATAACGCAAAGACTATAACAATTTCAAATACTGAATGTAGCAGGACTAAATAACGGTCAACTATGCAGTGTAATTTAAAAGCCCCCACAGCACAGTACTGAGGCAACTACCAAGACAGCAAAACATAGTGTGTGCCCTATCATAACCTTCTGGGGTACTTAAAGGGACACTAAAGGCAGAAAACCTTCTTGCATTATTATGATGAATGAGTGCTCAAGAATGTCTGAAACGTCAATATTATCCACACCACCGCTAGGTTCACCGAGAAATTTTGATAAGCGCATGACACCAGCTTGCACCATCTGCAAGATAATCTGCGAACTCGGCACGGCGACGTAGTCGAGCTGGTGGTACACAGTGGGGGCTGACTACAATGTCATAGAAACAGGTTTCTCTGCGGCTGCAGAGTGCCTCGATGTCTTCCTTGCATGGTGAGAAGGGCCACCGAGGCACCCTATCAATAGCTAAGCCCTACTTCTCCCTGCCCGCTCCTGCCATTCGCGCAGCTGGCTGGACTTTCGGTCCGTATAGAGAAAACGACGAATCTACATCAACAGACCTGGTTAGGAGGGCGGTTCGATTAGTTCTAACAACATGCCGACTCCTTAAATACAATTTCTGTTCAAACTAGCTCTTTTTTCTTAGCACAAAACAAGCGCTACAACGTTTCTAGAACGGCACTTCAACAGCGCATGTGGATTTAAAGGGGTTGTGAAATGTTTTCTGAAATTTTTTTACGAATAGTGTAATCGGAACCCTGGCCCTCCAAGCTATAGTATACCTTGCCTTGTTGCACCGTCTGCATAGATTTGCAGTGATAAAAACACGGTTTCAATTTCAGAGCGCATGCTCCCCTCAACTCTGCAGCTGACGTCACGCAAGTCGCCACCATGGCCTTCGAGATTGGAGCTCTCTCGGAGGCCACGGAAAACAAAAAATGCTCCAGCCTTGCTGCCGTATGCCGGCAACACACAAGTTCCAACGATGTCCTTACTTTCCAGGGAACAAAGAAACCTGTTCTTTTAGAGCCAGCGAAAGTTAGCAATATGTCTACGTTTTTAAACGTCTCAAGGTGACGCCACCGAAGAGTGCCTATGTCGGCCTGCGGTGTCGTGTTGTCGTTTCAAGAGCCCAAGAAAGCTAGGATTTCGATCGGGCGTTACTAAATGTAGACTGAACATTGCACCGAAATATTTTGAAACCGGCAATCGAATACCTATTGAAACAGTGAAAATAACGACCAGGCAGTTCCATACTCTTTTCATGAACCCTTTCACATTTGCCCTTAGTGTCCGTTCAAAGCATGTCCCTCTGTGTAAATTTCTGTGCAGAATTCGGAGTCTCCAAAAGGAATGTGTGGCAGGTGTTGCGAAAGTGGTGAGAGCAGCTCTTGCACGAGTGAAGCATCGCAAACGAGGCTGCAGGGGGTGTCAACTCACCTGCCGGCTGCCTCGTCGTGGTGTGGAGCCGTCCTCGGTACCAGAGAAGGAGTCACTCTTTTTCCGTTTCGTGGCCCTGCCCCTGCGTAGCGTCTCCTCCTGGCAGCTCGCCGGTTCCGGCTCGGCCGGCCGCACCATGGTGCCCGGGTACGGCCCGTAAAGATCACCCAGCCCTGGCACGGAGGCAAATCGAAGACGTTAGAGTGCACAGTACTTTGAAAAGTCATTCTTTTTGAAGGAACACTTAAGATAGAAGTAGTGTCACATGTGTTACTAAACTACCCTTGAACCATTAAAAACAAAGCATTGCTGTTGCCGCGAGTAAACACTTGGTAGTCAAGAAAACATAAGACACTATAATGGCGCTGCATGGAAGTCGCCATAGCAACTGTGCTACATAACTATATTTCAAGCCCAGTGGCCCAGTGGCCATTTTTTTCGGCTGCTGATCCGAAGGCCACGGGATCAAATCCCAGCTACGATGGCTGCATTTTGATGGAGGTGAAATGTCGAGGCTTGTGTACTGTGCGAGGTCAGTGCACGTTGAAGAACCCCAGGTGGTCCGAATTTCCGGAGCACTCCAATACGGTGTCTTTCATAAACATGTCTTGGTTTTAGGATCTAAAACCCCAATAATCCATCCATCCATCCATCCATCCATCCATCCATCCATCAATCAATCAATCAATCAATCAATCAATCAACCAACCAATCATTATATTTCAAGGGCATCTGCTAGGGTACAGGTAACTCTCCACTTATTAAAATACATCACATTGTGTTACATTGTGTGCTGGGTACCTGACATGGCAGGCTTCAGGTAAGTTTACTAGGTGAATGTAGCCAGCATGAAAAAACTAAATAAATAATAAATAAATAAAATAAAAAGACAAATCAGTGACGCTAAAATGTCATTCGGGTGCCAAAGCTTTAGTGTGTAGATCGAAAAATGGAACATTAATATTGAGTGCGATTCATCTAACAGTGAAGACTGATGACAATGAATAATTTGTCAGTCTAAACTCATTGACTGTTTCATGCTAGTGTATAATTCCACATATGGAATAGTGGTGGTAATAATGCAGGGGTGGGGGGGTCGGGGAATGAAAGGATTTCACAATTTGCACCTCCACGGCAGCAGAAATTATGGCGAATTTTGGCTGGTTCACATGCTCGACACTATTTGCAGACTTGCAGATTTAAAATGTTTGAGGCCAGTCTTCCATTTAATTCATTATGACCAATAATTTGTTACACCCAAATTTGCTATACCAAGGTTTGACTACCTTTCACATGCTCCTCGATTTATTCTCAGGAGCTGTGCAAATGAATAAAAGGTGCAGTACTCCATTTGAAGCTAGCTGGAGTTGATGAAAGAATGTGCAACTGGATGATCAGCCATGGTTTATTTCTGTTGACCGAGTCCCTAGACATAACAGCACGAGTGCTCATCACTGTCCATGTCTCTGGGCGTGCTTAGAATACTGGCACACAAAAATGCTGGAACATGGGCCATACTGTAGATGCAACACCTTACCGAAACTTCAGAGCATGCTACAAATCATGCCTTCAGCCTGACTTCGTGTTTCAAGGCCGATACATGCCACAAATTTGGCTGGCGAGGACGACACAAATTACCCATGGCGACCGGGATGCTGGCATTTGACGTTAAACATCTTGCTTACAACAACTGAAAATAACACCTTGCAACATGGGCTTCACAAAGCCTGCATACTTAAGTGCAGTGTACACAACATATACAGTTTTCATTGGTCAGAATGTCAGAATTAGCACTTGTTTAGATTAGCACTTGCAAAACTGTAGAAAGAAAGAGAGAGAAAGCAGCTAATGCGAATGCTTATGCAGTCTTGCCCGTCTACAAGCACTCCACTCAGTGGAAGGTTGCCTGCCTTACCACAACAATAAAGGTAGGAGTGCAAAAGAGAAAGCCACAAAGGTGCAACCAATGTAGGGGAGGAGAGTGTCACTATTCCATGAAGTTTTAAGAGGCGTTACAAGTAACACAGGATTACACTAATGGCACAGTGTTTTTCAGACTCCTTGACGTTTTGACCTGACCACTCCATTACCAATTACACAAGAATACCATACTTACTGTTAAATAAAACGTGGCTTCTTTCCAAGACTTTCATGGATGCATCTTATGCGTGCAAAATCTTGTAAAAAGCCAATATGCCCATATTATATAAAAAAAAAATTTAAACTTGCCCATAAGGGTGCAATGTCTATGGCCTCAGATATCAGTGACTTGTTTTGTTATGTGAACAGTGTGGCGGGCGCAGTAAGTGCCGCTACTGTCACACGCACTCTTTTGCAGTCACAGATTTTTTTCTAAAAATGTTCCAACCCACAGAAGTAATGCAAAACACCAGAAAAAAGGTGCCAATATGTTTCATTGTTGCATTTTGGCAGCTCACTACCTGTCAGTTACAAAAACAAAAGCCCTGCCACTTTGTTATCATCATCATCATCGGTTTCTCTGTGAGAAGTTGGCAGTCCAGCGCAAGTCAATGCATCTGTCTTCTGGTTGCCGTTCATCTCTTGCATGCGCGTGACGGTTTTGGTGTAATGCTATCACTGTTCAGGTGTTGCCAAACACATGACGCCGCAGGGAAATGCCAACAAAGATTTCAAGGCGCTAACAATGTCACATACGCGTTATTCAAAGGCCGACAATGCAACCCAGCAGTACTACAGACTGGGGCGAAAGAATTTCACAGAGTTTGCTGAAGAATGTGGCCTTCAATGGCTTCGAGTGAAGTGGAACAAACATTTTTTAAGCCTTCAGACAGCATTCGTTTCATACTACTAGAACTTGCAGCTCCCACGTTTAAAACATTTTGCAATTAAATACAAGCATGCTTAATTGCATTTCATCATTCCAACTGAGTTCATTATAAGCGTGCCCTATATTCAATTTTTTTTTCCCTGCTAACATTCATAAAATGGAAAGGGGTGTGCACAATACAAATGCTTGTTATATGCCTGAAGATATGATACAATTGGCACTAGCTGGTGAAAAGAAAAGCTACAAAAATGCAACACAATCTGCACAGTCTGCACATGAGAAAAAAATGTAAAAGGAAATTCATAACAAGGTATGCACATCTTTCAAGTGAATACTGTAACAGAATGATTACAAGACAACTGCTGTTACAAATTATAACATAAGCAAAAAAAATAAAAAGTTACAACACACTGTTAGAACAACATTGCCTTTTTAACAAAGAATCCAAAATAAATATTTGCTCTGTCCACAAAATACAATTGAGTTGATTTATGTGGTTTTACATCCCAAAACCACAATATGATTATGGGAGACGCCATAGTGGAGCTCTCCGGAAATTTCAACCATTTGGGGTTAATGTGCACCGACATCGCACAGCAGAAGACGGGCCTCAACATTTCGCCTCCATTGAAATGCAGCCACCGCAGCCGGGATTCGATCCCGTCACCTTCCAATCAGCAGCCGAGTGCCATAAGCAATAAACCAGCGTGGCGGGGCCATGAAAGATGACAAGTTAACAAACCAACCAACACACTTGTAGATATAGGTTACATCACTTATATAATAAACCACAGATGAATGCCAGCCTTTCCACCTCTTGAAAGAGTATTAAAGAAGAGTTATCTTCATTGGTGCAAACTTATATTGGACAAAGTTTACGAAGCTTACCAAAATTACCTACTCGAGAAGACGCACAGTGTGGCAGCACAGCATGGTGAGCAAATGGAAACTTTGTACCGAAATTGTGCAAAAGATGAAAAACATGGCGTCGCAATTGTTCATTCACCATGAAAGCCATAAAAAGTATAGTGCTGTTAACTGTTAGAGGGACTGCACTGCTTAAAGGCATACTGCAGCCAATCTTTACACAGCATAAAAAGCCTAGCTTGGGGTAATGCAGATACAGAGAGGGTCTTTCACACAAAACTTTACATATGAAAGATACGCAGAAGCGTCATGGAAAGCTAGAAAGAAGAGCTTTCTTTTCTTTCTAGCCTTCCATGATGCTTCTGGAACCGCAAAAAAGCAAGAAACACAAAAGCTGCCACTGCTGCACCCCGGAAGTGATACACAACGAGGGCGTGATCCCAAGAGTTAAGCCTAGACCTAACATTATACAGTAGGACCTCGTTATAACGAATCCGGATATAACGAACTATCGGATATAACGAAGCAATCGCAATTCCCCTTGAAATTTGCATAGATGAAATGGATATTGGCTATAACGAACTAATGGTTATAACGAAGTAATTACGGCTTCCCCTTCAACTTTGTTATAACGAGGTTTTACTGTAATGACAACCACCACCAGGTGCTCACGTAGTTGCATAGACACTGAAACCAAGTACTAAATCAATGTGCATTGCTGAAATAGCACTCCAAAAACCCCACAGCACTAATTCAAAGGTTCTGAAAAACTCCTTGCGCAGTCCAAATCATCTGCTGCCCAGAGTGAGGAGAATAATGTCGCATATATGCCATCAGTGCCCGCGTTACTGGCCGACAGGTAGTGCTCCAGTTTCTTGCCAAAGTTGCGGAAGTGTGGCCAGAAAGTAAGCCAACGACACCACATGGCCACAGCATTTTCTCTTCCTTGCAGTTAAGGGTGTCATGCCAGAGCAAAGCCAGCGAAGCACTACACATTAATGAAACTTGTTGACCACTTGCGTCATCATGAAAACGTCGTAGTCAAGAAGTGGCATCCCTAAACATAGTGACCACAAAGCACTTCCAGCTCTGGAGCTCGCAGTAGCCAAAAGTATAACCTTCGAGAGTGGCGGTTGTTACACGAAGAAAACTGCCGTTGAGACGTGAATATGTGATCTAGGCCACTGGCACAAGATCTTTCATTTATGGTTGTGTACTGGTGACGATTCTACTGAGGACATGCTACATCATGGGGCTAACACAAAAATGATCCTGCCAGAGTCTCACCTTGTGTACTAGGTACGCTTAACAAAACACGTTGCGGGGCTAGTCGGTCACACATGTTCTTTCAAATATATTCAGCGCTACTTATTAGACGTAGACAGTACAGTTAACACACAGGACGGGCGATTCTCCAACTATGTTTATTAAAACCACACAAGTGACCCTTTATAGCAAATGTAGACAATGAGTGCATGCGCGAGGCCAATGAAAAACATAGATTAATACATCTATCGGCACTTATTTAGAAATTCAATCTTCTTATTTAGGAATCCAATCCAAACAGTTGGAGTAGCGCCCGTCCTGTGTGTTAACTGTACTGTCTATGTCTAACATGTAGCGCTGAATATATGTGAAACGTACTAGGTGCGTTCACATTAATATTAAAATTGCCAAGGTGCTATCGTCATTGATGTCACCTTTACAACAATTTAAAGTGTTGATCGTCCAGAGCCTAAATTGTCATGTGCATTTAGCGCCTCTCAGATGCAGTTTCACGGATCCTTTAAGGGGGGATGTGGCACTTCCACACTGAAAATTGGACAAAAAATCAAGTTTTTGCTGATGACATATTCATGTTCCTAGAGTCATTCCGTACCTACACACAAATTTTCATAGCCAAATGTAATAATTACCTTGCTTTAAAGAACCTACACCACACGTCAGGCCCATATGTTTAGGGCAAAAAGTTGAACGTTCTTCCTCAATTTCTCAAAATGAAAATATTCATGACCTCCCTGTGTTGGAGGAGCAATATCTTTTGTTCTACAAGGGTTATCATCGTGACTTTTTTTTTACTGGAAGTTGAATAGAAGTGGCTTGTTGTAGATTTTGTTATAATACTGTGCTACGGAACTTTTCTAAATGACGCTTTTGTTTCAAGTATCAACGAGGACATTCATTGTGTCATGTTCAACAGTCTGTAACATTGCTTGGAAATGGCCTAGAACAATGGCTTATGTTTCTTAACACACTATTAATATCGTCACTTGATTCTCTGGGCTGTTTTTTATTGTGAGGGCTGTGATTAATTAGCTAATTAGGCCTCAATAAAATAATTTTCAATGTATGCAGTTAAAGCTGCATTAACTGCGACAATTTCATTTAAATATTCCAAATAATAAAAAAATATTTCCAAAGCGCAGTGTCCCCCCTTAACAAAACTATACCATTAGCAGCCATCCGGCCTTGGCAGAACTGCTTTGGTAGTGTATACGACACAGTGGCGATGCATTTAGCCGAAGTAACATCCTGGTACAGTTGGCATTTTAACGAGTTTGTGTTCTGCCATCAGTTACTGGCAAGACATGGCACACCAAACACAACTACACGACACTGTTGCAGGGTTCTCCCCATGGGGGCCTGGCTGCAGAAATGCCATCCACCACTCTTGGTCTGCCCACCGCTACAAGTGACCCTTCTGATATTACAAATACGCGCTTGAAAAAAACAGAAATGCTATGCACGCACAATGCCAGTGTGCCGCACCTTTCACTACATGGTTACATAAAGGGGAGCATAAAAGCTGGCCTTTTGACTTCACAGATCCCCAAATGCTCACAACCATCAATTTTTATAAGTTTACCTTTCCACTTCGCAACATACCATCTCGAAGCCCCCTCTCCCCCCTTCCTCGCCTATCGCAAGATGACCACCACTCAAAAAATTTCCGCTGAGAACTCTCTGCACCGTTGCTAACTTTAGAAGCTGTCCTACAGCAGAATGGCACTGCAAGAAATTTTGTATGTACGACACCTCATTTGCATGGCGACCTTGTTTGCGGCTGTGGAGCCCAAAACAGCAGCCGTACAATAGGCATGCACTGTGATAGGATGATGATGCAAAGCCAACTGTCTGCATTTGTTATTGCAAATTATTCACCAAAATTAAAAGGGTCATGAAACGTTTCCTGAAAATACTGTGCAGCGTGTGTATTCGGAATCCTGGCCCTCCAATCTATAATGCACACTGTTTCGTTGCATCATCTGGGTTTACTGATTTGATTTGTGGTGTTTAACGTCCCAAAACCAGCTCTGATTTTGAGAGACGCCGTAGTGGAGGACTCCGGAAATTTTTGACCAGCTGGGGTTCTTTAACGTGCACAAACATCGCACAGTACATGGGCCTCAACATTTCGCCTCCATCTAAATGCAGCGACCGCGGCCGGGATTCGATCCCGCAACTCTCAGATCAGCAGCCGAGTACCTTAGCCACTAGACCACCATGGCGGGGCATCAACGGTTGATTTGGAGAGACAAAGAAATGCTGTTTCCACTTCCCTGCAAGGCTTTCCCTCAACCCTGCAAATCTGTCATCTTAGTTGCCACCATAGCCTCCGAGACTGGCGTGCCCTCGGAGGCTATGCAAGAACAACCCGTGCTCCAGCCCTGCTTCCAAAGATTGGCACCACACAGTGTGCAAGTGTTTTCTTACTTTCTAGCTTTCATACAAATCCATTATTTTAGAGCAAACGAAAGTTAACGATATATGTACACTTTCAAATATCCACAGCTGACATCACTGAATAGTGCCATATGCCAGCCTGTAGTGTTGCAAGGTCCTTTCGGAAGCGCAACAGTAGGATTTCGAATGGGCGTTATCGAATGAACACTGAATATTGCACTGAAATATTTCGAAATTAGCACGGTGCATGCTTAGTACAGCACTGACAATTACAACCAGGCGGCTCCATATTCCTTTCACGACCCCTTCAAAGACAGCTAACTATAAATAACAAATGGGTACCACAGTAGGCTGGTGGGGTATCTCAAGGCCAGAACATTTTAAAACTGCTGTCCCTTCTTAATTACTTCCTGCAGAGGGACGTCCATATGTATGAAATCAGGAGCCTTGGCCAGAAATCGGGGGTCTTATGGGCTAAGTGGGATAGCTGGCAGGTGTGAGTACATAACAGCATCTCCTTGGAACGAAACTAGTGCAAAGCCTAGTCGGATGTGCCCCACACAATGGCACAAAGCAAGCTGGTGCATTTAATTTTAAATTTTTTTTTAAGTGCTTGAAGGAGCTCTGCAACACTTTTTGGGACTAGAGTAAAACCTCGTTATAACAAAGTTGAAGGGGGAGCTATAATTACTTAGTTATAACCATTAGTTCGTTATAGCCAATATCCATTTCATGTATGGGAATTTCAAGGGGAATTTCGATTGCTTCGTTATATCAAATATTTCGTTATAACCGGGTTCGTTATAACGAGGTTCTAGTGTAGTCTGAAAACTATGCTGATCAGTTGTGGAGGCTCCGGCGAACGTGTGAGCCAAACGTTACCGCACTGCAGACACCAAGGAACTTGCAATTTGGTTTTAAATACGGTTGAGACACGCCTCCCTTTCTTTCAACAAATGCCGTTACTGGGGGGCACAGACTATGAAGCTTGAGGCAGAAATAACATTGGTTGATTTCATGACTGCGGAGACATCCTCTGTAATGCTTTATTTGTTCATTTTTGAGCAGCAACAAATAAATACCACTCATATACCTATCCTTAACAGGACCAAGATAAGTCAAGCGGCTTAGTCAGTGCCGCCAGTGACGTTACTTGAAAAAAGAGCAGGCGCTTTCTAGCCACATTTTGAAACCAAATCGCAAAGTCCCTGATGCATGCAGTGCAATAACGTATGGCTCGCATGTTCACAGGATCTCCTATGACTGATTGGCACCGTTTTTTGGCAATGTTAATTGACTATATTAATTGGAATGGCTGCATATGTCAATCGGAACGTATTATATGAAGTCCCTCAAGGTGTCGATTACCAAGATCCCACTGTACTCTCATGCTCCAATGACTGATGCTAATGCAATCCAAAATGTTACGTCACAAACAAAATGCAGTAGGCAGGTTTGACAGGAGACTTCAGAGCGTGCGAGTATAAATATTTTTTCTTCACAGAGCAACCTACAGTGCAACCCAATATAACGAATAATGATACAGCAAATTATTGGTTATGACAAACTAAATGTGAACTTTGGTTGGTCGCACTTCATTGCAGCAACATTTATTTCTTTTATAAGAAGGCCAAAAGCATGAGTGCTTGCGTAATATCAGCCACAACAACAACAACAAACAACAAATTTGGTTCACGCAAGGCTAAAACCTCGAAAGGTACCATAAAAATCAAAATAAATGCTATAAGACAAACCACAAACCCATCCTTTTTGAAAGAGCTGCAGAAACTTTAATCATCAGGTGCAAAAGAAAAGCACATTTGACTGGTAGCGCCGCCTGCAGATAAACAATGCGGACGGCATGGACACTGTCGCTCCAAATGGCCAAAACTGCTGAATAATATAAAAACATACTAAAGCGGAACAAAACAAGGACATAGAAAGAAGCACACAGGACGACCGCTAGACTTCAACTACATTTTTACTTAGGACATGTGACATATATAGTGTAAAAAACAAGATCTAATCTATAGAACCGTCACCATTCAGCCTACATAGAAGCTAAACGTGCCAAGCTACGCGTCGCGCATGCGCCCTTCCAGGAAGCCAATCTCCTTTTTCGTTAGGGCAACGCAGGGGGCCACTTGGCCGATCATTGTAAGCGGTGTGGGTGCGCCCCGGCATTTCGTGCAACTCGGGTGTTGGGAAGGGGTCATGACCAGTTACAACGTGAGATCTGTGGGGCCATGAATATACAGAGGGAGGCAGACAGGTGTGTAAGTGTGCCCTCAATTGCCCTAACGAAAAAGGAGATTGGCTTCCTGGAAGGGCGCATGCGCGACGCGTAGCTTGGCACGTTTAGCTTCTATGTAGGCTGAATGGTGACGGTTCTATAGATTAGATCTTGTTTTTTACACTATATATGTCACATGTCCTAAGTAAAAATGTAGTTGAAGTCTAGCGGTCGTCCTGTGTGCTTCTTTCTATGTCCTTGTTTTGTTCCGCTTTAGTATGTTTTTAAGTCAAGACCAACTAGCCCAAATTTCAGCGTTAACTGCCGAATAATGCTTTCGGTATCTAGGATTCTGACACGAGCCCGATTGCTGATCTGTTAGAACAAATATTTACTCCCACTTTTAAAACGAATATTGGATACTATAAGTAATTCATGCCCTGATGCTACTTCATTAAAACAAGGTTTGACTGCAGCAATTACAAGATTAAGGTTTTGGAATTTCTTGCTATCTCATCTAGTGCCAACCAATGCAGTGAATGGCAAGCACCATAAATGTCTCGAAATGAAAAATGTAGTTTCAACCCCCACTTTTCAAAACTCCACAAATACAAAACGAAATCAACACTGTATCCCAGAGTTGGTTTCAGTTGTGGGCCGAGTGGCTTTGTTTCCTTTGTTGAAGGTCTCCCATTTATGCACCGGGTTTCACTGCTGGCTCTCATGTAAGCAGAGTTTTGAGTTTATCATTAGGCTCAGACCACTTCCCTGTGAGAATGAGATTCAGCCTTAACTTTCCTTCTTTTTTCGATTCAGCATGTTGAGACGAAAGTCGCTTGAAATTGCAGCAATGTAATGACAGCACTGAGGTAAGAGCCAATTGCAAGGCACAAATATCACTTCAGGCAACAGGATGGCCTTTTCGGCATGCGCAGGATGGTGGTGAAGCCGCATTGAGTGGCACAATGATCACCCTTACCAGCAGCGGCAGAGTACCCCTTCGCACCAGAGAAAGCAAAACTGCTCACAAGTTGCGCAAACTCGGATGCACCCAAAGGCTGCAACTCACCTTGGTGATGGCTTCCCTTCAGGCAAAACGCGCACAACCACGTAGGGTCCCGCGTCACAGCGTCGTAGTGGGGTGACAACGTGCTTGTGTGCGCAGCCGATCCGGCGAGCCGACGACCTGTCGCATGCTGCGGTCCTGCTCGGGTAGGTGGGGCACTGACCTTTTTCCGCTTGCTCTCGTCCTCTGGCACAGTGCGAGGGGTCATGTTGACGATGTGCGACGACAGGGGGCGCTCGCGCGTCCCTAACACACGAATGTAGGGTCCCGTAGTGGGCGTGCGAACTTTCGTTGTCGTTGCCGCGGTGGTTACCGCGGCGGCGGGCGTCGCGGCAGCCACCGGGTGCGCCGGTGTCACCGCCTTGCGCCGCCTCCGTTTGACCACTGGGCCCCCGTCCTTGACCTTGTTCTTTGCGCCGAAGGGTCGACCCCTCTTCCGTTTTGTCGGCGTCTCCTGTTGCGCGGTGCTGGCGGAAGAAGTGGAGGTGGCACTTGCAGAAGCCACAGCAGCAGTAGTAGCAGCAGCAGATGTGCCACTAACACTCACCACGTCACTCACTTGTACACGCTCTGGTTCCGACACACTCACTTCAGGTTCTGTTTTCACCCTCTGAGCCGGCGAATGTTCGCTCGACACAACCGTCAGGGGCGCTGGCGACACGTTCATCTTATCGGGAACACCCGCAACACTGCGCCGCCTGAGCTTGCAGCCACCATCCATAGCACTGGAAGTAGACATAGCTCCGGATGGCCCGGGTGGCCCGACACTAGAAGGCCGATTGCACAGAACACTGTCCGAACTCCGTCGTCGCTTCATCGGGTCGTCGCAGGATGGCGATCCTCCCCGCGGTCCTGCACCAGCGTACGGCCGGTCAAAATCACCGGACCTGGGCGGAGGACCCGCCATGGGACTGCCACCAGTCCCGAAATCGCCATCGTTCACACCGTTCACCACGGGCTGAGGGTACACACCAGGTGGCGGAGCGGGAATGCCGCCACTACTTGTCCTGTCACCACGCAGAGCCGGGTTGCTGTCCATGTTGGGCAACACTGTGCGGTAGGCACCCGTGGCTGCGAAGTTCGCTATGCCGTACGGTGGCCCCGGATCCGGTGGTGTGCACATTCGATTCTGGTCGAGGTTGTAGTACGTCGGGTACGGTGAGCTCGGTCCACTCTCAGTGCCACCACCCGAAGTAGATCCGTAACCAGAAGACTCCTGCATGCCGCCGTAGCTCGCACTTCCACCGCTGCTGCTGTTGTGGGGGTCCAACAGAACCATTTTCTCCAGCGACTGGAGGGGATCGTGAGAGCCGGTTATTGGCGAGGGAGGCTTCTGCAGCTGCGGGGTGGGTGCGGGCGTCGGCGGAGAAAACGGTGGTTGCTGCGAGGGCGCTGGGGACCGTGCGTGGCAGGCCAGCGGGGAAGGAGTCGTTCTGGGCGACTGGGACCACGACGGTGACTGGCTCTGCGGGACTGGCACGTTGCCGTGAGGCGGGGGCGGTGCCACCCCCATCGGAGGGCCGGCAGGCCCCGGAGGTACCACCGTCCGGTAGTTGCCCATCGTGTGCATTGTGGGTGCACTGCTGACGGGCGAGCGGATCGGTGGTGGACTTTGCATCATGACGGGCCTCGTGCCGTAGTTACCGCCGCCACCCATGCTGTGGTCCCAGGTGCCTGGTGGCTTTGAGAGTGGTGCCGGAGAGCCCTGATATGCCGGTGGGGCTGAGTGACGGGGGCCGTAGCGCATCTCGGGCACGGCGCCGGGGTATGGCTGTCGCGGGTAGGGCCCGGGACTGCTCGGCATGGGGCCGTTGCCGTAGCTGCCGCCACAGTGTTGGCCCGGTGGTGGACCGTAGGACGCGGGCGGAGAGCTCGGGTGAGGCCGATACTGTCCTGGGTACGGGTAACCCCCACCGCCGCTTTGACAGTGACCAGGCTGCAAGGTGAAGAGCCAGCAGTGTTAGCCAGACTGTCCAGAAACATAGGAAACCCCTCGTGAGGGTACGGTAAAGATGACAGCTTCATGCATGGCCTTACTAGATATGCACTCTCAGCATGCATAATTCACCAATAGGGATAAAATCATATTCATGGTGCATTAATAACCTATCCACGCAAGGAAGTGTTTTCTATGTTTATTTGAATCTAAACGTCCGAGAGGACACAGAGTTGCAGACTTCCAGCTGTCAGTAGATGACATCAAGTGAGAGAACCATTGCCTCTGAGATGCTGCTGTTGCTTTTCTTTTTCGACTACTGATACTGAATGGCATGCGTTCAAGGGCATATGCATCACCGTAGCATTTCCAACAGGTCTCTAGTTTACACAAATCCAGTGTGACATCCAGAACTTTTGGGTGAACATTGGTAAAACTGGGAAAAGACGTGGTCATCCATTTTAGAAGGCATCAATTCAATCTGGCAACATTGAGCGACGTCCCGTCATGTGACGGATTTGACTGGCTCGTTCCGTAGTGCTTGTGCCGGGAAACAACACCTGAGCGGCCAGGTTTGTGGTGGCACCTGGTGGTGCCGGGATGAACCAGGCTGACATGAGCAGCAGCATTTGCCTATACTTTGCATGCTATCGGATGTTCACCAAATCAAGATCTTAGCCCTGACAACTTGGCAAAGTTATGGAAAAAAGGCATGGCTTGGGAAGATGTTACCATCATTTGGCTATGGCCCATCCACATGAAGTCTTTAGCTTAAATTATGGTGTGAATGATTTATTCTGCTCCTCGAGGTTAGGCTAACCGCTTATATATCTGATTCCAAGACGTCGCTACAGGAAACCTTTACCATGGTGGGAAATCATGAGTAATATACAGTATTCCTTATGCATGAACAGGTTAATTTCCAGTACTACAATGACAAATTCCACTTTAAATGAATCAGCCACAATTAGGAAATATGGAACACATCAGTGGTTTCAACAAACAATGGCAGAGAAAGTTAAAGAAAGAAATGGATGAAAAGAAGTAGTGCTCCACTTACCCCACGCCCTTCATAGGGGTGTTCTGCAAAGTTCATGCCCTGACCAACACAACCTGGAAAAAGAACACAGCATATCTGCATGTAAACATGCTGCTGCAATACGGGCATACCAGGCAGCAACAACAATAGATTTTCTTTTGAAGGAATCTTCCCTAAAAAAAAAAAAAGAAGAAGAAACATGGACTATAGAGATAATTTAGTAAGGGAATAGTTCAACCGGCTATCGGTACATTATTTTGTATTTAGAGGAATGAGTCACATTATTATCCCTGTTAAATTTGTCTCCCGCTTTCATTCAAATGTCATGAATAGCTAAATGTCGAATGTATTTAACATTTGCGCATCATTTGCAAATGCTCATATAAAGCAAAGAAAACTCACTTCTGAGAACAATACATGTTCCAACATTTCAGACAGAGAAACTCTATCTACACTGCACTTGAGGGCAACATATTCTAGGCAAGACCTCTGTAAAAGTTATACAGAACACTTTAAACTGCCACTCACTGGAGTGAAAGTATAAATTGCCATTCCACTGGAAGATTTTGATGTGGCCGCAGATGCAAGAAATTTTACAGGGAATGACTTTTCAAGTTGGGCTCCTTATTCATTGTGCGACTAAATGTTCTGAAGAGAGAGGATTATGAGTGTCACTGTGCCTGAATTACAACAAGAGAAAACGTTTGCCCCTGCTACGGCCATGTTACGCCTAGCTTGTACAGTTAGATACAGTAGAACCCCGCTGATACGTTTTTCACGGGACCGTGAAATATAAACGTAAGAGCCGGGAAACGTAAGAGCCAAAAAATGGGAAAAATTGAAAAATGAGAGAAGTGGTGATCGGCACACAATTTTATTTCAGTGCTAGCGCTTTCAGTGCACGCATCGGCACACTCGGCTACGATCAACGTTACTAGTAACGTTGGCTACGATTCCGGCGACAGAGAAAACCTCGGAGGTGACAACGGCGTCATCGATGGAAACGTAATCATTGTACGCAATTCCGTCAGAAACAGTTTGCACAGCTGTGCCATAATTTTGCTGGCGGAAGCTGGAAACGTAATTGGCATCGCCCATTGTGCAGCTAATCCTACAGTCAAGCCAAGTCAAGCTACGTGAAAAGTCAATATTTCCGTCGGCAGTAGCCGCTTGGAATGCCGATTCGCGACGTAACATGCGGGAACGTTCCCACATTGCGACGTAACAGCGGGGTTCCTAATGCATTGAATCCTATGGGAGCTATGCCTGGACCGGCCAAGAACGGTGTAACAGCCGGGAAAACGCAGCAGCCGGGAACGTAACAGCGGGGTTCTACTGTATACAGTAAAACATCGTTATAACGAAGTTGAAGGGGGAGCAGTAATTACTTCGTTATGACCATTAGTTCGTTATAACCAATATCAATTTCATCTATAAGAATTTCAAGGGGAATTGCAATTACTTCGTTATTTCTGATAGTTCATTATAACGAGGTTCTACTGTAGCAAAATTGCTCAGGCAACTTCAGATACATCCAGGCTACATCCAGATAGGCTACATCCAGATAGATCAGGCTACATCCAGATAGATGTACTAGTACAACTGTACAGCTCTAGCTTCTACAGCATTGCACTTTAGCAAGACATTAAGTATCACTCCTTACCACTGGTTATGCAGCTCACATAGGATTGGCACAGTTTTGGTTGCAATGCCTCCAGCATTGGCCAGGCGTGGTCTACATTATACCTGGCATCAGCTGTGGCTTCAGTCTTTGATAATGGCCCAGTTTTGATCACACAACCACAGGGATGGCACCGTGTTTTCATCAAACTGTCTCGAGGAATGGCAGCGTTCCGATTACAACGTATCGGTTATGCGCCCTGCTGGTTATTGCACACCCTCCGCAGTGGACCTTTTTCATGAGGGTAGTCAGTTCAAGCTTGTTGTCAGCGGCACACCTAGTGTATTATCGTCCCCAGGTAAGAGCACAATCTCATTCCTTTGCGATGCTCAACTGCTGCGTAATGGAGGATTGCTGAGGCACGAACCACCAGTTTTGATTTCGATGATCCCCACAGGTGGCGCTTTTCCCTTTATGAATAGTACTGCAATAGTAGGTTTGGGCACTACGCTACATGGAGCCTTGGGTTTTAGGGAGAACAATGGAAAACTCAACATACCCGCGATTGAAATAAGAGACGGTTAGAATAATGGTGGCAGAAAGCTAGAGAGAATGGACAAAAATAATTATAGGGAAAAATAAGGACTTTCTGCCATAAGGGGCAGGGAACTGGGCTATGAACTTATGTTCTTGCTATAGTATGATCGATTTAATTGAAGTAGATTTAAAAAGGCATGAGGGACAACTTAAAGAGAGAGGGAAAAAAAAGTTCTTAAATTTTTTTACGAGCCTGGTGGCGCACATGTCACTGCCCCGTTACAATGGGGACACTCATAGCATGCATGCATGCATGCATGCATGCATCCATCCATCCATCCATCCATCCATCCATGCATGCATGCATGCATGCATCCATCCATCCATCCATCCATCCAAAAGGTCTGTTAGGTTAGTTTTGTTTACATCACTGTGAAGGTTGGCACAGCCATGATAATGTCTGTGGGATAAGCCTCATTTTAATTATGCTACCTCATACAAGCCCTGCCGATTATCAAAACTTGTTATGATCAGCAATTTCCTTGGAAAGAAAGCAGACACTTAACAGTTGTGCTGAAACCACATGGATATGGAGAACACATTAGGGTGAAGTTAATGGGTGCAAAAGAGAGTACGGCTCACCCGGGTAGGCAGCTGGATCAGCCATGCCCCTCCAGGGAACCTGGGGGGAGCTGGCGTACTGGGCCCCTACGCCGTCCACGCCGCCCCTTTCCGCACGTCCTGCAAACACAACGGGCAAGAGTCCGTGAAGAATGGCCCATCGCAACCACAAATGGCCCATGAAGTGTGCAGTCAAACTCAGCTATAATGAAGCGCTCTGGACCTTCAAAAAGCTTTGTTATATAAAGGTCACCTTGTTGTATGAGAAAACCACCATAATGGTTGCAGTGTAACCACGACTTAACTGGTTGACAAATGTAAATATGGTTTCACTGTAATAGTAAACTGCCCTTTCACAATACCAAAATCACCACTCTTGGCATTTGAATAAATTAACCAAAAAGACAAAAAACATGCATGAAAGAAAAAAAAGAAAGAGCACTGGCAGTAACGGTGATCTAACAACAGAAACTCTGTGTGGCATGATAGACTGACATTATCTGCAAAGCCTACATAATCCTTTATCAGTAAAAGTGAATTACATCAAATTAATGAAGCCAGATACCTAATATGACAAGCTTAAGGAAATAGCTTTCAAACCTAGCCTGAAAATCACAAAAGAAGAAAAAAAAAAAAAAGGGAAAAATCTCTCACAAACTGTGATGCCACACTCATATGCAGGTGCTAGGGTTTCAGTGCAAGGTTCACGAAAGAAAGAGACCATTCTCCTGCGTGGAGTTGCTATCTTAAACAAATATACAGTTCTCAAATAAAAACTTATTCGTCTAAACTGACCTTAGTGCAACAAAACATGAAAACTGACTTATGTCTCGCATCAAAGCACTGTCTACCCTTAGAAGAATACATGAGGTAGTTAGTTCATTACTTAAGCCAATGCTAGCGTCCAAATTCTGCACCGATACCACCGAAATTGTCAATTTGGTCTGCCCTCATGCGTTGTATTGCACTTCCACGCATCCGCATTGACAATACTGCAACAGATTTGCAAAAGTTGCCAGGAAAGATCTAAGCTCTTTTATAAATGCAACTGTGCTGTTTATTTATTTTTGATGAAAGGAAAATGTGGGATGCAGGTCAACTAGTAAAGGTATGTGGCATAATACAGCAGTTGTGCCAATTTCACTGAGAACATTACTACCAGCCATCATTGTCTTGCCCGCTGTGCACTACAGCACAGCATGGCTTATTTATTACCAATTCTGTACCTGGAATCTATCATGGTCACACAATTTCTATTTGTGTAAAGGAAACACCCAAATGGTAATCAATTCAATAGTACTGCAGGATTGTTAACTAAATGGCACATACCAACATTATGCATCAGAGAGACCATCAATGCATAGGTAGTCCAAAGGTCGCAATTGCATATCTTGCTTGTAGCTGAGGGCTGTAAATTAATCAAGTGTCCCCTCTAAACTACAACTTACTATACTTTAAATATGGAAATATGATGCAGATAAAGCCAAAAAATAAGAACGGAAGTGTTATGGATCTTTTCACTATTCATTAAATATGCAACTTTGCAGACATGCTGTGTGTGCCCTATACTGTCGTCAAAAAACAGCTACGCCACAGAGAAATAGAAAATGCTCATGATCGAGCCTTATTCAAACTAAACATTTATGTGTAGTCAAATGAGTAGGTGGCCCTGATAAACCAGCTGGCACCCTTATCTTTATAGTGTTTCTAGTTCTCCCTCAAATGGGACACAAATGTATAGGATAAGTGTAAATCACTGGTCTACACAGTTTAACATTGTAATAGCATCGCTAATGGGTGTTGTTTATTGTGCCAAAGCCATGATATAACGAGGCATGTCGTAATGGGGATCAGTCTTCGTAGTGGGAACTTAAATTTTGACCACCCATCTTCATCAACATGCACCTAAATCTAAATACGCGGGGGGTTTTTGCATTTCTCCGCCATCAAAATGCAGCCATCCTGGCCAGGAATTAAACTTGTTTGCAAGCTTAAGCGTAGCAGTCCAACATGTCCGCTGCTAAGCTATCACGGGGGGTATTGTTATGGGATTAAAATGGTGCACATGATAATGCAATCATACAATAGTGCAAACCATGAAGCACTGCGGTGTGCATCCCCTTTTAATACTCTTGTAATTCTGTGCACTGCTGTTAACCTTGTTGCAAATAAATAAACTGAAACACTAAGCAACCTTAAAATGCTCTGCCCCTGGCACTTGCGTGGTACAACCATTTCGTATCTAGTGCCTTGGAAAATTCCACGAATTCAGCAAGGTTATGTTTCACCATTCGGTAGCCGAATTGTACATGTTTTAGAGACAGGCAATGGATGCCTTCACCAGCCTGCTGAAAGGTCACGGTAATGTCCTGCGGTTACAGATGCAAAGCCCTGTAAATTGGCAGCTCCTCTTCAATATGCACTTATCAACACCTAAGGCGAGTACAGTACAGTATAGCCTAGTATTTACAAGTGTTTACTAAGGTTTCAACCTAACAAGGAAGCTCCCATCTCGACAACTGTGTGCCCTGCAGCGAAACTGCCAGCTCATTTCAATCGACGGGGTAAGAGAGTTGTTGTTTCAAACAATGGAGGCAGGTTTTGCTTATTGCATGCCGCCGATCAATGCAGCTCTTGTTTGTTTGGTCTTTATTTTATCTCATTCTTGGGCATAGTAATCTGGATATTTTGCTGTATCACATGGAGCCCATGCTACGCAGTGTGCTGTACCTCTAACGTAGCAGTATGCTTTCAAGCATGCTGAGATAAGTAGTGATTCAGTTGCATAGTGACGTCTCATCTGTGGTGCACACGTACGGAGAAGGCAGGCATTCAGCAGTCTTGTGGGTTATACGTGCTTTCATGGCCTCCCATCAACACATACCAAATCGGTTCACATTTGAAACCGCTCCTTCTCTCCCGAGCCCAATGAGACATCAAATTCTGATCAACATGAGAGAGAGAACAAGAGAGGTTCTGAAGGGCGGAAGAGGGCCATTGAATATGACAGAAACTTGCGACACTCCTCCACCTAATCCTCAAAATCGATCACACATCGCACGCGGCTCACATATCCCAGAACAATTGGTCACCGCGCTATTAGGATTCCCCCCTCTCTCTCTTTCCCACCCCTCTCCTCTTGTTCAGTGCTCCGCGTAGGCCGACGCCTTCATAATACCCCCCTCCCCACCGCGTAGTCATTAGCAGACGCCTGCGTATGGAATCTACCGGTACACTCGCCTCTTATAAATGCATTCTGGAGAACGACCTATGGTGATAATGGAGGTGGGTGGACGGGAGGGATGGGGGTGTGCTTTGCTATCGGAGCTCTACGATGCCGCTCTGCGAGGCCAGGCGGCGGCATCCTTATCTCAAACAGGGCGCAGGCCGGCGTCTTTCTCAAGAGTGTACGACGTACGCGGGCCCCGCAGGGATGCAGCCCCGGGAAAGGAGTGGGGGTGAGGGTACTAATTAAATCTCCACGCGCGTGCACACACACGCTTTTTGCGAGCAGCGCTCCGAAGACGTCGACTGCGGAAACCCGCCGCGCCGGGGTAAAAGCCTCGGGCTCGCTCGCCGGCAAGCCCGCCGTTTCCAAGGAAACTGGGTTTCCCTGCTGGCCTGACAGCGCAGCAGGCACGGCTGGGCGAAACGCGGGCAGGCAGGCAGGCATTCTCGCTCCCTTCCCCGCCTCGCTTCTCAGTGCCACCCACTACCGCCACCAGGCCGCCCGCCCAAACAGCTTCACACACGCGACCTCTTTCTCCTCTAGTTTCCAATCGATCTGAGCCCGTAGGGGCCACCGTAGTACGAGAGGAACACCCTCCGTACCCCCATCGCTAGGCCCCCCTCCCACCATTCCCTTCCGGTCACAGTCCTCACGAACAGACAAACGAACATCACAGCGGGAGCGCCTCCTTTCGAGGCATCGCACTGCAGACGCGAACCACTGTGTGTGCGTTGCGTGTGCGCATACAAGACACACACAAAGCGCCAGCGGTGCGAGCGGCATCCTTGCGGCCCGAAAGAAAGAGTGCCATCCGAACCAAAAAATGCTGTAGTGTGCCGCAGGCCAGTGTGTCCAAAGCCCGATTGCTGGAGGTTTCGCTAGGCCTAAACGGAGCAGACGGCGAGGCGCGGTTTTCGTCGTGGTTGCACACCGTCGCTAGCAGACGACGAACGCGCCGCGGAACTTTAGAAGGCGTCTCGCGGCCAATCGAAACCCGCTCGCGAAACGCGACGCAACGGATGTTTCGCCAACACGTCAAACTGAAATGAAGCAGGTAACGTCAGTCGCGAACGCCGCACTCACACGCCAGCGGCGGCGGCGGCCGCTCGACATTTCCCGTGTTTGTTTACATGGCGGATCGAGGGGGGGATGTGAGCAGACGACAACCAGCTGCCGCTGCTAGTTTCGGCTAGACGAATGAGGAATCGTACATAGAGAAACGCAAAGAAAAGGGGAACGTCGCAGCACACTTACCGTACCACGCCAACATGGCCGAGAAATCCCAAGTCGCGCTTTCCTACACACACACACACGGCTCTCACACTACTGCCCCGCGCGCCTGTCGCCGTTTCGTGGGGCACTCCGAACGCCGGCGCCGCTTCTGTGTCCGCCTCTTCTGCCGCAGCGACCAGCCCATCGCAAGAGCGAGAGAGCCACGCGTCCGAGCGGGCCGACAGGACACGCAAATGCCTTGCGACCGGAAAGCCAAGCGGACGGACGGCGGGGTGAGCGGGAGGCGCCGGACCGAGACCCGTCGTTTTTACTTTCCCGCGCTTTTTTCCTCCCCCCGCCTCATCCATCGCATCGCGCTTCTTCCCCTCCTTCTTCCCCCCTGCGTTCGCTTCATTCCTCCCACTCTTTCATCCCTCCATACTTCACTCGGGCTTCCAGAGCTCGGCCCCGATAGATAGATAAATAGCCGGAGCGGCGCAGCAGAGCTCTAACGCCGCTGTTGCCTTCTCCTTCTCCTCCCAGAAAACGCGCAGCGGGAGGCTTGCTTTCTCGGGCTGCACGCGTGTGTGTGTGCGGGCACGCTTGCCCTAGACTTCGCTTAGGCATCCATCGCGCTGGCTCTGGACAAGCCATAGAAAGAAAAACAGACGACCAGCACTCCGTCTGCTTTTCTTTTGTTACTCCTCCAAACAGAGCGCAGCAGCAGCAGGCGACGAATGGCGGCGTTCCTTCGCTTCTCTCACACATAAATGTATGTACACGGGGCTCGGCTAACGCACGCACGAATGGAGAGATGATTGACAGGCGCGCCCCTCGCTTTCGATCGTCGCCGGCCGCGCCTTCGGAGAGTTACGACGACGCTGTGTCTCTTTCGTTTTCGACGCTGGCGCCATCTGTGAGAGGCAGGCGCGTCGTACAGCATAACACGAGTGTCGACCGCGTAGTCCTTATAAAGGTTCGAGAAAATCCAGCTGCAACACATGCGGCCACCGAATTCCATTACCATCTGTTGACAATTATAAATACCTTGGTGTTCACATATCTTCTAATCTTTCGTGGAATAAGCACGTAGATTATGTGACTAACAACGCTAACCGCATGCTTGGTTATCTGCGTCGAAACTTTTCTTCCGCTCCATCGTCACTCAAGTTAACACTGTACAAAACATTGGTCAGATCAAAATTAGAGTACGCATGCGCCATATGGGACCCAACTCATGCCATTCTCATTCAAACTCTCGAAGCCATTCAGAATCGCGCAGCACGTTTCATCTTATCAAATTATTCACGTCATTCCAGTGTCACATACATGAAGAGCACCCTGAACTTGCCTGATCTTTCATTGCGCCGCAAATTGTCTCGCCTTAATCTTTTTCATAAAATTTACCATTATAACAGCTCTTTGAAGGACGCCCTGTTTCATCCACCTCGTTTCATATCACCAAGGATTGATTATCGCTTTAAGGTCGGCCTACCATCCTGTCGCAGCCGATTGTGCAACGACTCATTTGTCCCAATAACAAGCGCCGCCTGGAACCACCTTCCCGCCTCCATCGCCTGTATAACGAACCTTCATGATTTCAAGCTCGCTGTACAAGACGCCCTGTAATTTTTTTTCCCCCCTCTTAACTGCACTTATTATTTTTCACCACTCCTTTCTGTAATGCCTTCAGGCCCTGAAAGTACCTTTAATAAATAAATAAATAAAATAAATAAATAAATAAACACCAAAGCGCGAAATGGGCCGCATAGATGGGCTACCCACTGCAAATGGCGCAGCACGCTTAGCCAAAGGTAACCCATTACCATTAGCCATAGGCTCGCGCAAGGTTCTGCATGAGAGGTGACCAATCCTCATCAGAACGGCGCCCCCCCCCCCCCCCCCCTAAACACACACACACATCCGGCCCCTTAGAAAATTACCTCTGCATTGTGCAAGGCTTATGCAGCGCTAATTATGATGGACCTTAGAATAATTAAATTAAATGTCATATTTATAGCTGTGGTATTGCGTTTTAATTCAGAAGGTGGCGTATGAAAGGTGTTTAACAATTTCCGAAATGTGGAAAACACATCCGAAGTGTCATAGAGACCAGCTGTTTAGGAAGTGGGATTCTGAGACACGCAGGCTGAGATCGGGTTGAGCCGCGCCCCACGTCAGGGGGCTGTGACATAACCAAACCTATTTTTCTATATATTGCGCCCTTCCCTAGTAGGCAAGGGGTCCCTCTGGCCCCTTCCACCCTGCCGTATATACGCCTATGCTATTAGCACGGCCACTTTTAGCATGCATTACGGCACCGAAGGTGCCTCCAAGGCAGCGTAAATGAGGCATTAGCAGCCAGTACGAAAGAGCAAGATGTACTGAGAAAGAGGTTCTGTACCTTCTAAAGAAACCATAGGGGGGAAAAGCACAACGCTGAACGATCCAGCGGCTCAAATTAACACACAGAAAAGCTAAAAAAAGCAGCACGAACAAAATTGGGAACGCATAATACGTGCTACATCGCTCGCTATACACGAAAACCGGCCGTAGCTGGAAGCCATACTACATACATAAAATGCGTCCGGCCCCAAGAAACAAGGCCCCTTATCAGATGGACACACAACCGCTGGGCAAAGAGCCAGTAGCCAAGGTTAACTGCCCGGACGTTCTGTAGGCGTGCGAATGCCACGTACGGTCGTACATTACCTCGCATAAGCTCAAAAACAAGATAGGCAGAGAGATCACCGCCCCACCCCCCTACTTTCTTCCCGCAAGCTAAATGCGTCTGCGTACGTAATAAAGCTCAAAAGGACAGATAGTTGAGCGAGTTGGTAAGGGTCCGTAGTCAGAAGAATAGGCGTGCAAGACACGGACACAAGGGGAGGAAGTGAACACGAACTCTAAGGGGCGTTCGTGTCGTTCACTTCTTCCCCTTTTGTCCGTGTCTTGCACACCTCTTCTTCTGACTATGCGTACGTAATGCTGCGTGTTAGAGCTGACGGAACACTGAAATAATCACCGAGCTCAACTTTTCCAACGTGATTTATTTAAACGTACCTTACTTGTCCAAAGAAGTGATTAAACACACACACACACAAAAAAAAGGGGGGGGGGGAGAGCGGGGGATACACAAATTAGGAGTGATAGAGCGAGCACTGACATGCTGTCAGCTGTTACATAAGAACAAATACACACTGCGGGTTTGAAGGGCCCCTCAATATACTGGTAGTAGCGAGATTTTGAACGGGCAACGTGGACGATATAGGGGTGATGTCAGTGTGGATGTTTCAATAACTCGTAAACAAAGAAGAAAGAAAGAAAATGCCAAAGGAAATAGAGCGATGCATATCCCAGATTCAAGCTGAGATTGTTGGCGGCGGCGTTTTCCTAGCAAAAATAAAGTCTTGTGGGTCGCATCCAGGAAATGGCGCAATACCGGGGATGTGAAATAAGCTTCAATGGCTCATCTACTACTATTACCACTACTACAAATAATAATAATAATAATGGTGCATATAACCAAAAGTGCTTCAAACAACGGCAACGTTGCATGGATATGGTTGTCCATTTCCCAGAGCTACATCCCCCCCCCCCCCCCCCCCGCTCCCTCCCAAGAAGGTGGAGTAAAAATCGGGCGCCATTTTGCAACACCATAATCGGAGAGAAATCGGGGTTTTTTTTGCCGAACCATATTGAAATTCTGTGTTTTCTCTCTATCTTTTTTTTTTTTTTTTTGTGGGGGAGGGGCCGGATTATATTTCAAAATTTAAGTCTACGAACGAGATTCATGTAGTGTCCACATTGATGCACGCAGCTCGTTAAATGAACTCTATAATAGTACGCCATATGGTGTTCACTTTTTGGTGAACACCATGTGACGTACTAAGAACCTAACTTTCCTTCTTTCTTTCTTTCTTTTCTTTTTTCTCTCGAGGCGGGTAGCTACAACATCATATATGGGAACAAACTCAGCGCAGAACTTTTTTTTTTTTTCTAAAGAAAAGTGGTACGTGGTATTGCAATTGGGAAACAAATCGGGTTCAAACGTGACACATTCGGGGTGTAACAATCTGGTTAAAATCGGATTTTACCCAAAAACGAACAACCCTGAAATACACATGACCGAGGATTTGATAGTCTATACACGAATTCCATTCATAAGCGGTCTGCAATGTAGTTCACTTAGCCCGTAACGCAAAGCAATCAATGAGAGAAACCACCGCACACGTTCAATTTCTCTAACGATCGACTCCGCATATCAGGCTGGCAGACTTTTCCGCGGCCAGCCAAGCCCGACTATCGGGTTTAAAAGACTTTTTATTTCTCCATTTCCGAGCGCTCTTCCAGGCTAGCAGCTTGTGAAGAAGGCTCTGCTTCATGCAATTATTACACAGATAACGCGTACCCCGCCGATACGTTTCTCAATTATACTACGACACAATGACCCAACCGGACAAGTCTGCACCCCTGATCGCGCACGCCTCATAAGGTGTGCCGGCGTGCTGTGTGCGACCTTTTGTCGTATTTCCGCGTTAAAGGTAAAACACTTCTAAACGATAAGCAAATGGTACAACCCGTGCGTATTATGCGTCTATATACTTGCCATATTTTCTTTTTTTTTTTCAACATTAACTTCATGTACCACCTTGCTAAAATCACCGAATTGTGATTGCAGTGTGAAAATAAATAAATAAATAAATAAATAAATAAATAAATGCTCGCAAGATACCTCACAAACACACCTTCGCGCATTTACGCTTCTCTTATACAGAGGGTGTTATCTATTTATTTATTTACAAATACTGTCAATCCCTTGAGGGATTATAACAGGAAGGGCAAAAGAAAAAAAAACAATGATAAAGTAGTGAGTAAACAAATTACAGACACATACATATACATGATATCAGGATTGTTCGTGCAAATGTAACTACAAGGTATGTACTCGTATGACGTTCAAAATATGGTCACTTGTTACAAATAACTTTTTTAGAACGTGAAACAAATCGCTTCAAGATAGAGTATGCAGATGCGTTTAAACAGTGTTTCACGCAGGCGTACAGTTATACAAGGTTTCAGGGTAACAAGCGAACATCGATAATAATAAGTTACACATCCAAACGATTACTAACACCAAACGAATGCAGTAAAAAAAAAATCTTCAGTGCAGTAGAGGAGAGTTAAATCTGTAACGCTAGTAGGCTATTTTCCATCGAACATGTATATACTGGTAGCTTTTCCGGTCAAAGTTAAACACCCTGATAGGGAAAAACTCCATTCCTTACAGCGCTTGCCTGCTTGTTGATAACGCTGAGTCGTTACGATAGGTGTGCATACATTGTTCCCCGCTAACAACGAGAGAAACGCGGAACTGCTTTGTTTACAGAGATAGATAGATGATAGAGCGTGGGGGAAAGAGTATACGCACGTCTCTCCAGGGAGAGAGAGAGAGAGAGCGGGAAAAACAAGGCTTGCGCTTTAGTAACGACGAATGGAAGAGAGATGAACATAACGGTACGCTAAAGAGAGAGAAAGAGGAGAATGAATCGGTGAAAAGTGGGAGGCGGCGGGGGGGGGGGGGGGTGAGGGGAGGGGGAACGAAGGGGCGGTATCGGAGCAGAACGCAGCACGCGACAGAGGAGAGAGCGTGCACAACGCGTGCTATATACAACACGCACCACTCCATCCATCCATTTCTCGTATAACAACGCGCCGAGCACGCACGCACGTAGTACATACATACGTGGACGGCAGTAGAAAGGAAGTGGGAGGGGGGGGAGAGAAGAAAGGCGGTATCCTCAGAGCGGTGCTCTGTTCTCCGATGACGCGGATCGATGCCGCCCTTTTGCTGGAAGCTCGCGCGGTGCGGCACGACACACACGCTCTTTGTTAACGCCGAAAGAGAAGACACACGACGAGAGGAGAAAAAGACACGATCGCGACACGAGAGAAATGGAGAGAAAAGAAAATAAAGGAGAGAGAGAGAGCCGACAACGCCGCCACCACCACCACGCGGGCGGTACAGCTGAAGAAAGCAAGGGCTCATTTCCTCCTCCGAAATCACTATCATCAACAGTATACACCGCGTGTCCACGTAGTGAGTGGGTGCTTAGAAAAAGGAGGAAATGGGGGAAGGGGGAATGAGGCGGTAGAGAAAGGGGGGTGGAGTGTTAGTATACATTCGCTATAACCCTGCGTACTAGGGTTCTAATAAATTTAATGATGCGAAAATGACGAGGAGGACCGCCACGGCGCACGAAAAAGGTAAACTATGCATACACACCGTGAGCGCATGCAGAAATAAGGAGGGTAGTGAGAGGTGTTCCCTGCATGTTGGACTGCTTGTCGTCCACCTCCTATCTATCACCTGTCACCGCTTATTTTTTTTTAATTTTTTTTTTCATTATTACGAGCGTCGTCCCCTCGTATATATATATATATATATATATATATATATATATATATATATATATATATATATATATATATATATATATATGTGTGTGTGTGTGTGTGCGTGTGTGTGTGTGCGTGTGTGTGTGTGTGTGCGTGTGTGTGTGTTTATAACAACAACAGTTTTCGGTATAGTTTTCCGTGTTCAATAACAGGTTCCGTAGCAGTTTTCCGTGTTCGATATAGCGAGGTTTGACTACACATATGCTTTTGACAAAAGCTAAAATAGTCAGATGCCTAGTGCCGTAGTACTCAGCTGCTTGGTTAGCATTGAACTAGGTTGGCACGTACTTTGCTCCTTTATTTTATCCCTGTCACTTTCACGTGACTTGACAGTAGGCAAATGCAACTATTGCAGGCTGTGTTCAATCATTTGTACGCTTCCCAGTTACGACGTTTCAATTAATTCTCTGCGGTAATTGGAATCACGTGTCCGTGTTGTAATGACTTTTCAAACGCTTGAGTAAAATTGCTCTTTCTCTCTCTGTTGTCATTCTATTACAGTGCGCTGGTTACTGGGAAAAAAGCTAGGACATGGGAAAGATACAACGCCCAGAGCGAAGTGTCAATTCAAAACTGCTTTCGCTCGCTCACTCTGTCTTTATTACGCCAAACAAAGTGTCGTAGAAATGAGGAAATAATGGGTGGTCAGTGGGCGAATATTCCGCGCTCGATACGAACACCTTCGCGATTCGAACACTTTCCACAGTACCTGCTCAATGTCCTCAATGTCAACGCCCATGGTTCCACATATGGCCGGAGCACCATATGGTTACTACGCACGCAGTAGTGTCAGTCTCCGTATTAACTGCGACCACCCCGTGAAATGTACGCCTGGCCGTACAGGTTGCCTTAACATTCGAATTAATCACGTGGGTGTCATTTTGACACAGGCTGTAAGGCCAATCAACTATCAACCGCCACCTAGTGTCTACAGCACACCAGCGTTTTTTTTTTTTTTAAAGCTCCTTGGATCGAGCCCACGTCCTCTAGCATAGCAGCGCGAAGCCTTACCTTACACAAGCCACCTACGGATAGCGGTTACATGGGAAGCGTCCAAGACCACCAAGCGACAGTGGCTATATAACCGATTCAACAGCGCGTCTGGACATAGACTTCATCGTGCGTGAGTAAGCCGTCGATTAAACACAGAAGAGATAGAACGTCTTAACAGTTGTCTATCGCGTAGACCAGCACGTGTAACCGTTTCACAGGTGGCGCCACCTTTCCTGAGCATGCGCAGATAAGGTTGTGTGTCTCCTTTCTTTTTCGCCTCTGTGCTCTGCTTCAGTTGATAGTCGGTGTTCGTGTTGTCCACTTCTTCCTCCTGTATCCGTATTTTGCACGCCTGTCCTTTTCGCTATGGACTTCATCGTGAGGTTCTTGACATTCGCTCTCCCTATAATAATAATAATAATAATAATAATAATAATAATAATAATAATAATAATAATAATAATAATAATAATAATAATGAACATATGCGACGGCGCAATTAGTGACGACAGAATTTTCAAGGAAGAGTTCCTCCATGCTTCTACTTTAGTTCCGAACACACCTGCCTCCGAATACACATGGGTATACGAAGACAACGCCCGCCGCGTTTCCATAATTTAAATAATAAAATCAGTTGATAGAAGCGCTCGTCCTTGTGTGTTCTACTCTTCGTGGTCGTGTGTACGTGCGCTAAAAATTGTGAAAAGAAAATGTTTTTTTTTCCCGCTTTTTCATTTCGCGCCCTTTCTCAGTCTTAATAAACGAGTAAATCGGGGCTAATTACAGTCAGGATCCATCTTCTTAGGAAGAGCGTAAACTGGACAACCAACAGACCCAAGAACAAGACGAGACACTTGTGTCTCTTTCTTTCTTGTGTCTGTTGTTTGTCCAGTTCCTGCGCTTCCCATAAGATGGTTTCTCAGTCGCCGCGTATACCTGAACAAGAAGCGCACGCACGCACACATAGACACAGAAGTTAATAAACTAAAACATCAAGCCCATACACGCCAGAAGCGGTAACGCGTTAACTGTACTCGGATACATTACCGCGCATCAAACTACATATACGTTTCTCGTCCCTGTCATGCATCGACAATGACTTGGTGTCCTTTGACCAAGCCTGGCCCTTGCGCCATAAATCAACATATAAAATACCATCATCAAACTATACGAACCACTTCCCTCGCTATAACGAATTATATACACGCACCCCATCTCTTCGTCCCTCAAATGAAGGGGTGGCTTCCGCCACCATCTGCAGTGCATCTGTGCTATTCGACCCAAACCTCGTATTCCAGAGGGACGGCGCGTGAGAGCAGGCGGCGTCGTCTCTGAGCGCAATGCGTTCGATCTGCAAACGCCTCCCTCCCCCCTTCTATCTACACTCTCATTCGTTCAAAGGAAGCCGCACGGCACGCACTGCGTCATTAGTCTCTAAGCCAAGGGAGAAGAACCGCGCGAGCGTGGTGTCGGATCCAGGAGGCGAATACGACGAAAGAGCCGTGCTGCATCAGAAGAGGCTCCCCCCCCCTCCCCCCCCCCTTCACTCCCTCTCTTCTTAACCAGAGCTGTTTTCTGCACTGTTAGCGCAGGAAGAGGGATTAATGAAAGATGGCGGCCACGCAGGGAAGCGGGAGAAAAGGTATACACAGGTCGCGTGGAATAGGTATTTTATACTCGTGAAGACATGTACAGCCCTGTCTGGAACGAAAAATGCTGTGCTCGGCTGGTGTCAGCAGGGGCAGTCTATTCCGAGACCATCCTACAGTGCTTAGGAACCATGGTCGTGATAAAAAAAAAAAAGAACATTACCAGACTGCCGCCCTCCTACTCACTTTTTCACAGCAAGTAGTGGAAGACAAGAAAGAAGCAAGTGCACGAACATGCAAGCGGAAAAAGGTAAATTAGGACCTGTAAAGGAGAAGTAGAAGGGGGGGGGCATAACATTTATAAGAGAGAGAAAGATAATTTTAAGGGAAGTAAATAAGAAACTAAGATACGACAGTTTAACACGAACTGCCAGTTTACGGGCTACAGATAACGAGCTTGACGGCCCACACTAACGCCCTGCTTCAGAGGGGATGCTACGTGATGTTCATCCATCAATACAGCTCCTCCTAGTGCAGACGCGTAGCACAAGGCAAGGATTACCAACTAGGGAGCTGAAGGGAAAAAAAAAGGAAAAAGAGAAAAGACATGTAGACGACAAGCCGAAGTCATCCCAGCATTTCTAGAAGCCATTGCTTTCCTCGGTGCCGTCTGCAAAGCTTCTAGCAACTACATATAAGATCATGCACTTCCCGCTTCCACAGTGTGCCTGTGCACCGGTCGTTGCACGGATACGCGAACTCCTTGCGCAGATAAAGCGCAGATACGCGAACTTCTTGTGCAGTTACCGGCTTTCAGAACGTACCTAACACCAAAGAGCAGCCAATGCCAGTCAAACGACGAAGATAACAAAAGAGCAATAATGGGACGGCTCTTTAACCTCAATGAATCAATAGAAGTCCATGGATGCATATAGCGACTAGAGTATCAAAAAACAAGATCCCTCCACGACGAAGACCCACATCGATCCATAATTACTGTTATATAGATGAACGTATTGATGGGCTAATTAGTGCTGCATAGACGCTGAAGGTTTCATGCTATACCTTTGCACTTTGTTACTGTTATATATTACCCGGACTCACAAAGAAAACAAGGCTCGTTATTGAAACAAGCAATGGCTTCGCGATTGCGCCAGGGTTACGAATTATCGTCTGCTTCGCCCACTTCGTTCGTCGTCTGTTACAGCGACGCAGACGACAGCGAAGCAGGACACTTCCGCGTTCGTCGTCAGCTGCCATGACTACACAGCTACGACAGCACCAAATAACAATGACGAAATTAGAAAGCGCTCTTAAGGAACACTACCGAGAACGCGGTCCCTACGCCTTGTCCTCCCTGCACGAAAGCCACGTCCTCGACGGCTCGTCCGTGATCCGTTAAAGAAACAAACAAAAGCCGCATCGTCGCCGACAATGGCCGACGACGCCCCGAGGAGCGTGCGCGGATCTCCTGCCTGTACTCCGCCGCATCACTTCCGTGCAGTGCGGCAGAAGTTACCAACGTGACACAAGAAAACAAGATGCCACAGAAAGGGACCCTCTCCCAACTTCTCCGTTTTTCATGGCGCGACGCCTACACTCTCTCTAAATCTTACGAAAGATTAAGAGAAGTCCCCTCTTTTGTCCGATTTCTCCGGAAACGCAGCAGCCGGCCGCTCTAAGACGCCTCGATCGGCCGACACGTTAGGCCTAAGGGGCTTGGCACATCGCTGCACGCATTTGACGAGACCGGAAGGAGCGGGTGGTTCCGATCGCACGCCGACGAGGAAAAGAGCCTTCGAAGGGATTACCGCGCTGGCGCGCTCGCACAATGCGTCGGGACCGCCAGCGTAGGAGCACGCACAACGTCGCCGAAGGGAAACGCTAGCTAGCGAACGTCGCCAGCTTTCCTTAAAGCCCCTTTCCTTAGCCTCCCCTTTCCCTACCTCACGGGCGCCACCGCTATCTTCATGTTGGCATCTTAAAGGGTAGTATAAGGACTGCAAACGAGGGACGTGAAGTCAAGACAAGCAACAACAGCAGGCCCCCTCGCCGTCCACAACAACGTTTAAGATGAATCGAGTAGTAAGTACACCGTTATCGGTCGCCACGTTAAAGGCAGATCCCCAATTCGGGAACAGCGAGGGAAGAATCAGCAATAATGTACGATCGTGTTTTGAATTATACAAAAAAGTATAGCGACAGATTGAGAGGGGAGAAACCAAGGAACAAATAAATAAAGACATGCAGCAGCAGTTCTGGGTAACCGTCTAGTACGTACGTAGCAAACGCGAGGGTACCACTGAATTGGGATCCAATGCCGAAAATGCTGCCGTTATAACATCGATCAACCGGCGCATTACCGAACGCTTATCATTTGTCCAACCTAGTGACACCGGCAAGCATGTTAGACAATGCAAACCAGCGCTGGCAATATGCGAGTAAAATACGGTACACTGTACACAAATCGCGGTGGGAAGCAGTACACCACTGTGTGCCCTTGGCGCCGAAAAATACAGGAAATGGCAAACCGCACAAAATTTTGCAGTTGAAAGTATCGGTAATGGTCAAGTAAGTGGAGTCGGTTACATAGTTCTTGACTCACGACACAATTGTTTTTAGTGTGCACCTCTTTTTTTCAATATTATCGCTTTCGCTGATGACGTCACAAAGCTTCCATATATAGCGATGGTCACTAACCGCGCGCGCATGGATGGATGGATGTTAGAAGCGTCCCCCTTTAGAATGGGGAGGTAGCCAGCAGGCCACCAAGTTCTACCTTTATTTTATTCCCTACAAACGTTCCCCAAATCACACGTGTGTCCCCTAACTGCGCGCCTATACTAGCGGTTCAATAATGTCGACCAGAACAAAGCGCTCTAGCCGCTTTAAATGGGGAAAATTAGGCGAGGACGATACGCCCCGTTGGACGGTTGCATAATTCATTACGCGTTTATCGATTGACGTTTTGCAGAGAGCTGCGTGTGTCCACATGGGTTTCCTCGGAAGGAGAACTTGAGGAATAGGCAGACGGCGACTGTAAAGAGGAAAAGGAAAAAGAAAGCGCTCCCACGACTTGTAGGACAGCACTCTCCTGCCCTCGCTAATTTTTTGTAATTTTCGCCCTGTACAGCAACTGTGCAGAACCATCTCCTTTCTTCATTGTGTTCTCGTGCGCATGACAAAATTTAGAAGAACAGAAATAAAGGAAAATACCCAAATCAGGTTTTCCTTGTTCATTGTTTCTATTTCTCTCTAGATCATATCCAACGAACCAAGTTCTCGGCGTTCCACTGAGAAATCCTCGCCCCGATTCTCTTCCCCTGCAATTTTCGGTTCAACGCAGAAACTCTGCGAGGACATTTTAATCATCAACGCCGAAATAGGGCAAGCGAGCGCGGTGTACGGTGGTCAGGTTCCCTTTCACGTCGTGCGGTGGTACGTCGGTCGTAGGGGACAAAAGCTCGACAAGTCTTCCGCCGACCGACATGTTCCTTCATTGTCGTATACTCCTTATTTTGTTTTCTTCTTTCATTCGCCAGGAAACGACACAGGGATACCTTCCCCCCTGCCTCCGGGCTGGCCGCCGGCATAGCGAAGAGCGGAGTCCAGAAAAGGAACGAAGAAAAAAAAAGGGAGGGGGGGGGGGGGGGCACTGTGCGTAGGCTGCGCAGAAAAAGCTAAGGAGATTAGCGCACCAGGCGAACGGCGAACCCGGGCCCACAGCGACGGTGGCACTAAACGCCGCGCTGTGAGACAATAGGACGGTGACAGAGGAGAGGGGGAGAAAGAGAGAGGAGACAGGACAGAAGAGTGCGAGCGAGTACAACGGACCACCAACAAAGCGCGGCAGCCGAGTCAACCGCGCACACACCGATAGGGAGGAAGCGGACGGCGAGTGGGTCCCTCTGGCGGCGGACGCGGGAAGTAACGGAGCGGTGAAGGAACAAAAAAAAAAAAAAAAATACACACACACGTACGCATCACAGATACAAGCGGCTCGAGCTTGCGGCGGCGGCGGCCGAAACGAAAATGAACTGAGACAGACCGGGTGCGAGGGACACAAGGCGTGGAATGAATGGCTCGGGAAGGATCGCCTCGGGACTGAGAGGGATCTGGAAGGAGAGGGGGGATGAGGGTTGCCAGGGAAGCAGCGCAACGCTGGCCTGGCAGCACATTCGGCGCGACAGCAGTGCAGACTCTGCAGTAGCTGCTGCGGCCGTTAAAAAGAAGTGTTGGGACAGACGGCAAGAGGTGGGGTGGGGGAGGTCAGACGACAGGTCGGGACGCCAGACACACCGCCGATACGCCATTACGCTGCAGTCGGGATTCGTGGGCAAAAAGGGCTGGAAGGATTTGGGGATTGAGGAACAGTGTGGAGGAATATCGCGCAAGAGAGCCCCATCCAATGCCGCTTTTCGCACAAACCCTTCTAGAGGTTGTAGTGATTGTTGTGTTCTGCTTTAATTTTAGTGGCGTAAATGTGTCCATAGCAAAGTGCTCACACCTCTCCAAGCATGACATATACCACCATCAGCAGTGATTGTTGTACATTTTCAGGTATTCAAGGGTATGACTGCAAAAAGCCACGCTTCTCCTACATTGAAGCTGTTTTATGTTGTCTATCAGTAATAACAGGTGTGACATCTTTTAAAATGTTGTAGCGCAAAGAAACACAGGGACAGACAACAAAGAGCACAGGACGGGCGCAATGCTGTGACACAGCATTAAAATTGAAATTCTGGTCTATTCTTGAGAGGGATGAGATATGAAAGCGAAGATGTGGAACTGATAAAAATTAGGAAGTGGGAACCTAACACTACCTACCCGTCCACAACACACAGTGCCACATACGGAGGGGGACAAATTAAAATATGAGTTCAACGAATCACACTGCAGACAAGCAGGCTGAGCTGCCGCAATCACTGAAATGAAAGGTGTCAAAGACAACAGGATGACCCCATATGCACGCCGAAAATCAGATTGTTGCAATATAATTAAAAACGGGAACTCGGAAAAATCATATATCCTATTGACACAGGTATTGCGAGACCCTTCGAAGGAACACATCCTCTCTTTTCAAATGTCAACATGCAAACCTTCTACCTTCTAGAAAGATACCTTAGTGCAAAGAAAATGGCCTTCTCTAACCATGACCGATGCAGAAACCATAGGTTATACTGAATAAATGCATTCAGATGCGTAAAAAGCACAGATAATGAAAACAGTCACTGATTTGCAGCATGTGCAATTATGCCCCAAGTTTCTTCTTGCTTGTTCAGTAGTCATTCCCACTCTATTATAAAAATGCTTGAAGCAGTTGAAAATGTCGGAATCGAACATTCTTTACTAACAGATAAAATAACAAAAGTACACTTTCAGGCTTCTTGGGAACTTGTGTGTGGAATAATAACAAACAGGAAAACATGAACGCATTTCTTCAATTGGACACATGATCAGCTTACATGATACTCTTCCCAAGTGTAATCCTGGACAAGTTGGTAGGAAACTTAACACATATCTAACAATTAGAAAGTTGTGTGTTCAACGCATGTTCTACTGGTACCTTCCCAAACACCCATGTCAACGCTGCAAGCATTAAGCAACACCAAATCACAAATCGTCAAACCGTATTATGTTACCGTCCCTCTGCAGGTATGGGATACAAGTTTGTCAGTGGGTGATGGAGTCAATGGGAACATAAATAGGAGCGACTGTCGACGGACACGAGTATGAATAAAAGTCGGTGTTGGTGCTTTCAAGTGGACGTGAGAATGAACAGAGCAGAGCAACTTCAGATGCATCCATGTAGGTGAGTGGTGTACGCCAGTGGGTGGGCACCAGTAAGCGAGAATGAAAAAGACTACGGCTACGCACATGCAATGCTATGTGTGGATACAAGTAGCCGATGCAAATGAGCTGCGACAGGTGCAAGTACATGTGCGCGGTATGCATGCCTACGAAAACGGTGGGTGTGCACTAGTGAGCATTTGTTGATTCTGCCAAACAACGTAAGTGGCTCAAGAGGAATGTAACAATGGTTATACACAGTGCAGACTTGCAGACTTGGAAGGTAATTGGGTACACATCCTAAGCATTTGAGCAACTCCATCCACAAGACAGTGCCGCTATTCTCGTTATTGCCAAGTATATATTAGCATTGTCACTAGTGCAGAAGTAAGGATTTTGCGAATGGTTTACTGCAATACTGGTGTTAATGAGAAAAAATGGAACAGCACCCGCCCCAAAAATTATGAACCATCTAACATTCTGAGGAGCGTTAGTGCAACCAAAGCACTTTCTTTTTCATTCCACTTCAGCAAGTGCTGATGCTTTCCATTCCAGTTCAACTCTTAAATCAGTTAGAAGAATGACGAATCACATCAGAACGAGAAAACATTGCTCTGTTCATAAAGCCTGAAGAACTGAAAAGGACCGTGTACCACCCTTCATCGATTTACTGTTTTTCATTGCAATAGAGAGCACGCCATTCAAAGTGTGCAAGCCTGCAGTGGCTTTACAGAAAAGTCAGCAGAAATATTTTAAATGGAAGTTTTCTATCTTTGTGGTCACCTTTGCAATGTTACTCTCTGTCGTGAAATAATGCTTCCAGATTGCGTCAAATACAATCGTAGGTAATAAACTTTTGTTCGTAAGCAGGATAATTAAACCTGTGCCTCTGTATTTCTTGGTTTTTTTTTATGGAGATTGACACTCATCAACGAGGACAGCACCACCAATCACTGTTTTCACAACTTTCACAGCCAAGCTAAAAATTGTATTTCCTTTTTTTTTGTGGGACACAAGCACACTCGTTTTTGCCAATGTAGGAGACGATTCCCTCATTTTCACCGCGACCAAAAAAAATTGTTTTTTTTTCTGTGGTAGACAGTCCCTATAAAGAAAACTTGCATGACTGAATCCAATCAAAATTAAATTATCAAACTTTATGTGCCTGGAACAACAGTATGATAATGAGGCAGGCCATTATTATGCACGTTTCCAGAATAACTTGAACTATGTGGAGTGTCTTAACAAGCACATATACCGAAGTGCACAGCTGTTTTTAAGCTTTGACCCTGTTCTCCAGAAACCAAACCAATTGTGTCCAGAAGTCAAACCCAAGCATTGCTAGCTGCATCCAATCAAGTGGATAAATTAAAGTTACCCCTGCAATACCAATGCAAGCTACCATAAGATGCCACCAATATTGATAGCGATTCAGCTTTGTTGTGCCATCAATTCTACAACAAAACATACCATTATGGTAACCTTTTAGTTCGGGCAGCAATGTAATACCTTGCGCAACCAGCCTACGAATGTTTCATGTTTGTAAATTGTCTCGTTGACTGCCCAGGAGTGAAGTGGCAGTCAGACGAGTCAACTTGTGCACTAAACCTAAAAAGGTAAATCTAGAAGTTCCATGAACTGAGAGAACAATTCAGTGAAGAAGCCGAACTACCAACATCTATGCTGACAGCAGCTTGCCCTGCCTAAGCACAGTGGGCCCCACTATCAGCATTCTCATCTCCTATGCATGGTTCATTAAACATGTTCCGGCGCAAAAAGAAACGAGGAAGAGAAGAGAGCAAAGGAAAGATACAGACTCCCTCGTTTCTTTTTGCGCCGGAACATGTTTAATGAGCTAAGTGACCAACTAGCCCAAAAACAAGTGCTTCCTATGCATGGGACGGTCACTTTTTGCAGAGATCGTTGGCACCGGCATTTGCACCAACATTACTTCAACTGGCGCTTCGACCTGGACCCCGAGAGGATTGAGAGCCACATAACAGCTTGTTCCACTTAAAACTGAAATGTACTGCAGTTTCTCTAGACAATGTACTAGCACAGGAGAAATGCTTTGCATTATTCCATGTCGTGCCACTATTCGTTAGCCCTTAGACACACAATTACGGCCTTTCTATGACATGACGAAGTGTTTTGGAACTGACATTATAAGTGCGAAATGTCATTTACGTCATCCGAGAGCTGAGAAAGCGCAAAGCTCGGCAGATTTTCCTTTTCAAAATGTCTCTAAAACACAATGAAAATGTCTCTTGAACACACTGTATTTTTTTCAAAGTTACAATGCCCGACATAACACGACACCCCTTGTGCCAAAAGAACAAGAATTACAGAGCATCATAAATGTTTGTGAAGTCTACAACAACGTATCAGCACACTCCAAAAGGACGCAGCTGCTTGGACGGATGAGCCAATGCTCAAAAACTGCAATAACAGCTTTGCGCTGCAATTCACTGAAGGGCACTTACTGAACTGATTCAATAGTGTGACGACGCTAATAGAACAAATATCAGGCGCGTTGCAACACTTTGAAATCTGTGCATCTTAGCACAAACACACATACATTTGATGCCTGTCTAGATGAACTGCAACAAGTACACTGCGCTTTTCTTTTTACTAAGAACAGTGGCTTCTCGGAATCAACTGGGAGCAAGTTGGCGGAATGAATGGCTAGTTCTAAAACATATCGCGCATACAGCATCAGAAAAGCTGTCAGCACTACGGCTTCTGACAGGCGAATCAATTTCACGTACAATAAGATGTGACGTGTTCAGTGAGTTCACTGGCCGTTTTAATGAGAAACAGTAGGACAGTGGATTGACGTGAACAGAGAGAAAAGTACTTCGAAAGTTTTCTACTTCCTTAATGTTATGACAAAGATTACTACCGTTAGCAAACCTTTCTCACGGTGAAAGCAAAACTTGAATGAATTTCCAGCTGAACTATGCTCCAAACGTGGATTATTCAGTCTTGGTAGCGCCATTGCAGTTTTATTTGCTTCAGAGATTGTAATAATTTTAAAACAATGCAAGTTTCATCGCAGAAGTGGTGAGTTGTTAATCCTTATTGTCGAAAAACTATGCAAAAATACGAAGACAAGTAAGGCACGTAACACAAAGCCAACTTTCTGCATTTGTAAAACGCATCTGTTCTTCTAGTAGCGCAACGTAAGTGGCAACATGATACACGTGCAAGTTGTTGGACACCTTATGCAGGTGGATTTTGTAAAAAATCAAAACTAGAAAGCTGCAGCAGTTACTATATCCTGAAGAGACACACACAGCTGGGTGGAAAAAATATCTAAGGCAGTCTTTTCCTGCATACAAACTGAACCAATCGTTAGAGCTATCTTGTTGTTAACGAGGTCCGTCTTTATCTGTCAACCTTGCCGTAGTGAGCACAAGATAAGGCCTGTTTGCCCTGTTTCTCACCAACGAAAAGAGAAAGGGTTCGAATAGTACACACTTCACCCTCTAAGCATCACATGATATACCTTTGTTCCCAGAGTTTTTCCTGCACCATACACTTTGCCAATTACACTTACAAGTTCGAACACACATATAAGAATTTCAAATTGAAACCACATGCACCAGTTGCAGCTAAACTACAATCAACATCGTCAATTGTGTAGTCTCTCCGTTTCTGTCTCATGTATTGTTTCAACTAACCCAGGTCAACACGCACCTACATTTAACTCGCATTCGCTGGGTCACGACGGCATGAGGGGCGAACACACGCCTACAGATAGGCGAGGACACGCTACAAATTGTTCTAATATCAAGTTCCGCATAGTTGCTTTCCTATGTCCTTGACACGCAACAAATTTCGAAACAGCAATGCAATTGCAGACGACACAGCCTGCAACTTTCACGGCAGGCTTACAAAACCTACGATACACAGTTGCAGACGGTACAGTAGTCACATAAATTTCCCAACCTTTTAGAGCTTTCACGTGCGTTTTACCAACGGCCAGCACTTATAGATCTTACACTAGCTGTTTGGTCGACGGTGCACGAAACGACGAGCCGACAACATACGAAATTTCTTTTCTTCATTCGTTAATCCGTCGTCTGCTGCAGTCGCAAACACTCCACGCCTTTTCTCTAAGGTCAAGCAAGACGCACAGACGGGTCGCCAAAAAATGACAGCGTACTAATTGTCAACAGGACGATCGCTCTTCCCAAGTGTGCGACGAGCTGCGCACGTTACAATCGCATAGTGCAACGAGCTTTTTTTTTTTACGAGCCGACAAGAACAAAACACGCGACGAGTGAGCATAGCGCACTCGTTTCCAGATCCCGCAGGTGCTCGAGAGAAGCCAAAAAACTGGCAAGCAATACGCACACAAAACATGAACGCGTAAACACACACGCACGCTCGCCTATTTTATGCGGTGTGACGAAACGCCGGCCAATCACGAACGCCAACACATGCAAAAGAAGCGCGCACGAAACAAATAAAGAGCATACAGACAAACCCTACAAACACAAGACCGGGGAAGTTCAATACTAAAGAACGGGCCCGGAGTGGGGCAATTAGTCAAAGAACTAATAAACATTAAAGTCGCGGTTAGGCCTCGTTGTGACTACGCGAAAACATGATACGCGTTTGCATTGCTTTTTTTTCCAAAGATCACCGTCTACCAAGCGACGCACGACGCGTCGCAGTTGCATGCTGCAGCGCCTGCGTGCCCAAGTCCGCTTGCTCAAACCAAACACTACAGCCTCGAGACTGCAAAGACCAACACACTCACTCACTGGAGAAATTAGAAACGCTCGATTGGATTCTAGTTTCTCTCAGCGTTAGCCCCCATCAACGTACTAATGCACAATGCGCGCTGTTGTACTACGCCGACTGCCCCAGCAAACGCTGGGAAATGCCCAACGATAAGCGAAGGAGGTGCTAAAATTTTGCGATATCTCTGCGTGATCCGATGATAATGCAGCGCTTCGCTTAGTTCCGCTTTCATTTAGAATTTTTCCCACCCTTCCCTTAAGAGAAAAACCCCTCGGTACTCCCATTGAAGTGAACAACATGCACACCCTCTTCTCTCTCTCTTTTCACTTGGGTATTACGCTTTTGTTTTGTTCCTAATCTAAATCACACCGGCTCGCGCTGTCAGCAGACACCAAATGCAAAAAATAACAGGTCTCACCTAGCTGTAGACGTCGCGCATTACGCACCACCACGAGTAGGGCGTAAATGCTCCGCTGGAGTCATCACACAGGATCGGGATTATGCCCACATAATCCGGGTAGCCAGCCAGCAAAAGGGAGGGGACACAGGAGGTTTCTTTTTTCTTTCAGCCTCCGTGAAACACCGTAGTGAGTCGCCGCTAACGTCACGCGACAGCACAATGGTAGCCAAGTTCACGCGATCGTGAGATGTCCCGGGGTTCAAAAAAAAAATTACCAGCAGCGGCGGCGTGCAATGTAGGAGGCGTCCGAAATCCGCATCCAATGCCAGTGTGTCGCTCGCAGCAACTAAAGCGTGCTCTAGGCCTAGCTCCGTCAACGCGAACCGCGTCTGTGCGGTCGTGGTCGCGCCTCGGACGCGGTTAACGATCTAGACGCCGTGGGACGCCTTCGGCGTTGCTGGGGCCGGCTTACCGTGATCGGTTCGTTGCTCTGTTTCGGCTCACAAACGAGGGCCATGGCGGCTACATTGTCCGAAAAAATCCCCGCAACTTCGCACGAAAAATAACAAAAAAGGAGTCTACACACCACTCATTGTCACAATGGCAACGACGGATGCACCATCTGACGGCCGCGGCTACGACTCAGAAACTTAGAGAATTCGCGCGCTGTGGAAGCCCTGCGCGAAGCCACTAACATAAACCAACGCATAAACCATTAAAATAAAATGTGTGATTGCGGATCAACATTGCAACGCTGAGATATTCAGATTATAATGAAACTACCATAGGGATAAAAAAAAATTAATTTTCACTCATGGGACTTTTGCGATATACCTGCTGTGACGAATAACTCGATACGTTCACGATATGAAACTAGTTATAATAAATATACTTGAGAGAGTGGGTATGCTGAGACATTGAAGCTTTATCCACACATCTTAATACATTTTAGTTATTACATTAATATGATATGTTGCAGAGATGATACCACCTCGACGAAACCATGCATAAAGCAGTTCCCTCCACGAGGTAAGGACATAGTTAAATTTATTGGCATATGCAGAATACAGGCTATTTTATGCGTGGTGAGCGAAACAGCAAGTCTAAATTATTGCATTCACCGAATAACGCACTGCAGGATGTTTATAAGTAAATGTATCCCGTGTGCACTTAGCGGCAATTTTCCACCTGAATGTCTTCATAAATTTCCATTATAGCAGTTTAACGCCTTTCATGAATGTTTCAAGAAGCTCACGATTTTTTTCTGTATTACAAAACACATTTATCACATGTGCGCATAATTATTGCATTAGGTGCTACAGATTACTAGACAATCGATATGAAGTTCCCTCTGAAACGGGGTGTTGTAGGACGCCATATTGTATCGAAGTGTTCAGATAAGTCTTGTGCATGCTCTGTGACGTCAGAATGTAGTGGACGTGGACATTACAACACGTGCGACAGCGACGGCACCACAATAAATATGTGTTGTGCAAATAAAAAGTACTGCGTTTGAACGTATACCTCATGAGCACTCCACGCGAAAGATGCCTGTGCATTCATTTACTTGGCAAAATTAAGCTCTGTAAAGTGCACATCGCATAAAGATTACTCAGGACATGGAGTGTCCAGGGCACATATAAACGTGATTACATAAATGTCCAAAAAACAGAAAAAAAGAACAAAATTAAGTTTACCCGCGATCGAAGTGTTTCTTCCTGTCTATTACGTCTTTGAGCAAAGTACCTTGCGTACTTTAATGAGCCCTGGATCGGACCTATTCTCCATGTAAGAATAGCGTCGCCACTCCAGTGAGGATTGCTGCATGGGATTCTTCGAAAGCTGTGAACTCGAAATGAGGTTCACCTCCAGATATACGTAACTGGAGCACTCATTTACCTGAGTTACCTTGTGGCGCACTGCGCTTGAGTTAAATAATCCTACCAGGCAGTAGCCATAGACACCTCTACATGTACGCATGATGAGCAATATGTGACATGACAAGAGATCATACATATCTTAGGGTAGAATGACTCCGCTGGTTGCCATGAAGGAGGCCGCGTATATGTACTTGTGTATGTACGCATGTATGCAGTCGAGGTGCGGGGTGTGTAGGTTTCCCATGTGTCAGTGGGTGGGGGGGGGGGGGACCCTGCCGCCCTTGAAGGCTAGGACTGGGGGCGGAGGAGTGTGGAGGTTGAACGCGTAGGTGAATTTCCCAGGGGGAGAGTGAGGGGGAGTACCTGTGGAAGAGCCGCGGGGGGGGGGGGGGGGCACCTTCTTCCCCTCGTAACTGCGTAACGTATGTATGTATGTATGTATGTATGTATGTATGTATGTATGTATGTATGTATGTATGTATGTATGTATGTCACATATAATAACATCTGCTCTATGTACAAGTGTTCCGGTGTAAGAGTTATCACAAATATCACAACTTATAAATTCCTGAATATAAAGTATGCGAAGAACTGGAACGTAAAGATTGTGGAGGTTATATGGTGTACATCCCAGCTTGTTTCGTCCAACACTCACCGCAATGCACGCATGCGATGCACACACACACACACACACACACACACACACACACACACACACACACACACACACACACACGTATGCACACGTAATCTGCAGGTTCCTAAAACCGAAATGACCAGTGTCTCAAAAAACACAGCATAACGCGAAATGCCGGTGGAGAAATCGTCGACACAAGAAATTCAGAACCCATAACCCAGTGACAACCATGATGTCCATTTTAAGAAATATGTGAGCCAAAATATAAACTGAAAGGAAAAAAAAATGTGGAACGCTTCACGATTTTGCGTGTCATCCTTGCGCAGGGGCCATGCTAATCTTCTCTGTATCGTTCCAATTTTAGTATATGTACTTTGGAAGTACAACATGGCAGGTTTCGGTTTCATATATATAGACCACATTTCAAGTTCCATTTCCGTTCCTGGTGACTTCGCGCGGTTATGACAATGTAGCTTCGTCAACGTTTTGTAAAATCAATCACACTATGTCTATTACAGCTTACTTTTATAGCAGGCACATGTGCGTTAAGCAAGTTGAGTGATGTACAGCTCATTGTTCGTGTAAACTGAAATAAACGTTCTCTGCGGCGGTAGTATCAGGTCTCTGAATTCGAGTAGCTGCCCTAGTGCTTTGTGTAGCTTATGACAGATGGCAGTGCGAACGCCAATGATTTTCCTGGCTTCACAGACTTCGAGACTTGCGCGAAGCATACCTTTGCTTTGTTGGACATGGGTGAGTCAAACGTTACTAGATTACCTCTTTGATTGAGTTCGAGTAGCTGCGCAAGTACTTTGCGTAGCTTATGACAAATGGCAGTGAATTTTCATGGTTTTAAAGACTCCGAGATTTGTGCAAAGCATACCTTTGCTTTGTTGGATATGATTGAGTCCAACGTTACTAGATTACCTATTTTATTTGGTCTGAGTGACTGCCCAAGTACTTTGTGTAGCTTATGACAGATTTCAGTGCAAACGCCAATAATTTTCATGTTTTTTTAGACTCCAAGACTAGCGCAAAAAATTTTTTACTTGATGGATATCACAGAGTCCAACTGGCTGCCCAACTGCTTTGTGTAGCTTATCACAGATGGCAGAACGAACGCCAATGCTTCCACAGACTTAGAGATTGGCGCAAAGCATCCAATGGTGCTCTCAGGGGTTATATAATTGCTAAATGGAATTGGCTTAGTACACTAGATGATGCTACAGCCTAAAGCGCCGCATAATCCTCACTAATTATAATCCTTCCTTGAAAAATAGGGTGTCTTGCCTTGTTGCCTCCGAGACCACCATTATCGAAACAAAAATCGGTATTTTGGATGCCATCACTGCCTGTTTCCTGCATGCGGTAAGACTTGTTCATAAATTCCAACAACCTAAAAAAAAAGGAAAAACTAGTACCGCAGACCAAAAGGAAGTGTGACATTCTTGATTAGTTAAAAATTTGTATGAGCTAGTTAAATCATGAGATTAGAATAAAAAGGGCGGGAGCGGAGAGGGGGGGGGGGGGGGCAGTTGTTGGATCAAGGAGGTTTAATTAGAACCTTGACTGGAAATTTGTGCAAAGGGAATTCGCGAGAAGCGGGCCTCCGAAATTATGGCGCGAAATTTAAAGTATTCACACCAGGGTGGCTACATCATACATTAAGGCGCGAAATTTAAAGTACTCACACCAAGGTGGCTACATCACACTGCTGCTAAGCGCCAGGGGCACTTTTACGGAGAGAGTAAGTGATAAAAAAAACATTAAAAAAACAAAAAGAGCGCTATGAAAATTTCGGGTGATGTCAGTACTTGTTTCCGGACAATCGAATAACGTGAAATGACAAACAGAAAAATGAGACGTCAAGGCTCAAGATGGGAAAAAACAAGTGAAATTGTAGTTTTAGTGTTTTGAAAGCTATTTAAAGCCGGCAATTTTCTGCTTGAATGAAAGCACTCCAGGTGTGTATGTACTTGTTCAGCAGAGTCATTTATCCGCCTAACATTTCGACAATAATGCTATCTATCTATCTATCTATCTATCTATCTATCTATCTATCTATCTATCTATCTATCTATCTATCTATCTATCTATCTATCTATCTCGCTTCATGAGTGGAAACACATAGACATAAACACTATTCTTTTTAATTGTCTTAGTTTAATTATTACAATGAAGTGCTTGTCTGATTATTCAGATGGAAATGAAGAGTTACCATGTAAAGCTGTTCGCGTGTTGATCAACGTGGGCCACCTGTTGTTTTGCCTGCCGTTAATAAAACCTTGGGGTCGCTGCCTCCCCTCAAACATATACCCATTTATTTTTGTTCGTTCTTGGTTTTTCGTACACTTTCGCTTCTCTCTTTTGCTATTTACTGTAAGGGCAATGACGCAAAGTAGGGGTGGGGGGGGGGGGTGAATTTGCAGCATTTTATTCTGCGAGATCTTGCGTGAAAGAATGACCTCTGATTCTTTTCCTGTTTAGGTGTCGTTGTTGTTCTAGCAGTGTCTTTCTCTGGAGACAAAGAAAAAAAAAAGAAAATAAAGGAAGGATATAAAGTAAGGAAAGTAAGAAGTAAGGAAAGTAAGTTGTGGATGAGCAAGGGAAAGCACAACAAGCCATTTTTCTGTGACATTGTTACACAACAAAAATAGCTTTCCGCGAATTCCCAACAGTTGAAAGACCGTGGCAACAGGGCAGTCACGTATACATATACATGCGTATATACGCTATATGATAATTTTGTGTTACTGACGCAGATGGGACAGAGCTGCGAGTACGTAGAACTTGTTACAAAACTGGCAGATCGCGGTGCCAAGGAAGACACGTCACACACACCAACGTTGATATATACACGGTCCACACATGGACACAACTACGCGCGTTTGAAACACAAAAGGACCTCTCAGCGGCGTCTTTTCATTGGCCGGCGCGCCGGCTCCTATGAGAAAGGGAGAAAGGGCGAATGTCGTCTGCTATTATAAGGCCGGTCGGCCGTCTGTTTGGGCTGCTACGAGAAATTTCGCAGACGATGGAGGAAGACAGACGACGCTTGTGCAGCTCGCAATCTTGAAGTTCCACGGTGCGCGCGCAAAATGTGTCTTACGGTTTCGTGTTCTGGCCATTCCGCTGATCCCCTGGTCGTTGACCAGAGAGCTTGAAGTAACGAAGAAGGTTGTAATAATTTATTGCGTGGTTATATGAGTTAGTGACACCCTACGTGCAACGTTGGGACGTGAACATTTGGAGACATGCGAAGCAGACGATTCCTTGTATTGTGACCGTCTGTACAGTGGTGTGCAGGAACTCGCTGGCAACGCAAGGAAATCGGTGGCTATGAGCTGTTTTTTTATTCCTTCAGCTTCTGCGTCAACATAAACGCAGAGTACGGAAGTTGACTGAGGACCACCTGAAAAAAGAGAGAGAGAGAGAGAAAAAAAAAGGCAACTCGGTAAGTGCGGGCCCATTTTCTTCAATCTATTGCGCAACGTCGTTTACACCTGCGTCCGTAATTGATACTTGCTCATCGCTTCGTTTAGTGCAACAAGCGTGAATTAATCGTCGGTGAATTGCTGGTAACAACTGCACGCAGTCACGATTAGCACATCTAATCACGATAGCGTGCAAACCGATTTTATCGATCGCGATTGACTCCCTTCTTCATTCTGCTCACCCACCTCGATCCATATCAGGTTCAGTCGTAATTGGAAGATACCCTGTGTGACGGTCACACAATACGAAGGCGACTTGGTCAAATTTCGGTCGCGATTGAGTCCGGTTGTAATCGAATTTCTCGATCGCGATCGGCTTTGTACCTGAGCAAGATGCGGAACGGAACAAACTGCTGTCGAGGAAATCGGTCCCTATAGGGGCTCGATCGCGATCGAAAGTGTCCCGTGTGGCACAGCACCTGAATAGAAAAGATGTTGAGGAAACCAATAAAGAGAAAGGTTTGGGGTAGTCACGAGCTTTCGAAGTTGTTACAACGATAACAGTCATTGAGACAGTGATTGTTGAACGATATATGGTCACTGAGCCTGATGTAGCCGGTTCGATTCCAGCCCGATAGCCGAAGAAAATAAATTAAAAAAAACACACACATTTAACCTTCGACTGGCCGCCCGGATATTCTCGTATTGGTACCCGTATAATCTCATGTGAGTACCCGGATGACCTCGTGTGAATATGAAGAAGACAACCCGAAAGCAACGCTTCGACAAGATCTGTTATCTTCGTCAGTGCTCCCGTGCTCTCACATCTTAGACTTGCGTAATGTGCGGATCAGATAACCTCACCTCGCGGTTACGAGGTTGACAAACCGTATCAACCAATGATACGTGATAACTAACACAAAGACTCGGAAATAAAGACGACGATTATCTGTATCGTTAGATAGCGTCGTCAGTGCTAGATGCCGAACTTAAACGTGAACATGCCAAAACTAACGTGCTTCCGAAGGAATATGTAGTCTTCTAACGGAACATTTCGTTAAAAGTTGCAGCACTGACGGACTCTGCTTGCAGGGACTTTTGTACATTTGCATTTTGCAACACATTCATAGCATACACCTAAACAGGTACCATCCTTTCCTATGTATCCCTGCTATAGAAATTTCTGAAGTAACGGAAAACTGGAAGTATACTCCTAACGGGCATGTGTTGCCGAGTTAAGATATTTTCAACTTACATGCACAAGGCTGGTCTAACGCTCTTCCTATTGTGTACATTTCGAAGTAATGATTAGTCATTTCAACGCTGCCGGTTATGTGCTGGTTATCATGTCGTCATCTCTAACCAATAAAGAAGTATCGCAATAGGATCACTTAATTCAATGGACGAAAGACGTCCACTTCGAACGTTCTGACTTTGAGGTGAAGTGAAATTTATTGACAAGAAACAATTTGCAAAGAAAAAGAGGAATCGCAGTAATATGGATTACTAGCCTGAGGCTGGTCGTGATTCACTCAAGTATGTAGTTATGAAAAAGAACATGCCACAAAACAAAATACTAGCGGTACAAACAAAATTTTACTAGAATTTTAACACTATAAAGACTAACTGTAACACGCTTATGACGCTGCGATACCATTTCAAATGCACGATGCACTTCTCACTTCGGAGACTCCTTTTAGGTCATTATAATAGGAATATCTGCGGAGCTGTTGAAACTTCTTTTTTTCACTGAATCAGAATGATTTCCTCGCTAAATTCTTGAAATTCTACACAATTTTTTATTAATAAATCTGAAACGTCTCGTCAATGAGAGCTTCCGCGTCTGACTGCTTATGTTAACTCATACGAGATTTGGCCAATCCCGCCGATGTTGGCGTGAGTTATTCGTAGAGGACAACAACAACTTTCCAAGGCTAGCATCTTAAACATGATGAGTTATTAACAACTCGGCCAGTTTACTATCCTAACAAACTAATGAGGCGTTGTATGGATAGATGGATGGACTGCTACGAGCATCTTCTTTAAAATGGGGGGAGCGAGGGGGCGGCGGGGCTAGAGCCACCAAGCTCTTTATTATTGCTCCTTATGCTGTGCTGCTTATGTACGAAGCATGTTGTCCATCGTGACCTTCTGTTCTATACAGCTGTCTGCCAACAATCTTCCAGCCTTCTCTTACATGTCTCTATACAGCAGATCTATTTATGCTCCTGAACTGTCCTTGGAACCTAATATAACTGATAGACTTACTTCCTTGCTCAACAGCCGGATACCTTGACATGCAACTGGAATATGATCATAGTTTCTGTCCCTTTGCACCTATTGAGCACATTTCGTCCTCGTAAGAATTAACATTTCTTCCTATTGTAACTCCGTGTTCTTGGACACCCTGATCTGGCCTCAGAGAGCAGGAAGTTCCCTTCGAATTTTCATAGAACATTTCTGTTATTTCACACATTTCCTGCCCGATATACCTCCATCGCTTGTTTCTTTTCTACTGCCTCCATACGGCAGCGAGGCGTTTCTGAGTTCCCGACTCTCCGTTTTTTTCTATATTTTATTTATTTATTACGATACTGCCCTTTTCTTTACTATTATCCACCACCTTGCAATATTTACTGATTAGTGTCCTCATCCTTTCGCTCCACCGGGTGTCGACATTCTTCTTACGTAACTATCAAAATATTCCAGCTGTTCACCTCTTTTCATCCATATTTCCCGGCCATCTTTCGGCGCATTTCTCTCTGGTCTTCCCGCGCTTCGAATCATGACTAACCCGCGTCACCCTGCATCGCTTCGCCCGTGGTTATTCCACGACCACCGAGCAGTGCCAATCCCCAACACTGGCCAACGGCACTTTGATTCGCCCGAAGTCTCGACTGCACCTCAGGTCTCATGCACAGCATCGGGTGAGCAAATGTCCAGCCTGGAGCCGTTATTCCACTTTTTTTTTTAGAAAAATAAGAGCGCAACTTATAGACGTTACACGTAGAAAGAACCACACGCTGTAACGTGCTAATTTGCGATCGTGTTTTCCTAAAAGATATGCATCACCAACTAGCCCACCTATCCATTTTGTTACACTCCCTTCTTGAGCCCCCTGACAAACTTCAAATGACTAACTTCAAGTTTATTGTATGGTGCCACAGCGCTCTATGCTTGTTCCACGGCATGTCGTGCCCCTGGCGGCCAGTGAGAGAGTTACGGGATTGCCCGTATACCACCCTGCAAGCGCGCCCTGTACGTGTTCTCTTCACCGCTGTCTGAGGATAAACGTTCCATCTTCATTCGCCTTGATCGTTTGACAATGGGAGGCCCGATGTCACGCTCCACAGACGCCCCAAAACGCCGGATGCGGCGCTCAATATCGCGGAAGCTATAGGGCTCGGTGATATACGGGTCCCTCGACTCGTATTACCCGAATCTCCCGCTTAATACGAACGCAGTCGTGCGATTGTGCGCTTGTGTATAACAGGAAATCGTTTTACGGTGATTGCGTTAGGTTCTTCGCTCGCAATAAACCGACCATATTAGAGAAGGAGCGAGCTCACACTTCATATCTTAGTTCATTTCGTCAGCCTGTTTTGTGTTCAGCGCTGTATGAAGATTTATAAACAAACGATTTCCGATTTACCCTGTCCTTCGCCGAGTTGGTTGCAGTTTATGCTTGCAGGTCATCGCCCCACCTTATAGCAGCTGGCCTTTTCGACCGCGCTTGTTTCAGAGGGTGCTACATGGGGAGATCAAAAAAAGAGAAGGGTACTTTGTATATATGCGAAAAACTAAAATACATCAAAGAAACGTGGCAAACGTATACAATTTGTACAAGCAAAACTTCTGAAACACGTCATAATTAATGCTCCGTAACGGTTAAATGATATCGAATTGTTAGATATAAGGTCATAAGACGTGACTCATTCAACCACCACATAGAAAAAAGAAGGAAAATATATCCTGTGGCAAAATGTCTCACACAGTCTTCAAATGAAAGATGCGAACATTACTTGCACAAGAAATCACAACGTATCGTCCCTATACCATTACCTTAAGCACTCCTTTTCGATTTCTGCGATTACAGCATGCATCGTTAACTAAGTCCCTGCAACGTCAATTACGCCGCGGCGCTGTTAGGTCATACAATCGCCTGCGATTTGACGTGCAAGTACAATACCGTTGACACGGAACAACACTGAGCTGTCTATTATAAAACACTTACTAAACGTCCTTGCCTTCACTTACGTGTTTATACAGTAACAAATGTCCATGACACCAAAGATTATTTTATCTAGTGTACACGCTTACTAGTTGAAGAAACTTCCTTCGCGAGAGGAAGCTTGGGCGCTTGGGGGTCAACGACGTCACAAGGTGACGTCACCGCTTAACACAGCTTAAACCGCGTTGACCTCTTCACAAGCGACCGTCCTTCCTAGCTATCAGGAAGTAACGTTGACACCCTGTAATCAAAAAAGTGCTACGCTCCCAGTCTGGCTACACTTAGTGTCTCGAGTTCCCTATTGGCACGATGTTTTCTGTCACCTTGTCTTGTCACCGTTTCGCCTTGTGTCCGACGCACCTGTGTCCTCGGGTGATTATACGCAGAGTGACGTCCTCTTATTGTCCCCATCCATCAGAGGTGGCGAATGTGTGAGGATCCTTCATTAAAGACAATGGGGGTATATTTCACCTTCGGAACAAAAAAACGTCACGACTTGCCTTCACTTGTCTTTCGGGGTGCCATTCCCACTCGCAGTTGTAATGCATAGATATTCAATTTCATGCATAGAGGGCATAGAGCTTTAGTTCCAGTTTGTTACTAATTCATCATACATGGAATGAGTGTTAGTAGGTTCTTAAAATGTGATTGCTGCAGCTGGACCCTTGGTCAACAAGGACATTGGTACACAGTAGTAACAAACCGCAGCGTACAACGGGTAACGGTACAACACGGACAAAAAAAAAAGTACACGAAGGACAAGAAGGAGCACTCAACTCCAGCTGACGTTCATTGTGGGCGACCTTCTTTAAGTGCATAGCGCTGAGACACTTGACCACGTATGACACATTTCGATAAACATCGCATCAGATTTTTTTTTCTTTCTCGAAACAGTCAAGAGCCGAATGGGTCTGTAAAATACAGTAGCAAACAAACAAACAAACAAACAAACAAACAAACAAACAAACAAACAAATAAACAAGCAAAAAACAAAGAAACAAACACAAACAAAAACTAAGGTTGCCACGTATACGTATGTAAAAACTTTTTTTTTTCTGTGTCAGGTAGAGTGATCGAAGTGACGGGTTGTCCACAGTAAAGGTAAGTTGAAGTCGGGCGCTAGTGCTTGTCTTTCATGTAGTAGATTTTGTCCGTGTTGTCCTGTTAGCCGATCAACCAACTAGTTAACCAGCACGTGTTAAGTTGGTACACGATGTAGTTAACTGGCACGGCAAGTCGAGCATGGAAAAATACTAGATACGTACATAGATAGTGAACGTGCCAGAGCAGAAAAAGAAAATACATTAATAGCACACAGCGTATTCTGACAATTTCAGTCTGAGCTGCCCATGCTAAGATGGTGGCTTCTTATAGCTCGGGGACGCAGTTCGATCACCTGCCATGGAGGCCGAATTTCGGTATGGGCTCAATGCATAAACACCCCGCGGTGTTTATGCGTTAATGTCGATGCGCGTCAAAGAACATGGCAGCTCTAAAGACGTCTGAGCCGGTGAGAGCAAACAAACACGGATTGGTGAGAATGTTGAGAAAGAGAGGAGAAATAGTAAAGATGGAAAGGCAGGGCGGTTAACCAGTTAAAGAAAACTGGTTTGCTACCCTACACACGGGAATGGGATGGGGAAGATAGAAAGAGAGGAAGGAGAGTGAAGAGAGGAAGGAAAGAAAAAAGAGCGCATGACACACACACACACACACACACACACACACACACACACACACACACACACACACACACACACACACACACACACACACACACACACACACACACACACACACACACACACAGTCGCAGTCAGCAGCCCTTCCGTGGTACGCGATATCACTGTCACAGCCGCCTGTCTAAGTCTGTTTCTTTAGGAAACCTCAGTACTGCTTTCGCCGCTCTCAGCTGCAATGTCTTCCGTCGACGACATCCAACAATGGCTTCGACGGACACGGGTCTATCGTCAATGCGCGCTAGAGCGGACACCAAGGATTGTCTCTGAACGTCAGGTTCAGGACAGTCGCACAGAACGTGCTTGTAGAGCCTCCTCGCTACGACAGGCATCACAGAGGGCGTTGTCGGCCATTACAATGCGAAACGCATACGGGACTTTGTGAATGCTACCCCTACAGCCATAAGCGATAAAGGAGAGTGGCTTAATTCTCTTCGGAATATTCCAGTTGCCATACAGAGGTGCACATCAAAGAGGACAGGTGGTGTTGACGACTGTTCCGACTGGACAGAAATGTAACAACGTCACACAATAATGATACCCCTGGTAACAGGGAGCCACGAACATTGTGCGGTCATCTTTCGCAGATTGCGTGACAAACGCTGAATTAAGGAGCTTATATATATATATCAGGGGTAATCCCCTCCTGTATTCCTTCTGACTCCAGCTCTTCCTGGTATAGTGATTTTTGTTTTCTGCGAAGTCGTCCTTGGCACGTAGTGAGTGTAACTATAGGCATTATCGTCGGTGTGCGCGGTCGCAGAGCCAAACACGGCGGGGGCAAAGTTGCAGCTCTTGTGCTTTAATTTAGAAGATGCCTAAACAGGGTGCCGCTAAGCCGGGCGCGCACAAAGGGAAGATGGAAGAAAGAAAAGGACAAAAAGCGAAACAAAGTAAAACGAAACCGCAGAGTTGTAACGCGTACGCGAGACAATAACAGGATGAGTTGTTTACACTTGTTGGCGCTGAAACAAAAGCGCCTTGGAAGACGTGCGTAAATAGAAGGGGAGATTTTCGCAATGGCGTGCAACAAGCTGTGATATATATATATATATATATATATATATATATATATATATATATATATATATATATAAAGCTTTTCCTGGCTATCGGGATAAACATACGGTCAGAAAGTCACAGTGACAAACATATTATTTAGGATTTATTCTGACGTTTCGGCTGGAGACCAGCCTTTTCAAAGGTCACCTTTGAAACCTTTGAAATAAGTGTGTGTGTGTGTGTGTGTGTGTGCGTGTGTCGTTTAGTCAAGAAGGCGGTCAGTATGTGGCGGGAAACGCACCCGACCTGTGGTCAAACTAACGTAACAAAAGCAACAACGCACCTGACCTGTGGTCTAACTAGCATAACAAAAGCAAAAGAAAGAGCATGCGTGACGTACGCCGTGACGTTCAATTTCAGTAGAAAAGCTATAACCTCTGCTTTGGTACCGCATGCGACTAGATATAGTCCATATAGATATATGACATCATTGAGGGGACAAGGAAGGGGACCACCGTCGCCCCCTTTTATACATCTTGGGCGGTCAGCGCGAAAAGCGAGTACGCACAGCAAGCAAAGGCACACAAACCACATCGCATGTCTTGCACCTATATATAACTTGTAATAGGCAAACACGCGCATAAACCTAAACCATGACCCAAAGCACGTGATCACACGTTGACAACGCCCGCTGCGGTCCACTTACAGGGTTGTTGTCGTTTTGTGGGGTTTCACGTCCCAAAACCAGCTCTGATTATGAGGGACACCGTAGTGGAAGGCTCCGGAAATTTCGGCCACCTGGGGGCTTTTTAACGCGCACTGACATCGCACAGTATACACGGGCCTCGACATTTCGTCTCCATCGAAAATGCAGCCGCCGCGGCCGGGATTCAATCCCGCGACCTTCGGGTATAGACCACCGTGGCGGAGCCCAGCTACGTCACGACTAACGTTACAAGGACAGCTTCACTGTTCCGACGGAATTGGCACGGTATGAAAGAGGACTGAATTCCTTGGTAGCGCATATTTATTGTTATTTCGCATCAAAAGACTACGTTTGTAATATTCAAACTCACATCAAAGGACGAACAAACCTTTGAGGTAGCATAACATAGTAAATTAACCTCAAGTCCGCCTGAGTCTTGGCTAATCCCCCCCAAGTGGGTAGATGCCAAATGTGAAGGAGCATCATCATCACCATCATTATTGTACCATATTTCTCTGCCAACATTTCTTTTCAATGTCACAACTTCGCGTGAGACATATATAAGGCTCCAATTTAAAGAAAAAGAAAAGACGGTAAAGCATGACTTTGACCTAACAGAATACACGCTTAGTCAAGGACGCCGGAAGAAGCCTTGAACGCCTGCTTACACGTGCACGGTATAAATCCAGCGTGTGGGAAAAAAACACTATTTCACCGGAAGGTCACACCGTGCGTTGCCTTGAGTTCGCGGGAGTGGTCGTTCCTGCTTTTCTTTCTTTCCTTTTCTCTTTCCTCTTTGAGTTATCTTAACGTTAACACGGCTTTATTCAGTGCAAGACTTCCAGCGTCGCCATTGCAATGTGTTTGTCCTGTGCTCCCATTGTTCGCTATCTTTTCACAGGTGTTCGCATTTAATTAACGATATAGCGTGCCGACTGGTTTGCATGGCTTGGGCGCACTTGTGGTCGAGCCTAACTGGTTGCGCTGACGAGCGTACAAGGTGTAAACGATGAGGTGTAGTTAGATATACTATATGGATGTCTTTGAAGATGTGGTGCGTGAAAGCAGATACAACCGTGCGGCCTGGTGTAAATTTCCACGATCGGCTGAAGTATGTAACGAAAGACGCAAAAAGTTTCGCGAAAGCCATAGGTGTCCTATATCTTGAAAGCATCACAGTGTGGTACATCAAAAAGATTGATTGATTTGTGGGGTTTAACGTCCCAAAACCAGCTCTGATTACGAGAGACGCCGTAGTGGAGGTCTCCGGAAATTTCGACCACCTGGGGTTCTTTAACGTGCACTGACATCGCACAGCACACGGGCCTCAACATTTCGCCTCCATCGAAATGCAGCCGCCGCGGCCGGGATTCGATCGCGCGACCCTCGGATCAGCAGCCGAGTGCCACAACCACTAGACCACCGTGGCGGGGCTGAAGAGAAAAAGAAATAATGCGGGTTTTACACAACGACAGTTTTCGCAGTTGACCAGCCGTGGTATAATTAGCGATCCTGCAACTTCGGTTCGTGCCTCATAATGATAGCTGGTTTTGGCACGTAAAACCCAATCAGCTATTATTATTATTATTATTATTATTATTATTATTATTATTATTATTATTATTATTATTATTATTATTATTCTCGCAGTTTAACAAAGAGTCGCTCAGCAATTGATGTGGGAGAGGGAGTCCAACTCGGGACAAACGCCTCGAAAGGTTGTGTTAGTCCGGAGATTTTTTTTTTATTTGTTCGTTGAGAGAGACCATCAAGTGATAGTTGCCTGCCTTTCCCGTGGTTTCTTCATGTACACTGTACATTGTAAACAGTTTGATACAGTCTGATATTTCCAGCGTGTAATCACACACACACACACACACACACACACACACACACACACACACACACACACACACACACACACACACACACACACACACACACACACACACACACACACACACACACACACACACACACGCGCGCACGCGTGTTCGATAGAAGTTACAAGGTGACTACTTAAGACGCTAATTGTGCTTGAAACTCCGTTTTTCTCGGTGCTCAGAACAACTCCTTGCTTCATGAGGCTCCGAACTCGGGTGAAACGGCAAATCGTCAAGTGCGCTCGGAGAAAACAAGAGGCACCCAGCGATGCAAAGAAAACGCGTTAATAAAAAAAAAAGCAAGAGAAAAAAAAAACGTAGACGGAGCCGAGCCAGCTTAAACTACTGCTCAGAATTTCCTCCGAGCCTCTCTAAGCTACGCACGATGAAAAAAAAAAAAAGACAATTTCGATGAGCGACACGCGGAGAGCGATATCTCGCATCGCTTTCCTTCTGCGCTTTTCTCCGTGTACACACGTCGTATCATTGCCGAAGGAAGAAAAAAAAAGAGAGATAGACAGATAGATAGATGAGAGAGAGAGGTACGTGCAGGACATCGAAATAAAAAAAATGGTATATAATTGAGCGCGGCAGCTTCCGCAATTTCAGACCCTTGTATCATTACGAAGCGGGCCGCTTATGGATGTCAAAACAAACTTGCTGCATTCTACCTCCGGCAGCGGCAGGGGGAAAAGAGACACCTTTCTTTTCTTTTGTTTTCTGTTTCTTTCTTTTTATGTTGCATCCCAGCTCGAAACCATTCGCCGATTTCTGCAAGACGACGACGAAAGCGCTCCTTGTACGGGCCGCGGCGGTCGCATTACCGATGGAGGCGAAAATGCCAGAGGCCTATAGTGCCAGTGTGCGCTGTCCGTGCACGTTCAAGAAACCCAGGTGGTCAAAATTTCCGGAGCCCACTTCAGTTCAAGGGATACAATGCATAAAGAAAAGTAAGATAGTGAAGGCAGCGCGTTATAGTCACTTTGATTGATTGATATGTGGGGTTTAACGTCCCAATACCAGCTCTGATTATGAGAGACGCCGTAGTGAAGGTCTCCGGAAATTTCGACCACCTGGGGTTCTTTAACGTGCACTGACATCGCACAGCACACGGGCCTCAACATTTCGCCTCCATCGAAATGCAGCCGCCGCGGCCGGGATTCGATCCCGCGACCTTCGGATCAGCAGCCGAGTGCCATAACCCCTAGACCACCGTGGCGGGGCGTTATAGTCACTTTATTCACACAAACTAAGGAATGACAAATAGATAGATAGATAGATAGATAGATAGATAGATAGATAGATAGATAGATAGATAGATAGATAGATAGATAGATAGATAGATAGATACGGACGAACAGCTGGCTGTACAGAGAGAAAGACAGAGCAGGTGCGTAGCCAGGTGTTCATTTTGAAGGGAGGGACTGGTGTACCACACAGCCACATGTGCATACGAGCATAATGCGTTTTTATGTGTGACATATATAGATAGACATAGCGGGCCGGGTAAATATTAACAACAGTCTAGGTAACCTTGTAGCGCCCCAGAGTGTTGGCATTGAGTGTCACCGAGAGAGAGAGAGAGTAAACATTTATTAAAACCAGAATGAGAGACCTTCCTCGTAGGGTAGCTTAGTTCAGGGCCCCATTGGCTCTCGCCACTCCACGTGCCCGCTGGATCGACCGAGGCTGCTCCTCCGGCGCTGAACTGCTCAGCGTGGTCTCCCAGGGGGAGTGTGTTAGGGCGAAGGAATAGGGGAATAGCCCGGTGGACATGGACATTCCCACGTGCAGTGGTACATCACTGTGGGCTGCGCTCCACAGTAGGGACAGTATGAGGGACAGTTGTGTGGGATGAAAGAGGTGTAGGACAAATTCCTTCCCTTGTCTTTTCATCCCTGAGACAGGATATATGTGTTGAGCTTCCCCTCTCATAGCTCTGTCTCCTAGGGAAAAAAATGGGAGGAAGCTACGGTCTTCCGGGGAAAGGGACACGGCGTCCAGACCTATCTACTTATTTTCCTTTCTCTCGTACGCGCATGCGCGCACCGCGTTGGGTCGTCTTTTTTTGTGCGAGGATGTCTTTCCTAGGAATTGACAAAGGGAAATCCAAACTACCAGCCGAATACTGGTTCTCCCGTGTCCATTCCACAAAGAAACGTCCAAGGTTGCACGCGTTGATAAATTGCTTGTCTCGAAATGTAACAGAGAAAAAAGGAGAACAAGAACAAAGCCTCTGCTTCTTTGTTATTTTACGCACTGCATAACCTTTAGCATACATCTCTTCGTTTACCTTACGAAAGGCGATTTAGGGAAAACAATGCTGGCACTTAATCCCAACGGCTAGTTGGGATTAAGTTGCGCTTGTCGGCTAAACCCACAAGCGCGCACACACACGGAGCTTAGCGCACATTACGGAAGCCTCGTGATTATGCGGTAGTATTTTTGCACGCGCTCTGTCACGGACGCCAATTAAGTTGAACAATAGTATACATACCAGACACGTTGGAAATGTGCGCGGGTTAGGGCGTTTCTTGTTTTCTTTTTTTATGCTTTCCGCGGGATTTATCAAACGCCAAGTGTCACGGCTTCTCCGGGACCTTGTACAACGCACGCGCACTCGTGTGTGAAATTTGCATATTGTCTTTCACGGACGCTTTTCGCTGGCTGTGTGTACCAGCAATTACACTTGTTGCTCTTTGGAGTGAAACAGCAGCGTCCGACCTGCTAAAGCCAACCGGAAGACACAGAGGATGAAATTAGAGGTACGTTAAGGCTTTGTCGGGCCGAACAAAAAATCGCGAAGCTCGCACTCAGCTGCGCAAGACTTGCAGCAGCGAATTTGGACGATAAGAGAGGCCGGTCCTGGCATGACCAGCTGCAGCGGCTGTAGCTAGGCACGGCTAGTGCATAGTTGTATCACCAATAGTTTTAAATCTGGCGCACCCAGGCATGACGTCACACCAGCTGAGGCGACGGCTTCGGCGGTAGCTAGGCGAGCCTAGGTAGTGCGCAGCTGTGGTGATTCTCTGGTTGCTAGGAAACGGTTCTTTGCGGAGCTGTGGCGTCTCTCCGGTTGCTAGGCAACCGTCTTTTTGCGGAGGGTGGACGTTTTCATGCCGTGCTAAAGAGCTTCGCTGTTCACGTACAGGCGTGGAAAGAAGTCAACAGTACAGGGCTGGGAAAAGATACTCACAAAGGTGTGTTCTGGAATACAAGCATCCAAATACAAGTGCTCGGGGACTAAAATACAGATACTGAGATACATTTGTTCGTGACGTAACGGCATATTTCTGAGATAATTTCGCCAAGAGAAGAAAAAAGAAAGTATCCCGGAATACAGATACAGGGATATAGTTACAAGAATACAAATACCGCAGAGTGCTTTTTTTTTATTTCCGGCGTTCTGATGCTCCGTAAATTTATTATAAATGTGCATCATAATAAGAACATCGTGTTATTGTGCTGAAACTTGCAAGTCAAGCACATCGATCAAATCTCTTAACGTTCACCAGTGAACTAAGAAGAAGCATACTTATTTTACACACCAGATCTGTTTTTCTAAACGTGTTGTTGGGTTAATTTTTCTCAAGTCTCCTAGACGGAATCGGTACGACCTCAAGACAACACTCGCGAACTCGAAAAGCCCCTCTACCACTGTAGACGAGCACAAGTCCGTGTTATGGGGAATATATACAGACTTGATGGCAGCAAAGTCCTGCAGAATGTCTATACGTCCTCCCGGGCCATCTAGCACCGCAACACTTTCACTCTCACGTGGTGCCCCGACACGGTGGTCTAGTGGCTATGGTACTCGGCTGCTGATCCGAAGGTCGCGGGATCGAATTCCAGCCGCGGCGGCTGCATTTCGATGGAGGCGAAATGTTAGGCCCGTGTACTGTGCGATGTCAGTGCACGTTAAAGAACCCCCAGGTGGTCAAAATTTCTGGAGCCCTCCACTACGGCGTCTCTCATAATCATAGCTGGTTTTGGGACGTAAAGCCCCAGAAATCAATCAATGATTGTAGTATCATTAATGGTGATGTACTTACACGACGAGTGGATCATGTTAGTGGTGTAAAGATCAGTCAGCCATGCTCTTCATGCAAATATTCGGTTTATCATGGCGAACGAGACGACCACGATAGCACCAAGACGTTGGCGACTAGATAGATGGAAACGGGCAAGGTTGCTCAAGTTCGCCAAGAAATTCTTCGCATTTAAAGACAGCACAAATACCCCGTGTGCGCAAGGCAATAATTCCGGCCAGCCAGTCAGTCAGTCAGAGCGACAAAACAGCCAAAGGTATTCCAATGGCTTTAACTCCGGCCGACTGGAGTAAAAGTTACTCCGGAGGTACGGAGTATGTAAAAGACTCCCAAGCAGAGGATCGAGTACAAGCATATTTACTCCTCCCTGAGAGTTCTTTTTTTCACTTACAGTGTACAGCCGCCAGCGTCACAATCGGAGTCCTTCATTTCAAGGGCGTTACTTTTTGGCAACTCCAGCGATTTTTCAGTGTCCACTGACCTCAATGAAATTTTCACTGCATGTTGTCCTCGGTACTGTAATAATACATGCCAGGTCAGGCGTGGTTGTAATTTAGTTTTCCTGTAAATTAACTTTAAAAATTTTTAGCGTATTCCCACGCTGGGCCACCCTGTGTTTTTACGTCATCACCTTCAACGCCTGCCTACCCGAGCAAGCGGGCCGTCAAAAGGAAAACGGCGATACTTCAGCGCTCAAATCATCGCCGTCAAGTTCAGAAAAACTGGCATACCTCAATACATCGTCGGATGACCTCGCCATTGACATTTTTCTGGCATCAGCTCCATATTTCTGATGGCAGGGAGGTCGTGACGTCATCGCATACGCTTCGCGAAGCATCTACCCGTTTCGGTTTCCGTTTGAACATGCCTCTCATTTGGTTATTTTAAATTATTGGTGTGTTCCTGAGCGAACTGAACTACCCTGGATGTTACAGGACCGTCAGTACCATTAGAAAACACTGATATCAGAACACGGTGAAAAAAAACCGCCGGAGTTGACCTTTAAGTCGCGCGGTCGTCTGCGTGGAAGTGCGTTGACTGTAACGAACAATGCAACTCCAGTGTTTACAAAGTGAACGTGATTACAGAGTCACGCCTTTTCTCGTACATACCGCGAAGCTCTTTATCTTCTCAGGCCACTTCCTGCAATTTAACAACTACACAACACGCACGAGAACTGCGTAACACGCCGCTCGTTACATGTATACGTTTGCTGACTCCATATATCCTGGTAAGACGCTGTACATTCCTCCCGGGAACAAAGAGGTCGGTGACGCATGTCACGCGACTGCGACGTGAACTTGGATCCACGGGACTACTACGTCAGCCGCGAATCAAAGGAAGCCCTACACGGACCGTAGGATTAGGCACGCTGACCAATTATAGACGATGCGCGAAGGACACCAGCTCGCATGAACTTTCGCGCAACGGGGCGATTCTTGGAAAGCTTGCTCAATTACACCGTTGCATGACCGCCCAGTTATGGAAAGAACGCTGAGCCATTCCGACATGCGGAGAAGAAATGAGGGATCCTCTCGCGAAGAACAATGGATGTGACGTCATCGCGGGGAAGGAGTTGGTGCCAGCAGGTGCGGGTGCCTGGAACTTGAAGAGTGTTTGCGGGGTGAGAGCAGTCTTGGCAAGAACTAAAACGTCACAATATGAAGTCAGTTGTTGAGACAGCTCTTGTATCTCTTCACCTTCTCATGCAGTCCGATTGGCTGTTATCGATTTGTATATACTGTCGATGTAATGTACTCCAAGCATCTGGTCCTGCAAGCGTTTTTGCACTGAGAGGAGCACACTCGTGGACAAAAAAGAAAAAAAAAGAGGTTGCCCCCACGGGTGCACCTGTTCCCAGAACACAGACAGACATTGAACTTTTATTTAGGTCCCGAGGGACTAGCTGGAGGATCCCCGCTGGGGCCCTCGGACAGCCGTGATCGTAGAGTGGTTAGTACCTTGCGTTGTGTTCCCGGAAGGTGCACGGGCAGGTCGCACCTTCTTTTAACATTTCTGCAGGAGACAAGGACTTGAGTGACAGATAGTGACGCATACGAGATGGACAGGGCCTAGCACCGACTGTAGCAACATCACCACTACTCCGCCGTCATCATGATGATAATGCCGGCCGTCTGTATAACATTACCACCACCGTCACCACTATCAAAGCACACCAAGCCCACCATGAGACGGATGTCCTGTAGACTTGTAAGAAGTAAAAAGTAAAAAAAAGTCTGAAGTTAGTGTTCCCTAACCAAATTTTTGGGAGCCAAGGTGCTCCCAGCTATTGGGCGTCACCCAAAATAAAACATCGCGCGTGTTTGTAAACGTGAGAGGTTCAACGAGAACAAAGCTTGAGGGTCCACAGGAGTGAACTCCTGTGGACCCTGATGGTGCCACTTGAGTGTACCACTCCCGTGCCACCATTAAGACTTTGCAGATAAAATGATGAAGAACTGCATGCAACTATTATAAACAAATAAACAAGACAAGTGCTGCTGTCAACGGAAGCTTTATAGCAGGCAATTTATTTAAGCACACAATGGGTACGCTCAGGCAGAATCTCCAAGCCCCAAGACTTGAAAAAAAAAAAAAGAGAGAAAGAATACAAGAATGATGGTTCGCGACTTCATGTATATATGTATGCTGCGTGTCTCAAGACGTTGCGTGCATCTTTGGACCTAAATTCAGCGGATAAATGCCACCTACTGCAATACAAGCAATGCTTAAACGTCACTCACTTGCGTCATCCATGGCAGGAAGAGAGCACACTATCTTTTGTCTTGAGGCACGAAGCTTCACCATCATCGCACGAATGTGGTAGCTTTTTGAGGCAGCAGCAGCATTTGCGCTATGACCGTAAAGGCGACGACGCCGCCGTGGTTACGCAGTTCCTCGTTTGTACAGCGGGCGAAAATTTGCCGCGTCCACCGGGGGCGTACCAGAAGGGAAGGGGGGGGGGGGGGGAGGGTAGAAAACTCCCTGAAATTTGATCAGCGCTTCATAACATCCATTTCTCACAACTTTCGACCCCCTTTTTTTGTGCCCATAATATTTAGAGACCGCATCGTATAAATCCCGTGAAACGCACAACACCCTCAGAAAATCTTTCATGCTACGCTATAGTGGTGTCCGCCTGACAGTACGATGCCTTATTCATTTTAACGAATTGCGTCACCACTCCTATAGCGCCGCAAAAAAAAAAAGAACAACATAAATTTTGATAACCGAGTGTAGTAATGTCACGGCCGCTCGATGAAAAACACAGGGTCATCGAGCGGTCGTGGTAACGGGGCTTTGCAATGAACAATATGAATGTGTCCCGTGCAGTTAACCCTACAAAATTTAACGTCGTGAGAGACCGAATAGGCAAACTGAGCAATTGGACACGTGTGCAAGCAGTCACGTGCTCTCATGGGAACGTGCCCCGCCACGGTGGTCTAGTGGCTATGGTACTCGGCTGCTGACCCGAGGGCCTCAGCAACAGGCCGCCTCTATCGAAATGCAACCGCCGCGGCCGGGATTAGATCCCGCGACTCTCGGATCAGCAGCCGAGTGCCATTGCCACTAGACCACCGTGGACAGGGGCGAGGGGCATTTTATTCATACGAGTGTATGAGGGGAGCGATACAAATAAGTTCATAAAGCTTCAACGACAGGTTTGTTGAAACTAATGTCTAATGTAAAGTCAGCATCAACGAACTTGTCATTCATTACCTGCTCCCACATGGGCGTCGGATTCGCCGATGTCTCATTTTAAATATAAACCTCGTGCCGTTAGCTGCAGCAACGTTAGCTGCAGTGCTAGCGGGTGATGATTCATTTCACAGCTTCTGTAAACACTGTGTGTACTTAGCCTGCACGCACACTACGACGCGCGTACAACGTGCACAACGGTTTACAAGTACTACTTCCCCGACAAACAAAATAACGTGTTCCTGCTCCTGGCACCACCGCAGTGGTCTCACTGCGTAGGCCAGCTATAGGCGACCACCGGGCCTATGACTAAGAGCTCGCCGCTCGACCTTCCGTCCTTGCGAGTTCGCGCACTTTCTCGAGTGTCATTCCGTCACGACAGTAGAACAAAAGGATGGTGACGTCATCGAAATAATCGTCGCCGTTGATGCGTCCAAGTCGCGTGCTGCGGCCCCAGAAGTGAGAGCGGGAAACGGCTTGCGTGTGAACTTTTGGCTACGTGCTCGGCTTCTGGGCAGGCGGCAAGTCTTATCGTCTGTGTTTTGGTAATAGACCTGCATGGCGTGTACAAAAGGGAGCGATCTGGCTTCGGTCCCGCGGTGTGGTGGTGGCAGCCCATGTGCGTAGGGCCTTGCGTTTATCTGGTGTACACCTTGTACATGTCTTATATACGTCGCTTGCGTACGCGAAAAGTAGCGCATGCTGTTCACGAGAACACGGGGAAAGCATAAGCTTGCCTTCCTGTCCAGGAAACAACGTTGCCTTTTTTTCTGACTCTTACTCTTTTCCGACTCTTACTCTTCACGACTCTTTTCCAACTATGTAAATGGCGTTGAGCGATAGAGGGCTCGTGGAATAGTACGTTGCCTATGCGTGGTCTATCCCTCATATTTTCTCTCTAATGCCGACTATAGTCGGTATTAGAGAGACAATATGAGGGATATGCAAGGGCCAGGCTTTGACGTAATTTTTCTGTATGTTTTCCTTAAAATGAGCTGACGCCGCGTATACTTCAGTTCGAGGGATGCAATGCACAAAGAAAAGAAGACAGTGAAGGCAGTGTGTTATATTCACTTTATTCGCACAGGCTAAGGAATGACAGAATAGATAGATAGATAGATAGATAGATAGATAGATAGATAGATAGATAGATAGATAGATAGATAGATAGATAGATAGATAGATAGATAGATAGATAGATAGACGCATGAACTCAATAAAAATACATGAAATTCAAGCCGTATCGTGCCGGACAATGCAAGAAAAAGTTCATTTGCAGTCAAAATTTCTACTGATGCTGAATGCAGTGCGTGAAATACGGCAGACGTTGCAGACGTTGCCGTGCACGTCTGCAACGTCTGCAGACGTCGCACGTGCACTGTTCTTAGGCGTTGTCTGCGGTCTGACCGTGGCTTCATCACAGGATTACTGAATGCTTCACAAGATCCCTTTCCTTTTCTTATCTACGCAGTTGTGTGAGGACGTGCGACACGCGGATCTGTCCCGTTATTCTGCACTCTGTTCCAACGTCAAACAAATATATTTAGGCAGTCTGTAGAGGTCCTGTGAATGTCTTACTACAACGTCTATTTGACGTCCACTGTATAATCAGTCACGAATGCTCAAGGTCATCGTGTGGTCACCCTCTTCTTTACTTAAGCAGATATATTGCAAACACTCGGTTTGCAAGTCTATAGCATACGTAAGATGCTGAAGCGGATGACTGTTGCCTACAAATCACTCCACCTTTTGGTCAGGAGGTCAGCAGACCATGTAGGCAGAGCAGCCCACTCGAAGTCTAGAGATAGTTTATTTATTTATTTATTTATTTGTACGGTGCTAGGGACAAAAGGTGGTGTTAAACAAACGTCACGTACCTGACTGGGCCACTAGCACAATATACACACTCAAATGCGCATTATAATTATGCATAGATACACTCATGCACTATTCTGCCCGCGAAGTATATCTGGCCCGGCGGTTGTAATTAGGGTCGTATTAATTACGTTGGTCACTCATGGTGCAACGAGAGTGATGTGCTAATTGTGAGTCACAGCGGAAGCGAGCTCGAGGCCCTTTGTTGCAATATGACCTCGATGACGCATTCGGCGGAGACAGAGTGACGTCGCGCCGCCACCGATGACGTCACGAGGGTGGCGCGCATGCTGAGGCTTCCATCCATGTGTGACGCCTGTGTGACGCAACTGCTGCTCCTGGAGATTCACTGGCGATACTGCCTCGAATTACGGCCTTGACTTTCTTGAGAAAGAGGAAGATGTAGAACAACATGGAATGATGGCTACAGTTCCAATGCATTAAAGTGAGTTGAGACAGTGAGATCCTCCACCGTTACACTTGGTGGCCGCGGTGGGACCCGAAACCACGGCCTCCTGAAGAGAGTCTTAACGTAATTTTAACGAGCGGCCCCTTGGCATTACTCCACGACATCTAGAAACGTATACGCGCGAAAATACTTGCGCTAATGCGTCTCTAACGGCGCTATGAACTTGGAACTGAATAAGGCGCTTACGGTCGCGGTATTTGAAGGGTCCAAACATATCTTGTCCTTCCATGTTGGCGGTATAAACTCGACACGGGAAACCGTCTCACCATTAGTTTCCTGCGCATCAGTATGAAAATAACAAGGGTAAAAAAAAAAAAACGTGTGCGCGCTAGGATTTATTTTTAAAGGAGTATACGGACTTTATAACGTCATCTCTTAGAATTACATTCCACTTGAAACAAAAGAAACGATAGCTCTTTTCTTGTTGAGCTTGGACAACACAACGTATTACAATCTTCAAAAGCAAGCCAAAAAATTTTTTTTCGTTACGGTTGATCCCTATCCTTCTTTAGAATTACACTTTTCCACATCCTCGATGCCAAAACGACGTCGAGGGCCTTCCTGAATTAAGAGCCCAATCGTAAAAGCCGAGACAATGACCCTGTTCTGTTCCAACAGGGTCATTTGAATTTACAACACACACACACACACACACACACACACACACACACACACACACACACACACACACACACACACACACACACACACACACACACACACACACACACACACACACACACACACACACACACACACAGTGCGTGGCATTTCACTCCTAAGATATGTCCAAGTCACTGTTGGCACATTCTCATGTCTACAGTGTTCGCGTCCCTCCTACTACTTGTGCGTTCTGACATGATGTTTCCGCAACCTTTACGCAAGTATAATTCGCATAAAATCCTCTGGATAGCACAATATTGTGATAGCACTAGCTGATTTTAACACTGCGACAGGCTGACAGCCTTAAGCTCCAAAATCTCGCGCCGCACTTCGCCATCTTCCGGTACATGTCAGAATGAAGGCGGCCTCCCGTTAATTTAGGCCACGGGTACTTATTTAGCGGAAAGCTAATATTAATTAAGGAACAACTCTGGGCAATCAATCGGGCCGAGGAAGCCACTAGGAGGCAACACCTACTGGCCGAGACTTAGCCGGAAACCCAGTCCACATACACGCCAGGTGCGCAATAAAGTTTTTCTGTCCTGTAAAGACTAGTCCACTCAACAAAATAAAAGTGCAGTACCAGGAGTACAGTTGCTGCACCGATTTCTCCAACCACGAAGTCACCCATTACACCACAAATGATGCGGATATTAGATGTGCCATTCAACTGCGCATCGCACTGTACTTCATTAAAAAGAAAACGAAGTGGTATCTTCTTTCCCGCAGTCCTTGTGCTTCCACGGTACAGACTAGGAAATCCTCTCATACATGAGGTTCACGCGCTACCGGGTTCTGTCCATATTGTGGCCTCTATAGGGAAACAGGAGCGCACCTCAGAACAGTTGTAGAGTGTAGTACACTCTAACAGTTGTATTACAATGGGTCATCTGCGGATGCGAATGCTGGGGGCGCGATAATTGACAGAGGGCGCCACCTACTAATCCGACTCGGCCTCGGAGGGGCGGTTAAACGACGTTTGTCCACGAGTCCTCCGCTCCTATACTCCGTGAAGGCTAGTTCCAGAATAGGTACGTTGCAACGTTGCCATTATGTTACATGAATGGTCAAAGAAGCAGGGAAGAAACACCACTATACACATCAGGAGCACGCTGCCATTTTTTTGCGAGGACATGGAGTGCTGGTGATGGAGCATCAGATGCCCACAAGCATGGCCGCGCGGGTCGTATTTATATATACTCGTGTTGTTCCCTGTTGTTATTTGTCTTGCGCGAAGATGCGTAGGCGCTTAAAATGAGAGGTATTAACGCTCGCAGCGACATCTCCTCGTTGACGACAACATCTTGCGCGACATGCGCTACGCCATTATCATTATAAAAAGTGACGTCACAACGAGTGTGAAGTTCCTGTTAGCAGTAGAGATGACAGAATAGCCATGACGGAAAAGTACCGCGCAGTATAGCATGCTGAGCTCTAGAAGTGCATCGAATATCTCGCAGCAGATCAATCGCTATTGCCTTGTCGCATTTCACTTGACCTGTCTCGAGAGCAGCGTTTGACAGCGAACTCTTGCAAGAACACGCCAGAACACTCAATAACTAGGTAGAGAGACAGTGAGAGAGGGGGTAAGAAGGGAGGGAGGGGGGGGGGCTTGCCACGTTCTTTCGCCAAAACTTACAATGACCGTAGCGTGCCCCTCCTGTAGTCAGTGAAAATCAGCCGTTTATTACGGTGGTGGTATTGCAAACGACGGCTGACTATATACACAGTACGCGGTGTGTTAGCGCTACCGGTTGATTGACCATGTAAATGTAGGGATCATTCAATTTCAGTTTCCATTATACATACATACATACATACATACATACATACATACATACGTACATACGTACATACATACATACATACACACACACACGCACACACACTCACTCACTCACTCACTCACTCACTCACTCACTCACTCACTCACTCACTCACTCACTCACTCACTCACTCACTCACTCACTCACTCACTCACTCCGATGTCCCTTGTGACCCCACTTACTGAAAAAGATAAGGTGTGGTTTCGAGCTGAATTTGACACCAAATTGCGTATCTTCCGGTGTACGCAGGGCTGTGATGTTTGACTCACACGTTCGAGAGAGGCACCAGGACTGATTGGCGCCGTTTTTTTTTTTTTGTGACTCTTTTTGAAAAAAAAAGTGCTGCAGCGCCCCTTTAAAAGCAGATAAAGCGAGAAATGTGTGTACGTAGGTATGTGTAGATGTGTGTATATTACGCGTACATACATTGCTTTAAATTTTGTTTCTTTCTATGCTTACAACTGTGCATGTATTCATGTTTTCCGCCCCACCAGCTTGGACCCACATTAGGGTCTGCAGTATCGAATAAATAAATAAATAAATAAATAAATAAATAAATAAATAAATAAATAAATAAATAAATAAATAAATAAATAAATCGCGCAGTTCGCTTTCGCTACCACTTCGTCTAAGTACATGTCGCGTCGGTGCCGACGTGCAGGTGTCAGCGTATATACGAGGACCTCATATACAGCAAGGAGACGGACACCTCGGTAGCGCTTGGAGTGTGAAGCAACGTGCGCATGCATACAGACAATAGGGCATACATACGAGAAATACAGAACGGAAGCTCGTAAGGAAAAGCCCCCTCGGACGAGGAACATAATTGCGGATACCCGGCGTCGCATTACACACGGTCGTACGATAGAGAAGACGTACGGCGAGCCGCAGGTATGTAAATGATACCATTGTGTGTCGCCGTGGAGAACGAAACGATAACATCGCGTACGGAAAAGTGTCGCTTCAAGCTGATGTGTTACATTGTTGCAGTATGTAGTTCCGTGCAGTAACACCGTACATATTTAGTTCCAGTCCGAAATGGCCTCAGTGGGAGGTGGGGTTGGCAGGAGGAGGTGGGGACGCTGCAGTGGACCTTGACATTACCTTCAGACTTGACAACCCCCATCGCCCCCCTAACGGAGAAGCCTGCACCACGCCTATGGCTGCGAGAACGAACGTGCCCAACCTTGACTCACCAAGCTCGGCCAACCTCGAAAGCTGCTGTAGAGAGAGAGAGAAGAGAGAGAGAGGCTGCATGTGATCCCTGACGGTAACACAAAACCCACGAGAGCGACCCGTGCACTCCGTCGCATTTTGGGCCACATAATCGTGCATGAGGTCATTGAAATTCTAATTAGCCTAGATTGACTCGGTCTGTGCACGCCACCGCTGCCGCCAGCAGTGGCAACTGCAGAGCAGCAATGTGCTGAAAGGGACAAAGATGGAAGTGTGAGTGCGCTAAAGCGAGGGTTCACAGAGCAAGGTCAAGCGCTTGGCCTTAAGAGTGAGACAGCCTGCATGCTCTGTGAAGGCCTAAATGGTACCGCCTGTGTATTATATGTGCCCTTCTTGGCCGACTCATAGTACCAGGGTCAGTGCTGCTAACAGACCCCGGCTTATGCCCGTGGAGTCCCCGGCTTATGCCCGTATACCATCCGACACACACACACACACACACACACACACACACACACACACACACACACACACACACACACACACACACACACACACACACACACACACACACGTGCTTGCTCGACCAAACGCTTTTGCGTTTGCGCCGCTTCTGGCACACAAAATGCGCGGGCGCAGTAAAAGCACCCCAAAATACGCAGCGTACAGGATCCTTATACATCCGTTGCTTCAGCAACAGCATTGCGTGTTTATTCAGTCCCAATCCACTGACGTGATTTGTTGCTCTCGCATATGCATATAAACAAACTGTACAGTATAGTAAACTTCACTCTCTTCGAGACGGGGTTCGTGGAGGAGGATAGTAGAAGACCCTGCTCTCTTCTCCATCAGGCGACGTCGAGGTCTCGCGTTTTGCCGGAGTCTTCGGCTGCCAGTGGTAACTATCTGCTACCATCTCATCGACCCAGATATGGAGATCCGGGGGCGCCATTGTGGACACCGTCCAACTCCGCCATACTGCCCATCAATTCCGTAATAAGGACACTTTAATAAGTCAATCAGGAAGGCCGCAGCAGCTCTCTAGGGCAATAAGAGCCGACAGAATGGCGAATTTGACAAGGTGGCCGAACATGAACGCGTCAGGGACAGCAACCCCCATGGTCCGAGCTGAGCAGTGCCATTGATGACAGATATTTTGGGCTAACACTGCGCAGCACGAAAGTGAGCTAGACACAAACAAGCGTCCGCTATGTCCAGCTGTGCCTAGCTCACTTTCGTACTGCCCGTGTTTGCGCACAGTATCAGTCATGAATAATCTACCAACCATAGCTCGGCCATCCACCCTCCTGGGCTGAGCTCTCGCCCACTGCTCGAAGGCGGTGACGTAACGGTTAATGATTGGATTGATTTGTGGGGTTTAACGTCCCAGAGCCAGCTCTGATTATGAGAGACGCCGTCGTGGAGGTCTCCGGAAATTTCGACCACCCGGGGTTCTTTAACGTGCACTGACATCGCACAGCACACGGGCCTCAACATTTCGCCTCCATCGAAATGCAGCCGCCGCGGCCGGGATTCGATCCCGCGACCTTCGGATCTGCAGCCGAGTGCCATAACCACTAGACCACCGTGGCGGGGCGACGTAACGGTTAGCCTAAGCGCTTTGTCTTACTTGATTTGGCGGAGATCGGCTCTGTATACCCGCGCATAATATAGTCAAGAGGAAGCTTCTTCAAAGGAGAGATCGCAGGGGTATGCGCGAAGAGGGGAGGGGGGGGGGGGGGTCGGTTTTTGTATGCATCAGCTCAGCTCTTTTCCCCGAAAAAAAGTCCGAAGTCTTGGCGCCAGGAACCTTGGAAAACAAACCCGCGAAACGTTCGGGGGTGGTTGCCGCCATTTTTTTTTCTTGCTTCTCTCTCATTCCTCCCCTCAGCTCCACCCCCCTGCTCCGCCATCTCCGACATGTAAGCGCGCCGTCGCGGTATCACCGTCATCACCACGCTTTCCCTAATGACTGTCGCCATTGTCTTCTTGTTTTCTCTCGAGTAGTCGCTTGCTTTGTTTGCTTATACTTGCTGCTCCGGCGGCTCTCGTGAGCGCATAAGCGGTGATTTAATTTCGTGTTTAGCTGCACGAAAACGGAGTTGCGAAAGTCATCCTTGGCTGGTTCGGGTCGCTGTGTGAATGCGCACCGGGTGTTTTTCCGAAGCCTGCCAAAAAAATTATTAAAGATGACACATCATGCAGAAAAAGAAAAAAAAAATGTTCCTTCAAAAGTAAACTGTCAAATGTACAGTGCGATGGATGTCAGCAAGCGTCATGGTCAACCTATTTATTTAATCAAACATCCATTGACATAGAAGTGTCCGCCGCGTTGGTGTAGTGGATATGGTGCTCGGCTGCCAAAAAAAAAAAAAAATTACCCGGGTTTGATCCCGGCCTCAGCGGTCGCATTTTCGATGGAGGCGAAAATGCCAGAGGCCCGTGTACTGTGCGTCATCAGTGCGCGTTAAAGAACCTCGTGGGGTCGAAATTTTCAGAGCCCTCCACCATATACGGCATCCATCATAATCATATCGTGGTTTTTAAAGCTTAAAACACCACAAATCAATCAATCAATCGATTGAGCGGCCCATGTTAATAGACAAAACAGTGAGAGGCTAAGAAATAATGATAACAAGGGAAACATAAGGGACGCGCTATCTGTATCTTTTATGTGAGGTCCAGCAGTTATACGAGATAAACTGGACATAAAAGTGAACGGAAAAGAAAAAGAAAGTTTATGGGTAGTGGGAGCCGAACCCACGACGAAAGAGCCGGCTTCTTAATAACTAGCTACGAATTTCACACAGAAAGAAGATAGAGAGCGAAATAGCTCTTAATTAAAATACAGGGAAATTAGCCGGCGTATAGAAACATCGCTGCCATTCTACTCTGCTAGCCACTCTACATGCTAATTACTACAGTGCTGCTACAGTCTGCTAATTACTACAGTGACGTCACACGGAAGCGTTGACGCATTTGCAGAGTTTCCCTCAAAGGTCATTTTTTTTAAATTCTCTGGCACACGGGCCAATGAGAGTCAAAACTTCGTAATTATACACCTACAGCTAAACGAGAAATTTAAAAAAAAAAGAGGAAGAGAGTTCACAAAACACAAATACACTCTACAAACACGGTGACCATGACAAGGCCGAAGACTTGCGTGACACACGAGGACACACGGGCCTCCCACATCTCAGGGGCGATGACAGGTACGTTCATTGTCCCAAGCACCGACCCACGTGTATCAAGACCGTTTGGTAATTACACGGCTGCTGAACTTCGCAACAAGCTTCTGGTGCACGGCGAAAGTAATCTCGTCTGCTTGTAGCAGGAATCTACCGTCTATGTCAAAACTGTCCTCGCATTTGGGGAGCACCACGTCACGTTGTATAGCAGCGAAGATCGCGTAAATAATACCGCACTTCTTTTTTTGTTTTTTGGCTCAAGGTGTTTCGCGGGCACCTGACCTTGCAACCACGTGGAGCTGTGAAACGCATACGGCGCATGCGCAGCGTACACACCCCAGGCACGGCCAGTGAAGGCGCTTACGTACTGTCGTGCAATGCGCTGGCGGCCATGCTTATGACGCTGCATGCTCGACCTTCCGCAGCTATAGCCTCACTTGCACCCGTACCTCTGCTGTAGGCGCTTTATGCTGTTGTACGCGTACGAAACGGCAGTTAAAAGTAGTCGAGGAAGTTCAGTTCTTGAGATATATACTATTCTCCTCGAACGTTGCCGGTGACGGCGCTGCGATCGGATCTCTGGTGACGTCAGCAACGGGACCAGCTGTTGACGCCTGTTATGAAAAGGCCAGATGCATTCTTTGCGCTGTATCATGGACGCCTGTTTTCTCCGGCCGAGCAGGGGACGATAACCGATGGTCATTACGGCAACAAATCTGAATCTTAAGAGAAAGGCAATTAAGGCAGGGGGCGGCATAAACTTAACTGGGCAGATGAGACAAAAAAAAAATCCGGAAATAAAGTGGCCGCAGTTGGCCCAGGCACGGCTAACTGGAGAAAGAAGTGCCTGCCCTGTAGGCGCCGTGGACAGCGTTGGCCGTCTACAGGCTGATGATGATAATGATGGTGGTCCGGATGAGATACCCACATCATCACGCATGTATCAATTTCCATATAGTATTACGGCGGCTGTTTTTGCAGCTGTTTGTCACCATTAATCGGTTCGCCTCTGTGCCAGTTCAGCTGACAGATGGCGGCCACGATGACGTCATTGCAAAAGCCAGTTAACACATGTGTATTTCTTTGGCCTTTTGGCGATTGTAAAGTGTGTGCTGTGACGCTCGATCCTTATTCCGGATGTGCAGGGCCTAAACCATTCGGTGAACATCCAGTAAAGGGCCCCCGACATGCCGAGCATTGTGCTCTTCCGTCGTCGTTGGATCATCGCCAACGACGACCTCTACCTACCGCCCGTCTTGGAGGCCATCTGCAGGCTAGGATGGTGAGTACAACTGCTTTTGGCCTCAGTGATCACTACCGTCGAAGGCACTCGAAACGGGTGGACGCGGAAGGCCCCTCTCAGTGGCAACAGCATCACTTACGTGGTATCCATACGTGGTATCGGCATAAATGGTCGTACACAAAGTGCGCATGTGAATTGACGTGAGCTCGCAGAACAGCATACGAAGTGTTTTTGCCGTACGCTTCCACTGGGTTACACTTACAAAGGCCGTCGAATAGTCAATATCTGATTCATCGCCGCCACCATGCCTAATTAAAAATAGGGGGGGGGGAGGGGGGGGGAGTGGGTCGCACCTTGATTTTAATCTGCTCTAATCAACAAAAATTGTTAACGTAATCTTTTCACTTTGCTATACAGTGTAATCAACGCTGTTCAACAAGCAAATGCAAATCTAGTTTCTAAGGGGGTGGCTTAACGTTGGGTGTTTCTAGACTGGCATTGGTGTTGTTCTTTTGTGTCCATATGAAAAAAATGATGACAAGAAATTGCGCGCACACGCAGATAATTATTTAATAATAAAATAAGGTAAGCTATAGATCGGTGTAATATATTTTTGCCCTGTTTAGCTGAATCAACCTACTATCATCAAACTAACAGATGTGGAGATCTTGCCGGGACATAATTACACAAATGACATTGTAAACGAGAACAGCGGTTCAGGGGAAGATGGAGGCCTCGAGTTACGAACAGTTCGTTGGAAACTATCTGCTTTCACTTGAAGTGACTGTTCCCTGACGTGACGTGTACTACATACGGTGGCTGCTCCCTGACGAAGACAAGCCCGTTATAGTGGAAACGTTGGCTCTAACAACATTCCCCGTTTTCCATCGTTTTCAACGACCTATTCGTCGCATGAAAGACATTGTGTTGCTGTTTAGCGCCGGTTTAGTCAAATTACACAACGTGGAGCGCATGCGCACACCGTCTCGTTGCTGCAGGCTGGTGGCGTCCGGCATGCTCCTCTGGGAGCATCGACCCCTGTGGCTGTGCGGCGAGTCCGACTGGCTCGCGTTCGCCTACCAGCTCGGGGCACAGGTCTTCTGCCTGCTGGTCATCGGCTCGGACCTCGCCCTCGCCGCCATCAACAGCCGAGGAGCCATACTTGCGGTAAGGACCTTTGTGTTAACAGGTTACATGCCACAAACAAGACGATGCAGGTCCGCTGGAAGCGCCAAGAAAACAGCCTCGGGGGATAGACTAACACCGTTCAAATTGTAATTTGAATTTTTACGCCTTCTATGTACCTGTGCAGGGCTATTGTAGTGACAGAGCGATCGTCGTCGTCAACAATTATAATGACCAACCATTTGGTATCATTCCGGAATATTCGCTGAGTCTCGATCATTCACCCTATATCGTGGAGCGGCCTGGTATGCCCTCCCTGTCAACCACCCACCGTTCCACTAATAAACTTTTTATTTCTCCCTTTATTTTGAATGGACATTGTGGCATAGTTTCGGAATAGCGCCTGTGATGTCACTGGCACCGGGGCGGGCCACCATGGCGGCTGTAGATCGTCTGAAGCATTGGTGAAAGTAGCAAACGCGTTCTTGAGAGAAGTTCTTTTCTTGAGACGTTTATGGAAGGGGGGGACAGCGAAGCTGTTTTAAGTCTGCCTTCAGCCATGGTAACACAAGACGGTAAAGATGAACCACTATTGTCCTCGATCCACTGCTACAGAATAGTAATTATGCGAAGGTCAATGTGCGAAAAAGCGTCGAAAAGGATTATCTCGAAGTTGCTTGTTCCATCCCTGCAGCTGCGGTTGAATTTCCGTAGCGCAATATGCAGTGAAAGAAAGAAATGCGTGAGCGCATGGCGGAGGATCGAGTGCTGTCGGTATAGATAACGATGAAAGTTGGAGTATCGAGACGAAGCCAGTCGATAAAGGACAGTACGTTTTGGCAGAGTACAAATGAACGACAAATAAGTGATAGTACGTGATGACATCGGTAACATATATGACTCCCTTGTCAGTGACGTCGCGATCTAACGACAAAAGGACAGCTTCTCCGATCCGGCAGTGTTCACGGCGTGGAACAGTGCCTTGAATTCTTTTGTCTTAATTTATTTTTCGGTGTGTTGACACTTATTTGCATAATTTTACGCTTTGGTGTACGCTTTGCAGAGCAGTACACGGAGGGCGCAGATTCCCGTCCTGTACGCCAGGAGCTTCATGCTGCCCGCTGAGACGGTGTGGCACGCCCTGGGTACGGCCAAGGTCTTCTTCTACAGGGACCACTGCGTACCGGTGGACCTGTGGCAACAGTTGGAGGTAGACATTCAACGATGCATGTAATGATCGCTCCTAGAGCCTATCTCAGTGCGTACAGCTGCTTTTGAGCCGCATGTTCACTGTGTAATGCGTACTAATGCTTCTAAAGTACGTGCTTTTCATTTTCTTGTTAGCTATATACACCCCAATTTACTCCACGTGGGCTTTCGTATCACGGCTAAAGGAACACACGCGCGAGCGTTCTTCGTAAAGAAGGCACATGAACTACATGTGCGATTTCATCATCATCATCATCATATTTACGTCCACTGCAGGACGAAGGCTTCTCCCAAGGATTTGCAATCCGCGCTATCCTGAGCGAGCTTGTTCCACTTTATGCCCGATTTAAATTAACTGCTGTTAAATTAATCGCTGTGTAAATGCGTAATCAACCTAACTGCTGTGGCTGCAGTCCGTTTGCTTATCGGTCAACTCCTACAAGCACTATATAAGCAGACTAACAGGATTCAGATATGGATGTCGCGAAGAAGGATGGCGGCGAAAAGGAGAGTCGCACTGCCACAGCCCGTAACGACTTGTTTTGCTCCAGGAATCACAGTGTAACACCTTTCTTGCACAATGCCTGTGGTAACTGTCCAGGACTGTCCATCTCTGTGAGCTGAGACGCATAAGAGAAAGGAACTTAGGAGACCAGACTCTCACTCAGACATTGACGCGACCAGGGCCGAAAATGCTGGGTTGTTCGAACATTCCTAAAGTATCTTACAGTGACACAACACAAAGACTACAAAAAAAAAGAAATAAAAAGAATGAGGGTTCATTGACGTCATGTCCTGAATGCCTCGGCGCGGAACTCAAATATAAAACCTCGACCTTGATTTTCAACTTCTAATATTGGACATAAAATGACGAAATTAGCGACAATACAGTTCCCCAGCAGTAACCTACCAGTACAAACCACTTTGGTATCTCACCTTAGTGTCTCTTTAATGTTCCCTCGGCATTGCCTTCCGCTTTCACGATAATTAAACAGAATGTCAAAGCCAGCACGATTAGCTCTTACTCTTCCGTATGGAGGTAACAGTCGCAAGTTCACATGAAAATACTAATAAGGAACAACTGCGACAGACTAACGTGTACGCTCTACAGGTGAGTGCGCAGTCACATGACCGTGACGAAATGCCCGTCGTTTTGGTTTATAATTGGTCTCTTCATTCTCTGCTGACCTCGAATCACGTTTCGTCATCACTTCCGGGTGACCACACTCGACTATTTGATTCTTTCCTGTCTCTCTTTCATTGTCTGCGAAGCGTCCGGGTCTGCAAAACGCTTGGCATATTCTCCTCGCCGCGCATAGCGCAAACTTAATTCCGCTTAGGTGCACCATGTCTCACGCTATAATTATCTCAAATGCTATTTCAGATAGCATCACATATTCTGACTTCGTGAGCTATAGATTCTAATGAGACAAGGACTCCTCAGAATACATCAATGCTGGTACGGTTTAGGGCCTTTTCGCCGTAATGAAAGGGGACTACCGAGGGAGAACAATAGTACATAGACAAGTGCAGAGGTGCTGCTACATACTAAGCATAGATGGACAATCACAAGATGCCACATACACTAGCGCAAGTAAACTAAAAACGACTGATCTGGAAGGGCTGGTGTAAACGATAGATGGATTGATGCAAGGACGGACGGACACACGGACGAACGGACGGATAGATGGGCGGATGTGCACGGATGCATGGATCGATGGATGAACGGCCAGTTCTGTCTGCCACACAGGCATGAATATACCCGTAGAAGAAAGAACTCTAAGGAGGATTTATGGATACGGGACAAGATGACGCCCTTAGCATCCTGCGACGTATTTTATTTATTCAGACGCTGTTGCCTGAATGCATGTTTCGGTAGATATCATTGTGTATCATTATAGTTGGCTTGCTCCTACTTTTGTAACAGTTTTCTTCTAATTGTTAATAATTCCACTGTACCCTTGTGTTTTTTTTTCTTTTTGTTTGTTACGTAGTTGCGCTGCCTGATGAATGTACATTGTGGCCGTGAATGTACATTGAAGCCTAGTCAGGTGACCCTTGCCGTCGCCTGCACCACGATAATCATGTATTGCCAAACAATTAAATAAAAAAAAGTGTCCAGGTTTTGGTGCTCGTGGCTCACTCGAGCCAACCAATGTAGCACAGTACTCTTTCGCGCGACACCATACATGACCGGCGACAGTTACTTCGTTCCCGCAAAAGTGCAGCACTTCCGATTTCTACATCGATCGCCACTGCCTTCATCGTTGGTGCAGATCCGTTGATAAGTTAAAAAGCCTTCACCGGGTTGTAGACTTCAGATATATAACGCGTTCAAAACGTACCCCTAAAAGTTGTAAAAACATTGATTGATTGATCTGTGGGGTTTAACGTCCCAAAACCAGCTCTGATTATGAGAGACGCCGTAGTGGATGTCTCTGGAAATTTTGACCACCTGGGGATCTTTAACGTGCACTGACATCGCACAGCACACGGGCCTCAACATTTCGCCTCCATCGAAATGCAGCCACCGCAGCCGTGTAAAAGCATTGAAAGGAGAGAATCATGTGAAATGTGCTTTAGTCACGTGATAGGCAAGCGGTAGCCTGATACGGTCAAGAGCCACTAAAGGTTAGTGGCTCTTGCTACCCGTTCCTCGAGTGACCCGGTCAACTATGTGGGCACTGGCGACTGAGGAGGCTGGCCTGCCGAAGCTAAGGAAATCACGTGACGCCGCGTCCTAGCTTTTTTTTTTCCCTCCATGGGTATCTTATAGAAAGACCATAGGTAGGGTTGCCAAAGAGCAAAGATCACAAAACAGTTATGAACGCCATTTCGAAAAGTAAAGTTGTGATACCGTGCATTCAACTGTCCTGCTTGTCAGTCATTTCATGCAGTGCATCGCTCAACCGCGTAAAGCTATACATCACGTGTGTCTATCAAATCAGTTGATACAACAGCGTTGTTGGCCAACCACTCTAAACACCGCGTGTATTGGTGCCCAACATCCTTTTCTTCCCCTCAAATTTCTTCAATTTTCGTCTCTACACCTCCTCCAATTATCGCGCAGACGCTTGTGATCGTGGCCTGGGGCATAGTGCTGGTGCTGCTGCTGTTGGTGTACGCTCTGTACGACCCGGCCGGATCCGTCAAGCACAACCAGTTTCGGGACATCGGCGACGTCGAGGTCAGCCGTGACGTCAAGAGGTTCTTCCTGCAGCCCTCGGACAAAGGACACCGCCGACGAACTCGGCTATGGAATGAGAGGTGCGTGAACTCCACGAGGTTGTGTGTGCGTACATATATAAAACAGAACAAGAAATCTCCGCTTCGACTGCAGGCGTCCCGGTCGGGGCGATGTTATCTCATGCGCACTGCCAGCGACGGAGATGGGCCGGGCTCGTTTGATCTCTGCTTCAGCCGTGTTCGTCACCCCTACTCTCGTGCTTTTACCCGCAGATAGAACGTACGATGCGCGCGCGGGGGGGGGGGGGGGTGTTATTAATTTGGACCTTATATAGGACGTGACGGCGACGGCAAAAATCCGTCTAGACTGTCCATATAATTGCTATCGCAACAAAAGCACGATTTCCAGAGCTGGCAATCACGAACAAACATATCGTTAAGTCGTCCCATTCGGCTGGTCCTCGATTGACATAAGCTGTACAGGTTAAAGGAACACTAAAGTGATTTATACTAATATTATTATTATTGGGAAACTTGTCGTTAATTACGCCATCTTATACATTCAATATTAGAAAAGGAAATCTGTGACGTCATCTCCTCAAAGGAAAACTTTGAGGAGATGACGCCACGAACCTCATTCGTTCTTTTCGTTTACTCGCCATATTGGCTCAGATTGTTTGAAACACGACTTGTCAAATCTCTGGCTTCCTTAGAACTCGGTGCATACCTATTTTGCCGCAAAAGTAACGTGGGCCGTGGTAGACGCCGTCGACCGGCCGTCACGAGTATTAGTGCGGGAACATCCCAGCGGCGTCGCCACTTGTATTTTCTTTTTGCGCATTTTCTACAGCTTACCAAGAGTCTTCCCTGCGCCGGAGTTGTGCTTTCGGCAATGTGAAAAGGTAGTTTACTTGTACAAGAAAAAAATCGCTTTCCACTTTAGTGCCAACTGCTAGCCGACGGCTAGCCAGAGGTCCTCTCTGGTGCTCTAAGGGCTGGCCCTCAGGACCTTAATAAAAGTTCGTTGTCTGTCTGTCTGTCACTTTAGTGCCCATTTAACCTTCAATCATGCCTGACTCGTACCCGAATTCTCCGGACAGAGCACCGCGTGTACCGCGGCCATGACTCACACGTGATCGCGTGAGAACTATATGCTACTGATGTCAATGTCCATCTGGCATGCTATTCACGCATTCATAGTGCCAACACAAGTACGTAACAAATGAACGAGAGCAGAAGAGCAGGCGACTAGTAGGTAGATGGATACGGTCAAAGTGGTTTCACTCTGTAATATGCTAACCATGAATTTGAACTGAAGTATTTAATAAACTTGACTCCGTAATAGCGCCGCAGTGAACGAGGGCACACAGAGAGAAAACTCGACAACTAGTGCTAACCGCATGGAATCTTGGAGAACATGCACGATAGAGCCCGTTGAACAAGAAAAGGTACTCATTCAGTGCTGCGCTATTACGAAGGGAAAATGCCATGCCAACAAGACCCCATCGCAGCCCTTACCGAGGTCAAAGTGGCTTTGGTTTGACAAGAAATGCTTCCTTTATTATGCGATAAAAAATTGATCTCACGTTGGCCGCAGGTTACGCCGTTTCTTCTGCTGCGCGAGTGACACAGAGGACAGCCCGGAGGCGTACGAGCACATGGCCGAGTACACCACGTTCTTCTTCGAGGTGAGGACAACGGAAATTTGTACGGTATACTGTCAAGTCGAGTGGATTAACTTGCGTCTATACAGGGCCGGATAAGGAAATCGATATGTCCGAGGATGGCGGTGGTCTTTCTCCTGAAGACTGCAGCATATACCCCTTCCCTTGCCTCTTGTAACTTCCATATCTAGCGACAGACTTGATAAGAAAAAACTGCCCTGAGAAGTCAGTGCCGTCAAGTAAGCAACTCTTTTAATACGTGAACATTGGTGATGGCAGCCTGCGTCACTTGTCGTGGCGCAGTGAAGGATAGGCATACGCTTGCCTATCCTTCACTGCGCCACGACAAGTCACGCAGGCTTAGCTAAGCTATCCTTAGCTAAGCTAAGCTAAGGATAAGCTTGCCTTCTCATTGCATGTCCTGCCCATGCCCATTTCTTCTTCTTGATTTAAGTTGTCATTAACAGGCGTTTGTTCCCCGACCCACCCCGCTCTCGTCTTGTCCTTCAACTTTACACCTATCCCTTTCCTTTACATGGCTCGCTGCGTTGTCCTCAATTTAAGGGGAATCCCTTCCGTAAGCCACCAGTTTTTTGATCCATGGGTCGGTATACCGGTAACGTGCAGCTGTTATACCGCCTATACGCTATAACAGCTTCCTTTAGCGACGCGTCAATGCGAACAAAAGACCTCTTGAGATACTTGTACGGTGGAATTACAATACCATTAGAGAGCCACCAGGTAGTGCAGGAAGAAAGTGCCTGCATTAGAATGTGCCCGGGGGACGCCACAACAAAAGTGAACCGAACCCTACGTATGCTGCCACTCAGGACCTGGACATCACGCCATCTGACATGTTCTCGGCTCTGGTGCTCCTGCGCAAGAAGCAGCGTCGTCAGCTGGCGCGCATGGGTTCCACCTCCGAGGAGTCCCGAGAGGGCATGACCGTCCCCTACTGCTTCGTCGACCCTTCTTCTGGTGAGTGCGCTCAGGTGTACACTTGGGAATGTGCCCTTGCCTAATTTGCCGCAAACGTGTGCTGTACATCTTGCTGTGTATTTGGCTCTGTAAACCTAATTGAAAGTGCTTCAGTCAGGTGTGCAGACGAGGTACGCAGGATCCATGAGGTACAGAGGGCTTTCAATTACCAGGGTCCCTCAAAGCTAAAGTATTGAGGAACTCTGGGAGTATGGAACACCGCAAGTGTTAAATGGTCCCAACGAAACGTAATAATGGTTGCTTACCAGTTTGTAATCCCGAAACTACAAGACAACCTCATACCGGTTCTCGAAATAAGGCGACACATCTTTAAGGTGTCATTCTGGCCCATGGCTTCAACCCGGGTTCAGGTAATAAAACTTGACTATCGGTACAGGGAACAATAAGTTCTGCGCGGCCTCACCAGATGGCAGTCCGTCGGTGCTCAAGGCTACATCTTGGGCTTTTGCTGTGGTCCGTACTTGCACGACCGGAGCAGAACTGACCAGCCGGGTCTCCCATTTTTGCGATCTGTACAAGTTTCTGCAGTGCCTTGTATAGTGGGCTTGCAGCAAGCAGTCCCAAAAGATGCGTTCCATTGTGACCTTCAGAGACTGATCTCTGCCATCTGGCCTAACAGGGAGGCTAATAGATCGCGCAAGTCTAGAGTGAATTTATCAAAAACTCGAAGCGAAGTGACACACAATGCGGCCAACCAGATCTGCGGGAACCGTGGTGGAAGAACTGCTCATAGGGGAAGTTCCAGCGATGATACCTATGCCCGAGGGAGGGTAGCTCTTTGAATACAAGTCAGATCTTGAAAGCCGTGTTTATGCTGCTTGCGTGCTCCAGGAGCGACTGTAGCAGCCAGAAATGCACCATGAAGGCTGTGTGTTCGTCATTTCCTCCATATCCCCTCCTATTCCGCTCCCGTATGCAGCGCCAGTGGATAAGGCCCCGTGCAGCAACGGCGTGCTACCCGGTGCGGCAGCGACTCCAACAGCCACATGGCCGGTGGCCGGTGTGACGTCTACAGCGCCACACGCGTGGATGAACCCCGAGCAGGCGCTGTACTACCTCAAATTCGCCTGGGGCATCTATGGCTGGCCGGCGTACATGGCCTCGCACGTCTTGACGGGCTTCTGCGACCTGTGGGCCGGAATGAGGTACAACGTCCACTACAACTTAGAAATAGGCTGACGGTACATCAGCCATGTGGTCTGCTGCGTGACCAGAACGTTTGCCTCGACTCACGAACTCGTGGTCAAGTATATATAGCCTCGTAAACAAACTGTATAACGTTGCAGTGTTTGCAGAAGCACGTGGGCAGAACCCCTTTGGAACTCATGCGTGTAAGGTTGCTGCCTGTATCGTTCCACCTCACCCATATATCCTCCGTATAAAGAGGGACTGGGCCTGTCACCGGTCCAAGGATAGCGATCTTCACTTGTCAACTGGCATTTTCTTCGGCTCTATATTTTTTGTTCCATGTCGCTTTGTTCAACCGCCCCCATGGCAGTGTCTCTTCATTTCTATAGACTGTATAATGCCTTAACTTTTTAAGTAAAGAAGGTCGTATGGAGGGTGTTATTACAGGGCGGGAGCGGGGAGTGGGACGGTATGCATGCCCACGCTTATGGTTGCACATGTGCGAGAACTTTATCAATGTTCATGCTTACGTTTGCATATGTGCGAACTCTTCAACCGACATTCCTAGCTTATCCATAAAAGCAGCAACAATTTCGAAGTGAGGGGTTCGTACCGTCCGAATACACCAGTGTCTAAGTCAATGAGTGTAAACTTAGGCCAGATGTGGTGCATGGCGCTCATCGCTTTGCTCGCTATCGCAGGTGCTGCGCCTGTTTGCGCGGCGGCAGCGGCAATGTCTCTGGCGACAATTGCTGCGAGTGCCACGCGGCCACCGTCAAGCACCTGACCCGAGTGCGGCCCGAGGACCTACTCTTCTCTTCTTTCTCGAACGGCCTCTACCGGGTGCCCTTCTACGTGGCCTTGGACCACCGCACCAACGCCATCCTGGTGGTGGCCCGGGGAACTCTGTCAGTGGCTGACGCGCTCACCGACTCCGTGACCGCCGCGGCCCGTGAGTCTTGTACCCTTATATCTTCACTCGACAGCCAAACCCACCCGTGCAGTGAACGGCCGCATTGAGACATACATATTGCATAAGCGAGTAATACCAGGTTCGATTACCAGGGCCGTGCTAGCGCACCACTCGCGATGACGCACGAGGGACAGGGAAATGGGCAGAGGTCGATCGTGTCCACCATATTGCTCAGAGTCTGTTTGTGCAGTGGAACAAACGCAAAAGGCCACTGCAAGACACAAGTGACGTATATCTGGTTAGCCACTTCAGACTATGTGCCCTGTAGTGGTTAGTGTATTTCCATAATGGTCAAAAATAGCGTTTACTGAAGCGCCGTGTGTGTGTGTTCTTTTTTTGTCGTCCGGCTTTTGTGGCGCAGTTTGCAACCGTTATGGAGTCTTCAACATTACGCAGTCCTCTGGCCCGCTTTACCATCTTACTTCAACGCATACGGTGTACAAAAGGCTGTTTTCACTTAGCACGCTGGCAGACTACAGCACAGCGGCGCTCGGCTGGCACACACACTCATAAACATGTCTCTTGCTCCCGTTGCGCGTCCGAGTAACTGAAGTGGTATCCAGTGCACATTGAAGTGGTTCTGAAAGATGACATCATAAACCATGCTTAGACCGCGACCGGCACTGACGCCATCCGCTCCCTCTGACGCAGAGATGCCCGACGGCGTGGGCCTCTGCCACCAAGGTGTACTCCAGAGCGCTCTGCAGATCCTCGGTAAACTGGATGAGCCGCTGGCGCAGGCCATGGCCCGCCACCCAAACTACACCTTGGTGCTCACGGGTCACAGCTTGGGCGCGGCAGTCGCTTCCGTGCTCGGCATCCTGCTCAGGCCGCGGTTCCCGAACCTACGCTGCTACGCCTTCTCGCCACCAGGGGGAATCCTGGACGTGGAAAGGTATCTATCTCCCAGGAAGTACAGATGCTCGGGCCAATATTGTTTTTTGTTGGCTTAAGGAGGTCCAATGAAGGCCCTGCGATACCACTCATAAGCCAGCATTGGAAATGCCATCTATTAAGGCCTCAACGATGGCCCATCGTAACCATTCAATTTACAATATTGGTTCTTCTATCCTGTAAAGAAGGCAAAAGTGGGCCATAGTCGCCATCAGCATACATTATTGGTGGGGCCAGTCCACAACGATGGTAATGATGGGTCAGTTTCCACATAGTCCTATCAATATTGGTTACGTAAAGGCGGCAGGCTGTATATATTGTCCAATAAATCTCACTGCATCGCCAATGTTGGACTTACAATGTTTTGTGTCGGACAATATTGTCCGCACACAAGAGTTGTAGCATCAATGTTGGTAACATTGGCAAGTACACATGAATATCGGGAGGCAGGTACACATGGTGGTAAGTACACATGATCTGTCTGTCTGTCTGCCTGTCTAACATCAGTTTCAGCCGGCTATAGGAGACGAAAAATGAATAGAAATAATATATCTTCATCCAATCACCCGCAGGGCTCGTGAAACGCGCGACTTCGTGATGACCATCGTTGTGGGTGACGACATAGTGTGCCGGCTGGGCTTTGCCCAGGTGAACAAGTTCAAGCGAGAGGTGGTCAGCTGCCTGCTGCAATGCGACATGAACAAGGTACGGCACCGTGCACCGAAGAACACTTTAGGGCATCTGTGCTCAAAGAGATGTCACCTTTTTTCAAAAATGGGAAAGTCAGTCCCTCCATACGTTAAAGAACACTCCTCAAGGAACATTTCGCCGTGCCTTGTTATTACAATATCAACGAGGTATCGGCACAAGACCAACAAGAGAAAAACGCCGTTCAGCGTAAGACTTACACTATGATCGATTTATGCGACAGTTCATGCTCTAATGGGTAGTGCATACGGCTACAGTGTTAAAGGAACCGGGAATATAGATTAATCGCTGTACAAACTTGGCTCACGTGGCATGAGGCACGACGTTCGTTTAGTTTAATAAGTGTTTTATTAGAAAATTCTAATGTCGTATCCAATTTTGTAAGCACAACTATATATGTACATTATTTCGTTGGAAACGCTAATCATAGTGTGGACAGTTCCGTACGAAGTCCGTATGAAATTCTGTAGACCTGTGTGTTGTTCGAGAATTCACTACTGCCGTATTTTTCTTTTTTCACGTTTGCTGTCTACTGCTAGTAAGGAACACGGACCTAGACAAGCAGAGTTACTTTTTGTCTGTGTCCCTGTTATCTGCACCCTGTATAGATACGAAAATAAGGTTCACTTGTTTAGTTCAACATCAGACGACCCAAGTCCTTTAGTGGTTATATCCCGGACGACGCTGTTGCTGACGCAGTTTCCCACGGTTTCCCACGAAGTGGGGACCCCTCCCATTAGGCGCGCATGCGCTGACAAGCTCATCAAAGCTTTTCTTTCATTCATTATTGTAAGAGTGCCCTTAAATATTCTAAAGTGTTCCTTTTCTGTTCCTTCAGAACGTGCTCAATAGGCACGGTCTTGAAGCACTGTTCTGCTGGCGTCGGCTGACGCCTCCACTGAAGGACAAGGAGGCCTTCGAGAAGATCAACGCCCCAACTGGAAAACTCGCCGAGAGCCTGAGGCCACGCGATAAGCCTGTACGTGTACTTGTCGCCGTCTACCATGCATTTGGTATTTTTATCATATGGTACAGTTTATTCCGCGTTTTATTTTTGCACGTGATCGCGTGTTGCTCGGTGCTTTCACAAATTCCTGAAGATTCTCGTATGAAGTCCACTGCGTGTCACGTGCGCCTCTGACATGTGCGCGCTGGTCTACTCCCGATAGCGTCGGGAAGTCCTTGGTCTGACGACGTCTTTTTTGCGAAAGAAGTAGCTACAGGACAAAGCAAAAAAGTGCAAGTTTATACGGGACATGACGTCGAGACTGCCCATATAATTGCCATCGCAATAATATTCATTTGTAAACCCGATTTATACTAATTATGTTTTGATTTCCGATTCCTGCTTGGGCCTATCATGATGACCTGCAGTATTGTGAAATAAATAAAAAAAATAAAATTATGGAAAGACTCGTTGTATGCGCCGCGATCTGAAAGGAGACAGCAGTCACTTGTCGGTTGCACGCACGTTGTAAAAGCATGACCTTAACAGAAGTGTCCGTAAGCTGTCAAGCTTGTTGAACATAATTGCGCATCTTTTCACTGTGCACGCAGGGAGTCGAACCGGCGTCCCTCGATCTCATCCTGGACAAGGGCGTTCCCCCGATCGAATGGCCCGAGATGCACATGCCCGGGAAGATCCTACACTTCGTCAGGGAAGGGAAGCGTGCAGAGTACTGTGCCCTTAATGCATTGTCACGGGTATGAAGCTATTCACGGGTGAATTTACAACAGGCACAGAAACTATGCTGCAAGTTCGCCGCACATTAACTATGGTGCTCACCTTTCGATGTCGAGGCAGCTTAGCGAGTAGCACTATAACAAGCATACATAGTGGTTATTTGTATCGTCTAACGACGTATATCAGACACTAAGCCTGAAAGGTGCGGACCCATACTTCTGCGACCATACGTGAACCAATCTTTCTCATGAAAAAAAGGAGCTGTTTGACTAAAAGGTAATGGATATGACGCATATTGCTAGATATGTCGAAATCAAGAGCTTTGCATTTTGTGGGAAGGCCCGCTTACTGTCAAGGCGCGTCAGCGACTCCTTATATTAGCATAGGTATCCACGCTGTGCCCACACCTTACATACTGATGATGAGTGGTCTAGCACTGTTCCAACATGGTCTAACACTGTTCCAACATTGGTCTAACACTGTTCCAACATTTTGTGCTTTTCCGCAGGTACCAGATGTTCTGGACGTCTCCGGAGTACTTCGACCACCTCGTGATCAGTCCTCGCTGCTTCAAGGACCACATGCCAGACGTCGTATACGACGCACTTCGAAGCGTCTGCACCGTCACAGCGCTCTGACCCAATACCACCAGGACTTTCTGACCACCGCGACGTGTTCGCGCGCACCAATCGACCAAACACAAGGCAAAAACGAACAAACTTTACACCAAACGTGCTTCACTGATGCTTCACGGTGGCGAAATGCGGAATATGCATGTCTCTACGTAAAAAACGCCACCCTGCGTTGGCAAACAACGTAATAAACATACGGGTCCAGCAAAAACATAGCTCACAACCAAAGACCAGAATGTGAGCTTCACAATTCCGAGCGACTACCGTGACACCTTTCCGCGAACACCAGCGATCGCTGCACATCGTCTGCTATATCGTTGACGTGTAAGAGCAACGACGAACACCACCTAGAAGACTTCAAGGTGGTGTTGCCACGATGCGTACAGTCCAGTTCGCTTCGTACGCCGTGGGGGACTGTTCCGGAGGGCTTGGAATGAACTTGCTTGAAGTCGGTGCACCGTCGCGCGTCGATCGGCTGGTGAACTACAACGTCACAAAGTTTTCGAAGTTTGACGCAGGAAGTCGTTTGTGAGGGCTGCATATTCATGATGCCATAGTCACCACGTTGGGGCTGAAGAACATGATACACTTTATGGCTAATAAGGCTGGACTTTATGTAGAACCAACCTAGTTCATTTTCCTCATTTTTTTTTCTGTATATCTGTTGACAATTCGTGAAACGTGCATCACGTGACTGATCGTCGCTTCACCTCGTGTCTCTGTGGGTGCATGTACACACACGCATCTGAACTGCTGATCATCCGTGGGCCGTCGCGCAGTTCATGGACCTGCTGCGGAGTTACCGTGCGCGGACTTTCGTGTGACGTGAGAAATCGCGACGTTGACGGATAACTGCAATGCGTTGCGTACTCCAAGGACAACTGCCGACTGCCCACATTAACCAATTTTAATACGTTTACTTTATTTTCTTTTCTCACCTTAATTTTAGAGAACTGAGTTCTCATAGGAAGCGGGGGCGGAGTGAAAGGGATCCTCAGCTTGTGGAGCCAAGGTTACGACGATGAGACTTAGCACTCGTATCTTCTTCAGAAGATGCTCTGACGAAGACTCATCGCTGCTTTAGGCGCTGGATTATCTGCTCGGCCTCTGTCTAAAGCGTTCAACTTGGTGTTACAGCCACATTTACCCATTCCTATACACCCTAAAAGCAGCAGATTTATTTTAACTCCCTTATGAAGGAGTCACTGCTTGACCTGGGAGCACTGCCTAAATTTGACGCTGTTTTTATTCATCACTGTGACATAATCATACAGATTTACTGCTTGTCCCCTAGTACGCCATTAAGGCAACGGAGTCGTTGCAACTTCTTTGCGAAGGGGTAACTGCTTTATAGGACAGCAGCACCCACACTTTGACTCCGTTTTTAGAGTTATTGCGGAGAGTACGCACCAAGGTACTCCACCGCGGAAAGTGCAGGTGTTCAAAGTTTGACTCCGTTTTTAGAGTTATTGCGGAGAGTACGCATCAAGGTACTCCACGGCGGAAAGTGCAGCTGTCGAAAGTGTAGATACTAAAATTCGTGAGCGGAGGGTGGTACTAGGTTAAAAGCAGTCAAAAAGAAGAATCACGAAGAAGCAGAAAGAGCGCCATTTTTAACTTTGACCGCCCTTTCCTCACAAGCTTTCCTCACCAACTAAAACAAAAGAGTACTCCATTTAAGTAAAGTTAGAATAGACAAGCAGTTTACTCTCACAAAAGAATTTCCATCACGCTCTCCTTTTCCCCCTTTCCTCTCAAAACAATTACATAGGTGCACTAGGGGGATGACAATAAAAGAAGTTGACGTGAAAGCATGTGTGTTGAGTGCGTTGTTATTATAAGCGCATGTTTATGGAAGTGCGGCCTCTCAATTCAAGCCAGTAGCCGCGCTGCATTTGGTGCGGCAGTGAAAAAGGTGACGTAGACATTTGTAGTGTTGTCGTGAAATTGATCCGCCGTACACGACAGGCACTTATCCACTAAGTAGAGAAAGGTAAGGATACATTGTACGGAGAAAAGAACAAAATAAGATTGTGCTCCTGCACATTACACCTCAGGATTTATGTACCGGAACGCAGGGCGTCGGAGAAATAGTTTTTTTTTTTGTTTTAGCTAACCCGGTGCACTGAATGTATCCCTGCGTTTAGAAGAAGAAAAAAGTTGAAATCGACAGACTCTATGGATCAGACTTTTAAAATAAGCTACCAATACGCTTACAAAATATAAAATTACAAGAACACGCATCTTCGAATATTGGAAGGATGGACAGTAAAGCTCCGTATTTCAGCAATAAAACATTAAATGCACCTAATCGATTAGGTGCAGTTAATTTTGTTTTATTGCTTTGTTTGAAATAAAACCCAATCGGGTTTTATTTCGAAAGTAATTCGCATAAACAAATGCCAGCTTTTTCGACAATGCACATTAGCATGAGTTCTATGACTGGCCTTCCACGGAGCTATTGTATGGTGGTTTGTGGGATGAAAACCCACTTAACTGTGCAAAATGATCGGAATCCATAATATTAACACAATGCATCGTTTTCTTCTTTTTTGTTTTCATCGGAGAGTTCTCTTACTTGCAGGGAAAGCTCTCCGTAACGTTATTTCAATTAGTCTCTTCAGATTTTTCGGTCCAGCTCTTAAAAAATCGCTTACAAATCCCACGAAGTGTGGATTACGAAAGTATAGACCAACTAGTAGCTGCCAGACACTACTTAAGTAAATATGATGATAACGAATAAAGGCAAATTAGGGACCAGATCGTCATCTTGCGACGGGTGCGAAGGCGCTTGGTGAGTTTGAAAATAGTCATTGTGCATTATACGCATCTGAATGCGTCATTCAAAGTAACTCGGAGGTCTGTGCAAAAAAAAAAAAAAGACATGATGCCGTGTGAAATGTGCGCGGGCAACAAACCAAAAGCCGTAGCAAAACACGCAGCCGCGCCCACTTCAGAGATGAGCCACGCAGTTAGCCTACTACTCTATACTCGGTGTGAGGACGGTTTTTAGTATTTGAAGCAAGATCAGGATGCCTGAGAGCACGAAGTTACAGAGCGAAATTCAATAAAGAAGTGGATATATGTACGTGCTGTGGAAAAGCTACGGAAATGAGGGAACTTGTTCCGGTTGTATGTACAGATATCCACACAGGTGTACGTGTGGGCACTATACTGCAGGAGGCCACTGGTTTCAGCGATAGCACGGAAAAGCTGAACATGTCGGCGATAGAGATAATTAAAAAGCGCTTAGAGTATTGGCGGCGGAAAAGTATGGATCACATAGAAACGCAAGATAGACCGAAAATATTCTTACTTCACAGCGGAACGCTAAAAGCCAAAATATGTAGGTGCTGAGAGAATTTTTGGGGAGATATATGTTTTATTCGGGAAAACAAGAGTTTGTAGACGAAAGAATAAACGTAGAGCTTGGTGACCCACGGGAAACCGCGCCGTTGTAAAGGAAACATTCATAACATCCATCCATGAAGACGTTCATCCAACAGGATTAGGGCACCAAGAGAGGAACTTGAGCCTTGTATACCAATGGCTAAAAGGAGACAAAGAAATTGAATAGAGCAAGCACACCAAATCCCTTTATTTCCTCAGAGCTGTCTAAGCTGTTCCAACACAAGGGTCAGATGAGGTCACCAGGAAAAGCAGTCAGTTACTGATACAATTACGCATAATTATTCCCGCCAATTTCCTCCGCGGCTTCTATCTTTTTACTTTCTTCCTTTGTGTTGAGTTTCTGTAAAACCATTTCAGGCGTAGTAACAATCTCACGTGAACAGCTTCGACACTGTCGGCTCCAGAGTTCTCCAAATTGAAAAACTCTGCACGTGTCGCCTCCATACGCTCTAGCTGACGCAGTCTGCAGAACTGCGGCGAAGATTTGGCCGGCCAGGTAACATAATGAAGCAAAGGGGTGATCAAATCAAGGTTTTCAAAAGAAATAATGGCAAATTCCCCTGAGGCGATCGAACTGTCGTAGTCACGCGAAAGCCTTCGGGTGAGGCGCAGATGCACAGTATAGAAACACGCAAATATATTAGCCAGCATTAAACACCACTACTTCTATAATACAAGAAAATGCGGCACATGCCATGACGTGCATGTCGTTCATGCATGCTCATTCTGATACGCACTAAGTTAACAAAACGACCATAACGGCTTTGCGACATACACACATCATGTCGTCTATGTCATTAATATGGCGCACATGAAGTGCATGACACAACATCCTACTCATGACGTGCCATCATTTTCACCATTCATGCATGCCCTACACATTGCGACGTACACCAAATTAATAAAAGAGTTCATGCAACCATCACGACGTACGGTCACCACGATGTCGTCATTTTTATATCTAATGCTGCAGAACGAAGGCCCTCTCCCAATAACATCTCGCGCAAGCTGATTCCATTTTCTGCTTGCGAACTTATGGATTTCATAAACCCTCCTAACTCTCTGCAGCCCTCGGTGCTGATTCGGACTCCATTCTGTCGCTCCAAGTGATCAGCGCAAGTGACCATTGGTTTTTATCGATCTTTCCTTGCGCGACTCGGTCTAGTTTACTTTTTCTTTTTCTCTTTGACAAACAATGCAGCTTGTCCTGCATTGCGGGCATGTTTTGTGGGAGACATGTCACCAATATGATGATTGATGACTTGTCAAGCTGCGAAATTGTGTGGCCGCGCAAGGCAACGAATCGACGCTGAATCGAACTGAATCGATGCAGCGCATCGGTACAGCAAACTCGCTGTAACGAAAAATAATGGACGCAACATACATTGAGAGATAGCAGGGAATAACTGATCAGAAAAGAAACGCGATTCGCTGCACCGAGGTGCCCTACGGTGTATCCAGTAATATTTTTGGGAAGGTACGTGTGTGTGTTTCGGGGGGTGTTATACGACGCGGTTGGTAAAGATCGTGGGAGGAATAAAGGTAGAAAGGGGGATATCAAACTTTTCGGGGTTGTTTTGACACCGTAACACCCTCCTCGCCCCCTTCTCTCGCGTTGACTACGTACCTGGCACGCATTCTCCTTTTGTTAGAGTTTTCTTAATACAGCAAATTTTAAGGTGGCGCGCTTGTCATGAACACCACTTGCTAAAAGGATCAAGCGGGAAAACCTAATACGCCGTGACATCACGACATCAAAAGCGTGGACCCTGTTATATCCAGAATTTCGATTGGGGAGGCGGGGGCGTGTTAAGGGTGTGTGTATAAATCCCCGACATGTACATTCAATTAGAGTAACGTACACGTCGCTCCCCATGCAACGTGCCATGGACAGGCGGCTGCAAACGCCGTAAGATTACACCCATTGTACGCGTATACATGAATATATACTCACCCTTCAGTTTTCCTCATTTGGAATAAAATCCCGCTTCGCCCATCATGGCTTTTAGACTTCTGCCAATGAAAGCACAGAGAACTATAGCATTAAAATAGTCCCTTACGTGGTAAGTCTCGTGTTTAGCGGAAAGGCAGTCAGTCCTAGAGCTCCAATTCCTGACTGCCGCGAGATCACCGCTCTTGGTATTAGGTGTGCGCGAACTCTCTGCTATCGACTCAACAGAGGCTCACACGTACGTAACGTAGAGCCAGGCTGCAGTGTACTTCAAGCTCTAGCTAGAGCTTGAAGCTAGAGCTAGGCACTAGCACGGAAAGAATGATCTAGCCAGGCTAACCATTCCAGGCTAACACGGCCTGCTGCAACTGAATCACACTGCAACTTCGCGACCGTCGACCACCTCCATCTTCACCGAGTGACCTCACGAAAGATCGCGTTTATGTACTTGCTACATCTGTACGTGAGATTGAACCTTTTATTTACGTAGCGAATGTATCTACGCAGTAAAATAGCGCCTTCCATGTATATGGAGTTCGCTTAACGTAACTTTCTCGTATCCTTCGCGATGAAGCGAGGGAGAAGCGCCATCGCTTAACGTACTTCTTTTATATGCGTTTGCTAAAAAGATAGCACAAACACACACACATGCATCTATATGTCAAATAAACAGAAACAGTATCCAACAAAGAAAAAAAAAAAAGTAACTTTCCGCAGTCGGCAGGATTCGAACCTGCGCGGGAAGATCCCAATGGATTTCAAGTCCATCGCCTTAACCACTCGGCCACGACTGCGACGAGAGTGCAAGCGTTCGCAGAGGCTTATCAACATGTGCAGAATAATAAGGGAAAGGAGTTCAGCTTTGCCAAATTTTGTTCTTAAAGACTGGCTCTGCCGAATTTCGCATGAATGTATGTGCGCGGCACTACGATCGCTGACGTAGTACGTACAGTACCTTCTCCCAACGAGGGATCCCGCCGAGGAACATTGGTAGCGCATTTGTTGCTTGCTCACCGCGTAGGTGCAATGAACCTGTCAAATGTGTCAGAATGTGTCGAGCTCAACCCGTCATCGATAGTCCTCGTTTACCTTCAGATTCCGTCGCGCGCCCTTTGCAATTCGCAGTCGCTCGGTAGCGCGATGTTGCTGTACGTACGTTTCACTACGATACGCCGTTGGATTTACACTCTCCTTATTTACAACTGCCGGCGCCTGAATAAACACTTCGCCAAAGGTATCCGATGCCTTCTTTTGTACTTGTGATCTAGTTCCGTAACATAAAAAATAAAATAAAAAAGAGTCTCAAACACGTGCTGTCAACGCGGTGCACTTTCGATTGAGCCGCGACCGGAATCGAATTTCTCGATCGTGATTGGCTGCTCTGCGCCAGCAGCGCAGGGGCGCCAATCACGATCGAGGAATTCGATCCGAATCGGACCCGACTGCGATCGAATATGACCGTTGCAACACATGCCAATGAAAATGGATGCAAGTTTACGAATTTGCAAGCTCCGTGGCATGCCATGTTCCTTCAGAAATTACGATTCGATTACAGGAGAGTTCTGGCTGCATTTGTTCGCATTACAGATAATGCTGCTTTCTCTCTCTGTTATTACAGGTGGAACGAACGAAAAAGGAATGCTCCTCGCAGTGCCGCCCGACCTCATGGAAGGTCGTAAGTACCTGCTCGTTTTGAGGATGACGTCTCGGTTGATGCATCGCGATCGGCTTAAACCCAAGCTTGCGAAGAAGAAGAAGAAGAAGAAGAAGAAGCTCGCCTCGAGGCCGGCGTGCGGTGCACCCGTTACGTAATTTGCCTTTTGCCAGCGTACTGAAATCGAAGCTACGCCTTGGTGCCAGCGACAATGCTTGACCAGGAAGTCACCTCAGACAACGCTGTCACTCCGCTGGATACATTGGAACAGCTCTTCAGCTTCAAGCGGCCGCCACTGTGCGTCGTTCAGCCGCTGAGGGACGTAGCACGGGGCAGACCAGAGGACCCAAAGATCCTCCTGTGTCATGATCACCTACTGGGCTGCTACCAAGCAGACAGGTATGCATGCATGTGTGAAAGTAAGAGATGCTCGACATTGTGTAGCTGTGGCACGGCAGATTTAAAGGTGCTAATGCCAGAGTTGCGCTGTACGTATGCAGATTTCTTGTTATTGTTATGCTAGATGCAGATTCCTCATTGAATTGACCATTTGCAAAATAGTGAGCACCACCAGGATTTTCCCAGCCACAAACTCTCGTGCACAGGTTGCTTTCATGTAATTCTACACGCATGCACATGTCCACATTCGTCAAGCCATTCATCCTGTTCAGCATCCGTCCCCGCCTTTCCTTTCTTTCGCTTCTGCCCCTGTCTCTCTAAATCGTCGAACTGGCTTGAGTCGGCTCACTCCCAGCCAAATTTCCGAGAAGCTCTTGTGGTGCTTGTGCATGTCGGATGGAGTGTGCAGACGTGAATGCGCTTAGAGCAGAAAGGCAATCTGTAGACGAGAGTTTTTGGCTGGGAAGCATGCTTCCGGGTATATGGTTTGCTAAAAGATAGCACAAACACACACACATGCATCTATATGTCAAATAAACAGAAACAGTATCCAACAAAGAAAAAAAAAATAACTTTCCGCAGTCGGCAGGATTCGAACCTGCGCGGGAAGATCCCAATGGATTTCAAGTCCATCGCCTTAACCACTCGGCCACGACTGCGACGAGAGTGCAAGCGTTCGCAGAGGCTTATGAACATGTGCAGAATAATAAGGGAAAGGAGTTCAGCTTTGCCAAATTTTGTTCTTAAAGACTGGCTCTGCCGAATTTCGCATTAATGTATGTGCGCGGCACTACGATCGCTGACGTAGTACGCGCAGTACCTTCTCCGAACGAGGAATCCCGCCGAGGAACATTGGTAGCGCATTTGTTGCTTGCTTACCGCGTAGGAGCAATGAACCTGTCAAATGTGTCAGAATGTGTCGAGCTCAACCCGTCATCGATAGTCCTCGTTTACCTTCAGATTCCGTCGCGCGCCCTTTGCAATTCGCAGTCGCTCGGTAGCGCGATGTTGCTGTACGTACGTTTCACTACGATACGCCGTTGGATTTACACTCTCCTTATTTACAACTGCCGGCGCCTGAATAAACACTTCGCCAAAGGTATCCGATGCCTTCTTTTGTACTTGTGATCTAGTTCCGTAACATAAAAAATAAAATAAAAAGAGTCTCAAACACGTGCTGTCAACGCGGTGCACTTTCGATTGAGCCGCGACCGGAATCGAATTTCTCGATCGTGATTGGCTGCATCTGCGCCAGCAGCGCAGGGGCGCCAATCACGATCGAGGAATTCGATCCGAATCGGACCCGACTGCGATCGAATATGACCGTTGCAACACATGCCAATGAAAATGGATGCAAGTTTACGAATTTGCAAGCTCCGTGGCATGCCATGTTCCTTCAGAAATTACGATTCGATTACAGGAGAGTTCTGGCTGCATTTGTTCGCATTACAGATAATGCTGCTTTCTCTCTCTGTTATTACAGGTGGAACGAACGAAAAAGGAATGCTCCTCGCAGTGCCGCCCGACCTCATGGAAGGTCGTAAGTACCTGCTCGTTTTGAGGATGACGTCTCGGTTGATGCATCGCGATCGGCTTAAACCCAAGCTTGCGAAGAAGAAGAAGAAGAAGAAGAAGAAGAAGAAGAAGAAGAAGAAGAAGAAGAAGAAGAAGAAGCTCGCCTCGAGGCCGGCGTGCGGTGCACCCGTTACGTAATTTGCCTTTTGCCAGCGTACTGAAATCGAAGCTACGCCTTGGTGCCAGCGACAATGCTTGACCAGGAAGTCGCCTCAGACAACGCTGTCACTCCGCTGGATACATTGGAACAGCTCTTCAGCTTCAAGCGGCCGCCACTGTGCGTCGTTCAGCCGCTGAGGGACGTAGCACGGGGCAGACCAGAGGACCCAAAGATCCTCCTGTGTCATGATCACCTACTGGGCTGCTACCAAGCAGACAGGTATGCATGCATGTGTGAAAGTAAGAGATGCTCGACATTGTGTAGCTCTGGCACGGCAGATTTAAAGGTGCTAATGCCAGAGTTGCGCTGTACGTATGCAGATTTCTTGTTATTGTTATGCTAGATGCAGATTCCTCATTGAATTGACCATTTGCAAAATAGTGAGCACCACCAGGATTTTCCCAGCCACAAACTCTCGTGTACAGGTTGCTTTCATGTTCTACACGCATGCACATGTCCACATTCGTCAAGCCATTCATCCTGTTCAGCGTCCGTCCCCGCCTTTCCTTTCTTTCGCTTCTGCCCCTGTCTCTCTAAATCGTCGAACTGGCTTGAGTCGGCTCACTCCCAGCCAAATTTCCGAGAAGCTCTTGTGGTGCTTGTGCATGTCGGATGGAGTGTGCAGACGTGAATGCGCTTAGAGCAGAAAGGCAATCTGTAGACGAGAGTTTTTGGCTGGGAAGCATGCTTCCGGGAAAGCCAACTTACAGATTTTTGCAAATGGTCAATTATCTCTCTTGAGATGCAAATGTACAGTGGAACGCCCTTATGGAGAAGTGCTCGGACCTTGGAAACTCTTTATTGTGTAGGTCACCTTGCTATGAATGTTGCCTACCGTAACGTTTGCAGTGAAGCTGGGACGTAGTTATTCCTTTGTTATACCGGTCATTCTGCTAAAGATGTGTTCGTTGTGAAGTATTTGACCTGCAAAGCAGTCATTAATTGCCATCTTGTTGGGATCTATTGTGTCGGTGCCATCGCCGTCCAGGACGCTGGCGCCAATTAAGAACAGTACCACGCTGTACTTAGCGTTGAGACGAAGAGCACCTTTATTCTATGTACAAGCGATTATATACAGTAAGGGTGGCATCCTCTGGTGGAGTGCCAAGTGGTCTTTAAATCGAAGCTAGTACACCACAGGATCATTCTGAATTTAGCTGTGGAGAAAGCCCGTCAGTTGTTCTTAAGTGGTCATGTTGTTTATGTATATGGCATTTTATCAACTAAAGGATTATGGCTCTGGGATGCGATTTGCAACTAAGTATTGGAATGCTTTTTCTAAGGCACAGGTGGCACTTGAAAAACGGCAACAGGAGGCATATTACTAATCTTTGGCTTGACTGAACTAAACTTGGCCAAGCATTGCAGTTGAAAGGTTTTTATTTTTTACCAGCCTTAGCAGCATATGCCAGCAATGCTATTAGAATGACTGTAAGGTCCCTGTATGGTACACTGCAACACCCATTACGTACATGACTGAAGCTATGTCATCCGCATCTCAGATATACCGTGATGCAGACAGTGTATATACTCAATGTGTTGGTGAGGGCAGCATGATCGTTTTCTTGGGTATGATGCCTTAGCTTGTTTATTCACAGCTTGGTGCCCTCCCCTTCTTAGGTTCGTCCATGGTTGCACCAAATCCCAGGCGTACCGGTTTCACCACTGGCAAGTAATTGACAGCTTTGTCTATTACTCCCACCACATGGTTACAATCCCACCTCCCGGTTGGATATCGGCTGCCCACCGGCATGGCGTCAAAGTTCTGGGTAAGACAAAGTTTTTGTGACGTCTTAGTAAATATTTGCTTGTAGTAGTGTACTCTCAAGGGATCACCTCTGTATATAGGAGTGCTTTTGCAAGGTTTCACGTCACTCGGCACCCGTCTGTCAACTTATTACATCCAGGGACAGCACTCCTGGTGTTGTGTGGAGAGTGAGTTAGGTGCATCCCCAGGAATGCTGTACATACAGTCAGCAGCAAAGTAATATGGATCGTGTGTGTCTGTGCTAAAACTGCTGTCTGCACCATCTTGTGGTGAGCCACCTGCTGTTAAGAGTATTGTTCTGGTGCACTGCTCTATGCCACAGTGACGCTCTTGACAACAGACAGCTTGCCGCTAGTCAGTGTACACAGCAGTTATGGAGTGTGCTTGTGTGGCCTGCATTATTTCACTGCTGACTGTACGCCTTACACAATCAATGCTGGGTCGTGCAGGATCCTGCAAAAGCGATCCCATTCGTGAAAGTGATTGCCTGAGGATACTGCCACTGTTTTGCTGTAGGTCCTCTCTTGTAATTGAGCAGCCCGCCAACTGGCTTCATTTTGTTTCGACCTCTCAGGAACCTTCATAATCGAGTCTTGCGAGGGCACAGAAACTCTCGACAGAATCAGGCGGGAAAACCTCCTGCCGAGAGTGGCGTCTCAGCTGGCTCTCATCGCAGCTCTTTCCCGGTTTGATGGATGGCTCATCGACATTGAGAGCAAGATGGTGCGTGTAATTTTACCATTTATATAGTGCCACAACGAAGTACAGAGCCACGATGGATGTCTTTTTGCTTGATACTTTTTGCTTGATACCCACGGTCTGAAGGTGTGTGTCGTAACTACTAGGCTATACACTTACGCTTGCAGAACATGCATTTATGGGAACTAGATGATTACATTGTGCTGACGATTGTAACACAGCTTGCTATAGGCAAGACGAAGAGAACCAGGAAGAGAGGGAGAAAGAAAGATACAGAGAGAGAGAGAGAAGAGGTAGAGAAGATAGTGAATGGGAGAAGGTGATGATCAGCTTGTTGTAGATGAAATAAATACTTGTTTTTCATGGCAAATGATGCTTTAATGGTTTCTTTGCATCTCTGTGGCTTATGTAGTGTAAGAAAAGCTGGGTATGGCTTTGCAAAAGAAATCGTTTCTCCTTTGCTTAAGTTTGCAATGCTTTGCTAAGCCCCCACAGCTGCGCTGGTCATTGGTGTTTGCGATAGCAGAGCCGTGCCTAAAATGTTGAATTTTTAGTGTACCGATGAACTGGGAAAGCAGTGTGGCGTTATGGCAGCTCCTGCCATTCATGCTGCATTTCACTGGCATGAACAGTCACATGTTCTTCTAATTATCCTCAGGCAGCTGAATGAATCTGTTCATTTTGAGAGAGGGGTGTTGTGCTGCCCTCTTTCTTGTCTTAATTGGCCTTACTAGTGCGTGTTGAACTGTATGAGTGCCATTATTAATACAGCCAGTAACGGTGCAAAACAACGGCAACAAGTGACAATGATTTAAAGTTCGACAGCCTTTTCACTCTGGTTTTTCTCAGGGCAAGTGACATTTTGTATGGATGAACTAACTACAAGAGTGAAAGACTGAACTTATCAAGTTTCAGAAAGAATTGTAGGGACCTATTGAACCAGAAAAAGAAAAGAGGTAGATTGAAAATTTTCATACTGCACTGATGTACCAGTGTGCATGTTTGAACAAAAACTGGTAAATATGACTGATCATCATTTTCATCTTTTTTATGTTCAACCATTAACTGTAGCATTAACAAAAATGGAGTTCTGAAGGAACGGTTTGCTAGTATAAATGGATTTGGTATCTACATTTGCCTTGCTGTTTTCTCATAACCCTGGTAGTAACATGTACTAACACAGGGTTTGAAAAATTTGTGAACAGAACCTCTCCAAATAGGAACTGCCTAAAATATGAGTAGTGCAAAGGACAGTCAGAGTGGTGTTTGCATTGTTGTAGATGATACTCGTATACACATTTACACTGTGCATTAATAATAATAATAATAATAATAATAATAATAATAATAATAATAATAATAATAATAATAATAATAATAATAATAATAATTAATAATTTTACATGCTGTAACATGGGGTGCACCATATTTAGGGCTACAGAAATTCCTACCATCTCGTGTTCTTTAACGTACACAGTACATGGAATTCTACCATTTCACCGTTGTTGATGTGCAACCACCATGGCCAGTACTGAAACCACATCTTCTCATCAACATAACACATGTGAATCTCTTTTCTTCATTCTTTCATGCACCTTTTGTTGCGTCTTTACTTGTCCTGTTGCAAGTGTTGTGTCTCAGTGGCGTTCCCCAGTTTCAGGGAGTATTTAAACCGGCCTGTCATTGACAATGCCACGCATGAAAAGAAAATTTGGTGCAGAGATAGAAGCATATCACTGTTGCGCGCAGGCAAACTCCCATGCCACATTCCTCAAGGATTTCCTTGTCGCCATCACCACTGAGACCCACAATTCTGTGCCCGGTTCACTGGTCATCTGGTACGACAGCGTTGTGCACGATGGGGCGCTAGACTGGCAGAACGAGCTCAACGAGAAAAACTGCGACTTCTTCAACCTCTGCGACGGAATATTTCTCAACGCACGGTGGACTGAGGACGGGCTTCGACAGTCAGCGTTCATTGCTAATGGTCGCAAAAGTGATGTCTACGTCGGCATTGATGTCTACGCACGAGACACGGGTTACATTGCTGGCTTTGAGACATACAGGGTAAGCAAAGCTTAGTAGCTGCTTATTCATACCTTCGTAATCTATTGACTTGAATGCACCTTAGAGCCTTTCAAGTTGCTGTAGAATTTATACAATGGATTGCCATGGAATGATATACAATGGATATACAATGGATATACAATCCTGTTGCACGCTGGACACCCTGAAGGAATTACAGGGGTGCCTAAGCTTTTCAATCACACAGTCTCCTCGTGGAGATGCTACACAGACTTTAATGTTCCAATTGCACTGTGATACACTGACACACAGTGAAATGGTACACCATGATAATGGCAGGGATGAAAATAGTACCGCATGTCATCGGTTGCACGGAAAATGTCGCGTTCGCAGAAAGGGAGACACATTACAATACATTGCTGAACACTGTCCCAGGGGTTGGAAGACATGTTAAATATTGAGTGACCATTTGGCATTTTGTCTAAATTGTGAGAAAATACATGTACAGGCTACGTAAAAGTGAGGCATCCTTATGCAGGAACTTCCAATTATTGAGCAGTAATCAACTGCTTCGTGTGTTTTCTTAGAAAGTGGTGCCTCTGCTCAACGACCACAGGTCTCCTGCAGCAAAGTGATTGAAAGCTGACCGTCATTTTCATGGGTCTATCGCAACATGCATTATGCATAGGGTTGTTTGTTTTTGGATAAAAACCGATTTTATCCATTTCTTAAACATGTTAAAGGGAAGATGGGTTAAACCCTATTTCTCTCCGGATTCCCGTACCGCATACCAACTGATCTTTTATGCTGCACAGAGTTTGCTGTGCACATGGTTAGCTAACTTGCCTCGAGACAACTAAATTTGGTTCTGTTGGGTTAACAGGATGCCAGTCGTGTATATATAGATGAGTTCACAAGCTGCATGCTATCACTATGGCCATTACACGGCTGTCATTTGTAATTTAAGTTTGCACCATTGCATTTAAATATAAATTTAACCTGAAAAAGTCTTAATTTGAGAGTCAATTGTAAAAACGTCTTGATTTCTTCCAGATTATTGCCTTGATGAAAAGCACCTGATTTTTACCCCTCAGAATTGAGAAAATAGAAAACGCCAAAACGAACAACCCTGGGCATTAATAATTGCCGAGGTCTTACATGCTGGTTTTTACTGGTACATACACATTATCTATTGTTTATACAAACAATTGCAAGCATCCAACTTCTTTGAATAGTAAATTCCCGAATTCTTGTACTGATGTACAAATCGGATGGCAAGAACCATATAATTTTATTCAAAACGTGTAGTATCTGCATACACACACTCTTAGAGAACTGACATGATTGAACTCGTGGACTTTCTTGCATCATATGTGTGTAATACCATGTGCAGAACACCACTCCCTTGGGCTCCAGTGTGTCAGAACTGCACTTTATGACGTTCATAGAACACAGGTCTTTATTGCCTTCTTCACAAGTGTTGACATTGCTTATCAAATGTTTGTTATTATTCAGGTGGTCGAGACGGTGCGCAGGCTCGGCATGTCGGCAGCCATCTTTGGCGCCACTTGGGCATATGAGGCACATGACACGAGGAGGTTCATACAGAATCAGTGCCGGTGAGTTCTGGAGAAAAAAAAGAAAAGGTCACTGTGTGTTGTGTCTAACTGTATATAACTTTAACACAAATATTATTCGGGTGCGTCTTCATTAAAAGGTGCAGGCATTTAACGGAATCTCATCTCGCCGGGTGGAGGCATCGTCAAGGGGTAAAAGCACCGACCACACATTAAAAACGCGATAAGACGTTTCGGCCCCCACACGGGAGCCTTGCTCACAATCTGTGTCAAGCGACTAGCCAGCACATTCAGCCATATCGCCGCTGTGCCAGCATCTGAAGAACTCGAAAGAAACTCAGTAACAAGGAGAGCGAGAATGTCACAAAATAGTGCCTATTTCGACGAGAAACCCGGCATCGAACTGAAGGAAAAACAAGAAAAGTGGCGCACGTGGGAGAGGTGCCCAAGGTCACGCTGAATCTCCAAAAGCGGAGAATTTTGTAGAAGAGTAGTAACAATCCAAGTCTTATGCGACTCAGTGAGAACAAGAAAGAAGATGCTGCTCCATGAGCCAGCTGACGAGCCCTGCCTGCAAGCTTCGAGTCGAGAAGGCATCTCGAGTGACTTTGGAGGACTCTTTTTGTGTTGTTGCAGTTCATGAGCTTGTTCGTGTTTTTGTTGGTTTTGTGTAACGTTGTAACCCATCTGTGTTTGCATTGCGAAGAGCTGTGTTTGTGCACGTTTTGTGTAACTGCCTGTTTGATGAGAATATATTTGTTTTGTCTGATCCCCCTTGGCTATGACTCAGTCTTTGAACCACTGCTGGCATTTTGCTATTGTGCTGAAAGGGACCAAAATCTCATTGTCCAAGCTTTCGTGGGATTATTTTCGGGGGATTAATACGTTAGCCCTTGGGATCTTCTCCAGCGATTGCGTCCCGTGCCTCACAGCTCGGGATTGCTGATAGAGCATACCTCATAAGCGTCGGCGATAAACAAGCTAAGACCAGCGCTGGGAAAGATGGAAATCAACTTCAGATTGTGAACAAGGCTCCCGTGCGGGGGCTGAAGCGTCTTGTTTTGTTTTTAATGTGTGGTTGGCACTTTTACCCCTTGATGTTGTACCCATTCACATGATGTAATTTACTATGTTAAATTGCACTCATTATACAGAACACTTATACATTGCTTTGCTAATGATCAGAAGAACTTGTGCTAGCACCTCAGTGCATGCGCAGAAAATTCTGAAAATCAGTGTTCCTTGAAGCTTCAGAATGATATTTCTTTGTGCCAAGCAGTCGCATGCCCAAGTTTAATGTTGCTTCACCCAGTGACGTCCATAACAGCATCTTGTGTGGGCAGTTATGTGGTAATAGTAAAGATATAAGCATGTAAGGGTTGTTCGTTTCACTGTTTTGCATTTTTTTGAGACTCTGGAAGGGGGGAAAGAATGGTGTGCTATGGGTTTTAAAGTAATAAATGGGGAGAAATGGGCTTTTTGCAGGGCCGTTCTGGAATTGTATCCTTTTTTTGGGGGGAGGGGGAGGGGGCGGGGGGTTAAATTTACAAATGTAATATATACAAATGAGAGCTCTGTAGTGTCCACAGTGCTGTGCGCAGCTTGTGAAATGAGCTATACATTACTCACATGCCAAAAGGATGTAACTTCATTGTTTCAAGGAGGAGTATTAAGCTTGACTTGATGTGATTGATCATGTGTGCGAGTTGTCCAGTCTGAGACAGAGAAGTCTTCAAGCACAGTCGGGATTCTGTGCTCAGTTGCAATATCAAGTGGCACCTTCTCACTTACCTTTGCGTCAGATGGTAGATGGAGAGACATCGCCTTCTTTGGTGATCTTAGCAGAATTGGAGACGGAAAAAGCACCCGTAGAGGACAGAGCGAGACAGTTTAGGGGCGAAGGTACCTTAAAGCCTAGGCTTGTCCGGCGTCTGTCCGTATGTCCGTGCTCGCGGTACAGCATCGTCTGCTGTCGTGAGAGAGAGCGAACACCACGCATGGACTATGGAAACGCTCTTTCTGCGATGAACGCTGTGCCAGCTCGCAAGAAACGAGAACGCACCCTCGCCCACGAGAGACAACGCCGATGCAGGTAGCGTCTGCTAGCGAGTTTCTTGACTGAAAAAACTGGCAGCTCACGCTGTGCAGCTGTTCACTGGCCACCTCGTATATAGGCATTGGATCTTGACCTGCAATGTAGTGCCGGTGAGAGATTTCTCTTGTGCGTGGTTGAACAATAAATATTTGCAGCCTGTGCGTTAACTAAAGGTAATCCGGAACTCGGCACGATCCACGACGTGGGAGCGCAGCAACCTCATGAAGACCAGGAGCATGAATGACGACGCGTGTGTAAATATACACACGCATTGTCACTCATTTACATGCACGAGTGGGCAATGTCACGGGCGATTTACGGTAACACCGAACGATTTCCAGTGCTTCGCCCACTCGTCATGGTTCACTTCGTGGAGATGCGTGGTTTTTTTTTTTGTCCCTGTTCATCCCAACAGGTCAATTTCTACTTAACTGATTGTGAGTAATCTGTATATTGTAACGACGCGTTATTAACGAGGATGCGGAGCAGCACAAGAAAATAGACTTTATCCGTCGTCCAAAAGAGAACAGAACGTCTTCTTCGTCGCCGCGATCAGCGTGCAAGCGCGTTCAACTTCAACTTTGTGTGCGTTGGCACATACCCGCGGCAGTACAGTTGTTCCAATATATACAACTTAAGCATCCTTGGAAAAACCTTCAGGAATGTCAATTCCTTTGCTGCTCTGTGTGTGTCAGCCAGAGGTGACATTGTATGTAGATGTGCCACAACTCAACCAGCACTGATTTTTCATTGTTCCATACTGGCTTTAAAACATCTCATTCCCAGTGACCAAACCTGGCTTGACCTGATAACTTACTCCAAAGTCACTTCAGTGCTTCCGGAAACAGGTTAGACATACAGACGCAAGTGGCAGTAAAGAAAGAGACAATGGAAATGCCTCAAGTTACGTGACCTTGCCTAGAATTGCTGTATGTGACCCAGATCTTTCACATGTGGCCCACTGTTTTTTCTGCTTGCGAATGCAAGCAGCAAGAGAGGCTGTTCTAACATTTGTAGTGTTGCACACTCTGCATGAAGTAGAGCGTAGTTTAGAGCATGTCCAACTATCTATGCAGGTTATGGAGCTTCCCTGACCGCTGCTGCCGTCAGTGGCGCCTAAGAGCGCCACCCATTCGGACATCTTTCTGCCAGGGTTTCGGGGATGCCCTCTACAAGGAAGGGCAGGTCAGGAGCCTCATCTTTATGGTGCCGCTTCACCACAGTAGCTGTTGTGTGTGCTTTTAGTTCCGTACATGTCCATTCATACATCAGGCCAAGAGGACCATCATCATTATCGTGACGGTAATAATTCAGTAACATTAAATAGCTATAATGTAACTTTTTTTAAAAGGAGATGCATTGTGTAGTTCAAAGGAACACCTTTGCTCAGAGGTCACTGTCGAGTCAGCCGGCACTGGTTTTGGTGATGTAGCCTTCTACAGGTGCTTTTGGTTGTCATTGAGGCATTACCACCATGTGACATTGGATACTGCCCCGCCACTGTGGCCTAGCGGCTATGTTACTCGGCTGCTGATCCGAAGGTCGCGGGATCGAATCCAGGCCGCAGCGGCTGCATTTCGATGGAGGTGAAATGATGAGGTCAAAATTTCCGGAGCCGTCCACTACGGCCTCTCTCATAATCAGAGCTGGTTTTGGGACATTAAACCCCAGAAATCAATCAACATAGGATACTGCGGCATATAGTGTGGTACTGTAAACAGTGACAATAGCCTCTGGCTGAAGCCATGTGCCATTAACTTGCAGGACATCAGTTGTTTATGTAAAAGGCCTGCTTGAAGGCATGTTGTCTTTATTAGGATGTTAACCATTCCTATAACATACCACTGCCACATTTTATGCAGTGCACCTCTCTTAGCATTACTGTAAATGATGGCAAGAGTCACAGGCTCTTCCTGATGCTACTTATAGCTTTAATCTATAACATTAGCTGTTGCTGTAAAAAGTGTGCGAGTGTGTTTGGACATGTACATAACTGTTGTTATTACGTGTATATCTCCATGTTCCAGAACATACTTATAGCTTTAATCCATAGCATTAGCTGCCGCTGTAACAAGTGTGCGAGTGTGTTTGAACATATGCATGACTGTTATTAGGTGTATAGCTCCATGTTCCAGAATGTGCCAGTGCTACGTATTATTATAAAAGATTTTTTTTCAGTGTGCATGTAGCAAACAAACTTGTAAGGAAAAAGGACAGACAAGTGGTTATAACGAATTCCTACCAACTTGCCCCATTTTCGATACCTTCACAGTACCAGTGCTACATTTTGAGCAGTAAACCTCAATTAGCATTGTTGCAAAAGCTGGAGATGTAGCCTTTGACCCAAGCAACATACTATGAAACTGTAGCATTGTAAAGTGCTTATTGAATATACACACAGCCGGTGATGGCATCACTTACCACTACATTGCCATTTTTGGCATAAGGTGCCGATCAATGTGAAGTTGTAGTGCCTTGTGAGCATTTGTGAGTGAAACACCAAAAAATATCTTTGTCAACCTGTAAATACTAGCCCTTCCTCTAAAGAAGCTCGATGTGCCCAATGTTCCAGGTTGTGTCTTCGCATCCGTGGTTCGACTTGTCCAAACAGCAGCTGCAGCCACGTGACCAGGACACGTGGCTGTACAATGGATGCGGGTCAGCCACTATCTATACAGAGGATGCGTACAGTGGAGGCGGCTGCCTTCGGCTTCGCTTCTTGCCCGATCCGGACGAGCCTGAGGCTGTTCCTTACTTTAGGCAAGTGTAGATGACTCTGAAATCCAGTAGATTACAAGCAAAATAAGAGGACTATTGGAGGAACATTTTGTATGGCAAGATAGACACCACAATTAATCAAAACCATGAGTTACATTTTATTAATGCACTCCGAACAGGATTGGCTATATGGAGCCCTGTGTCACTCTTCTAGCAGAACAATATATGATGCTAGTTGCATTGTGATTGTACATTCAGTATGTGCAGATGTGAAACTGTCACATGATGAACAGAGAGAACCTCATCCCTATGCATCTAATGACTGATTTCTGGGGCTTTATGTCCTAAAACCAGATATATAATTATGAAAACAGGCCTTAGTGGAGGGCTCCGGAAATTTCAACTGCCTGTGGTTCTTTAATGTGCACTGACATCGCATAGTACACGGGCCTCAACATTTGTCTCCATTGAAATGCAGCCTGCCGATTTCCGTGCATCTATAGAAGGCACTTGAAAACACTTGAAGTCACGCTGCAGTTCTAGGTCAGCAATTCCAGGAGTCCTGCACATCACACTTATTGACAAACTAGTGTTCATAAAGTCAAGGACCATGTAAACGTGGGACACACTTGGCATCACCACTGAGAAAACACAGTGCTGGATTCCATAATGGAATGCAAGCTATTTACGTTCGTTAAAGTATGGTTAACTGCTGACGATAAGGTTATTAAGGCTGCAGTTCTGCAGGACAGAAAATGTGGGGTTTAACACAGAAAGCTCTCGCGCATACTTATGCATAGGCACATGATAGAATTTCATGTGTTCAAAATTATTCCATGCAACCTCTGAAATGCCTTGTGTGCTACTGTCCATTATTAATTATTGTGTTTAGAAAACAATGTTTCCTGGCCTTTTTACATGTTTTCAAGAGGAGGTATGGGGGAGGGGGGATAAAGCCTTCAGCACTGTAGCTGTTGCTGTCTACAAGCTTTCAACACAAAACACTTTGAAGGTCCTTATAAAAAATTACTACAGTTAAACCTCGTTATAACGAAGTTGAAGGGGGAGCTGTAATTACTTCATTATAACCATTAGTTTGCTATAGCCAATATCCATGTCATCTATGGGAATTTCAAGGGGAATTGCAATTGCTTCGTTATATCCAATAATTTGTTATATCCGGGTTCGTTATAACGACGTTCTACTGTATAGCACACTGACTCAAAAGTAGGACACACACACACACACACTCAACGATTTTGTTTATGACAGTGTGCTAGCTTCACGAACGTGAATGTATCCTCAAGAATACACACACAGTCATGGGCATGCTAGTGGCAAAAAGTAAGTGTTATAGGCATTACCTGGAGGAAGATAACTGTTAGCTACGAGTCGCAGCAAAATTTGCAGTTATTGCTGATCAAGTAGTGCAATTAGCTTTGTGTTCCACAAGACCAGTAAATGGGATGGGTGCTGAATGCATGAACGCTATATTTTATTTTTGATTTAGCTAGATCAAAAAGCGCACTCATTGCCCTCTTCGATAAATAACGTGTGTCAGCATTGTGGAAGCCTGCTGTTCTTTCTTACTTTTTTCCTTTAATCTATAAAATGTCATTATTTATTGGACACAACCAAATGCATTTTGATAGCTTTGACAGAGCGGTGCTGCCCCGTTTTAAAATTTTAACACGAACGTGTTTTATGCCGGGGTCCACCAAGAAAGGAAGTGAATCCCTGAAAATATGAACATAGATTAACAATGAAAAAGTTCCACCCAGTTGGACTCGAACCCACCTTCACCTGAGATTTGACAAGAAGAGCTGGAAGCTTAGCGATACACCACTGCAGCATTGCTTGTATAGGGAACAGATCGGTCTTATATCTTCACTAGAGCGCTTACAAGCTGCATCTACTTCTCGTCCGGTTAAAGTAAAGTACGGTGGTTAGTACGGTAAAGTGTTTAGTACGGTGAACTATAGTGTTTAACAAGCAAAATTACTCTTAAATTAACATCGCCTCCGTTATACTGCACTCTTAGTTCGCTTAGGTTCGCTGCACTGGTACCGCCATCTAGGAACGTTAGATAGAGCAAAGCAGATTCTTATGCTAATCTGCGCCAGTAGTCAGCACTTCGGTAGTCTTCACATCTCGAATGCCACAGAAGTTAGGGGCTTGGCGGCATCGTGACGGCGCATTCCTTGTGCGAAGTACGAATGCAGCTGTACAAAATTTGTCTTGTGTGGCCAGGTGTGTCGAGTTGCGACGCGCACTGCTCCAGGAACGCAGTACACGGGCCTATAGCATTTCCGCCTCCATCGAAAATGCGACCGCCGCGACCGGGATCGAACCCGTCTTTTGGGTGGCAGCCGAGTACCACAATCACTACACTACCACGGCAGACAGCAATGTGAGCCAGAGCCGTTCGAGAACATTCCCTCGTGTACAACTGTCAAGGATCCCTGCGTCTTATCCAGGTGCTGCTGATGTCTACATGTAACACGCTCACATGTTCACAGTACCCAAGCCATCTCCCGCCCCTTGATTCACCAGACTGCCGCTTATGCATTCCACAACTTCGCGAAGGCAGGTTACACTTTCGTGTTATACCGATTCCTATGACCGAGGGATCAACCACATTTTAGGGGCGAAGCTCCTTAGGGTGTGGGTCGTTCCCTCCTCCGTATGTATGTAGCCACCTCTAGTTTAGTTTATGAATGGCTCAATAGATGACGTTGTGTGTCCAGGCTGCTGGACACACAGTGTTATGTGTACCGGTGCCACAAGAACAATATTGGCACAGTACACCTGTACGACAACTCCATTGGAAGCAAGCTGCTATTTCAGGCGAGAGCTGGTGCACTCCGCACACTTGTGCGCCTTAGGACCATCAACGGTGATGTGGATGATGTGCGGTGTCGTGTGTGTGGAGTGCAGGACGAAACCATTGAACATGTGGTGCTAAGGTGTGAAGGCATTGGCCCAGTGGTTGCGCGGGGTGTTTCGCTGGAATCTGCTCTGGGCTTCGATCGGACCCAAGGAGATGATGGTCGGTGTGCTGTAGATAGAGCCGCAGTTACATCGACAAAGAGACGCCTCGAATGCTGGCGAGAAGCAGCTGTGGCAAGACATCCGTAACTGCCAAGTCAGCGCGGCTCGTGTTCGTTCTTGTTCCTTGTGTTGGTTTTTTTCTTTTCGTGTTCTTTTTCTTTTGTTGTTGTTCTTCTTTTTATGCATTCTTTTAGTTCCTACCTGTAGTAGTTGGTAGGCAGTAGAGCTTCTTTGGCTAGGGCGTGATTGTCACGTCCACCCGATACAAAGGGTTGGCCGCGTCATCATCATCATCATCATCAGCTACCTCTAGTTTATGAACTGCAGCATAAACTTGACTCCCCGAGTGTGAGGTACATTTAAAACTCGATTTAACGAACTAATTTGGCCCCCAAATCAGTTAATAACGAAAATCACTAGGATTGTAGTCCCCTTTCCTCCGACCGAGGACGAGGCCGAGAAGGCACATCGTCAGAAACTCAAGCAACAGTACGAAGAGATGCACGACGCTTTGGAGAGGGGATCGTTCGTCTCGTTGGAAGAGTTTCTCGCCACCTTCGACGTTTTCGACGTTTCTCGCCACCTTTGATGATTTCCCCTCAGGAGCTTCGCCCACTCATCATCATTCACCCCGTGGATACGCTGTGATTTTTTTTTTGCAGTTAGAACTTACTCGAATGAAAATGTAATGACTTAAATTTAGAAGCTACCTGCAAAAAGTGACCGTATACCAATAACACTCTATTAGTAACTGCTTACTGCAGAGGTATGGGCCAAAACCAAAATGTTGATTCTCTTGACAGGTTGTTTGGCTGCGATTTCCCGCTGGGGCGCCTGGTGGTGAGCTACACTTTCAAGCAGCATAAACCTGACGCTTCCATAGAGAATGATGTCATGCTGGTCTTGAAAACAAGAACCGCCACCGGCGAAAGAGAGGAACTGCTGCTGGGGGTTGTCGTCCGTGTGCCGGACGAATACTACATTGTGGTCCATGACGCCGTTCTGCCGAGATTGAACACTGGTCCAGATGTTCCTGCAAGCACTTGGACAACCAGGTGCATGACAAAGCAGAATCTCTTACCGCCCTCTTATCAGGTTCCATTGAAAATATTGATTACAGACTCGAAGTTCAAAGGTGTCACCTAGGGAGTTTGCTGCTGTTTACCATGAAGGAAAATGTGGTACTTGAGGGTGTTGTATGTATTGGTATCCAGGGTGCTGACAGAAGGGGTGTTTTGGTGTTGGAACACCCCCTCTATTCATTCTTATAACTTTAATTTTTTTGCCTACGCTATTAGCACACTTCCTCAGTACAATTAAAAAAAAAATGAAAGTGTTAGGCCAATAACAAATACTGTTGCTGTTCTAAAAACCAGATGGCATCACTAAGCAGTGGGTGCCGTCGTGTCTTCATCCCTTTACTCAGCATTGAGATCTCCATATGACCCACAGTCACCTCTGTAGAAGCTTCTCTCTATTGAATTTTACTTCTATGCTGCCGTTTCATTGCAGTATTTAAACAACCTTTCAGCACCATACTTAGTGTTTGTTTTTTTTAAAATTTAAATATGGAGAACATGGGAACATGGTACTCAGTGTATGTGTGTCCTTACGTTGGCACATTAAAAATGAGCTCAAAGAAACAACCCAATAGTCCGTACGTGTATGTGTGATCCTTACGTTGGCACGTTAAGAATGCGCTCAAAGAAACAACCCAATAGTCCGTACTTAGTGTCTTTTTTAATTTAAATGTGGGGAACATGGGAACATGGTACTTAGTGTATGTGTGTCCTTACGTTGCACATGAAAGGAGCTCAAGAAACAACCCAATAGTATAACCACACCACGGAAACTTATTTCTGGCTATGGCACCGGATTGGAGGGGGGAATGCTGGGGAAAATACATCGGGTTCGGGATGACGCCATTCTCATGAAGCCAAGACACCTTGATGACGCATGTGGCCGGCAGCGTACTATCTATCACAATAAGTCCATATTTAACTTAGAAATGCATACTGTGCTGTGTTTTTCGTATTACACAGGAACAAGTATTAATTAATATGAGAATGTTTTCCAGTTTCCACACTTTTTTGTAGCAGTTTATTGTTGGTTTCTTTTTTTTACCACTGATCACACCCTCCACTTGAGTAAACTCTTATTGTAATACCAAATATTGGTGAATGAAATCTATTTTACGAGCATTTATTTTAAGGAAGTCTTATTAGTGCAGGAGCATCCATGTTTTAGGCAGAGTCTCTCTAAATGCCAGCCTGCAGAATTCTCAAAGATATAAATGCAGTAAAACCTCGTTATAATGAAGTTGAACGGGGAGTGGTAATTACTTTGTTATAACCATTAGTTCGTTATAACCAATACCAATGTCATCAATGGGAACTTCAAGGGGAATTGCGATTGCTTCGTTATATCCGATAGTTCATTATATCCGGGTTCGTTATAACGAGGTTCCACTGTATATGTATATACACAATCATTCCCACAGTGGTATTTAAGAAATGTGGGTGGTGGAGTAATATCTTCCTCTCGCTAGTATGTTGTGAGAAACTGCGGTTGTAGCAAAATAATTTTCATAGATTCATTTATATTATTAGAGGAGCTAGAAACCATGCTGCCAGGAGGCAGGAGCCACTTTCAGCGAACAAACATTTTCATGATGTGTCTCGGCTAGCATCTTCCAGTGGCGTGCTTTCCCCCGCATGCCCAAGCCATGGCGAGCCCATCTTCTTTTTATGTTTTGTTTCGCGGCACATTTCCAGTTGCAGCATTGCATTCCATCCATTGGACCAGAGTCGGGGACATTTCAAGCAGTGCCTGTCACATGGGGCATACGTGTGTTACAGTATTGCTGTGTACCTTTTACTTTTATTTATTTCAATACCCTAAAGGCCCTATTGGGCATTACATAGGGGGGGATTTAAGTGAATACATGCATTTCAAACAACATAAATAGAAAACAAAATACCAAAAGAAAACAAGAAAAAAAAGAAACAGCGAGAAATTGAATCACAGCATCCAGTCTATACATTCACCAACATCAGTCGAATACATATTGATGAGTACAAAACTAATGACAACACTTCTGAAACTTACATAGAAGACATTGAATATATATCGCAGAAAAAATAAAGCATAAATGAAACGAGGACAATTAGACCCAGGTTGGCAATGTTACTCGCTATGCAAATAGCCCTGCAGCATCCAATGAAATATGGAAGGATCTGTTATTTCGGCGATATTAGCTGGAAGGGAGTTCCATTCGATTATGCATAATGATAATGGCAAATTTTGAAACTTCTTGGTCCTGGCAAAAATGGGGGCCACTTTGTGCGCATGATCAAGGTGGGGTGATGTATGAGGGGCTGGAAAGATATGAGACTGGGCTGAGGATGAGTTGCTCTAATAAAGTGAGTGTAAGAATGATAGACCAGTATGTCGCCTGCGCATGACAAGTGTGGTAAGGCTAAGCTCTGCTTTCAATAAAGAAACACATATGTAACGTGAGCAGGATGATGAGATAAACCTAGCGGCTTTACTCTGTACCATTTCGAACATGTTAGTAAGACCTATTACGTGTGGATGCCATATGATTGAGGCGTATTCTAAAGATGGCCGAATCAGTGGCTTGGTTCTAGTGCTCTGTAGTTCCCAAATTTGTTGTTGAGGCCAGTTTACCAAGTTGGCTTTGCTACATGGCACTACTGTGCCATGTTGAAACCAACTTTGCCACATTACTCGAATGCACCGCAGTGACATTACACATTACAGCTCTGCCGCTGTAATGTCGTGTGGTGAAGCGTACTAAGAGTAGGCAGTGGCCACAAGCTGTCACAGGCCACAGTACTGCGTAATTGCAGGTGCGGCACTGTCGAACAAGAGGGTTGCATGATGTGCAACTTTCTTGGGCATTAATTGTCCTGTGTATTGTTGTGCAAACCATGTAACACTGCCTCGGTTGGTCTCAGTTACTACATACTTCCCATTGTATGTTATCTCATATAGCCCCTACACCCTGCCCACCACTGTCACAGCAAGGGGTCCCCCCCCATCGCTTCCACTGGTCCACAAGGGGTCCCTGCCGCATCCATGCCTGAGAATCACTGTTCCAGCGGATCTTGTGTGTGGATAAAACGATGCGTAAAAAAATTTTATAGGGGTGAGCCGATCCTAGGGCCAGTGTAGGTTTTTTTCGTAAAGCGGTACTTCCTTGTAAGGAAGAGAGAGTGGCCTTGTCGATGAAGTTTTGACCACTTTCCCTCCGCCTGATCATTTCATAGTTTGATAAGTGCCATAACTACCACCTGACCTACATAGCACACTTATCTGAGCAGCACTTAGCTCTTCTCTTGAGCTTATTGTTAATCCCAAGTTTCTGCCCCGTAGGTTGGTACTGGCAGAAAGAATTTTTCAAGGACACTGGTCAAGTGCTGGTCAAGATTTGACAATGCTTGGCATGTGCTTGGCATGTGCACCCCTGTTTTTGTTCTTTCACGAATTATGTTATAATCATGGTGTCCTTTAACTAATTGACCTAGATGAATGATTAACAAGTGCACATATTTATTCTGAATGCTTGTTTCCACTTGCTGTTTCTAGGAAGTACTGCATTGAGGATCTGAGGACCACAGCCGACTGTGCCACTCTAGAAGAGATAGGCATTTCGTTCGTGTCGCCAAAAGCGAACGTTTGCCTGCTGGGCGAACTCGTGGTGGAACAGCCTGGAAACACAAGTGGGAACCAGGCAGCAGCTAATGGCAATGATGAAAATGATGTTTCCGATGACTCTGGACCTGACATGGAACTATTTAGCGATGAAGATGATGCTGAAGAGGCCAGGGAAGTGGCCTCCGCAAGCTGAAGACAATGTTATATTGATAGAAGCTGTAATACAATTGCATTTATATGTTAAACATTTTGCACTGTTTTGAAGGCGTAACAAAAAGTATCTGCTTTTCTAATGTACTGTTTATATAGTAGTTTATAATAAACAATTTATTACTTGCCCCGTGAAATGAATCACTGCACTGTCCATAAACAGCACTGTGTTGATGATTTCAGTGTTTACGACATTTAAAACCAAGTCTGTCTATTTGTCTGTCTGTCCATCCATTCATCCATCTATCCATCCATCTATCTATACAATCTCCCTGCCTGCCTGTCTGTCTCTTCTGGTCTTCTCTTCACTTGCTGTTATGGTAAAATCTCGTAATTCTTTGTAATATGTTCCTTTCCCTCTTCCTGGCCAACGTCCCACGGGAGCCATCAGTTTACAACGAAGCTGTATAATGCTAGCCTCCGGAACTTTGTACTGGCTTGGCGCAAAAATTTTGTTCCGTCAAGGTCCCCGAGTTGGCAGTAGACAGTCAGATTCTGCTGACACCTGTTGCACCTTTCCCCCACCCCCCACGGTATAAAAAGAAAAAAGAAAAAAAAAAGGCCCTGGTCTCTAAAATGTTGGCATCTACATACTATAACAAAACTTCATTTATATGTTCCTATTTATTACATTTTTTGAGAGAATTTCCTTTTTTCTTTCCCAGCCAACACCCTAAAGGCACTATGCGTATGTTTATGCGGTTGATGTGATTGCAGTTTCAGCTGAAGTTCTAAAACCGATTGCAAAACAATATATTTGCCACCCTCAGCGTGCAAGCTGCCACGAAGCAAGTTTTTCGTGCCATGGGAGACATTGCCTGGACCAACCTGAAATGTGCACTGTATCAATTGAATTGAATTGAATTGAATTGTTTATTTTTAACATAATACATGTCAAGGGACGGTACGGCTAAAGGCAGATTAACTGCCTGACAATGGCCCTACCACCCAAGCACTGTTCAACAGGGTTGTGACCATCATTAAGAAATTATACAATAGAAAGCGGAAGCTCTGCACGGAAATAAAAAGAGAAAAAAACATGACATAGCGCTACAGTAAAACCTCGTTATAACAAAGTTGACGGGGGAGCGGTAATCACTTCGTTATAACCATTATTTCGTTATAACCAATATCAATTTCATCTATAGAAATTTCAAGGGGAATTGCGATTGCTTCGTTATATCCGATATTTCGTTATATCCGGGTTCGTTATAACGAGGTTCTACTGTATTAGCAAGGGATGACGACATACATACAAGAATAATACAATCGAGTTCTTTTTAATATAACAGGTCATAAGCCACATGATGTTAGAGGTCTTACTCATACTATGAAGGCACACAAGACAACAAATATGATTTGACAACACGCTTAAACTGGGATGTTGATACAACTTCATACACATTGCTTAGTACTTGCGGATGTTGGTTTAAGAAAGAAGGGATCATGTACTTAAGTTGTTTAGTGCCGTATTTTGTTCTGTAGAGTGAAACTTCGAAGTGGCTATGTCGTAAACTATATAGCTTGCGGTTAGTCAAGTACATGTGTGAAAAAATAGATTCATTTTGACGTATTTTTCTGTGTATGTATGTAGCAAGTTTGAGGTTATATAGCTGATCAACATTTAATATCTCATTGTTTAAGAAAAACGGTGCTGTATGATCAAGCCATGCAAGGTTTTCTATGTGTCGAATAGCTTGGTTTTGAAGGACTGTCAGCCTACATAAGTTTGTTTTGCTTGTAGTGCCCCAGACTAAGAGGCACTACATCACTGAAGGTGCATCTCAATGAGAGATGCACCTTCAGTGATGTAGGCGCAGGGAACTGGTGTCATCGCTATTTTAATACTCAGGAAACTGCTTACCGACATTGAAAACGGGCGAGTTCAGCGAAAATTCACGAGCTATTCTAGAGTTGCTGAATATAAGTGCATTTGCAGTGTTTCACGTGGTGTCAGGTAAAGCAGCTTTGCATAACACATTTTACAAAATTGGTTATAAAAAATTTAGCACCGCTTGCACTAGTGGCGTAAGGCTAGTGAAGCTGACGGGCTTGTGCTTCAGCGCAAGCGACAGGATTGTGGTTTTGGGACGTTAAACCCCAGAAATTATTATTATTATTATAGCTTTATCAATTTAAGAAATAGCTACAAATGTACTTACTTCACGCAGACTAACCAGAAGAGTTACTGTTTCTTGCATTGTGTGCTTTGTTGTTCAGTGTATCTTGGATTAAGGTTATTAAACTGTTGTGCGCCTTTTTTTTCTTACTATTTTTAGTGACATGTTAAAACGTGCTATTTAATGTAATCACTTGCATATTTTTCTCTTATGTTTTTCACTTCACTACTATCTTTCGCTACTGTTGCTGTGAATTGTCTACTACCTCACTTGCTTTCGTACAGGAGGTCCCGATGCAGTCTCTTGACTATGGGACCTCCTTCAGTATACTAAATGCCTTTAACTTTACCCAACTTGTAATAATAGAAATTGATTCTGACTTAAAAACCTGAATCCCCATCTTCCAAGCAGTGGGAATGTTTGCTAGCCAGTCGAGACCTTGCCGATTGGAGCCTGGAGCCATCTGATCGCCAGAGCCTGGCTGGCTTCTAAGGCGAGTGGTTTCCTGGACTGAGGAGACCACACCCACCAGGGGATGACCACCTTTCATCTGCTCTCAATAAACATTTATTCATTCATTCATGCCTTTAACATTACCATACCTTTACCATTCCTTGAGTTCACTTTACCGTTCCTTTACATTTGACCTTACCATTACGCTTACGTTTTATTGCTATTGCACTTATGCCCCTGAGAATGACGGTATGTATGTTTTGTCTGAACTTATTTTACCTAAATGCGCGCCGAAGGCGAGGCTGTTCCCAAGCCTTCTGTCGGCACTGTTGCTCATACATGGTCTTTTGCTCACTGGTATACAAAACGTGTAGCCGTCCCATGCGGTTGTTGACGCAGCTGTGATAATGATGATAGTGATTCAGATAACCACTAATTTCGGTTAAGCGTCCGTGGGGAATAGGGGAAAAGGACTGAAAGAGATAGAAAGAAGAGCAAAAGCTGTAGTGGAGGGCTCCGGAAATTCGACCACCTGGGGTGTACCGATGACGCGCAGTACGTGGGCCTCTGGCATTTTCGCCTACATCAGAAATGTGACCGCCACGGCCGTGATCGAACCCGCGTTTTTTGGGTGGCAGCGGGGCTCCATAACCACTACAACGCCACGGCAGACCTGCTCCGAGGCCAATCCTCCATAGCGGGTGTGAGCCATTGATGAGGAAGAAGGAGAAGAGTGCGGCGCACGAGACATTCTTTCCTTTGGAGCGTCCTCACTAGGTTATAGCAACAGGAACGTCTGCTTAGCCATGTGCAATTTCCTTCGTGACACAAAAAGAATTCATTGCTAATCATCATTCAATCCAAATCTTCGTACCTCGAAATTGCTTCCACTAGTTGATTAAACCTCAGATTATTTTATTATAGTTCATTTCTATTATAAATAGCCTATCTTTTTCTAACATTTCATTCTTACTTACGTTACCGATTCTTTATTCTTCCTTTGTTTTAGCTCAATTTTTTTTTCCCTCTTTATATTAACCGCCGGCTTCATGGCCAATCCCCCGTAGTGGGCAAGAGCCAAACTTCAAGGAAAAAAGAAAGAAAGAAAGAAAAGAAAGAAAGAAAAAGACTGGCAATCCCCCACAGTGGGCGTGAGCCATATATTGTCAGGTGAACAAGAACAAGACTAGTGTGCATCGCTGGGTGGTGACCTGCTGTACCAGACATCACACACCACATCGTCGCTGAATTGAACTTTCAAATATGTCGGAGATCGAGCCGTTAAAGTCGCTGGAGGAACTACTCGGCTTCGAAAGACCGGTGCTCTGCGCCGTGGAGACCCTGAGGCCCATAAAGCGAGGCAAGCCAGGTGATCCGAAGAACCTGTTCTGTCATGACATGGCTTGCTACCAGGAAGACAGGTGAGCTATATATCGCACGGTATAAAAGAACTTTAAAGGCGAACGCTGTAAGTGCGTCACGAGGCGTTGAATATGACCGTCTGGCGTCATCAACAACAAGTATGGTGCCAATATGGTACCATGCAAATATCCTAACTTGTGATAAACACAAAGTACACCAATGGAACTAATTGTCAATGCACTGACGTGATAAACACCACAAAAAGGGAAGTGCGAAATATAGATATTGATACAGGACAATAACGGCAGAAATACACAGAGCTAGATGACAAGAAAATTATATGGACAGCCATTAAGATTGGCAGAGAGGGACAGATATAGAACGTTGCAAATATAACGCTCGACGAGGTCAGATAACGAATAATAACATTACATCAGAGCATGCATACATGTATAGAGACCCACATATTAAGACAGGAAAAGATAGATAAAATTAATAACATTGATATGACTAAGAATGGTGAAAATGCATGTGAAAAATCAGGAACAGAAATTTATTAACTGCTAAGGCACAGTTACATGCTGACTGGAGGCGCAATGGAATAGATGCTTAAAAAAAACAAAACAGCAACCGTATGCTCACGTGAACTCTAAGTGGATGTCCCATCAGAAATGTGTCTGCAATAAATAAATAAATAAATAAATAAATAAATAAATAAATAAATAAATAAATAAGAAAGAGAAACAACGAAAGAAAGAAAGAAAGAAAGAAAGAAAGAAAGAAAGAAACAGGCAGGGGAATCCACAACACTTGTGGAGTGGCTTTCGCCGTAAAGATCGTCACTGATAATGGACACCAGTGACTTTTCAATTGAAGAGTGTGCGCCAAATATAACCAGCCCGTTCATGCACCAACGTCACGAGCAAGGATTATTCGAAATAGAACATGGCCTGCAGCTAGCTTACCAGCAGTGGGTTGGTACTGGAACACCTCTCATAAGAAATGTCAGTTTATTGCGAAAAAGCTTCCGCATTGGCACTGGCAAAAGAGACAGGTATACATGACCTTACCAAAAACTGCGCGTCTTTGCCTGGTAAGACCAGGATACAGTTATCAAGATACTCCGTAGTGGAGTACTCCGAGTCGCTTCTGGCCACCTCTGTAACGTGCGTGTACACTTGTGGCACACGGTGCATGCTTGTGTTGTGGAAGAAGTGTTGTGGATTCCTCTCCCTGTTTCTTTCTTTCTCTTATTTATTTATTTATTCATTGCGGACACATTATTGATGCGACATCCGCTTAGAGTTGACGTGAGCATGCTGTTGTCATTTATTTTCTTTAAGCCGCCCTGACGAAGACAAGTCCACTTGTCGAAACGTTGGCTCCTGTGACATTCCCTGTTCTAAATCGAATTTTGCGATCTGTTCATCGACTCAAGCATCCACCTTCCCCTGAGCTTCTCTTCTAGTACGGTGTATGCTTGTACTTTGTCTGCGTCAAAGTGAGACCGCCGATGACGGGAACAGAAACAGCATGCTCATAGCAATGCAGAATATCCATAGCGCTACACGAATATAAGGCTTGCAGTTTCACGCAGCCCGCATAAGTGGCGGCAATCATTGAACAAATGTCAAGTCATGCGACTGATATTTTACAGCCAATTTGCCCAGTCTACACCTACATGTCACATAAGAACACTCAACAGCAAACATGAAATGCACCATATGCACTGAATGTTGGTCATTGCGTACAAATCGCTTAGGAAAAAGTTTCCAAAGTAGAGCAACATCTCTGCATCACAAGGCTGGTGCCCTAGAGAACTCATTTTGTGGTTTCAAGTCTCCATCGGTCACTGTTCAACCATGGTCACCATGTCATGTTGCAAAGTTGCGCACAGTTTATGTACATAGCTCGCAGAGAATTGTACAGATTTTTGCACAAAGGCAGCAAGGGGAGTAACTGCCGTTTCGGAAATGGCACATGGTATATGAAGGAACCTTTAAAAAAAGATACTAATTCATAGCCAGAAATTATGTATTTATCTATTTCTCTAGAAGGTGTGAAGGGGTCAAACCAAAGCCATACCCACAAAACAAAACACCCGCTCCAAGGCACACGAGCAAACACAGAATAGAGAGCATACAATGCGTTTCGTTTTTTTCACTTGCATTGATAAAACAGTTTCTCGTTGTGGCATTTCTACGTTTTATTTCTTGACGGCTCCGATGAGTTGCACCTCTAATTTCTACACATTTCCAGATTTATCTATGGAAGCCACAAGCCGGGCAGCTACAATTTCCATCATTGGCAAACCATCGACACCTTCGTCTACTGCTCGGACCACATGGTTACGATCCCTCCCCCAGGGTGGATCACCGCAGCTCACAAGCATGGAGTAAAGGTCTTGGGTAAGGATAGCTTGTTTGCACCGCACTCACTAGTCATCGAATCACTCGTGGGTGACTCCGGACATTACCGCTATGTGTGGATATCATATTGTACATTTATAGATAAGTACTGATGTTATAGCAATAGGTCCCAGACATGTAAAGGTAATTCGCAATGTAATGCTCATTTCATTTCAAAGATGAAATACACATTTGTAGAATGCTCTGGCCTTTGCTCCTCGGTGTCGATACCACATATGTCCTAAATATTGCAGTAGCAGCTCCTCAATGCACAACGGATATTTCAAAGTTAAGGCCTATCTTACCCCAAAGATGTAATACATATATACAGCAAGCAATGCTGTACGAACTTGGAAAGCAGGAAAGCAAACGATATTGACATGACAATTTCATCATTCAAGATGGTATTACATGTATTGATTATTATCTCATTCCAAAAAATTGTACATCCACATATCCACAGCAGTTACGCAATCTCACATTACGTTAGAGAACTATCACTTGGCATTAAAACTGTCATTCGTGGTGGCATAAGCGACTCCCATCAAATTACGCGGCTCGCTTTGCAAACTTCACGAATGCTAAGCGCTTGATTCCACCGAAATCACCCTTTTTAGAAATGATAACTTCCACGGTTCGACGTCCTAACACCACGGTACGATTATGAGAGACGCCGTAGTGGAGGGCTCTGGAAATTTTGACCACCTGAAGTTCTTTAACGTGCACCGACATCACGTAGTACACGGGCCTCAACATTTCACCTACATCGAAGTGCAGCAGCCGCAGCCAGGATTCGATCCTGCGACATTCTTTTCAACAGCCGGATGCCATAGCTACTAGACCACCGGGGCGGGCCTCTTTTCAGAAAGTAAAGTCTGATCGAAATCATTGTAAATACAGTACTGGCGCAAAAATTGTAACAGTTTTGTCATGGATCTTACGTTCTGACAGTATGCCTGTTCAGAATCCTCATGTGGCTTAACAAGAATTTTGGAAATTTTCGTATTGTTGCTCTAAATAAATGTATTGGTATAGAAACTATGGGTGTGTGAATATTTGAACTTTCGAATATTTTTCGAATAGCGTTTGCTATTCCACTGACGTCCCAAGTTTTACTTTTCGAAGTTTGTAATTAAGAGGCAAAACATGCTATGTCTCATGATAAATGGCCCATTGCGAATGACGCTTCACCGCACAACACTTGTTTACTGCGGCAAAGCTAACGCTTGTGCACTGCGGGGAAGCTAATACTTGTGTACTGTGGCTGAAGCTAATAGTTGTGTGCAGTGAAGCTAACACCTGTGTACTGTGGCGAAGTGAACACATGCATTGGCACAGTTCTCTGTTGGACTGTGAAGGTTCGGCTGTCTTTTTTGTTTTTGGGAACCACACTGTTGCAGTACACTGGTTATGAAATAAATTTGTAATCTATTGCCCATGTTTAGAAGTGTATTTGCTGTGTAATTTAACATGGAAAATGTCTCAAAAAATAATTTCGATTTAATTATCCCTTAAACATAAATAAAGTAGAACCTCGTTACAATGACCTATTCGATATAACGAAGCTAATTGCAATTCCCCTTGAAATTCCCATAAATGAACTGGATATTGGCTATAATGAACTAATGGTTATAACAAACTAATTATGGCTCCCCCTTCATCTTCGTTATAACGAGGTTTCACTGTATTCCAATTCACTTCGCACCCAAAATTTTGCTCTCTGCACAGCTCTAATCGAAACCCCAAGAAAGGGTATTGTGGTGCCTCTGAATGCACAGAATATATCACTAGGGTGGTTTCATAGTGATGCAGCAACATAGTCTGATGTAGGCCGAAGTCACGTGGGGAGAGCAACTTGTGACTGATGTACAGCAGCAGCTCTTCGTCTGCTTTCAGTTGCTCGTGTGCACTTAGCCAACAATGACCGAACTGTTGTCCAGGGACTTCAAACAGCAATTTCGGCGATTGGAGCTACTGGGTTCACACGTCATGATGTCCATTGTGGTGGGGCTGGTTTGGAGATGTCAAGGCGGTAATGGCGGGCTAGTTGGTTGCCGGATCCTGCAGTCATTTTGATAGTGTAGACACAAAAAGAAGAAAAGAAGACCGAACTAGCGCTCATCCAGTCTACTTTTGTTCCTGCGTCTGTGGCTTCGAGATGCCGGGTGACGAAAACTTTAAACTCAAATTAAAATATCTTATATGTGGTCTACTTGTCTTCTTACTGTGTCTGTGGCTTGGAGATACTGTGTGACAAAAACTTTAAACACAAATTAGTATATCTTGTACATGTATTTTGGCTCCCACGTGTGGAGAACGTTAACACTGGATGCCAAGGAAACAAGAAATGTCCTTCTTGTGCTGCCAGAAAATCATGTCTGTCTCACATAGTCATATTGTGGGTTTGGTACGTAACACCCCAGAAATCAATAAATGTCGATATATATGCTCTTTGAAATAGCAAGCTAGCTGTATGCATGTCAAAAAGTATAAAATATGTTTCTCACCTACTGATGCAGGTACCTTTATGCTAGAATCAACAGAAGGTGCAAAAGCAATGAACAGGATCGAAAATGACGGCCTTGTTTCTAGAGTGGCTTCGCAGCTGGCCCTCGTCGCTACCAAGTACAGATTTGATGGATGGTTTGTCCGTGTTGCAACGAGAACGGTTAGTACTCTATTTTCAGAGCGTCGTACTTCAGTCCAACCCAATTTTTAATCAACAAGCCTATGTGCGAAAAAAAATGATTCGGTATAACAAGTAATTCGATGTACCTGAACACTCGGTCCTGTTGTGAACGTTCATCGATGGACTACACTTTACACTATGCACCCATTACAGCCCTATCTAATTTGGCTATACACTGCACTAGCGGCCTGGCCCGCACGTAGCAGCCTTTGTCCCATCAGAATTGGCGTCCACATTATAGTCATTCTTGAGATTGGTATCGATACGTTTCTCTTGCCTTGAAGCCAATTAATTCCCTTTCAGGAAGGACCCATACATGAGATATGGGAAATTCCTTTCAAATGGCAATGCTAGCTGACATTTTTTGTATTTGCCATTGATACTGTGGCAACCATAGAATCGCAGTGGTGACTTTCTCTGGCATATGTTTTTTGTAGAAATCTCTATGGTATGGATACCAAACCGAACCTAGCTAGTGGGTCCGAACGTCAGCTCAGTGGGGGGAGGGGGTCAACAATATGCCGGTTAACTCTGTTATTTGAAAGAACTTGGTTTAATTTAATGAATTTAATATCTAATACATTTGCCATTTCCGAATGACACTGCATGGCATCAGTGTTCAAGAACCATACATAAAATTTCCATTGATTATCTAATATCTTAACGAATTAAGGCCTTTCCCATATCTAATAAATTGGCCATTTCCGAAGGACATTGCATGGCATCAGTGTTCGAGAACCATACCGATACTGGTTTCCAGAATGACGAACTTGACGGCGTTTCTGGGGCCGGGCCGCTAAAGAAAGGCGCAGAGGTCTTGTATTTGAGACCCCTGCTCTATGGTATCAACGCACGAAGTGCGTGCAAGCACCATTCCCGTGTAATCACTCGTTACCCAGCTTCTAGGCTTAAGACAGTCCCGAGCTTGAGTTTTGGAGCTTAGCTAAGCCACCACTGCAAATGCAGGTCAGCCAGTAAACGAGCTATCAGGAGTAGACTCATTAATGCTTGCATTAAACAAGTAAAACTTTGAACGATTGGTCCATCGCATTTTACCTTCCAGGATACTGGAGCTGAAAATTTCGTCGACAAGCTCCTCACGGCCATCACAAAAGAGATGCACCATGCGGTGCCCGGTTCCGCAGTCATCTGCCAGAACAGCATCCTGCAGGACGGAAAGTTGGAACCACAGAGTGAACTCAATGACGATAACTGGTGCTTATTTGAACTGTGCGACGGAATCGTATTGAATTGCAGATGGGACGAGAGCCATCTTCGGAAGTCTGCCGCCATGGCCGGCAAACGCAAGGGTGACATCTACGCTGGCGTTGATGTCCTCGCACGCAACACAAGCTACAAGGGCGGCTATGACATGTACAAGGTAAGCGTTGACGCACATTACTTGAAGATGAAAGATTGCCTACAACACAGTGGACGCAGCTTGCCTTGCATCACAAAAGTTGAGGGCGTGTGCCATCAGAAGGAGCTATAGCTATATGATAAGCTTTGCTTTCTGGAACTCCATGTTGCACATTTGGAGGTGGGAAAAAGGTTAAAATTTGACGAGGGTGGATGCTGGCACTACTTTCAGCCATGCGTGGACATACGTAGTATAGCCTATCATACATTCACATGCACTTAGACCACTGTTTCAGACACCACTTGACAAAGCATTGTAGCATTTTTAGAAGTTGGTCGTGAATGTTATTTTCGTGCACGGATTCGTACAAACGAGCTATGAGGGTGGCTCTCCCCCCTAGGATATAACACAGCTCTTGCCCGATGCAATGTGATTGATTTGTGGTTTAACCTACCAAAACCAGCTATGATTATGAGAGACGCCGTAGTGGAGGTCTCCGGAAATTTCGGCCACTTGGGGTTCTTTAATGTGCACTGACAACGCACAGTACACGGCCTCAACATTTCGCCTGCACCAAAATGCAGATGCCGCGGCCAGGATTCGATCCCGCGACCTTCGGGTCAGCAGCCGAGTGTCATAACCGCTAAACTACCATGGTGGGGCCCGACACAATGTGTCATCACCTGTGCTTCTTCACCTTTGAGTCATTAGCACCCTTCTCATCTTAACATAGTCTATCCTCGTTATAACGAACTTGCGTCCGACATGAAGACAGCTTCCTTACATTTGAAAATTCGTTGTTGACCTGTGCTTCAGCACTGGAATGACAATACCGTAATTCTCTTTTGTTATAACCAATAATTTGTTATATCCACATTAATTTATTGAGATCTGGTCATATAAACATGACATTGACCACGGAACATTTATAAGCAGACTGCACATGGGCCAACTCCTGTCAACAGTCTCTCGTATTACCTTTCAGGCAGTCACGATTGCAAGAGAATACGGGTTGTCTGCTGCCATATTCGGTGCTGAATGGGCGTACGAGCAGGAAGACAAGACATATTTCAGAGAGAACCAGTGTGTGTAAGTTACAATGCTTCATCACAGCGTCAGACAAAATTCCGGAAATGGATATGAAGCTTTTTATAGCATATTCCCGCAACTATTTGGGCACCCATGTACGGAAAGTTTGGCAAAGCAAGAGTGTTTGCCCACTCGGCATATTGGTGCAAGCAACTTGTAGCAAGCAGCATGGCGTTGTAAGCCTTTCGAAAAGAGTGTGAAAGTCTTCTGACTATGGGACCCCAATACATTTGTAACTCATATTTATGTGCAGCAGAAGGTCAGTGTGACCAAGGATCGGATAAAACAAAGTAGGAAACTGTGTCCTCACTGATACTATGAATCATGTGCATGTATCTAACAAAATTTGGATATAACAAAAGTATTTTTCTGCGAGATGTGAAATCCCTGTAACAGGTTTGTCACAGTGAAGTCCCAAAACAACAATAGCTCTGCTATATGCGATCTTGTTACGAACATATAAATACGCTGTAATAGAAACAAGGCAACCCTTTTGCGTACTTCATTATATTCGATAATTCGTAACGCTGAGGTTGCGCACAAACGGGCGTACATACACGGACGGTGATGCCAAAAGCACTGCGAGTAATATTTGTGCAATTCGCGCTGTAATAACAAGCTTCTTGCTTCTAGCCGGAAATTCGCGCCGGAGAAGATGCCTGCAAAAGGTTCCTGCATCAGCCTTTTACATATACAGTAGACTCTCGAAAATTAAAAAATATTCAAATTTTTGGTTGAAAATCTGTTTTCAATCTATTTAAAAGCTGCAACATTCAGTTTAATTCATACCTTTTTCTTATCCTTATCAGAAATATCAATTTCTTTGGATGCTTCTAGCTCAAAATTCATGGCCATGTATTTTTTAACAGGTGGAAGTGAACCTGCCAACACTTGCCAAAGCATTCAAATCCACTAGCAGAAAAAAAAGATAAATACAGGTAGCCACAATGCACATGGTAACAGGCCATCTCTATGTCTCTCCTGGTATGATCCACCAAGCCATGCTTCTACTTGCATCTGATAATTAAAAATTCTGATAACTCTGACAATATTCTCGTGTCACCTCAAGTTTGAATTAGACTCTACTGTATATACATATAAAATGCACACTTGACATTACATGCTCTCTGTGCAGGTTGTGGGCTCTGCCGGACGAATGTTGCTCGCAGTGGTGCATCACGACACTACCTCTGTCCACCACATTTTGCCAGGGATTCGGCGCCTCCCTCTACAAACAAGGCCTGGTCAGTCAATAGCAATTTGTGCATCGCGCATGGGTGTAAATTTCCGAGCAAAACTTCCGTGAAGAACGGGGCTATACAGGCGGTGCAGCAGGTGTGTCTAGTGTCCGTACATGCTTGCCAGCAGGTGTGCTAAAGTATGCTCCTTAATTAGCTATGAAGCTGCCTAATCGACAGATTTACTCTATATTTGAAAATTTGGAATGTCTACAGTAGTCTAGCTTACCGAACGATCGCTGCTCACTTATTTTAGGACGTCCGGTCAGCACCCTGGTTCAACCTTTCAAGGCAGCAGCTGCAGCCTCGTGACCAGGGAAGAAAACTTTGCGGAGGCGGCGGGTCCGCCATGGTGCACACGTTAGACTCATACGCTGGCGGCGGCTGCCTTTGTTTGGAGTACGATCCAAAGGAGGCGCCGGGATTGAGGATTGTCCCTTACTTCAGGTAAATGTGTGGCTATACATTACACGAGTAAGAATGCCTTGTAGGTACAATGTTCCTGAAGACTTTGCACGCAACTATGCCTGCATGTGTGCATGTATGCATGTATGTATCCATGTATGTATGTACGTACATATGCATTTATTCAGATACCCTAAAGGCCCAGAAGGCATTACATAGGGGGGGGGGTCACAGTGAATGTGGCAAATAAATAAAATACACACTGAACAATGTAATAAGTATACATGAATAAGTAAACATGGAATGGTTGTAAAAAGCAATCATAAGGTAAAGTTTCAGAACAAAGAACATCATCAGTATCACATGAAACCAATAGAAACAATACTACATAAACAAGACAAGCGGAACAGAATAAAACGCGACGTAAAAAAAAGAGAACATAAGAAAATCATCACTAGTGATTCGAGGATAGAATGTTTCTATTGGCTTCCATTTTGTCCTAGAAATGACTTTAGACTACTTACAAATGAGTCATGATTCACAATGCATACAATGTCAGCAGGAAGAAGATTCCATTCACGAATGGCGAGGAGAAGTGGTGAGTGAAAGAAGAGATTAGTGCGGGCGAAAATAGGTTCAGTTTTATGTTGGTGATCGAGTCGCGAAGATATATGACGAGCTGGCCTAATATTGAAGATAGCGTGGGATGACTGATCAAGCTCTCATTTACTGTGGGCTTCTCGTATGTATGCATGCCGATATCTGTAATGTTAACCTTGAATGCTGCACTGCTTAAAGGTGTCGTGAAACGTTTCCTGAACATTTTGTACTAAGTGCGTATTCGAGATCCTGACTGTCCAATCAACGTGCATTGTTCCATTGCACCGTGTGGGTTGATTTAGAGCGATAAAAAAAACGTGGTTTCGATTTCACTGCGCGCGTTACCCTCAACTCTGCAGTTGATGTCATGTTAGTAGCCACCAGACCTCCTTAGATTGGTGTGCCCTCGGAGGCCACGGGAAAACAAACCGTGCTGCAGCCTTACTTCCGAATGGCAGCATCGCACGGTTTTTAAATATTTTCCTTCTTTCTATCTTTAAAGGAAATCGATTCGTTTAGAGCAAATGCGAGTTCACTATATCTTTGCACTTAAAAATATCTTACCGCAACGTCACCGAATAGTACCATGCCGGCCGGTAGTGTCGCATAGTCGTTTCGGGAGGGCAAGAACGCTGGGGTTTCAAAGGGGTGTCATTAAATGGGCACTGAATATTTCGCCAAAATATTTTGGAATCGGCTTGTAAAATGCATGTTGAAGCCGTGAAAATTACAACCGGGCATCTCCACATTCTTTTCAAGACCCCTTCAACGGCTTTCACGCATCTCCAGTATCGCCAAAGCATTGACAGGTCGCATTTACTGTGGGCTTCTCGGCTAACATGTACTGGCATAATGACGATGGCAAAAGTGCGCAGGTCACGGTGAGCGGAGATGGAAATGGTGGCCGCGGTACCAAAAATCGTAAATACATGCCAGCGATGCCAGCAGGCCACATCTGCCTCCACCTCGTCATGTAGAAAAGGAGTCGGAACACGTGGCTTTGTAGTCTGTAGATCACCCTTGGGTCTGTTTTCTGTGTGCAAAACCCGAAATGTTCATGCGTTGTAGGTGATAAATGTGCGTAACGGCTGAAAGAAATGCACGACTAGATGTGCTCATTGCTTTTTTATTTTGTTTAGAAGCTTCCACTTTTCAAGTCGTGGCACCACAATATAGCATACCTATTTTACTATAGTATGATATTCTAATGCCCATAATTTTTGGTGAAAATTTGTTTAGCATCTCGGTCTCCCGCTTTCAAAATGTCCACCTCTCAAGAATTTCTTGGGAGGACTCAACACCCAATCATTGAGTTGAGATGGAACGAAGGCAGTGTCAATATTGCATTTATATCACATTTCCCTCTCAACCTGAACTTATACTCTACATAAAAGGACTATTAGGGAGGCCATTAGGTTGCCTGACATCCCCCTCCCCTCCATCCCCACTTTGCACATTTATAAGTGCATGCTCTTATTTACTGCTTTTAATGTGTTCAGGATAGGCTGCAGCAGATCTATCAAGCTCTCATGCCTTTTAAACAACATGCCAGAAAATTGGAAGCGATGTAACATGCATTTCTCTAAATGTTAGTTCTGGGCTTGCACCTATTGCATGACATGTATGTATTTCATTCACAGTAACTTAATCTTCACAGCCGTGAACACTAGCTGCAGCAAACAATGAACAGCATTGATCTAACAGATCTATAGTGTTATAGTGACATTACTATTTTCAGTTCAACAGCACTAGCTTTAATTATACAGTGCGTACATGCACAATTACCCCCTTAGGTTCTGGATTATGTTTAACTGCAGCATGTCTGCTTCTCATAACAAGCCGCAGATATCACAAGTTCAGTCGTTTATTGCAAGCTCTTAAATACAAGTTGTGCCCCCGTAGGTTGCAAGTGTCATGACACGCACGGTTGTAGCCGTGCATGGTTTTAGCGTACTGCACGAGTTTTCGCAAATTTACGCAGGCTGTTTGGTTTCGACTTGCCGTTGGGCTCCCTCTGTGTCAGCTACACATACAAGAGCAAGGAGCAAAGCTGCCCGGCAGGTCATGGCATCAACCTGGTTTTGAAAGTAAAGGATGACGCTGGCAAGACAGAAGAGCTGTCCCTGAGTTCCATCATCACTGTCGCTCAGGGTGGGAACTATATCGTGGAGCGATCTGTCGACAGCAGTGCCCAAGGTGACCAGGGCATCACTGAAAATGGCTGGTTGACGAGGTTTGTATGAAAAAAGGCTTGTTGGTGCACAAATGGGACAGGGGTAGGGGGAGAGTGGCAGTTGCCCCCCTACCCTGCGAGAGTTCGCAGGGTAGGGGGGGGGGATGCGAACTGTAACAACAAATTTCTTACTTCAGGTGGAAATTCATGAAATTCAACTGTGCGAGTTTGCATCACGAACTCTCACAAACTTGTCAGTTTCTTTTCGTATTCTAGGAGCGCTAGCTCAAATTTTCTGGAACACACTACGTTGCATCTCTGGCTTCCTTAAAGGGCAACCTACTATGACAAAAATAATTTCTCACTTTTATGATCATTACCATCAGCACAATGTCCGCTGCAGGACGAAGGCCTCTCCCGATGCGCTTTCCACTCTGACTTGTCCTGTGTGAACTGGTGTCCTTAAAGGAGTACTGACACGAATTTTTGAGATTCTCGTATTGTCGCTGTAAGTGAAAGCACTGGCGTGGAGAACCCCAAAAAGACTAGATCATGGTGCCTCGCAACGCAATGAATATATTATTACGTTGCGAATGTGCCACAAGGGATGTGCCACAACATGAAGAAGAAGAAGCAGAGCGGATGGTCAAGGAAGACGACGTTGGACTAGAACAGCGCCGATACCAATGCCGCTTGCATCCGTATGAAGCTCAGTCGGCGCGCAAGGATCGAAATGCCGGAGGATAGGTTGTGACGTGAGTAAGAACTTCAGTTGGTTGAAGGAAGTCTCGCAGTCATGTGTCCATTCAAAATGAGTGCCTTGGCGAAGAAGGGAAGTCAGGGGAAAGGCAACATCGGCAAATGCAGGGATAAATCGGCGAAAATAAGAACAGAGGCCCAAGAAGCTACGCAGCTCCCGCGTGGAGCGAGGTGCTTTAAAAGCTTCTACAGCCGCTGTCTTGTTAGGGTCCGGCCTGATGCCATCTTTGCTGACGAGGTGTCTAAGAATTAACGTTTGTCGTTCGCCAAAACGGCACTTCTTCGCATTAAGAACAAGCCCAGCATTTCGAATGCAATCCAGAACAACACGCACTCGTTCATTGTGCTCCGCAAATGTGCGCCCGAATATCACCACGTCATCAAGATAACACATACAGATGTTCCACTTTAGGCCACGTAAGATGGTGTCCATAAACCTTTCAAACGTCGCGGGCGCATTACACAAGCCAAATGGCATCACGTTGAATTCGTACAGTCCGTCCGGTGTAATGAACGCCGTCTTCTCTTTGTCCGCCGGATGCAGAGGTATCTGCCAGTACCCGGAACGTAAATCTATAGAAGAGAAATATGACGCCGAATGAAGACAATCTAGGGAGTCATCGATTCGTGGGAGCGGATAAACGTCTTTCTTTGTGATTGAATTTAGACGGCGATAATCGACACAGAATCTCCACGAACCGTCTTTCTTTTTGACAAGAATCACCGGAGCTGCCCAAGGACTGGATGATTCTTGGATGACGCCCTTCTGCAGCATTTCACGGACCTGATCGTCGATTACCTTGCGCTCAGACGGTGACACTCGGTACGGTTTTTGTCGAACCGGATGAGCGGTCCCCGTATCGATCCTGTGGCGTGTACGGGAAGAGGGAATAAAGGGCGCACTGTTCTTCTGCGAAAAATCAAAAACAATATTATTTAATACGACTCCCTTAAAAGCCCACTTCTGGTTTCGATTTCGAGGGGACGGTTTCCTAGTGACGTGTCAACAGAGTCGGATGTACTTCTAAGTCACGTAGGGACAGCAATTCGTGACAGCGTCGCTGCAAGTCTGTCATCTGTGTTTAGATACAAGTGGGGCACGCGAACAACGACAATTTCACGGTCGTCCGGCGACTCTGACAGCGATTTCAGAGATTTTGAGAGACTGTGCTCATACATCATCGCAGTGTCCATTGCGCTGGGGTTGCCTTGCAGTGCTATTCGACAAAAACATTAAAACCAAACTAAAATATTTTGTACCTGTTTCCTGGCTTCCACGTGCAGAGGGCGTTAACAATACCTGACTAGAAAACGAAAAATGTATATTTTGCGCCACCGAAATATCGTGTCAGTACTCCTTTAAGTATTTTCAGTTCTAGAGCCCCAAGTTTCACTGTGCATTTGCACATACATGCCATACTGCCTTCAAAATGTCACACATGTTGGCTTTTATCAAAAAGAAATTACATAAATACTGTAAACCAAACCAGTACTATATTTCATGCCTGGTATATTGTAATCAGCCCACCAGCACCACTGAAGTTGTGTCGTGGAGCCCAAGCTCAACAGTATATTGCACTCGTCTTTTACAGGAAATACCACGTCAAAGACATCACAGACTCTGCCACCCTTGAGGAGGTCGGCATTTCCTTCAACTCTAATGTTGAAATGGCATTCCTCATCGGAGAGCTTGTTGTGAAGCGGCCTGATGGTGCAGCTGACTCCGATGCAGAAACGCGAAATGATGTAGAAGGCGTAGGCAGACCAGACACTGAGGCAAGACTTCAGGAATGGCTAGGGAAAAGTGACGATGCGACTACCGGACAACACGAACAGACCGAGCAAGTAGACGAACCAATTCGTTTCGACAACTCAATGTCAAGCGATGAAAGCGATTAGAAAAAGCAAGAGGCAAAGCAGCATGAGATTTATTAGAACTGTCATTCAAACATTCACAGCCAAAGAAATTGTGCATCTCTAATCAAAGAATGAGTGTGTCACTACATGCCACCATAATCTGATGCAACACATCACCAACCCTGCAACAATCAGGCAAAAATATCAATCCAATGTTTACGTTACTTACCTCAAGTCTAATGTTGAAATGTTTATATTCTTGGTTTGTGCATTATTTCGTATCATTACGTAATACAGCTTTGTTTCCTGCTGAAAATCTTTTACCCCACTAGGACTGTATAATTTCTGTTCATTTCTGTATAAAGCATTGTATAATTATTTCTGGCTTCAGTGTGTTGTCTACTACACTGCATAACCTGACTTGTTTTTCTTTGTTTTTTGCATGTTATTGAACATACCATCATGCAATGGATGAGGGATTATCTGAACGAACAATAATTCCCACAGGAATTTTTGAAGTCGCCTTGCTACAGCAGCTAGTGCACTAAGCGAATGTGAGCACAGAAGTGCCGCTCATAGGTGACAAAAGGGTCATTACTTTTGTGAGAAGACGCATGGGTAATTATCCATTTGACAGCTTTGTGACACAATAGAGAACACGAATTATCTGCAGCAATACATGGCAATTTGTTATACACAACGTTGGCCCTCTTTATAAAACTTGTTTTGTACTAACACCATGACCAAAGCAATTTATGCAACTACTTCGGTTAGTAAAGGACTACTTTAACATAGAGTGCTATGTTTATGATTTCTCTCACTGTCATTGCTAACTGTAAAATTCAAAAACATGTTGCACCTGTGCTTCGAGACACTTTGATTGAAAGGAGTACTGAAATGTTTCCCTGTTTGTTTTGTTTCACACTGAAAGGAAGCAAAGATGCAAACAAAATTGCACCCAGGTTTCACAGGTATAGCCACTGAAGGATCCAGACCAAATGTGCGTGGACAGTATGACACAGCTATGTTCAGCTATGTTTCAGGTCTACACTCCGGTCGAGACACTGCAGGCCACCAGAACAAGAGTCAAAAGCCAGGTCTGTGTGGGTCTCGTAACCTCCTGCATATAGAAGGTGAAAACCTGGATGAGAAACATGTGCATCACAAAGCTCAAGTGCTTTGAAAGTGAAAAATGAAGCTGCCAATAGTGAAATAGACTGTAGCACTTGCCAGGCAAAGAGCTTAAACACATTATGGTGTTTCACACATACCACAGCGCAACTAACTAATGTGGACCTCATACACGGAAAAAAAAAAAAAAAAAGGTGCAGCTTGTATACTGAGAACTATGATGGAAGCTTGCATGCACATATGTTTCTGCCTATGTGCATGTCCTCAAGGTGTGCAGAAAAAACTGCTTGTGGAGTTTTGGACTTTGCTTATCATGTGACCCACGTCACTATATCAGTTGCTCTAGCATAAGCTTTTTGACACGGTTACATGCCGACGGTGGCAGCAATACTACAGCAAGCATGTTCTAATCCTGTTCCAAACCAACGCTTGGTGCTTCATGTTATGTTAACTCAAATACAAGCATCATGCCAGTATTGGAAAGCCAGCAAGGGAGGTGATACAATTATTAAGTGGGAATAGTTGTTCAATATGCAATGCCACAACCATAGAACAGCAGTCTCAGAAAAAAATAAAATAAAATGAAGACTGATGTCACCACACTTTAAACCGCTACAGAGATCTTTCTAAAGGGCCATTTATGTCCTCCTCAGTAAGGCCAGGCAGTCATTGAGGCAGTGACAGTGCGAGACAATTTTTTCAATTTAATCCTTTATGCTTTCTATGATATTATATTGAGTGCAACCATTAAACCAGAAAATTGACAAGTTAGTGAGACAGGAAGTGATTAAATCGCCAGAACAGTATGCCTAAAAAATATGCTAATCACACACACCAAGACTCTCAGAGAAAGAAAATGTAGGCAGACATTTACATGCTGGCTGTTTACTTCAATCGCCAGCACACCTGTTACCTGCCGAGACACCTCAACGTTTGTGTTGGTCCAGAGCTGACCGTCCGTGCAACAGAGGGCAATACAGCGCATAGGTGCACAGAATGGCCACAGGACCGTTTCCATTCCTAAGCGAATACCACCGACACAACATAATTCACACATACCACAGCACAACTAACTAATGCGGACCTCATCATGTGGCCCAGATGTGATACACTAGGAACGGAAAGACACTTCATGCAGGACCCTCTTCAAATAATTAAACTGGTGAATATACTTCTCACATAAATTTTATGCCAATTTTCTTGTAAGGACGAGGCTGTACGGTGATTTTCGGAACGTCATAAACTGGACATCAAAACCACTTGTGAACAGTTGGTGGATGTTGCTTAAGCTCTGCATAACCGAACCACTGCTAATATACTCACTACTTCCCCCTTACTCAAATGCAGGGCACCTACACTCTCATTAGAAGGATCGCTGATTGAACACTTAATTCAGTTGCTTAACATAGAAGGTGTGAGGAGCCGCAGTTTTTAGTTGAGGAGGTTTCGCTATGGCCGAAACACTTTGAACATCCGTTACATTCCGTCTACATACGCTGCCATAGCGCTGTCCTGACATGCAACCTTCGATGTAAAAAAAAAAAAAAAAAGGGGGGGGGGGGGGAGGCAATGTACCACCGTTGACGTCTTAGGCGCCACTGAGAAATGAAGGTGCTCACGCAGGCTTGCACATAAGGAGAAGGCCAAGAGACGAGGGAGGGGGCGTACCGACTACTACATCGAAGTAGAAGAATAGTATAAGCACACTCGATTACGCATAGTCCTTGCAAGAAGCCAGTTGCTTCCAACGCACGGATGCAATTTTCACACTGGAGTCCGAGCACCGAGGTTTACCTTAGTTCGAGCCTTGGGTACTCCTTAGCGCACTTTTATACGAGCTCGTTTTGTTCGTCGCCGCTGATACAATTACCTCATAAGGAAAGTATCGAAAAAAAGGAGTAAGATTGCGAGGAAGTGTTGTCGAACGCATAAAGTCATTGATTGATTTGTGGGGTTTAACGTCCCAAAACCAGCTCTGATTACGAGAGACGCCGTAGTGGAGGTCTCCGGAAATTTCGACCACCTGGGGTTCTAACGTGCACTGACATCGCACAGCACACGGGCCTCAACATTTCGCCTCCATCGAAATGCAGCCGCCGCGGACGGGATTCGATCCCGCGACCTTCGGACCAGCAGCCGAGTGCCATAACACTAGACCACCGTGGCGGGGTGAACGCATACAGTAGAACGTTTCGTGAGGAACCAGACAAATTCAGTTCGCACGGAATGCCGTTCGGAATGCCGTTCTTGTAAGCTATCGGCTATTTTAAACAAAATTCGGCTCGCTTTCGCCATCACTTCGACGCGTCATGCATGCGTACTTACCTGCAGCTGCACACGGTATACCTGGCCGCCCCGTCAGGTGTTTCCCTTATAATAGGCTCATATCTTTCGACACACTTGGCATCGCATTTATGCCACGTTTGTACCCGGCGATTGCGCGCGCATTTTTTTGTTTTGTTTTGGCTCCGGCTTGGATTGTGTCGATCGGAAATAACCTTCAGTTGATTTTGGCTCTGGCTTGGATCGTTTCGATTGCAGATAGCCTTCAGTCGAGCCACTCAACGCGTGTCCAGTTTCGAAATTTCGAAAAGCGCCGGCGCAGAATGTAACGCGAAGGACGTGCTTTGCCCGTCCACGTGTAAACTGCTGATGTGTCCGAATTTGATGGGCGTTAGCTGTCTCGGCCTTTAGTAGAGCTGTATCCGTGCTTCTAATGTTTTCCGATGTGCTCCCACATGGAACACAACGTCACTAAAACGCCGTCGTGGTTATGACCTGTTTCCGATTGCACGCTTGTTTGCCAATCTCTCATCGTGGGTGTGAGTTCACTTAAATAATAAGGAGAACGTTGTGTGAGCATCAACTAAAAGTAGACGACAGCTGTCGGCAGTGGACGGGTGCTACAAAAATTTGGTGTACATTCTACATGGAGGCAGCAGCAGCAACAACGTGAACTGTTTGACTTTCGATTAGTGAGGGGTGTTGACGTGGTTGACCCGTGTCCGATAGGATATCGTGGTTCGTCATCTCTACTGGCTGCCAAAATTTTGGTTTCACATTCGCGATGGCTGACGGGGAGATCGCACCGCTAAAGACGCTCGATGAACTGCTCAAGTTCAAGGAACCCGTAGTGCACTGTTCCTTGGAACCGCTTAGAGATGTGAAGCGGGGAACACCGAGCGATCCTAAAATTCTCTTTTGCCACGATATGATGGGCGGCTACCTCGAAGACAGGCGAGTACTACTAGGATCGAGCTGCGACATAACCAGCTTGATGCGATTGTAACGGTGAATCATAATGAATTGTTAATTTTCACACGTACGTGACACGGAATACTCGTGCAGGCGTGGTTTCGCGGCAGAGTACATCAAAGAAAAATTAAGCGACATCCGAAAATTGAACCAAATCCCAAAAGCGTATCAAGTCTAAACATAACATGAAGTTCGTTTTATAATGGAAAAGGGGCACTTGCATATGTTTAGTGTGTACATTGATAATGCTCCCAACAATTAACTGGTCAGCTGAGGGTTTCCCAAGGTAAACTGATCTCACTTTACTTGCTGCATCATAGCGATCACTAGTAATACCCTGTTTGAGGGTCTTTAGGGGTATCTTGAATATATAAATAATTAAGCACAGTCATGAATCTTGAGGTGTTATACTATGTACTACACAAGTGTCACAAATGATGCACTGCACATTGACCTAAACTGGTAATGCAAGCATTGTGAGTCTGATCACATGGTGAATAATCTCGCCATAAACGAGAAGAGAAATTTCTATGCTGTCCAAACTACAGGCATCCTTATTGGATGACTGGGAGTTATAAAACAGAATTTATATCGTACCGTGTGCATTTTTCGCACCCAACAACCATGGATCACTCATAGCGACATCTCTTCAAACAGCCTTAATTTGCATAGACCTTTATACTTGAACATAGAGTAGAATTTGACAACTTTGAACCGTGGTGTCCCAAATCAATTAGAAATTAAGTGGCAAATGCCATTTGATTCATATTCAACATTCTGTGGTTCGAACACATCTGTTTTGTAGTTGTGTGCGTCTCCGTATAAAGCTTTTACGTTTCTCATGAGCCAAAGTTGAGAACAAGCTTAGCTGCTATTGGACCTGAATAAGAGAGATTATTACAGAGATTGCGGAATACCATAATATTGTCACACCACCCACAGGTTTGTTCATGGCTGCAACGACCACACCAGTTACCGGTTCCATCACTGGCAGATGATCGACAGCTTTGTGTACTTCTCCCATTACATGGTCACGATCCCGCCTCCGGGATGGATCTCTGCTGGACACATACATGGCGTCAAAGTCTTGGGTGAGCTAGACAGACCTGTTCCTCCCAGTAAAAATGAACCTTGGCTTTGCTGACTGTTCATCAAGACAGCGCTAGGTCACTCGGCAATGAAGGGAAGAAACACTGGAGAACTGCGATGACGTAAGGGGTTCGAAGTTTGCTGCTTGCTGACAAAGGTTGAATAGCCCCCCTTTATTTTTGTTGTGTAGAGGAACACAAAGTAACATGCATGCGTAACTGTGTCTGCTACAGTGTAACATAAAGGTGAAGCATCGATAACTAGTAGGCCCATTTCAAGCTCTATTTTCTTTCATCATGTACTGCAAGAATGTGTTGTTTTCTCATACAGGGGAAGTACATACTGTGTGAGGAGACTACCTGGCCACGGTCGTCAGTGCTTTTCCTATGCTTCTCACGCTTACTGCAAGTCCGGGCTCATTATCAATAGCTCAGGTGTTCTAGATTGACTTTCTACATGAAGAGCGCTCTGGAATATGCTGTTGCACATCAGAGTGCTATTAAAGCAATTATTTTTTTCAGGTACGTTTATTGTGGAGGCCTGAGCCTGGCACCAAAATTCTCAACGAAATCAAGGAGGCCAACCTGACGTCCAAAGTTGCCTCTCAGCTGGCCCTTGTCGCTGCCGCTTACAAGTTTGATGGGTGGCTCATCAACATCGAGAGCAAGATGGTTAGAGCTGCATGGATGTTCCCAGTTTTGCATGCTCCTGTGGTGAACCGTCAAGTCAGTAGTGTTACATGGCCTCAGTTCATCGAGAATGCTACGTGCTGCCTTTCTAAGCGACCTCCTCAAAACTTGTACCAAGTTCAACACGACTTTAAGTGTGAAAACGTTACTATAATCTGTTTCAGAAGTTCCGTGCAGCACAGCCAAGGTTACGAGGCCATCGAGCGCAGAATTCTTCCGAAACGAGACGAAACGTCATTGTTCGGACACGCACAACCCGCTTCATCTTCCTCTTTTCATGGCTGCCGCTGCCATGGTAGCGCCTGCCATTGGCACATGACAAGCCGTGGAAGGACACCTTAAACATGTGTTTGCCCTCCGTATTGGCCGAAGAGGACTGTAGCTTCCACAGTGCTGGACGGAACTTCTGAAACAGACTATACGTATTCACATTGCTGATAGCGGAGTTGGCATTTCATGGTATTGCAGGCAACATCGGAAACATAAAGACAGTGGCTTTTTTTTGCCATTTCGTAAAGCATATCGATAATCAAAATGAAATTTGATTTTTAGCGCTTCTTTAAAGTTACATTTCCGCTTCCCTGCCGTTGTGGCTACATAAAATTTCTCCTTACTTCAAGTTGCCATGAAACGAATGAGAAATAGGAATTAAATGACAGGCCCCCCTTTTTTTTTGTACATACAACAATATGTAGTCAGCGGACAATGATGTCAAGAAAAGCATAGAGAAAGCTATTTGCTGTTATTGCGGTATTAAAATACATCACTGTACTACAAATAACTTGTTCCTATGCTTTCCTTGTATATTCATTATCTGTAGGCTTCACGAAGTGGCATGTCAACGACTACAGCATTCCTCACAGTGGAGTCGTAACCTTGCCACATAATTCTGAATGATTTGCCGCATTTCTTATGCGGTATATTCTTGGTACAAGCACACGCTGATATGGCTGCCATGCATCTATACAGGACGACAGCAGCGGCCCATTCCTCAAAGAGTTCCTCGAGGCCGTCACCGCAGAAACTCACCGTGCGGTGCCCGGATCACTTGTCATCTGGTATGACAGTGTTCTGCTGGATGGGACGCTGGACTGGCAGAATGAGCTCAACAGCAAGAACTCATGCTTCTTTGACCTCTGTGATGGCATCTTTCTCAACTATGCTTGGACCGAAGAGATGCTCGAGAGGTCGGCGAGCGTCGCGGGAACCGTAAAAGTGACGTCTATGTCGGCATCGACGTGTTTGCGCGGAAGACGAAGTACACTGGCGGCTATGAAACGTGCGAGGTTAGGCTCAAAGCTCTGTTTATGCAGCATTTGCATTGGTGATGCATAGCTGAAACAACATTCCTGTGATGCTTTGTTTGTTGCAGACTTACAGAATGGGACACGGAAGAGTTGTTCTTTCTAGTTCAGCAGATAGGTCCCAGAACGAATTGTAATAGTCTTATGCTTGTGGATTGTGTAGTTCGCTGTTCTGCTAAATTAACTTGACTGTTCTTTGAACAGTATGCTGTCTTGGTGGCATGATAGAGCTGTTCTTTTTAAACGTTTTGCCGATGGAAAAATGTGACTGCAAAAGAAGGAATGCATGGCCTCGAAAGAACATTGCACATTTGGATGAATGGTCTGCTCGCTAGCTTCTGTGTTTCACTGTTGAAATGCAACAGCATCTCCTGTTATTCTCTTTTTCTCACCTTCATTACTGTGACCATTACTATAGTATTATGAGATAGTAATTTCATATCGCCCATAATTTGCTTGCAGTAATCATTCATTCTTATACATCAGTATGCAGGGTGATCGTGTTTTATGAGGTGACATGCTGTTTATTACCTTCCATAAATCGGTAAATATGTAGGGACAGTACTAGCAGATATGAAGTTATGAGCAGAAAATTGAATGCAGGTTTTCTCGAGCACACGTATACACACAAAATATAACAAGAATTGAAGGCTGTCATTGTTCTTCAACAATTTCAGATTTTAACGAAACGGTGTTTGTGCATTCTTGAAGCTATTTATGCTGATGTGGTTGCTTGAGACTGTATTTGTCAGAGGTGGAGGTTACAGTTCTTTATTATTGTTGCCTATTTGGAGCTTTCGGACAAATGCAGAGTAAGGACTTTCGTCCTGGGCTGGTATAACACAAATTCAATTCTTTTGCCAGGCAGTCAAAGTCGCTCGCAAATACGGGCTGTCGTCGGCCATATTTGCCGCCGGCTGGGTCTATGAGACGCAGGGAAAGGAAAAATTTGCAGAAAACCAGTACCGGTAAGTGTCAGAGGCAGCTTAGTGTGTCTGTCCAGTATAAAACATTTTCTGCTAAGCACAGTAAACTTAGTGCCAGTGGAAATTGCGGCAAAAGCAACATGTTGCCAGGGCAACTTGGCCACATCCAAGTGGGGTGCCTTTGCCCTTCACTTTGAACATTTATGAGCGTTATACAGTAAAACCTCGTTATAACGAAGTTGAAGGGGGGGCCATAATTACTTCGTTATAACCATTAGTTCTTTATAGCCAATATCCATTTCATCTATGGGAATTTCAAGTGGAATTGCGATTGCCTCGTTATATCCAATAATTCGTTATATCCGGGTTCAGTTATAACGAGGTTCTACTGTATTGTGGCTAAGTCCTAAAACAATGGTTGGTCAACAATGGTTTGTCATGTTCATTGTGACGCATTCAGTTGGGTTCACCTGCGCACACTGCAATGGGCTCAGCAAACCATGCGAGGAGTTCGTCCAATCAGAGCGCGCCACCTCAGGGATGATCGAGAGAGGAGGGGAAGTGAAGGACAGGATCTACAATGTAGCAGGAACACTCACTGTTTCCGTTACACTAAAGCTAGTAACTGCATGTAAGAGTGGATGTGAGATTAAATGAATGGATTGAGATTAAGGCCCATATTCACAGACATATTTTATCCTTATCGCTTGTCTTCCTTATCTCTCCTGTTCTATTAAGGGGCATTAAGGGCACTAAAATGGCAATCACTGTGAAAGACTATCTATCATAAGGCTTGTTCCTAGGTATACTGGACCACTTTGTTCATGAACCATGATAAGGGCACAGGGAAGATAAGGAAAGCAAGTGATAAGGATAAGTTGGGCTTGTAAGTACGGGTCTAATACCGCAATCGGCTGCTGAGAAGTCATGGGAGATGTGGAGTGTGCTTTCTTCTTGTCAAGTCATCACCAAATTGTTTGTGTGCCTAACACACCATACACAACCAGCTTGTCCCTGTGTATGTATACACTCAAAGACCCTATAAGCGCCGTATACTTGTGTGTATCAATATTGCCTATCACTCTGTAGCATGGCTGACTTTATGAAGAAGGCATACTGGGCGCACATTATGTTGTTGCTTACACAGGTTCTGGGACTTCCCCAAGCACTGCCGCCCGGTGTGGTGCCTGAGCACGCTGCCTCTCTGCACCAGTTTCTGCCAGGGATTCGGCGAGAACCTCTACAAAGCTGGGAAGGTCAGCCATTTCTCTTCTTTCCAGATTCAGTTGGCTCACGGAACAAATTAAATCGGGGAAATCAGGAAATGGCTGAAGACTCTTATAATGACTTCGAATGCAAAAAGTTGGCAGAAACACGTAAGAGTGCTTTCGTATTGAAAGGCAACAGGGCTTCTAGCCAGCCTCATGGCCTTGGTATGCCGTGTGCAATCATGTGTGCACACTATGTATGCGTACGTTTGGCCAGTCACACAGCAGTAGTTTTGGATTAATAGTGACGCGCAGTAAGCTGCCTACCCACTATGGGCACCGATCGCCAGGGAGATGACGACGAAGAACGCTCGGGCGCACGTGGTGTTTTCGGAACGGTTCGCCACCATTAAAGAAGGTTCTGGCCTTTTCTCGTTGGACCTCTTGGCATCTTCGTTACAATAGTAGTGTGCTTAATGGAATTAGTTGCTGGGTCAATTGGTTCATAGTCCTGAAGAAAAACTAGTAGGAGCAACTCAGAGGGGACACAGAGAACACACCAGACATGGAACAAACGCTTGCCCTGCATTCAGTGTGCTCTTCTTTGCCATGTCTCTGAGTTTTCACTTAGTAGTTTTTTTCGACTAGTGTGCTTGCTTGGCACCTCATGGGCCAGGGCTCAATTCCAACCTAAACTGCAAAATTTTGTTTTGAAAACCATGAATTAAGTTTGTTTGCAGGAGTGTCCATCCGGAAATTGACAACTAAATGGGGCTTTTCTTACAAGACATAAATGATGTCACCAGTGACGTCGTGTAAACTTACATTATGACATCATCACATTATATCATGTGATGATGTTACCACTTGGTCACATGCTTTTCAGTATGGCATGCTTATGCTATGGCATGCTTATGGGGTTCCTAAGCTCACGTAGCATTTTTTCGATCATCCATGGGGTTTCCAACAAGGTCACGGCCAACTCTTTCAAGAGCACCTGTGCATGAGACGCATGAGGCTCTCGCTTTAAATGTCATTTGCCAAATACAGTAAAACCTCGTTATAGTAGCGAAGCTGAAGGGGGATCTGTAATTACTTTGTTATAATCATTAGTTTGTTATAGCCAATATCAATTTCATCTATGGGAATTTCAAGGGGCAATTGCACTTGCTTCGTTATATCCAATAGTTTGTTATATCTGGGTTCGTTATAACAAGGTTCTATTGTAACATAGTGTACTCTGGATCCAGGTGGTGGAGAAAGGGTCGTGGTTCAACCTGTGCAAGCAGCAGCTTCAGCCTTGTGACCAGGGAAGCTCACTGTGCGATGGTTGTGGAACAGCCGTTGCATGCACGGACTATGCGTACAATGGCGGCAGCTGTCTCCTGTTGCGCTTTGTTCCCGATGCCAATAAGCCTGATGCCAAACCTTATTTCAGGTAATAACCTAATGACACCACTGTAGTGACACTGTTTCACCCTTGGTGACATTTCTGTATTGTGTATGTGTGAAGAATGCTGTATTAAAGAGAAAACTGTGTCATAGGCATGCTGGGCCATAAAGCTTCATGCTTGACTGCCCTATGTGTACAAAAAAAAAAAAAGTTTGAGGGGCTACCTTTGGCAGTGGTCAAGTCCAAATATAATAACTGGGGACAAAGCAAGCCGTTCTGTTTCTTGCAGATGCAAGATGTACTGGATACTTGTGTATTTGGCCTTATATATTGGTGGCATCTAACCAACTACACTTCATCCTTGGTATATCAAATGTGGATGTTATCAACTGTCGGCTTCAACAAAGCGAATGGAGAATAGTATTATTGTTGAAGCTGGTGCTAAGAATATACGTGCACTTATAGAATGATGCTATTTGGGTTCGGATGAAATTGGGTACAACAACGTTTGACTAGCCTCACGAACAGAGCATGCAATATGCTATATTTGCTTCAGGCTCGAATTTTCATGTTTGTAGCTTTAGAAGTATTTGAAGCAAATGAACACATAAGCACATCTTCCCATGTGTAATCCGCCTGCAAAGGTGATTTCACGGCGTTATAGTCCAAGCTGCAGTGAAACCATTTGTTCAGGCACTGTATAATCATGCTACAGTTATGCTGCATATTAAGGAAAAATTTGCACCCGTTATTAACAGTCTTTTTTTTTTGTTTTGTGTAAGTTTTAGGGTGCTTGATGTGCGCTTACCAAGGTAACATAAATAACGTATCACAGTTCACCACTTGTAACTTTCTTCCCCTAGCTGCAGTGGACCGGAAAAAGATGCCTACATTTGTAACCCACTGAAATAACTGCATACTATAGTCATTTATCTTAAAATAAACCATAAAGCTGTTTGATTAGCCTTTTTGTGCAAGTAAGACTAACATTCTAACAGCATTTGTTATTGCCGATCACTTGTATTAAAATTTTTTTTTGCAAATCCCATCATCCTCTTCACCTTCAATTTGAATAATATAATTGATATCATATTATTATAACTTTTATAAGCAGTGACTGACGTGCATTTCGCAACAGGTTGTTTGCCTGCGACCTACCGCTGGGCTCTCTGAGAGTCAGCTATACCTTCTCCACGGACCTAAACTGCACGGCTGGCCTCGACGTCGTACTCGTTATGACGGTGCAGACGGCGTCGGGTGAGAAGGAACAGCTAATGCTTGGCGTCACCATCACGACGCCAAACAACAAGCACTATGAAGTAACACGAGTCGGTTTCGACAAGTCTCCCGAGAGTTCTGTCGCCACTGGATGCCACTGGCAGACCAGGTATGTGAAGAGGGGAAAAATTAACCCTTTCTGAGCTTGTGCACTTTTGTTCTAGATCCGTGTAGCATTGCACTTAGCTTGCTCCCAGCCATTTCGATGAACTAAGCAGCTCGCTGACGAGGTTTCTAATGAGACAATTTATACAGTACACATCTCAGTGACAGTGCCCCGCCATGGTGGTCTAGTGGTTATGGCACTTGGCTGCTGATCTGAGGGTCGCGGGATTGAATCCCGGCCGTGGCGGCTGCGTTTCGATGGAGGCGAAATGCAAGACCGCTCACTAGAATGCAAGCCAGCTGTTCTAGTCGCTAAGGGTTCATAATCGAAAAAGATGAAGACGCGATCTTGTACAGACTTAAGAATGAGGAAACCCGTGTAATGTTCGACGCTTGGCATATCAATAGTAGTGGAAGTGCATGCGTGAGTCGGCCGTCGATGAAGTGAAATCTCATTATAGCGAATTATATATGAGACGGAAATCGCTTAGTTATATCCAGTTATTCATTATAACTTATGTTTGTAACAACGTTCTGAGAGCGACACTATTATTGCTTAATTCGTTATAACCGATAATTTGTTATATCCGAGTTCGTCATCTTGATGTTCGATGGTAGCTTACACGTGGATGGGATAAAATGCCTTATCATCTCTCATGTAGACAACCATGTGTACTCAATAGGCAGGTGGCGCTACCATTCCTGATCGTGCACAGACAAGTTTTGGGTCTTTTCTCATTTTCAGCCCAGTGCTCCCCTTCAGTTCATAGTCGGCATTCGTGTTGTCTGCTTCTCTTGTGTCTGTGTCTGCACGCCTTATATGTCTTTGGTCTTACTACACATACTTAACCAAATGCCTGTCTTTTCAACTTGGAATGGTAATGGTCCCACTGTTTGTATATGCATCTTGCTTCAAGTGACAATACTAAGCCTAGTTGAAAGCTAGCGCTCGTCCTTGCTTCCGTGTCATCCTTATTCATTCCTGTGCTACAACTCGCACGTCTTTTAAACCTGTGTTACTTTCAGGAAGTACCTCGTGAAGGACTTGCAGACTGACCACAGTGCTACACTCGAAGAGATCGGCATCTACTTCTTGTCCTTCGATAAAACCACCACTGCCAGTTGCCTCATGGGAGAACTCGTCCTGGAACGACCAGACGGTGAACCCAAATGCGAGACCGTGAGGAGCAGTGCTAGCATTGAAGTTTTGGAGGACTCCAAGCTCAACGCTGGAATGCACAGCGATGAAGCCGAGCCGCTCACGAAGCGTCAGCGAGTCGAGCACGCCGAGACGGTGGCTTCAGTTTAAGAAATTGGTTTGCCGACGCTGTGGCTTTTACTGCCAACAGCTCCTGTCGCGTCCAACAATGTCGAGATGAGTTTGTGCATTAAATTCACAACCTGCAGTACCACGAACCTGTAGCCTCCCTTGTTGTAACACAGTAGTTTGCCAATAATATAATGTTAGGTATGTATTGGCATCCTAGTATAGTGACAACTTGACACAGTGAATTTGTTGCATTTCTAGTTTTCTTTTTTTTTTGCGAGTGAAGATGCAAGTTAAAGGTATGACCGATTCTGTGTTGCCTATAAGGAATTTTCAGTGAAGGTTACATCACTGCATTTTCTCTCCCTTCTTTATTACTAAAACTTCTGCAAAAACTTTTCATTTGTTTCTATCTCAAGCAATGTACTCTCTTAATTCCATTGACTTTTGCTGATCCTGGTCACAAGGGCCACGTAATGCTTTAGACTTTTCCGTAAATGTGTATATTTGTAGTGCAAATTGTACACACGCACTCACCGCTTAGACTTACCGCCGCCTATTTCGGTCACCATTGCACTGACCACAGAGGGGGTGCTACATAACTCTCCAATTTAATGGCACAGTTTCGCCGCTATTGTCCACTAGAGGTGCATCGAAAAATTCAGTGCCCGTGCACCTGCTACAGATGGTTAACCAGTGACAATGAAACATGCGGGCCCGGTGTTTATCACAGAGTTAATCCCGATGAACCATTAAGGCCTAAATTATTGGTTACCTAATTCCACGTGCTTCTTAACGAAGTTGCATGCATATGCGGTAGGCTTTGGTTTATCACAGTGTTCATTTCGAATGCTGAACATTGGGCCTCATACAATCAGCATCGCTTATAATAGTGGGCTGAGGGCAGGAGTGGATAGAGTGCGAATGCTGCACATTGAACTTAGCATAATCACGTATATATACTCTTCTTTTTCACTAGTTCCATGCAGCAGAGCCAAGGCTACGAGGCCATTGAGTGCAGAATTCTTCCGAAGCGTGACGAAACGCCATTGTTCGGACACGCATATGCGAGCCGCTACTGTCAATGATGATGATGATGATGAGCCTTCAAATATGGCTCACACCCACTTCGGGGGATTGGCCAAGACCTGGAGTGCTTAACCTTTAGTTCGTACATTGTGCGAATACCACAACATGATGAATAAAAAGGAATAATAAATTACTGCCAATAGGAGTCCCGCTGCATCGTCTTTCTCCTCCTCCTACCAAGGCTGCAGCTGCCACTATTTACAGACGAAAAACCGCGGAAGGACACGTTTAACATGCGTTCGCCCTCCGGATTGGCCTAAGGGCCTTGTAGCTTCCACAGTGCTGCACGGAACTTCTGAAACATACTATAGTAGTTGGATGAGGTCAGGAGTGAGCCGAGCGCAAAAGTGCGCGCAAACGGCGCACAGTGGCATACGCATAATCACCGTCACGTATTGTAATGGGCCGAGCGCGAAATAAAGACGCGCCCTACTTCCCGCGAACACCGCAGACGCGAGCGCGTTTTGTGTCTTACGTGGGCCGCGTATTTCTGAAACATATCCGGCGCAATGCAGAGGACGCATTCTGCGCCGCTATTGGCTGCATTTGGCCACGTGACTGACCTACGCTTTCCGGCAAATTTGTTTGCATTACTGCGCTAACATGGCGGCGTCCGGGCCACAGGCGAGATGAGGGCCTGTTCACGCCACGCCTGTTCACACTGGCGCCGCAATGTGAACAGGCGTGGCGGAGCGGCCGGAGGCGCTGTGGTTTCGCGAGTGCCGCAATGTCTTACCAGACAGGCGAATGCAATTGCTTTTGTACCGAGTTTATTCTGGGAGTGTAGCCTTTTCGCTTGACATGAAAGAGTGCGAATGACAGAAAATAAAGTAAAACTGCAATCCTAACCACGCACACGAACAAAAACAGCATAGAAGTTTGTTGTAGTACCGATATCCCAGCTGCTGTTGTTCTATCAATGTAAATGATAAAGGCTAGTCATCAAATGAGAGGTCGTTGTTCCTGAATAATATTATGTATTAAATTTATGTAATTATTGGATCGTGTGGCCTCAACAATACTTTGGAGGATTTCGAGGCATTAAGAAAACCGGTAGCACAATTGGTCACATGCAGAGCAAGGTCTGTCCGGGAATTCGCCATATTGAATGCGTAGGGCGTGGTGACAGCGACGCGTCCCCCTCCGTCAGATTCCTTTCTGAGCTAACGATTTTATATCGTGCCCCTGGTAAGATGGCGGCCGAGGTCCGGCTTTGCTGTAGGGGCGTCATCCAGCAGTATTTTAAAAGTGAAAGCAATGTCTCATTGGAAGCCAGGTGACCTCGAAACAAAGAGCGCTGCGAAGTATAAAGTGAACCGACGATACATTAAACGAACGCCAGTATAATGGATCGATGAATGGTTCCTGGCTCGAGCACGAACCCACCTGTGGGTTTCTAGTTCACTCTTCCCATGGGGATCGGTCAAGGGGTACCGTCTGGTTCATGGCGATATAACATGCTGGATAGGAAACGCAATGGCAGACACATTCATTATATTAACAATCACTAAGGCATTTACTCCCGAAGGACTGCTGGATCGTTGGCTGGATGCACGTATGCGCCACACGCGATGGGAACTTCGAAATCAGATTTGGAAAAGCGTCTTTATTAGGCGATGTTAAAGGCATTTGCCTTTACACTTTCCTTAGGAAACTGCATAAGGGACCACATAGAAGAGAACAGAGAAGAAATAGTGGAAAGGGAAAGGAAGGGAGGTTAGACAGTGAAGGGTAGCCGAATTACTACCTTATACACATGGGAACTAGATGGGGAATATTAAAATAATGGAAAGGAAAGAGAGATAGACCACATAACACGTACATACGCAGTCAGTCACATTCCGTCCGACCCCTAGAATTCCTTAACCCCCTAAGAGCCATCTTCACAAGGAGAAAAAAGAAGTTATAACAAGCATGCACGGGCTCTCGTGAGCACGTGGTAGAAGCAGTGGATCGCACGGAGCGCGCGCGGTGCCTTCTGTTCGTTCGATCAGCTGCCGATTTTGCGAGATGGGCGTTGGGGTGTCGAGGAAAACGCGCGCCCCCGTCAGGGAGGTCAGGGAGATCATATGGGTGCCCGATCGCGACGTGGCGCCGCTGAAGACGCTCGACGAACTCCTCGAGTACCAGGGGCAGCCCCTACTGTGCGTGGTGGAGCCCCTGTCGGACGCCATCAGGCGAGGCGAACCCGGATCTCCCAGGACCATCTTCTGCCATGACATGGACAATAACTACAAGGAAGACAGGTGAGCACACTTCAAGCCGCGCGCGTGGACTGGAAGTGACGCGCCTCAGTTCTTTAAAGCCGCTTCTGGCCGCGCCAGTGCGCCAACATGGCGGCCACGGACCGCGCGGTGTCTTCATTCGACGCTAGCTGTTCGGGCCCGTACGATTATTTTGTTTTGCTTTGTAGTATCCTCAGTGAATTCTGTTCGTCTGCCCGTGGTAATCGATGAATAGATAGCTAAAAACGATGGAGAACAGGGAATGTAGCTGGAGCCAACGTTTCGACAAGTGGACTTGTCTTCGTTGCCGTCTTGACGAAGACAGGTCCACTTTAATTGTTGAGATGTAGGCTCCAGCGACATTCCCTGTTCTCCGTCGTTTTCAGCGATCTGTTCATCGATTCAAGTCCCTATCTTCCTCTGGGCCTCTCCAAGTTCTATGGTAAGAAACGCTTTCACCCCAGCCCCTGTACCGTGCTCCACCAAAACGCACACATTTCAGGGCTCTTGTAAGGATGTCGCACTTGCAGCGGTGCAGCCGGGGTGGGGTGGGGGGGGGGGGGGAGATGGGTTTCTGAATTTCCCTCCCGTCCGCCCACACAGCAGAAAGTTGCAGAGTGGAGCAAGCCCCTCCCCCACTCTCGTATATAATAAACAAAAGGGCTCATGAAGTGCAACAGAAAGCCATGATGGACAGAGTACGTACTCGATCAAACGATATATGAAGGAGAAATCGAGTAAAGGCAGCGGCAGTGCAAATACGTAGCATTCCGAATGGGAGGTGAGGAGGTGTGGTGTGACATTCTATAATCGCGAGGATTCAATGCAGATGGAAGCAATACTTGCCGAGCAGTCTACATGTAGGCAAGAAACTTTTACAGCATAGGTGGAAAAATCAGTTAACCATTGCTACACAGATAAGACAAAGCCCCCTCCTAAGTGTAAGGCGGCACTTTCAGCAAGCTCGATAGATAGGCGAGAAGTGATCGACACAACGCGTATGTGAGTGAGTGAGTGAGTGAGTGAGTGAGTGAAAGGTAGGAAGGCGCTAAGCTAGGTGGGCTGCCAGGCCATGCTTCACTACGACGTCTTCAGTTCAGGGCCCGCGTCTTTGTCTCGCGGTCAATGCTGAAGAGCAGGGCCTCCCGTTGCTCTTCGGTGTAAGGAGGCGAGACGAGATCGGCATGCGGGAGATCCTCCGGGCAACCCAAGAGGATATGGTTCAGTGAGGCAACGCCTCTGCACATGAAGCAGCGTGAGTCGATGACGCCGGGGCACACGGAACCGGGCGAAGCAGAGAAAATTAGCACAAGTAACTAATTCACGCTTGTCTCGTTTGCTTGTGCCGCTTTGTCCTGTTCCGTGTGCTGGTGCACGCGCACGTTATGACGTTAGAGTAGCAGACGCAGCTGCAGCATGGTTGACTTTTCCGCCTTTTCTCTACATCTGATTCCAGCTGGTCCCGGGAAGATTCTGAGAGGCGGGCAAACTAAGAACCGTGAAAATTTTCAGCCTCTTGTTAGTTCTTGTCATGTCTTGTTTGTTTCGGACTTACGGCTCTGATTGCAGGTCCGAAACGGCGTTATTTGATGTCACAACCTATGCCATGTGGATTATCTTTTTTGCACTGAGCAGGGATTACCCCCGCCCCCTCAGTACCCCCTCAGATGAATCCACAGTTTTCCTCCTGCCATCGCCTCTGCACTCCATCCTGCTCGAGCAGCAGTGATCAATGCTACCAAGGCATGTGCGATTTAAATAATCTGTGTGCATCAAATATGAACATCAGGGACTAGCGAAAGCCAGTACTGACTACGGCTTGTTTGTCCCTGTTCACTGGCCAACTCATTACAGGTTCTTTAGAAGAGCACGCCTCCATCAATTACTTTTCGCGCATTGCTGCCGTTGCAGATTCATCTACGGCTGCGAAGAGGCCGACGTCTACAGATTTTACCATTGGCAGATCATCGACACCTTCATCTATTACTCGCATCACATGGTCACGATCCCTCCACCGGGGTGGATCTCTGCCGCGCACAGGCATGGTGTAAATGTTCTGGGTAAGAGGTGTACAACTTCCCAGTAGAGTTCAGTTTGAGATCGTTCGAACAAAACGACAGTTTGACATTGCAATATAAAACAAATGCTTATAGCCTAGTTCGCTAGCTGTGCACTTTGGTGCACAGCTAGCGCGCACTCCACCTTGTGGTAGCTGTGCACTTCACCTTGTGGGTTTCCGCAGAACTCGTTTGCCATATATTCACGTCCATGTGCTTCGAGTTGTCGATGGATTCGCCCTCGCACTGTCAATCGCTGGCCTCCTGGTTAGCTCAATTGGCAGAGCGAGCGCCTCGGTAAGGCGTTGGTCCCGGGTTGGAACCCCGGACCAGGACGAATTTTTCGGCAACTAGGAAGCTTTCATTTCTGAGAAATCCGTATGGATTTACTTGTAGCCTTGTGCTACAAAACGGGTGGATGCCAATTTTCCCTTTCATAAAACGTTACTCCACCTTGCGGGTTTCCGCAGAGCTCATTTGCAATATATGAACTCTTATCTGCATTTTTGAAATTGTGCGGAGATACATCTTTCCCGAGAATTGTTCTTACCATTGACAGAGTTTTCTTTCCTCTACTACTGCTTTTTTCAGGGACCTTTATTCTAGGCAGTAATGACATCAAGACCATCAACCGGATCCGAGGGGCTGGTCTAGCTCCTCAAGTCGCTGCTCAGCTGGCGAAAGTTGCAGCCGTCGGAAGGTTTGACGGGTGGCTCGTCAGCATCGGCTGCAACATGGTGAGCGTGTATGTGGTAGCAGTCTCGGCGCAAGAGTGCTTATACTCAGCCCGAGATATCTACTTGACGTCCACAGATGGAAATTAGAAATAGCTTTCGGAACGGCTTTTGACATCATGTGAAACACGTGGCAAAGTATAACGATTTGAGTATGTGGGGCATAACACTACAAAACAGCACAAACACACGAATAGACCAAGGCATAACTGACAACGCAATGCGCTTGTGTTCTCAGTTCTTGTTACGTGCGTTTGCGCTATTTATAGAAAGTGAAAACTACATGTATGCGAATATTCGGATCGTCCGAGAGTTTTATAAATGGTGAAGCTTGCGCTAAGTCGCGCAATGCTTAAACCCTTCCTCTGAACATGCACTTAATAACATCGGGGGGATCATATATCTCCTCGTGTGACCCCTCTCTTGATCAGATTTTTCTGCTCCTCTCATGCAAAAGTAGTGTGGATGTGCAGTCTTTGTAGATGTTACTTATGGTTTGAACGTATGTCAGGTACCCCTTGTCGACGTAAAGCCTCTGGAACTGCTTGTATTTCTATGGAATCATATGATTTCTCGTAGTCTTTGAAGGCCGTATAAAGAGGATTGTTATATTCAGCGAACTTCTCAATTATCAGCTTGACAGCATGACAGTGGTCCATTGTTGAGTAACCTTTTCTAAAACCAACTTGTTCTCTTGGTTTGTTGAAGTCGAGTGTTTCACTTATACTATATAGCAGAAATTAGTTGCGTAAATAGATTTTGTATTAACTATTTATAGTTGTGCTATTTCAGTGTATCAAGTGTATCGACGATATTTAAAAAAATTCTAGTATTTCTCTAGAGAAGCCAGTCACCCCTTCACGGAATGAACGGGTGTTAGAAAACAATAAGGCATTCCCACCCCTCTCCGCTTCAAGCACACTCCGAAGAGCTTTTGCATTCTAAGGTAAACTTGAAGTGAGCATTACTTCGACATATTTGACTTCATTATCATGATTTCACTAGTCGACATTTGAACACTTCCACTGCACTGGAAACGCTGGAGTGGGATTTAGACGCTGGTTCAGTCATCATTTCATTATTTTCTAGCCAGACAATCAAATGTTGTCTAACGGCGTGCGCAAAAGAAAAAAAGAAGAAAAAAATGAAAAGCCCTGGCCCAAAGCCGTGGCCCAAGCTGAGCCCAATGTGTTCTTTGAGTAGAGCAGCAATGCCTGCTGTGGTCCCAAAATTACCGCGAACAGAGGCCATTGCTTGCGAGATTCATTGTGGTACACCCCATGCAATCCGCGGTGAATTTTGTAAGCCATGCTTATTGCAAATTGAATTTATTTTCCATATTCAGCGTCCATGTTCTTCGACTTGTCGATTAATTCGCCTTGGCAGCGTCAATCTATATCTTCCCGGCGAGCTCATTTGGTAGAGCAACGGCCCCGGACAAGCAATGGTCCCGGGTTCGAAACCCGTACCTGGTCGAATCATTAGTCAACCCCGAAGCTTTCCTTTCTGAGAAAAAATATATGGATTTCCTTGCAGCTTCATGCTAGACGCAAACTGTTGGGGCGTCAATTTTTCTTTTCAGAAATCATGCTTCTTGAGCGTGTTTTATTTATTGCAAACGACAGAAAGAAAAGAAGTAGACACACGGTGCCGATTAATTGTGTGAAATATGACTCACAGCCATTGAGCATACTCTTGGTGTGACTACAAGTTGAGGGCGACTACACTGTACATCACGAAGTACGCTATACATCACGAAGTACGTCCACAGATGGAAATTAGAAATAGCTTTCTGAACGGCTTTCTGAATGTCACCAAAAGCAGACTTGTCGTGCCTTTGTACTCAGGACCGAAGCTGCATTCCATTAGTGAAGGACTTCCTGAAGAGCATCACCGACGAAGTGCACAAGGCCATACCCGGCTCCCTGGTCATCTGGTACGACGCCTTGGACGTCGACGGAAAAGCGAAACCACACAACGAGCTCAACGAAAAGAACGCTTGCTTCTTCAACCTGTGTGACGGCATCTTCCTCAACTTCCGCTGGACCGAGGCCGTGCTCCGGAGATCGGCGCAACTCGCGGGCGACCGCAAAGCAGACGTCTACGCCGGTGTGGATGTGTTCGCGCGTAACACTTGGTACATCGGCGGTTACGGCATGTACAAGGTACGAGGTGGGCCCGTAGAGCAGGAATTTTTTTTTTTTTTTGCTAGGGGCCCACTTGCTGAAGGCGCCCCGGCCTCCACGGTGGTCTAGTGGCTATGACACTCGGCTTCTGATCCGAAGGTCGCGGGATCGAATCCCGGCCGCGGCGGCTGCATTTCGATGGAGGCGAAATGTTTAGGCCCGTGTGCTGTGCGATGCCAGTGCACGTTAAAGAACCCCAGGTGGTCGAAATTTCCGGAGACCTCCACTACGGCGTCTCTCATAATCAGAGCTGGTTTTGGGACGTTAAATCCCACAAATCAATCAATCATCACTTGCTGAAGGCCTTGACTGCTTGAGAAAGACCTCTGTTTTCATTATTTATTTTTGGTAAAAGATCGCTGTATGTGCATTAAGCGACTTTAAATGGAACGTTATTAATAGGACTTACATTTTATGTTATTAGAACTACGCTATGTTGTCCAATGAGGGTTCAACTTATCCAAAGCTTAGTGTCTCCTGCACTTCCGGGGCCACTAGTCCACTGAGCTGCCAAAGACAAGTAGTGTGCACAATCGTGTACGCCGCCGCTGAAGGGACATGCTGCCGACGCAACGTAAGGTCAACAAGAAATTCTGGGGTGAACTGAAGCAACACGTACGTTTTTCAGTTGAGTAGGTTTCGGTATGTATCGCACAATGAGGTTACGGATTGTGATTAGAAACATATTAACAGAATGATATCTCAAAGCAAACAGACTAAACCGGACAGGGTATGTAAATAGGAAATAATTGCTGGCTTTAACGTTCCAAAACCACGATGCGGTTGGGAGGTACATCGTAGTGGAGCGTTCCGGAAATTTTGAACCCCTGGGGTTTTTTAAGGCTCACTGATATCGCACGCTACACGGGCCTCTGGAATTCTCGCCTCCACCGAAAATTCGACCGCCGCGGCAGGGATCGAACCTGCGTCTTTCGAGTCAGCACCCAAGTACCATAAGCTCTATACCACTGCGGCGTTCATACTAATGCCAAAGCTATTACTAAACATAAAATACAGCGTATGACAAGAGTTAACTCACATTCATCGTATTCAGCGCAAAGGTAACACAGACAGCAAAGATGGACCACAAACAACACAGGCGCTCCTTCTTTGCTGTGGTCCTCCTCCTTGCTGCATGTGGTCCTCCTTTGTGGCCCTTCTTTGCTGTCTGTGTTACCTTTGCGCTAAATACGATGAATGTGAAGTCTGAACACCAACTAGGCCAGCATTTAACTCTTTCAAAAGCTCACCCGAGGAATTGCTCGATACGAAAAAAGTGATATAATGCCCTCACGCGCCATGGTAATGACTTTCAAATGAGCGTGGCTGAAAGACTAAATAAACTTGCCCGTAATTATTTCTAGGCTTTCCAGGCAAGTAGCTTTGCCTTGAAGAGGCTAGGCTGGTGCTCAGTTTCATTTGATGGGGAGTATGCACTCGGCGAAAACCTTACTTCTTTCGTGTCGCAGTTGCGAAAATTCTTTCTAAACTGTTCTAAATCTAGCTGGTTTATCGAAGCAAGTGTCAGCATGCTGTACACTGGTGACAGCGTATACGTGGCGTGTAGAAATGTCTGATAACCAGTATGACTCGGCAACTCTTTTTCAAATTCTATCGCAGGCTGTTCAGCTTGCTCGCAGGTGCGGCGTGTCAGCGGCTGTCTTTGCGGCCGGCTGGGTCTACCAGACGCAAGGCAAGAAGCGCTTTGCGAGGAACCAGTACAAGTGAGTTGCTGAACCGGAAAATAACACACCTTCTTCACAGCGATCCCGAAGCGTATCTACCGATAAATGTTATGTCCCTGGGTGTATACATCGATGAACAGGTCGCTGAGAACGACGGAGAATGCGAGGGAATGTCGCTGGAGCCGCCGTTTCGTCAAGTGGACTTGTCTTCGTCAGGATGGGAACTGCTTTCTCGAGCGTTCGTTTCTGTACGCCTTTGCACGTTCTCCCACGCGTCCACAGAAGGAGAGGAGGATAAGAGCGGCACGTGCGAACAAGAAAAAAAAAAGGGGGGGGGGGGTAGGGGAGTTGGGTGACAGGTGTTAGCGCGACTAATGTAAATGGAAAGAACTAAAGCTTCCTGAAGGATCCGCTCCTGGTGCATATCTTGGAAATGCACTGTGTGCGCATCGCTAGAAAGTAGGACGCACGCAAAGTACATACGCCAAGTACAGAAGCTGCACTTGTCGCATGTGCCCCCCCCCCCCCCCCCGTCAGGTTTGTAGAATTATAGTGGTCCCGCAATTTCATTAAGGGTCGACATGTCTGTATATATATGCATCAACTTTGAATAAACTTCAAACTTCAAACATGCGCAGAAGCCACACTGCGTGGCTTTAGACTAGGTGAGACTCAAGAAAAACTTGCATTAGGTTCCTTACCAGGGGCTCCGGAACCGGAGGGGCAGGGGGGGGGAGCGGTCGCCCCCCGCCCCTCATTTTTTTCCAGGGGGGTGGTGGTTGTGCGTCCAGTACTGCCCCACACAACCACGCGGCTTGCGCAAGTTTTCACAAATGTCCAACCATTTTTAAAGTGTACGCCAATGTAAAATATAAATAAGAATCGACAAATACTGAGAATAAATAAATAATAAACACAGCATACAAAGACCTTGCCCCCCACCCCCCGCCCTTCCTCGCTCCGAAAAGCATTCCGCAGTCCCTGTTCATTATCATGTACCAGTGTGAGCCACCGAGATGGAATGATCTACTGCGCGATGGAGAACATGCGTTGTTTTCTCACGCAACTGTGAAAATTAAGTTTTAATAATCAAGTTGCCGCTATTTAAAAGTGGGCATGCGCGGACAGTGATTTTTGAGAGCGAATCGAATGCGATTCGAGTAGTGGCTGAATCAAATCGGGTATCGAATACTTCTCGACTGTTTCTCGAATATTGAACGTTAAACGATGTGAATCCTTGCTTCTGTCCTTGTATGAGCATTAAGAGCACAAAAGTAGCCCTGCGTAGGAAATAAGCAGGACCTTCGCATCAACAGAACTGGAGGTCGCGCTTCTAGAGAAGCATATAGCCCGCTCTGTGTAAGCTTCCATGTTTTATGCCTGCAAATGTGCAATGGGGATAAGTGTTATCATACTTTAGCACCAATTTTTGTCTTTATTGTCGCGGGGATAACATAGTTATTGTCTCGTAAGCTTCTCGAAAAATATCAAAATATTCGTGTTTACAGATAAGTATTTGAAGATTGCATCGAATCAGACACTATACGACTCGGTATTCGAAATTTACGAATGTACGCACACTCTTGTTTGAAGGATTAAATGGTGACTTTAAATGACACTTAGCTTGACAAGCTGACACCGTCAACGAGTTTTTGTCAAGGCTATAATAGTGCCTTGGTGCGGCTGACACGGCGGGTCAGATGCAAACTTCTAATGAGACTTCCTTCGCCACGTCTGCGTAAGAACTGCATATTGATTAAAGTATAATGTCATCCCGGTGGAGCCGCATGGACCTGATTAATGTCATTGAAACCCAATACGGACATTCGGGCACGTTCTCACAAATGATTCCCCAATTAGACTGTGTATTAGTACCCGGAATGTGAGAACACGACGTTCCACATGACGTATATTTTCAAAGCAAACTGAATCATTAGATATCAAGTGTGCGTGAGTAATGTGGTGGGCGTTAACTAAATTTGATTAGCTAATTATTTGTAGTAATGTTATCAATATGAAACACTCGGAAAATGTGGCTCTTGTATTACGGTCACGGTTTGTGTTGCTAAACTGTACGTATACACGACCTTCAAATGAAATTACACACGTACTAAAAAATTAGCAGATCCCACGTGCAGTGGGAATCAAGGAAATGCAAAGCACGCATAAGGAACGTAAAACGGATTTGCATTGTTGTCTCGCTATACCGAGTTTGGTACATATGAAGTTAACGAAACGGCCGCAAGAGCACCATGACTGTGGCTTGTAAACCATGCCGCTCATACACGCATGCCAAGATTCTAACTTTATGACCTATCATTTACGTTCGTCATGCAGTAGTGTTGCGCCATAGCAATTTTGGTATACATCCCATTAACGAAACGCCTGGCATGTAAATCATGCCGCCCATGACATGCATGTTATGCTTTTCATGTTATGACCTGTCATTTATGTTCGTCATGCAGTCATGTTGTTGCATACCAATTTTCCTATACATCCCACTAACGAAACGGCCAAGAGAGCACCAATGCCGTGGCATGTAAATCATGTCGCTCATGACATGCATGTCATTATTTTCATGTTATGACCTGTCATTTATGATCGTCATGCAGTCATGCTGTGCCAAACCAATTTTCGTATACATCCCATTAACGAAACGGCAGTATAGCGCCAGGACCACGGCATGTAAATCATGCCGGTCATGACACGCTTGTCATGATTCTAATGTTATGACCTGTCTTTTACGTTCGTCATGCTGTCGTGTTGTGCCATAGCAATTTTGGTATACATCCCATTAACGAAACGCCTGGCATGTAAATCATGCCTCCCATGACATGCATGTTATGCTTTTCATGTTATGACCTGTCATTTATGTTCGTCATGCAGTCATGTTGTTGCATACCAATTTTCCTATACATCCCACTAACGAAACGGCCAAGAGAGCACCAATGCCGTGGCATGTAAATCATGTCGCTCATGACATGCATGTCATGATTTTCGTGTTATGACCTGTGATTTATATTTTTCATGCAGTCATGTTGTGCCATACCAATTTTCGCATACATCTCATTAGCGAAACGGCCAGGAGAGCACCAAGACCGTGGCATGTAAATCATGCCGCTCATGACATGCATGTCATAATTTTCATGTTATGACCTGTCATTTATGTTCGTCATGTAGTCATGATGTGGCATACCAATTTTGGTAAGCATCCCATTAGCGATACGGCCAGGAAAGCACAAAATCGTAGGCGGCTAGATAGATAGATAGATACGCTCAAACTCGTCGAAGTTCGCTAAGAAATGCTTCGCATTTAAAAAATTGACTGAGGTTTGACCTTTTGTAAACCTATTTATCATGGGCGAAAAGTGTATCTGGACTTTTTTAAGACGTCCTAATCTGGCCTCCCTTTGCTCCGGTTTTTCAGCAGGCAACTTTCATTTGCTTGAGGTGTCTGTCGTCTGGCTATGTATGTACTGTCTTACTTGATTAAAACTGTCGCTTCTGCTAAAGTGCACGTGGTGACGGGGCTGAAATCAACGGAGGGGCTCAATTCCACGATTCCGCGGAATGCGGAGAGCTTCACGAGACTCCAGCGGCTAGCCAGTGGCGAGAGCTTGTGGCCCGAATGCGGTAGCACAGCGGATGACGTGGCGTGACGTCATTCACTGGCGCCCTGGCGCTCTGGCGACTCAAGGCCACGCAGCCATAGTAATGGCCTTGTAAGACATATGGAGCAGGAGAGCTCTCGCTCTAAAATTGTAGAAGAAACCTTTTATTAGTCCTGGTTGCGGCATGGCATTAACTTTTCACGTGTGGCTTGGTGCACAAGTTTGGAAGTGCTTTGTCGTTCGTGCAGGCTCTGGAGCTTCCCGGATGACTGCTGCTCCGAATGGTGTCTCACCAAGCCCCCACTGACAACGAGCTTTTGCCAAGGCTTCGGCTCGAAGTTGTTCAAAGCTGGCCGGGTAGGTCATTTTTATTCAACGCCATTGCGACATATATAAACAGTCGCAGTGCACTCACCGTATGATCCCCCGTTCCTGGGCATTATTTGCATGATGAGCCACTTAGTGCTGAGTGTACAATGCAAATCTTTAAATTATGTAGCCACTTAACTTCTATGACGCCTTCAACATTTGTCACAATTGGGACTTGGTTTTAAAAAGCTATTCTCAAGACGAGGACAGGGTGATGACCCTTTCATGTCTCCCCCCAGCCCCGCCACGGTGGTCTAGTGGCTATGGCACTCGGCTGCTGATCCGAGGGTCGCGGGATCGAATCCCGGTCGCGGCGGCTGCATTTCGATGGAGGCGAAATGTTGAGGCCAGTGTGCTGTGCGTTGTCAGTGCACGTTGAAGAACCCCAGGTGGTCGAAATTTTCGGAGACCTCCACTACGGCGTCTCTAATAATCAGAGCTGGTTTTGGGACGTTAAACCCCACAAATCAATCAATCAATCGATCAATCAATTAATCAATCAATCGAATCAATCAATCAATCAATCAATCAATCAGTCAACATTCTCGGCATGCAATCGACACTGAGACAGTAGTTGAAGAGCAACCCTGCACATCAGCGTTCTGGCAGCGGCCGTTTAGCTTGAGTGACGGAATTTGTTGTCGCTTTTGTACGAACCCCAGTAGGGAAAACTGGATTAATTTAATTATGTTTGCTTATAGTGCAGCCTATTATGAACGCTCACGCATTTTACCACTGCTTCCGGCAGATAGTTGTCACATTTCCCTCCCCTGAAATGTGGAATCTGTAGCAGGGGCCACACCTCTACAAGCGCTGAAGGTAGCCACTAATCCACCAGAATGAGTAAGCTCGGACGTAGCGATAAAGACACATTTGTCTAGGCTCGCATAGCTAAATGATGGATGTGTATGTCGGTTATCTTGTTTGAAATATATGCACGGGAGGGACCTAGAAAGTTGGTATTCGTTGAGTATGGAAAAGGTATGCTCGATAAGGGTTTCAATGGCATGTTGTGGCATTAGCGGAGTCTATAAGAGCACTGTTCTATATATAGCACCGTAAGCACCCTTGAAACAGAAAAAAAGGAAATTGGGGCATCATTGGAGAAGTAAATATGAGTGAGAGTTATGGCAATGTGCTATTACAATGTCGTGGCTTACGTAAATGCAAGTTGACGGTACAAAGCTGCACGCCTGTTGACTGGTAGATCACTGTTCGACACATTGTGCAGCCGGTTAAATGGACACCAAAGAGGGAAATTAGTTGTTTATGGTACTCTCCTACAGTACCGGTATAACACTATGCTCTTGCCGTGAAAAGGTGCTCGGTATGCGAAAACGCACTAAAGGTAAACGCAAGAGGCACAAGGGATACCTAAAATGGAAATTTTCAGGAATTAACATCTTGAAAAATTGAGCAGCGCGCCTTAGACGGCACGCGAAGATGACACGAGCGATGTGGTATGATAAAAGAGCGTTCATGTCTTATCAAAATCTCGCCATCTTATCAACATCTATAGTGTGAGGCACTGCTCATTCGGTCTTTTTTTTTTCAGAATTTTCAATTACCAGCTCACTCAGCTTGCTGTTCGAATTTCAGTAAACTATATTGGACCACGTGACCATAATGCACACAAACAGAAGGATGTTGATGTTGGGGACGTCACGCTGGCATTCACGTTATACGTCTTGCAGTGCTAAATTCGAATACGAAACTTTGACGTTCGCTTTATTTTTTAATATCACAATTAATAGAAGGCTTTGAAGGGCAGCTCCGGCGGTTTTTTCACCATGTTCTGATATCGTTGTTTTCCCATGGTACTGATACTACTGCAGCAGCCAGGCTGGTTCAGTTTGCTCAGAAACGCACCAAATAATTTTATATAACCCACTGGACGGTGTGTTCAAACCAAAACCGGAAAGAGTAGGCGCTTTGTGCAGCGTATGCTATGACGTCACAGCCTCCCCGCCATCAGAAATGTCGAACTGGTGCCAGAAAAATGACAGTGGCGTGATCATCCGACGATGTATTGAGTTATACCAGCGTTTCTGAACTTGACAGCTACGATTCGAGCGCTGAGGTATCACCGTTGTGCTTCTGAAGGCCCCAAGGCTCGTATAGACAGCGTTGAAGGTGATAACGTCAAAAACACGGTGACCCGCAGGGGAATCCGCTAAAAATTTTAAAAATTCATTCCTAGGAAAACTATATGACTTGCAACCGTGCGGTCGATCTGGATTCCTGGGACTTTCCGCGCGATATCTCTGTTCTTTAGGTGGCAATAATACGAACCTCGGGGTGTCCCTCGTCTCGATGCAGAGTGTGCACAGCCGACCGTGGTTCAACCTGCACAAGCAGCAGCTGCAGCCCCGGGACCAGGGCGAATCGCTCTGCGACACGTGCTGCTCAGTAAAGGCGCACACGGACGACGCGTACGACGGTGGCTGCAGCCTCCGCGTGCTGTTCAAACGCAACCCCCATGTGCCGGACGCCAAGCCCTACATAAGGTGAAACACCGTAGCCCCTCGCAGTGTCACTGTACGCGCATATATAATCGCCACGGAAGGAGGAAAGACGCTAGGAGAGGCCGTCACTCAACATCATTGAAGTACAGTTCTTAAAAGTTCAAGGATAAACAGACCCTGGCCACGTGACATGCAAGCGCGAGGATTGGTCGGCTCGCTTTGGCTTCGACATTTGCTGGCGCTTCGGAGGACTAATCGCCATGGAGGAAAAAGCAAAAAAAAAAAAAAAACACTAGGAGGTGCTGTCGCGCGGTACCGTTGGCCTCGGCAAGGTCAACCTCCTCTAATGCCTTGAGGGCGGTGTCTCTTGGGTAGGACCACGTGGTTGACGGAACGCTCTAGGTTGTCTCGCACGCGGTGACATCTAGTGGCGCTTGACAGTACATGAACCTACCGCTTGCCTATCACGTGAACAAAGCTTATTTCCCGTGATTCTCGCCCTCTTGAAATTTTTTTATGACTAGGCTTCAAGACTGTCACAAGACGGCATCTCCTAGCATTTTCCTTTCTCCATGTACTAATTATGCACAAGAAGCACCATGGACTGGTCCAGCTGGTCCCTGGAGGTGACGCCAGAAGAGGTTACGTGCTGAGGCCAGCAGAATCACGTGACACTCCCTCCCAGTATTTTTTTTTTTCCTTCCTTGTCCTTGGTCAACCTCTCCCTGACCGCTGTCTTCCCCGCGCACCCTGGGACATTCCCTCCTTATATATATATATATATATATATATATATATATATATATATATATATATATATATATATATATATATATATATATATATATATATATATATATATATATGCGGAAATTGAAGTTCGTATGGATCCGGTGAATTATAAAGCCCGGACGATCGACTCACGGTGAAAAAGTAACTTTATTTGACGTTTCGACCAGGGTCTGGTCGAAACGTCAAATAAAGTTACTTTTTCACCGTGAGTCGATCGTCCTGCCTTTATATATACTCTCAGAAAGTCACAGTGACAAACATAGGATTTATTCTGACGTTTCGGCTGGAGGCCAGCCTTTTTCAAAGATATCTTTGAAAGATGATCTTTGAAAAAGGCTGGCCTCCAGCCGAAACATCAGAATAAATCCTATGTTTGTCACTGGGATTTTCAGATATATATTTATCCCGATAGCCAGGAAGAACTTCTTTGATATATATATATATATATATATATATATATATATATATATATATATATATATATATATATATATATCCTAGTTCTTAGTTAACCTCTCCCTGACCGCTGTCTTCCCCGCGCATTCTGGGACATACGCTGCGCACCATGTGGCATTGGCTGTGGCCACGTGTCAAAGCCTGTGCGAAAGATGGTGTCAAAGCCCACAACTCGATAGGTATTGCCGAGGATGTTTTCGCGGTCATGAAATCGACAAGTAAGCGTGCATGCCCTTCATCTATGTACTCTTGGTACCCGGCCTCTTCGTCTGCATAATCTGTTGAGAGGAGAGCGTGCTACTTTTCGTTGTCTTTCAAAAGAAACTGCGAATGAGCTTCTACGTTCAGAGTAATAATATGTAACTCACATGTCAGCAGGAGCTCCGCCCAATGATCGGCAACGTTTTCTGACCAAGTGCAAAAAAAGTCTTGCAGAACCCCTTTTCAACTGCTTTCAGCGATCGCCATCCGAACAAATGAAGCTAAATTATATTTGTGATAATCTTCTCGTGGCGTCGTACTTCTTCCTTTGGCAATGTTTACATCCACCAGCATTTTCGTGAAATGAAAATGTAGCGCCTGTCAGGGCTGCATTGTTATTGCCCACCTGAAAGGTGTACTGGTACGATCTTGAGGCGGTCCAAAGGGGGCGTTTCTCGCATTCTTGGCATGCATTAATGGTTAAGGCCCTCCTCACACTTTTGCCAGGAAACACGTATGAAGCGTATTAATATGATTTTGAGGTTGTCGTTGCCCGGCACCTGCAAGCAGGCCCCATCGCAATGGACAATAACGTGACGCGTCAACCCAGTCCGCCAAAAGATCGCCGAAACGACTGTCAGAGTCGCTGGACGATTATGAAATAACTGTCTGCGTGCATCGCGAGCAACTAACAGCATCCGACAGAGTTGCTGCGACTTTGTAATGAGATTACCGCGTGAAATAGACCTAGGCACACCGTGTTGACACGTCATTACGATACCGCCCCCTCGAAATCGAAACCGAAAGAGCTGTTAATGTATTCGTATTGAAGATATATTAATTGCGTTCTGCACCACGGTACTCTTTTTAGGGTTCTGGACATCCGTCCTTTTATTTGGAGCAGTAACACATCACATAAGGAAACTTCCGCATGTGCCTGACAATTTCTGTATACCTCCTTACCTTTTCTTAACATGTCCATATGCACTCCTTATGTCTCCTTACTACCAGTAAGGAAATTTCTATGTACGCCGTATGGTTTTTGTATACTCCTGAAAAAGTCCATATCTTATCCTCATCTTTCATAGGGAAAATGAACGGACTCCACACATATATTCCATAAGATTTTATACGAAACGTTTGAGTGGGGAATCCTTTAAGCATTGGTGTTATCTATCCAACCGACAGGCTGTTTGGTTGCGACTTCCCGCTGGGCTCCCTTGAAGTGAGCTACACTTTCAAAAACCTCGGCTCTTGCACCTCGGTGAACAACGACATCTCCATCGTGCTGAAGGCCAGAAACGCAGCCGGCGAGATCGAGGAGGTCGACCTTGGCGTTGTCGCTCGACTACCTGAGGGCGACAGCTACGCAGTAACACGACAGCCTGACAACGATGCGGACGAGACGGGCGCTAGCTGGGTCACGCGGTACGTACTATTCTGCATTTATCTTTCGGACGTGGCGCTATGTGGTGGCTAGAGGCCCTTGACCGACCTTGTATTAATGTTGCCAAAGTGGGTGCAATATCACTTATTCAACAAACAAACAAGCAAACAAACAAACAAACAAACAAACAAACAAACAAACAAACAAACAAACAAACAAACAAACAAACAAACGAACGAACAAGCAATCGGATACCGTTTTTCGAGATGTGCATTCGATTATCGTCAAACAAACAAACAAACAAACAATACATAGACAGGCAGATAGATAGATAGATAGATAGATAGATAGATAGATAGATAGATAGATAGATAAATAATGTTGATTATACTGATTGATTACTATTAGTGAACTCCAGTGTCGTTAATTTCTCGTTTATGATCAATAATAGAAAAGAAAGATCAACGTCAATGTTCCATCTTAGTTTCACCTTTGAATCCCGCGCCAAAACTCTGAGCAGATGACGTCACGAACCTCACTTCTTTGCATTTTTTTTTCTCGTCACATTGGCTCAGTGAAATTGTCTGAAACACGGCATGCTAATTTTCTGGTTCCTTTAGAACGCAATGTATATCTCATTTACCCATAAACAGTTATGTAGGACTCAGAAGGTGTTGTCAAAAATGTATGATGTCACGCATGTTAGTGCGGGAACCTCCCAGCAGGCGTCGCCAGTTCTATTTTGCTTTTTTTTTGCCTGGTGGCGCACATGTCACCGCCCCGTTACAAAGGGGAAGCTCATAGCATCCATCCATCCATTTTGCGCATTTGCTAGCCCACCAGGTGCCTTCCTAGACCCCTTCCTAGCCTATAGCTATGAGTCTAACCAGTGCTGTGTAATTACTAGAACTCCATCGTGAACAACCTCAGTAAAGTCCTCAAAGTCCTCGCGAGAGTGGTGCTTTTGGCAATGCGAAAAAGAAAGGTCATTTACCAATACGAGAAAAATTGTAATGAACTTTTTCCAGAAGTAACAGCGGAACAAGACAGGACAGAGCAAGAACACGACGTGTCGTGTTTTTCCTCTGTTCTGTCTTGTTCCGCTGTTATTACTGGAAAATGCATATCGACCGACTTGCCCAAGTGTCTATTCCAATAACTTGAGTGTCTCCTTAACCATTCTTTCAGAAAATACCATCTGGAGGACCTGAGGGGTGCTGGTGGCGCCGTACTTCGGGAGATCGGACTGCATTTCCTGTGCACTGACAAGGAGCCCGTCGTTTGCTTGCTCGGTCGGTTGGACATCAGAAGACCGGGTGACACCGACGATGTCGTGCCCATTGACAACACGGGCGAGAAAACCGTTCTCGGCGATGACAGCGACAGCGACGAGGAACCGGAAGCGAAACGGCTGCGAGACGAGCAGTACGGGTTTGACGTGGTTCAGGCCTAGTAATAAAACGTGTCTGCCAAGTAATTGAGTTTGTTGACCGTACGGTGCGGTGAAGTCGTGGTGAATAAGAAGGTCACTGAACAGTGTGAAACAAAATATGAAGCTTCGAGATTTCGTGCGGGTCCCTTGTTCACAATGGAATGACGGGTAAGTAGTAGACTTTAATGACGTTTCGGATACCGTGCCGATCCCGAAACGTTATTTTACATTGGTCAGTGACCTGATTGTATGCTGTTTTATACTTGTAGGCTGTATACTGCTAGGCCCAATTCACACAGCTTTCAAATTCAAAATGGGACGCTGGCGACGCAACGAAGTTGGCCAGCTTCACTGGCGTGCAGTATTTGAGGCGAAAGAAAAAACCTAGAAAACGCAGTCTTAATCACGAACACAGGTCGCAATTTAATGAAGCGTTTCACAGTATGGTCTTGGGCACAACATGAACAGCTCGTTCTGGAAGTAACGAGCGCTATACAGTACAGACGCACGGAAAACAATCAGTACGGTCAAACAACCTATAGTGAACTCTAGCTGATAAAACAATGCAAATAAATCTTTCTCGAAGCCACATATTAGCCAAGTTTACATACCTTATTGTTCAGCATCGATGGTCTCTATAGAGTGTTTTGCAGAGTTCCGCAAGGTGGAGTAATTAAGGGTTATAAAAGGGGCAAAAAGTGCATCCACTCGTTTGCTGCAGAAATCCTTACGGATTTCTGGGAGATAAGGCTCCTTTTACTCGTCAGATTTGTCTTGGTCCGCTTATCAAACCCGCTACCAAAGCCTGTCCTGAGTGGTCTCTCTACTAATTGAGCTGACCAAGGAGGCTGGAAATCGACAGCGAGAGGGTGAGTTGATCGACATCTCGAAGGATATGGCCGATGAATATAGCAGATCCGCCCTGCGGAGTGCCGCAAGATGGGTTAGGGCTATTTTCTCTCTCAAAGAATTAGAAAAAAAAATTACACCATCTCCCGCTAAAGGGGACCATGGGGCGATGCGAAGCAGCACGGGGGGTGCACACCGCGTTTGCATCGGTTTGACGCTAGCAGACGCTGCCTGCGTCAGCGTTGTCTCTCGCGGGCGAGGGCGCGTTCTCGTTCCTTGCGAGCTGGTAAAGCGTTCATCGAAGAAAGAGCGTTTCCATAGTCAACGCGCGCCGTTCGGAGAGGAGGAATGCCGAGAGGAGAGGAGATGAGACAAGGAGAGGAGGCTGCGCATGCGCAGTGCGGGTGTGGACGCCACACGGCGGATGGATGTATGGAGGGAGGGCGTGACATAGCCCCGACCAAAAGCTGCTTCGCATCTAAAATTCGGGCAGCTACGCACTGGTGGTGCAAGACTGAGGATACAGCGTAACTGGTAGCGTTCGCCTTTTCGCCCTCACCTGCCTTCCCACTCTTTGATTCTCTATACTGTACAAGAACTGCATGCCATGCTATGCCCTCACCCCTCCTTCTATCCCTTCTGATCCGCAAATCATTCCTCCCCACCCTCTCCTTCCTTTCCCACCCCTTGCTGTAATATACAGTGCATGCCTACCTACGCTGTGGGTATGGGGCCGGAAATATACGGGCATATGGACATACAAACATGCACACTCAATAGCATACATTAAGAGCGTTTCGAACTCCATTCCGGATAGCCCTACCCGAAATTAGAAACCCTGGCAATGTCTCGGCTCACGTGCCATTTATCTCGGTATCCCGTTGGTTAGACCATCGGCCGTGATAACCATGTAGTGCGTATGGGTGAACATCGATGGCGACCACTTGCGAAACAAATAACATAACAGCGGGAATGAGGTCTCGGCACCTGAATGGGTAGATGCGAATATTTCTGGTACGTCATCATCATCATCATCATCATCATCTTCTTCTTCTTCTTCTTCCTTTTCGGACATATATGTGTCAAAATTATTAATGAAGCTGATCGTCTTTAATGAGGCCAGAAATATCGTTCCATGTAGTCTGATGCCCATATAACGTTCAATAAAAATATTAATCATTTTCTTTTAATTCATCTATTTATTATGTGCATCCTTAGAGATTTTTTTCTCTATATTACATCACGATCCTCAATACCTAATTTGATTCGCCTTTACTCTGTGTAAATTACCGCATTCCTAGGTTATAGACTTTTTTCTAGCTCCCAATTCTTGGCCAATCCCCCCCCCCCCCCCCCCCCCCCCCCTCAGTGGGTGGAAGCCACAAATTTTCAGGCGAACACAGAGCGCGTGGCAACGGCCATTCGTTCAACCGGATACCGTTTTTGTTTGAGATGGGCACTCGATGGCCCCCCGGAGCCCCAGTTCCAGTCAGGGAGGTCAAATGCGTGCGCGATCGAGAAGTCCAGCCGCTCGAGACGCTCGAAGAACTCCTCGAGTACCAGGAGAAACCCCCACTGTGCGAAGTGGTGCCCCTCTCGGACGCCATAAGGCGCGGTAATCCGGGAGACCCGAGGACCATCTTCTGCCACGACATGGACGGTAACTACAAGGAGGACAGGTATAAGCACTGAGTAATCTGGCTCCGTGGATGTAGCCGTCATGCGCAGCCAGGACATATGCTCATCACTTTGATGAATGTGCCAGTTCTGTCGAGCAGCTTCTCCTGGGCTAGTGCTCAAACTGCTCAAGTTAAATGGGTGCTGGATTTTCGATTTCCGAAGATATCTCAGCTCGCGTACGAGACTTGCGAAGAAAATTGTGTAATTTTGCTAAATCAAGGGGAAGAAATCCGGTGACAAATTGAATCTAGTCCATGATGAACGGAGATACGTCCTACTGGTACAACAACAATAATGTGTACCTCTACGCGACACGGTTGCCCCTCAGCAAATAGTCGCTCACCCCGACTACAGTAAAGCTAACGACCACAATTGATTACCCAACCAATGAGCACGACTCGTTCTTAAGGCTTTCACACAACAGTATATAGTACCGATATCGACACCTTGTGGCTCGCGTTAAATGTGATTATATCCCACTGTACACGTAGCAATTGAAAAAGAAAAAAGGAGACTTAGCAAGCGTAACCCATGGATAACATATGACGTTATACATGCCAACGTAAAGAGAATAAGAAAACTTACGAAAGCAAACCCGTTAAGATTCACGCACCACGATCTCTGCGCAGCTATCTAACGTGTGAAAGAAAAAGTTAAGAGAGCTAAAGAGTTCTACTTTGCTAACATACTAAATTTCTAAAAAGTGCCCCAACGAAGTTTTGGAACTATATATAAACCCGAAAAATCGCAGGGAAGGTGGATCCATAAATGAAGATAACAGATATTCGGCTAATTTGCTCAACGACTAATTTTGCTCCGTTTATTTACGGAGCATGACGGCACACTACCGCAAATAAACCCATCTAAATTCAAGCTAATAGAACCACTTACAATAACTGAATAAGGCGCGCTTAACTTGCTATTGAATTTAGACCCTAGGAAAGCATCAGGACATGCTAATACATCAAACGCTTTCCTTCACAGAGAGGCTAAATGGATGGCGAAGTACTCCTTAATAATCTTTTAGAAATCATTGTCCTTAAGCACTCTCCCTAAACGCTGGAAAACAGTAAAAGTCAAACGATTCGTAAATCTGGAAGTAAAACCGAGCCTTCCAACTACAGGCCAATCTCACTAACTTGCACAGTTCTCAAGCTACTAGAGCACGTAATCTTGTCAAGCACTTCGAAAAGGAAGAAATACTAACACCTCAATATCAGCATGGTTTTCCCAAAGGTGTTTCCATTGTCACGCAACCAGTTGAGCTCGTTCACGATGTATCTTTGACCATCGACGTACATAAACAAATTGATCTAGTATTGGTAGACTTTTCAAAATCTTTCGACGGTGTATCACATACGAAATTAATTTACAAGCTCGAACTTGCTTTAGGGAAAGTACCTGTTCTCGAATGGATTAAAGATTATTTTTCAAACAGCACTCAGTTTGTAGAAGCAAATCGGCAATATTTCATTAGCTCTATCGCAAGATCCGGAGTTCCACGAAGAGTTCCACAAGGAAGCTTCTCAACAGACTACGCTTTCTTTTCAAGTCAAATGTCCTACGTAATCTGCTGCAGCGCCGTTACATCAAGTAAGAACATTTGTCAGGCTAATGCAAGGCTCTGCTTACATTTTCCGGTATCATTTGCAAGATCTCATTTATTTCCACGTACGAGCACGCTTGCGTCAGTAATTTTCGACGTGTGCTACTGCCGTTGCAGGTTTATCCACGGTTGTAACGAGAGCAACGTGTACCGTTTTCACCATTGGCAGATCATCGACACCTTCATCTATTACTCGCATCACATGGTCACTATTCCTCCCCTGGGGTGGATCTCTGCTGCGCACAGGCACGGCGTTAAAGTTCTGGGTGAGGTGTCCAAGTTAACGACATGTGGTTCATACCCGAGATCGTCTGAAGGACCGTAGTCCGAACTAGGGAAAGCTCGAAATTCCTGATTATTTTGTCTAATGGTTGGCTAGCTGTGTCCATCTATACTTCAGATTGGAACGGCACACAGAACGAGTTCAGGGAAGAATAGAAGCCTGAAGAGGTGACAGTTCGTTTAGAAAGTAGTGACGTCAAAGGAGTCAGCTTTTCGACAACGGGCCTAGTAGCTTTCCGACGAACGCACAAACTCTTGTTCGTGTTTGGGGGCTTTATAGTCTTCTTAATTCGGGGGCCAAAAGTCGGGTGCCATCTTTTGTATAGTGACAACCGTGAAGAAATTGGGCTTCTTTTTGCGGAAGCACCGAGAAATGCGGCTTTTCTTTTTTCGGGTTAAATTTACCAGTGCGAATTCATAAATGAAAGTCGTGTATGTAGCACAGAGCTACACAGTGCTTGCCACTGACGCTCGCTTCAGCCAATAACGAAGCGGGCCAGCTAGAGCGTTTGCGTCGGCAACTCCGAGGAGCGTAAAAAAAAAAAAACTTGGGGCATCAAAATTCTGTGAGAAATTGGGTCTATCCCAATTCTAGTGAGACGCGCTCGGAGTGCTTAGGAGTCGGGTGAAATGGGGTTTTACCCGAAAACAAACAACCCTAAATACACACTAGATGTGCGCGAATATATGCATAGCTGTAACGATAAGTTACATGATGCCGTGTACGTAACGACCTCTTTGTATATTTGCACTTTTTGATTTTATACGTCTCTTCGAAAAAGACTGTACGTGGGCGTATGTGTATGCTGCTTTAACAGCCCCCGATCTTCTGTGGTAGAGATTATTCGATCAAAACACTTCTGGCGAAGCATGTAACACTGTTCAAGCATTACTATAGAACATGTTTATGTCCGTAGCGCTTTTGGCAGCTCGCCTTGTCGACGACTGATCGTCTCCTCCTGTCGCGTGCTCACGCCTCCCACAGAGTCCCGCGACTCGGGAGAGAACGCGCCACCGCCTCGCCAAGCGCGCGATTAGTCATCACGCGCCACTGCTACAGGGGACAGCAGCAATCGCTGTGTTGCCGTACTACGCACTTACTCAGGTTTCACAGCAGTGGAGCTGTGCAGCTGTCCTCTCTCTCTTTCACCCACCGGTGGTGGCGGCGGTCGCTCACTTTACTGCCCTCGCGTTGACTGCTCTTTCGCATGTACTCTATGCGAAACGCGGCGTTCTTTTGTAATCGGCAGTACATTCATTCAAGGACGATCACGATTGTGATGCGTTAATCACCTCAACTCTGGTCAATGTTGGCTAATTAGGATTAGATGTAATATTGCTATGGTTGTAGGTAATTATGTACACTGTATATTTACAAAATGTGCAGCTGCAGCGAAGTGAGCAAAGCTGTTGTTGCTTCGTCGTCTTCTTAGCCGTTGATGTTGTCTCTACAACTACAATAGTATAATTAAAGCGATAAAGCTGTTGTAGAGAAAACAATTAAAAACAATTTGCGTTTTATAAATCGTGCGGTGATACATTGTGCCTGAAAACTGTTCCGTCCTTTCGTCACAATTTATCTTTCCACCACTGTTGCATGCCTCTTCAGGAACCTTTACAGTAGGCGATGATGGCACCAGTACCATCAAGATGGTCAGGGATGCCGGTCTGGGCTCCCAGGTTGCGGCTCAGCTTACGAAGGTCGCAACCGTCGGCAAGTTTGACGGGTGGCTCATCAGCATCGGTTGCAAAATGGTAAGCGTGTTTCGATATCTAACAGCAGGTTCATGTTGACTATAAACGATGGAGTTTCACGTTTCAAATAAGATTATGAGGCCCACCGTAATGGAGCACTCCAGAAGTTTTGACCACATGAGGTTCTTTAGAGGAGCCTTGAAACACTTTTTGAACATAGTCTGAAAGACGCGTGCCAATCAATCGTGCGGAGACTCCCGTGGACACGTGATCCAAATATTAGCGCGCTTCGGGCACCAATGAATTCGCAATCTGGTTTCAAATACGGCTTGAAACCGCCTGCTCTTGTCTGAACATGTGACGCCACGAGGAACACCAACTACGTTGCTTAACCTCTTTTGCTGTTCTGAAGAAAAAAAAAAAGGTACGGATGCTTCCTTTTTGTTTTTAACCTAAAAACGAATAATTGAATTGCCCAGGACATTTTTTGCGATTATGCGATCATCAATGCAAGTTCTACTTGAAGCGACAGAGTCAATGTTCCTTGTGACGTCATGCGTTGAAAGAGGAGCAGACGTTTATTTCGAGGCGTATTTGAAACGACATAGCGAATTTCCTGGTGCATGCAGCGCACTAATATTGGGACCACGTGTTCACAGGACCCTCCGCGACTGACTGACACCGTTTTTAGATATGTTAAAATAGTGTTGCAGTGCCCCACCTCTACCACTTCCGCCTCTGTCGAAAATACGACCGCTGTGGCCGCGATGGAGCTCGCGTATTTCGGGCCCGCACTCAAAAGCAGACTCATGTTCCGTCACGCATACTGCGAGACGACAAATAGAAGTTATTGACTGATTGTTTTGTGGGGTTTAAAGTCCCAAAACCAGCTCTGATTATGAGAGACGCCGTAATGAGGGCTCCGGAAATTTCGACCACCTGAAGTTCTTTAACGTGCACTGACATCGCACAGCCCACGGGCCTCAACATTTCGCCTCCGTAGAAATGCAGCCGCCGCAGCCGGGATTCGATCCCGCGACCCTCGGATCAGCAGCCGAGTACCATAGCCACTAGACCACTGAGGCGGGGCGACAACTCTAAGTGATAAAAGTGTACACACCAAGATGGGAAATAGCTTTCTGTGAATGGCTGATTGCCATAAGGTGAAAACTGACGGACATGCTTCGATACCTTATTCTGATTCACATACTATATGCAACAGACACTTGCGGGCTTCCGTGCGTAACTGTTTTGTGTAATTGAGAGAACGCATGACATATGCGACGTTGTCATAGAAAAATGTCCCTGTCAGCTTGCAGAGTCTGTGAAACATGCAACTGGCTGGACTTCACGTTCTCATGGTGTAAGTGCACGTTCACAGTGACAGTATAGTACTAGAGAGAAAGAGAGAGGAACTTTTATTTAAGTATAAGCTGTATGTGAAAAACCCCTTATCCACTGCTGGGCTAGTCGACGATCTTATAGTCCGGGACGTCACTGGTCAAAGCAGCCACCCGAGCCCACTGGTTCTGATCTACCAAGTCCTGATCTCTAGTCCTGATCTACCAAGAAGGGTCGCCTCGCCGCTCTCTTTGGTGGGGTGGGGGATTGGAGTTTACCTTGGATTCAGTAGGCAGGCCCAGATCATATGGCAAGTGTCTGCCACCCAGCCACAGTAATGGCACTGTCCGCTGATTTTTGGGTCATGGTGTTTTCCAGTACGGCCGGACATGGCAGCGTGTCTATCTGCAGGCGCCATCCGTATGTAGTTCCATGCACCTCCTATAGCAGAATCCTCTTGGTTACTGCTACAACCGACAACTCGTTATATAAGTGTTCGTTATAACGATGTTCAACTGCAATACGTTCATTCATTTATACGCACCGCAGCTCCAGCGAAGCTACTGCAGGAGTGGTGCTCAAGTATACTATTATGGGATTCGAACACAGCGCCATGGTCAGCAAACAAGTCACCATGGCATAATCGTCACGTCTCCGCTTTTCAGGACCGGGGCAGCATCGAATTCGTCAAGGACTTTCTGGGAACCATCACCGCTGAAATGCACAAGGCCGTACCGGGCTCACTGGTGATCTGGTACGACTCCGTGGACGTCGACGGAAATTTCGAACCGCGCAACGAGCTCAACCACAAGAACGGCTGCTTCTTCGACCTGTGCGACGGCATCTTCCTCAACTTCCACTGGACCGAAGCCATGCTCCGGAGCTCGGCAGATTTCGCGGGCAGCCGCAAGGCAGACGTCTACGCCGGGGTGGATGTGTACGCACGGAACACTTCGTACTACGGAGGCTATGATACGTACAAGGTACGCCTAAGTACAATCGCGACTCGTGTTCATTTTAGTCCGTGAGATCTTTAATATTGCTTTTAAAAAGGACCCGTCGTGGTAGCCGAGCGGTTAGGGCGTTGACTTGCTATGAGCTCGTGGTCGCGGCCATGGCGGCTGCATTTCGATTGGGAGGACATCCAGAAAACACCGTGTACAACATGTGCACATTAAGGAACTCCATTTGGTCGAAACTACTCCACAGTCTTCCACTACTGAGCCTTAAATACGTCGTGTCCACGTCATGCCAGAGAGCTTCCGTAATTAAGTCTTCCGGCTGAAAGAAGTGGGTCACCCTTCCCATGTCGTTCTAAGTGTTTGTGTGGCGCTGTTGCGGGAGATAAAACTGCCTAAACGGCCTATCGTTTAGGCGTTAGGAGAATAGGAGACCTAACGCAGCTTTCAGTTGCGTTAGCTTCATTTTATATTGCATAATGACGTTAAAATTCTGGTTATGCAAACGTAGATGGTAATCCCACTGCTCACAGGCTGTCGGGGGACTCCGATTGCCGTACGTAGGGACAAAGCAACATATAAATGCGAAAAACACCGTCGTATAAAACACATCGGCCAGAACGAACAATAATTATTTCAATTTCATAATTGTATCGTTGAAATTATCTCAGAATGCGCGGATATTATTGCGGAGTTAAATTGGCCGCAAATGCTTCTGTATGCTTTTTAGTATACTCAGGCGAAGAATGTTGACATCGTGTATGCCGGTGACAGCGTAGGGTCCACGTAGAAATATTACGTCACTCATGAGACTTCAGTGCGAATCGGCGGCCCCTTTAGGGCGAAGGCCTTAAACCGTCAGCGTGATCGTTGGCGTGGATGCAAAAAGCTCGCGTAACTCGCGTCTTAGTGCATGCCACAATGGGCCTGGAAGGGTGAAAACATGCGACTAGCAGGACTCTACATGAATACCTTGACACGCGCTTGTCATTTTCGTCACGATTAATGATGATTGAACCACGCGTGTCACGTACGCACGTTCCACATCACACATCAAAATAATGAAATGATGACAGTGTAACATTGTGTATGCCTCACTCAGTATTATTAGCGAATTTAAGGAAGCATGATACGTTACGAATTTGGTAACCGGGTTTCGCCCACTACAAGAAGCGTAACACCCCGCGAAATCTTTCAAATTCTCTATCCCAGGCTGTCCAGCTCGCTCGCAGGTGTGGCTTGTCCGCAGCCGTCTTTGCGGCAGCCTGGGTCTACGAGAATGAACCAAAAAAGCACTTTGGAAAGAACCAGTACAGGTGAGCCGCCAAAGTTGAAAACACGCATGCGCAGAGAGGTTCCTCTTGGACCATTGAGACAATCATACACAAAGGTAAATGTCATGTTGAAAAGCAAAAAGCGTGACAAGGCTAAGCAGTAAAGGTTCCAAACAGGCGACGCTCACACAAGAATCAGCATAATTAGAAGCTTTTTACGAATTCACGAAAAAATTGACCTTCCGGCCATCATAACTACGTGAAGACACAATCGCGCAGACAACACACTCACCTGCCCCCTTTCCACCTTTTTTTTTCCTCTTCTATTACGATTAAGCTTAAGATCACACAAATGAAGATAATGAGACTCCTTTTTCCGAATAAGCCAGTGAAGGGTGAAGGGCAAGTGATGTACGCTATGTACGTACATGCTTCCGCCTTTCTGGATTTCCAAAGTTTCCCGAGTTACTTTTTCTCTTTTCTTACACACCCCCTTAGTTTTTCCGTAGTTCGTATGCACAGCCGCACTGTTTGCTGTGGAGCGATAGGTGCCCCAAAGTAACTGAGACCGACCGAAACTAGAAGAGAACCTCAAGGCAAGATGGAGGCTTGAATAGATGAACAGATCGCTAAAAACGATGTAGAACAGGGAATGTCGCTTGGAGTCAACGTTTCGACAAGTGGACCTTGTCTTCGTCAGGGCGGCAACTGCCTTCTCGAACGCTCGTTTGCTCTTTGAGGACCTCACTTGAGAACCACTGTCCTAGACAATTAATTGCATTGACCTGCATGTCCGGCATGCGGCTACCAATTTGACACTGTCGTCAACGCGCAGGCTCTGGAGCTTTCCGGACGACTGCTGTTCGGAATGGCGTCTCACAAAGCTCCCCCTGACAACCACTTTTTGCCAAGGCTTCGGTAACAAGTTGTTTTCGGCCGGCCAGGCAAGTCATCGTTCGCTTAACGTCGCTCTACCATAGCAAGTCGTTGCAGTCATCGTACGCCTCTTCCTTCCTGGACAACATTTCACTAATCAATCACTTCCCGAATGCCTAGTGAAGATCTTCAAATTGTGTAGCCATTCTTCAAAAATTTATTTATTTGCTAATTTATTTATATATTTGTAAATACTGCCAATCCCAAAGGGACCATAGCAGGAGGGCATATGCAGTGTCAGAATACACAAACAACACAAATTTTGATACAATGGCAATAACAAGTAGTTTCAACTGAAGTGCAAAGCAAGAACAATTAGTAGCATGTTGAATTTAAAATTCTAAACTTATAGTGGAAAATTATAATGTGAACCTGTTTGAAAAGCAAGCCTCTATAGGCTAGCACGGTGTAATGATCCTATGACATGTTATTCTGCGCTCTCCTCAACTTGTCGACGAGTAGCATCTCGCTAGTCTTTGAGTGGTTGGAGTAGCCGCTGCACTTCTATGACGTTCTCATTGTTGTAAACTGCGATGTTCTTGAATAACAACCCTCTGAATCAATGTCTTCGACTGCGCTAGGCTGAGCGACAAAATTGACTGTATTCACTGAAATAATTAGGTAGTAATTGAGATAAAAGTATGATTACAATTCGGATTAATTTACCACGTTTGTTCGCAGTTGCGGCTTAGTCTGAGCTTAGCAGCGTGTTACGACCTCGGAAACACAGTATTGTATATTCACTGAGCCGTCAAAGTCGTCAAGCTTTGAACGCAGCGATAACGATGCATATTCAAATATATTATACGTGCGAAAGTCATGAAACATAGTTCGTCTTATTTTTACAGTAAGTTCTGAATGGGCGTACTCAATAGGCGTTAAAGCGAACGCACATTTTTCTATACAATTTAGCGCAATTTGGCATGTCGTGTGTATTATCGAGGAATGCCCCTGAAAGGGCAAAAATGAAAACGAAAGCGTTTATTGTGCTAAACGGTTGAAATACGAGTGTCGATGCGACTTGTATACAGTCACGAGCAAAACATTCGAGACCGATTGGTGCCACAGGTACTTTTATTTTGTCGCTGCCAGTGCGTGTGGGTTCAAATCAATTAAAGTGATCCGCCATAAGTGCGCATTCAACGTATACTGAAGTAAATTCGGATTATAAAGCTGTGCTAGGTGGAATTTAAAATTTCTGCTCGTTGCCGCAGCGTGCAAACTTTTGCTCATGGCTATATGTTCGTAGGGAAACAATCTAAAGAGGATGCCCATCTAAAATTTGATATACCACGTGATATGAGAACTGTGGCGTCATATAGACACGTTCCTTTCGTGGCCATATTGTTTGAATTCCTACCGTTCGTCTCGACGCAGCCCGTGCTGGGCCATGCGTGGTTCAACTTGAGCAAGCAGCAGCTGCAACCCCGGGACCAAGGCAACTCCCTCTGTGAATCGTGCTGTTCGGTAACGCTGCACTTGAAAGACGCCTACGATGGTGGTGGAAGTCTCCGCGTGCTGTTCAGGCGCAACCACAAACACCCAGACGCCAAACCGTATATAAGGTATAACCTTCTCTCTCTCTCTCTCATCGGGATATCGCGTACCGTATTTACTCCATTGTAAGTAAAGAGGAGGGTCAATGCAGAGGTGTGTACGGCTGCATAGATTTTTCTCTTTTGATTTGTGATCTTTCTTTTTTGAGGGTAGCGCCACAGTCGAGTCTACTTACAGTCGTGTAAATACGTAATCGCTGTATTTCAGCGCGAAGTGCTTTATCTGTCGTTGTCGGCAACCGTCAAGTGACCTTTAGCCAAAGCCAGAGCCGTTACCCGAGCACTCAAATGAGAACACACGGGCATGCAGTCCGACTTTGCGGAAAAAAGCGGTCTCTGGTCCCTAGACTTTGGGACAGGACCGCATTGCTTGGTCATGTTTGGGCACTAACTTGCTTGGACAGGACTTGTTGGACATTGCACGGGACAAGACCGCATTGCTTGGACTTGCTTGGGCACTAACTTGCTTGGACAGGACTTGTTGGAAATTGCACGGGACAAGACCGCATTGCTTGGACTTGCTTGGGCACTAACTTGCTTGGACAGGACTTGTTGGACATTGCACGGGACAAGACCGCATTGCTTGGACTTGCTCGGACAGGACTTGCTAGGGCACTAACTATAGCACTTGTATATACGCTATAGTTAGTGCTCAAGCAAGTTGGAGGACGCTTTAGCTTCGCTTTTAACAGAGCAACGCTACAGCGCCATTGGATCCCGTACGCATCGTCTTCTCATATAACGCCAATTAAAATTAGCGCCTTGTCATAAATCGCTGGACTTATTCCAGTTTTCCCGCAACGTAATTACGTTTTCTCTAGTAAGACGGCAACTTCGGCGAGTTGGTATCGGTTCATCTCAAGGTAACAGCGCACAAAAAACACGAAGACTGACAGAAGAAACCACGCACACAACAAGCGCTGACTCGCAAGATTTACAAGCGTGTGGTGATGTACGGTGCAGTCGCTTCACTATTCCCGAAAATGTTCGAATACTTTACCGTATCCCAATCTTACCTACGTGTGTGCTAATTCTCTCAGCCTCTTCTCACCTGTTGTCCCGCCACGGTGGTCTAGTGACTGGCACTCGGCTGCAGATCCGAAGGCCACAGGATCGAATCCCGGCCGCGGCGGCTGCATTTCGATGGAGTCGAAATGTTGAAGCTCGCGTACTGTGCGGTGCCAGTGCACGCTAAAGAAACCCCAGGTGGCCGAAATTTCCGGATCCCTCCACTACGGCGTCTGTCATAATCACATCTGGTTTTTGGGACGTAAAACACCAGGAACCAACCGATCAATCATCTTTTCGCTTGTTCTGATTCCGAGACATACTAAATCTGAACTCGTGAATCCATACTGAAAGCTAAGAAGCGAAATCTAAATTCGAGCATCACATGTGGTCATCTGGTATCGCCATTGCTGACTTTCGGGAGACAATTCACACTACGTATGGTGCTTCCAAGGACGGTTAACTCATTAGAAATCTTAAGCGGCTGTTTGCAATGAGGTGCATCAATTGAAAGCACCGTCACCAGCAATAATTAATGGTTCGCGGACTTCCATAAAGCGAGACACCGGTTCGTCTACCGTGCAAGTACGAGTGAAAACGCATTGGTATACTTGTACAACACCCCGGCAGGTTGTTCGGCTGTGACTTCCCGCTGGGCCCTCTCTCGGTGAGCTACACGTACAAGAACGTCAGCATTTGCAGCTTGGTTGGCCAGGACATAGCCATCGTCTTGAAGGCAAGAAATGTAGCCGGGGAGACCGAGGAGATCTACCTAGGGCTTATGGCCGCTGTGCCGGACGGCGACAACTATATAGTTACTCGAGAGACGGACAGAAGGTCCGAGGGGAGCGCGGAGGACTCGGAGACTTGCTGGCATACAAGGTGCGTACTCGGTATGTTCAGTCCTTTATTACTTTTAGATGCGAGAGCATCTTATGCTCGGGGCAGTGTCCGTTCTGCGGCGTCAGCACCCATACTGCGCATGCGCAGCTCTCCCTCATTCTCCTCTCCTACGCAGGTGTGCGCTCTCCTCCTCCCCTCTCCCCCACTCCGCCACAGGTGCGGGCCAGCAAATCATTGCGTATAATCACGCTCTCCCTCTCCCTCTAAGGGTACGCCGGTAGGCGGCGCAAGTGTCGCGGCGCAGTATAAAGCGCGCGTTCGCTGTGCTTCCGTCATTCTCTCTCTGTGCAACGATGTGCGAAACTCGATGCGCACTCCCGCGATGCTTTCGCATCCCACCATGGTTGCCCGTAGGGGGAGATGTAGGGTTTTCTTTTTTTGCGCCCACGTAAAGCTTCTCAAACATGTTGGACTGTGCAGCTATGTTACGAAAAAAGAAAAGGACGAAAAAGTTGACCTATTTTTCGTAGGAATACCTGGCAACGTGAAGGTGCACGGAACGTATCTTCACAGAATTGTGGGGAACATTTTGTTGAAGTTTGGGAAGTAAAATCGTACTAACTTGTGGTGTCTGCAACAACAAATGGAAGCTAGGCCTAACGCACCACTTGAGCAAATTCCTGGCACAACACGGCAAGCTTCAGACACTCCCGTATGGGTCAATGTGAAATGTGGCCAAAATTAAAATAAATGTGCATAAAAATCTGTGACAATATCACACCGACGTCGCTCTAATGGGGCCTCAACGCGATGTGCAGATATTACCAGTTCATTCCGTTTTTCTGACCATTCATTTTGTGTTCATTCATTTATTCAGGACTAACTAGCCCAAGAACCTATTTTACCGTCGCTGTAAAATTGTGACAATGCAGTTCTTGAAGGATAACGTTTCTGCTCTTGCTGTACTTCAAACGTAAAGTATATGGAACAGAGCGTACCGTTAGAATTAGAATTAGAATTATTTTATATGACGTCAAAGGAAGATGTAAACTATGGGGCTTATATGCAGCCCAAAATTTTGTTTGGCCTTGAAACTCGATGGCCGCCTCAACCGTGTGCCTAGGTGTAAGCGATGCCAAGAGAAAAGGCACCTGGGAAAAGGAACGCGAAACTATATACGCACGTTGCCAGCTTCCCATCTCTCTGTCATGCGCAGCCGAGCCCATATTGGCCAAACAGGGTGATGCCTAAACAATCGGACAAGGGAGCACGCTGTATAGCTGAGACAACACCCAGTGGGCAACTAGCGGCTCATTGTAGAGACCGCAGTGGGCATGCCATGCATACCTTAAACAAGTTACGGCTTTAGGGAAAAGTGGCCGCAGACTAAAACGCGACGTTACGGAATCAAAGAGAAGGCAGCACATGCATAAGCGCAGCGTCAGAGGCTCCGACTAGAGAAGAACTATCGCATCTTTCCGGCAACTCATTACACGTTAACGGAAACGACCAGAGGTGCTTATTCGTGGCGTGCTGGTGTCTTCTCGTGTTTTGTTGTAAATAAACCGATAGAGGAATAAACCCACTTAGCACGGCGACGTCCTTGCCTGCCTTAACTTGGTATCTAGTCCTTAACGTTCACCTAGTTCAGGTATCTTGAGCTTCCTCCCGGTCCGCAGCTCATGATCGTCCTGCTCAATGGCCTTTTCCAGAAAATACCAGCTGGAGGACCTGAGGGGCGCGGACGGCGCCGTCCTTGAAGAGATCGGACTGCGGTTCTTCTGCATCAACATGGAGCCCATCGTTTGCCTGCTGGGTAAACTAGACATCAGACGGCCAGGTCACGTGGAGGCAGCAGTTCCCAGCGATAAAGCCGATCAGGGAGCTGCTCCCCGTGACGACAGCAGCAGCACCAATGACGAACCCGAGATAAAGCGGCGGCGAGTACAGCAGTGCAAGGAAGACGCAGTTCAGGCCGAGTATAATAAAACGTGTCTCCCATAAAATGCAGGTGTCGTTGAACTGGTGCAAGGCCAGCCAAACTAATGGTCACTGTTCACGCCCTATTCAAACCAGACTTGAAACGCACCCGTTACTACACGTCGTCACGTAGCCTTCAAACAACGGGACGCCCGCGACGCCAACAACGTAGGCCAACGTTAAAGGGCAACTCCGGCGTCTTTTTCACCTATGTTCTGATATCGATGTTTTCGAACGGTACCGATAGTCCTGTAACAGCCAGGGTGGTTCAGTCTGCTCAGAAACACACCAATAATTTTAAATAACCGAGTGAAATGTGTGTTCAAACCGAAACCGAAACGGGTAGACGCTTCGTGTAGAGTATGCGATGACGTCACAGCCTCCCCGCCGTCAGAAATATGGAACTGGTGCCAGAAAAATGACAGTGGTGAGGTCATCCGACCGTGTATTGAGTTATGCCAGCTTCCATGAACTTGACAGCGACGATTTGAGCGCTGAAGTATCGCCGCTTTGCTTTTGAAGGCCCGCAGGCTCTGGTTGGCAGCGTTGAAGGTGATGACGTCAAAAACACAGGGTGGCCCGCACAGGAATCCGCTAAAAATTTTAAAAATTCATTTCCAGGAAAACTAAATGAATGGCAACCGCCTGACTTGGCATATATTATTGTAGGCCCGAGGGCAATGGATATTGAAAACTTCATTACGATCAGTGCACATTGAAAAATCGCCGGAGTTGCCCGCATGTTTATGTCCAACTTTGCTCCAATCCGTAGAAGTACTTCACTGAATGCCGCTCATGGTATACGCATATCACCGCACTTTGTCAGAACAGGCGTCTCTCCGCTAAGTGAGTGCCAACGTTTCTTTCTTTAGAATGATGATCGTGATGACTGTGGTTAGGTCAAGGAAAGCACGCGATTTTAGGCAGCTCATGTCGGGAGCACGGCTATGCGTCCGTGGGGGTAGGATAAATGGCCTGGGAGCGACAGAAAGGAGAAAAAAAAAGCCATAGTGGACGGCTCCGGAAATTTTGACCAGCTGGGGTTCTTTAACATGCGCTGACAAAGCACAATACACAGGCCTCTGGTATTTTCGCCTCCATCGAAAATGCGACCGCTGCGAAAATGCGACCGCTGCGGCCGGGATCGAACCTAATTTCTGGAGCTTATGTCGGGAGCAAAGACAAGCTTCCGTGGGGGTAGAGAAAAAAAAATCCGTATACTCGAGGGCTCCGCAAATTTTGGCCACCTGGGTTTCTTTAACGTGCACTGGTAACGTACAGTTTATAATCAAATTAACACACACAAAAAAAGAACAAGCGGACACGAGCTCTCGCGGGCGCGTTTCCACGAGAAGTCAAAGCCTAGAGCGCGAGGTGCCGCCGCCATTTCGTTCGATCGCTTCTTAGAGATGGGCATATCGCTTTCTCGAAAGCCCTCCGCTTCCGAGCCGCTGAGGGAGATCAAATGGGTGCCCGATCGCGAAGTCGCGCCCCTCACGACGCTGGCCCAACTTCTTGAGTACAACGAGCAGCCCTTGCTGTGCGTGGTGGATCCGCTGTCGAACGCCATACGGCGCGGCGAGCCGGGGCAGCCGAGGACCATCTTCTGCCACGACATGGACGGTAACTACAACGAGGACAGGTGAGCTTATCTCGAAGATGGATCTGTGCGCACTTTTGTTTTGTCAACGAGTTGGGATTCTCCATGGAGGAAGGAAGTTTCCGTCCTCCGTGGGATTCTCATACCGCCATGCAGCTACAGTGCCTAGAAGTAAGTATATTTTCTAGGCACTGTAATGCAGCGTCTCACCGCACGCATGGCGGCCACTGGTAGACCGCGGCGTCGGTAGAAGAGAGATTCGGTAAAAGGGGCCCGAAGCGATGACAGTCAGCAACCATTTGCTTTCCCCAAAGCCTTGGCTCTCTAATACAATTCCTCATCCAACGCTTCAGGTACAGTTATGACGCTAGCAATTTCTTTCTTTCTTTCTTTCTTTCTTTCTTTCTTTCTTTCTTTCTTTCTTTCTTTCTTTCTTTCTTTCTTTCTTTCTTTCTTTCTTTCTTCGAGACGATTGACCGGTTCGTCACGTGCCAGACGTCACGTGCGTTCCTTGCTCGTGGCGTCTGTCAGAACTGTATCAGAACTGTATTTAGTCTGTCAGAACTGTATCGCCTATTCTGATCATCTCATGGCGTTACCGTACTCACCGAACAACTCGCGCAGGTCTTTCCGAGTAAAATATCCACGTGCCGGCCACGACGGTACGGCATTACCGTTCTTACCGTACCGGAAGCCGCTGCTGCTGAAACTCCCTTGACCTAACATGGCGGCAAAAGCGACGCCATTGTAATGTCTCCTGCCTCGCCACGGCGGATCATCAAAGCGTATAGGAATGAGTGAAAGGGGGAGGATGGGAAAGTGAAAAGTCGCTTGAAGAATATATCTGTGCTTGCATCTCACAGTGAATATACGTGCACTTGCATCTCGCAGTGAATAATTCCCTGAACAAATGTTTTCTGAACCTTCTAACATTTTCGCCTCCCCGGAAAATGCTAAAGGCCAGTGTACTGTGAGCTGTCGGTTCACGTCAAAGAAAGCCCAAAAGTTCAAAATTTCCGGAGCCCTCCGCTACGTCTTTTCTCTCCTTACTATAGTCCTTCATCCCTTTGCGGACGTTGAGCCGTGCTCCCGGTATCGGCTACAGAAAACGGCGTTCTTTCCGCAAATGAATCGCAGTTATTATGGAGATCTGGCACGGCCGGCCTAGAGTGAGACGCTGCAGGCGCGCGAATGATTATCGTGGTTTCGTTAGGGAAAGGACGCCAATTTCTGCAGCCCATATCGGGAGCACGGCTAAGCGTCCGAGGGGGCAGAGGAAAGGGACTGAAAGAGATAAAGGAGAGAAATGCCGTAGTGGAGGGCTCCGGAAATTTTGACCACCCAGTGTTTTTCAACGTGCACTGTCATTCGCCACGGTAGTGCAGTGGTTATGGTATTCGGCCACCACAAATAAATAAATAAATAAATAAATAAATAATAAATAAATAAATAAATAAATAAATAAATAAAAACGCAGGCTCGATCTTGGCCGCGGCGGTCGCATTTTCGACGGAGGCGAAAATGTCAGAGGCCCGTGTATACTGTGCGTTGTCAGTGCACATCAAAGAACCCCAGACCTATCGAAGAAGGAGCTGCCTTTTCGACCATGTCCGTTTTGTCGCTTTACGTCTGCCAATTCAGTAGAGTCTGTCTGCTCTATACAATCGCGTTTGCACCACTATAGCTTTTCACGTACAATATACCATTGCAGATTCATCCACGGCAGCGATAAGGCCGACGCGTACCGATTCCATCACTGGCAGATAATAGAGACATTCATCTATTACTCCCGATACATGGTGACCATCCCTCCACCTGGTTGGATCTCCGTGGCCCACAGGCACGGCGTCAAAGTTTTAGGTGAGATACGTGTCAATTTACGGTATATTATTGACTTTTAAAGGGTGCCTCTGATAAGGTACTCTGACTCAGTGTCACTTGTTGGGCTACTTTACTATCAAATCATTTACATCTTTAACTAAGCGAAGTACACTGCACCAAGGAACCTATGGGCTTGTTTGTGTCACCTTTTTCCTCACCACTGTTCCTCCTTAGCTCGCTTAGCTGCGCTGTGCACCAATACAACCTTTTCTTTACGTCGTGTGGGTGCACGGTATCGCGATGGATGCGCCCCCAACGGCAGCCGCCGTGCCGTAGCCTCAGTAGTGCTAGAGAACACAACCCTGGTATTAAGCCGGCAACGCGGGTGTACGCCGTCAGGTGCCGCGACGACGCCGGTGGCGTGCATCTCCGGAGCTCATGACGTCACTCGGGAAAAGCCAATCGCAGCACTCATTCCGTGCCCATTGCGCGGCCCATGAGCAGGGGCAGCGCCTCCTCTATTGAGGAGGTGCTGGCAGGGGCAACTGAAAGCTCTTCAGGCTGAGTTGCGTCGATCTTTAACGGTGCACGTTCTGAAAATCTTGTAGTAAGGTTGGACCGTTTCAGAGTCCTTCTAAGGGCGCTCGGCCTACACATAACTTCAAGTACCATTTCATTAAACGAGCAATTAACAGTTCTGTTGGATAGTTCTGTACATCTGGTTCATTGCGGAGTAAAGTGCTCGAAAAATAACACTGCTGGAGTATTGCTGTAACGAAAACCTTTCTCGGTTCACCTGGGACAGAAAAACAAATGTCGCTGATCAGCTCCTTTAATGTTCAGCTCAGATTCCGGGGGAAAGTATGAGAGCGTAGCTCCTTTAATGTCCAGCTCACAAAACACGCTGATGTAGGCGCAGCTATGAGATTAAGCCGTTTAACGCGGCCCAATATACACTCTTCTGTTCGTACATCTTCAGCGTCACTTGTAACAGACTCATTAGAAAACGACGATCGGTGTGCATGTGTCTACATGCGTGCATGTCCTTTTTTTTTGCGACTTGTCATTATGCTTGAGGGAATTTATCCTATCGATACTCAGCCAACCAAACATATACTAATGTCAACAGTTACAACTAGAACAATACTGCATACCTGTCCCAGCAGTGCATCTCTCCAAAGGCATTCATCCATCTGGTGCGTTTATCAAACAACTCGTACACCTGTGTCGAGCCGAACTGTATACTCTGCTCAACACTGGTATTCCACTGGGGCTAACACCGACAGACTTAAAACGAGGCAGCTGTTGAAGTTATATTGAATAAATATCTACAAAAATGAAATTTACTTTTCTTAGAACTATGTGGCAGTATACGTCTTGCTTGCAAAATGTTAATGTTTTACGTCACAGTTTTCCTTCACTGTTCCTGGTTTTTCAGGAACTTTCATCCTAGGCGAGGATGACACCAAGACCATCAACATGATCCGAGGCTCTGGTCTGATGCAACAGGTCGTCGCCCAGTTGGTAAAAGTTACAACTACCGGCAGGTTTGACGGATGGCTCATCAGCATTGGCTGCAACATGGTGTGTGGCCTGGTGCCTTAATTACATAAACGCATCATGTTCTGTAGCGCATATTCTGAGATACGAATTCAAACCGCACTCGCAGAAATTGGAAACTGCTTTCTGAAGGGCTCTCAGCGTCATTTTGCGAACGTGCAATAGACCCATGCCGTATAATACATTCCTGCGGGCCTACACAAAGAACTGCTTTGGACTGTTGATGCTTTATGTCAAGAATGTGCACGTGAGATGGCACCTTTAAACGCACCTACGAATAATTCAGATAACTTTCTGAAGGGGAACACGAACTGTCAACAAAATACGTGGACTGTATCACACGATTTGGTTGATAATATTACCTTAAATGCGGTGTTTGCACAATGCACCCAACGGAACACTTCGTAGTCAGAATACTTCGTAACAATTGCACTTGTACTTCGAATACCTATCCAATGATACCGATTGTGCGGAAAGTATGCTTAGTAAAATCGGCAGACCTGTTGATTCTTTCGACTGGATGTCAGATTAACTGCAGCAGGAGAATGGTCCTGTAGTGGGTACACCCATGTTCTAAACTTCAGCAAACTTTGTGCACTTTAACATTGACTGGTGAGTTCTCATGACACCTGTGAATAGATGTCGGCGATCTCGAGACTATGCTTGGTGTGCCTAGCTAAATCTGCCACGCGCGCATTCATTCATTCATTCATTCATTCATTCATTCATTCATTCATTCATTCATTCATTCATTTTTTATTCTTAGAGCACATGAGATCCTTACAAATTATATGGACCAATACCCTACATCTGCTAGTGGTCCATCCAGGGAAGAATGCATCCAACAGGTTGACTGTGCAAATGTCTGTCAGTAATAAAATGCGATTAAAATTAAGAATGTAGCAAGGCATGTTTATAATAGCACAATTACGTAACACGTAAATAAGTAGAATACAAAGCAGGAAATGAAAAGGAATGTTTGCAAATACCGATATTGCACATAAAACACTTTTGCACTGTGATTCAAGCTTCGTGCTAGGTTAACTTCTAGGTGGGGTAGGTGATCCCGAATTTTTAACACGCGTATAACATGTTTCACGGATATGTTGGTGAGACTTAGCACTGCACGAGTGAGTTGCCGAGAACACTGGCATTTTGAGTAAATATTCGGCGTACATGATGCTTCCACTGGCAAGTGTCGCTGTGAGCCAGTATAACTCAATTGTATTATTAGAGGTGTTGGCGGCGACGCGATGCTACGTAGCGTCCATTTATTGTTAATTACGTATGTACGGTTGCATAATGGTCTCGGCTATTGCGTCTGGTTGAGTCTCTAAGGCATTATTTTTATTTGAACCATATGGGAAGCGAATCACAGGTCAAATAGAATAGTTATCACTGATATTTTACGATGATGTCGAAATGCTAGAGTGGTTGTAATGCTAGCAAGTTTCCATAATTATTTCGCTGCGCATCATGAGGCATCAAAGGTTACAATCACGGTACGCACTACCCTGAACAAGTAAGCAGTTCGTTGCCATATCCAGGGCGCCAGTGATCGCAAAGTTGAAGGAAAAGCTTTTTTTTTTCTTTCTGAAAGACGTACAGCCGACTTCACTGCGTTACTTATTTTGTATAGCGCTTACTGCGGCTGGTGAGGTTACATTCACTCTGGCACCAATTTTACGTTTGGTTTCAATCGGGGGTCTAGGAAACATTCTATTTCGGTAGGGGGTGGGAGGGCGTATGAAATACCTCCCTCCGCCTTCTCTCCCTTCCAGCCTTTTCCCTCCCGTTGCACAGACGATTCCAATGACTTGAATATATAAACTGGAAAAATAACTTCTGAAACAAATGTTTGATTCCGAATACCAGCTCACTGTTCAATACAAGAAATGAAGCGAGTCGGACGTTGTTCAGTTCGTTACTCACGGCTCGTTGAATAACAAATAGAAAACATAGATGGCAAACACCAATAGCTGAGATTGTCTGGTGAACCTGAACAGTGATTACATAACACAGAGTCGTGTGTATGCTGTGACAATGGTATGAAACCCCTTAACAACCCCCCCCCCCCCCCCCCCCCCCCCCCCCCCCAAGAAACAGAAGTTTTCCAGCTAACCAATTCACGCCACCCCGTGTTCTGGTAATACCACGGGTAACCACGTACCTCCCCTCCCAAATCAACATTCTAAATAAAACCCTGAAATTCAAGGTGTTTAGCCCACTCTGTTGAGGCCTGTGTGATGTCAGTGCATGTTAAAGAAGCCCAGGTGGTCGAAATTTCCGGAGCCCTCCACTAGGGCGTCTCTCTTAATTATACCGTGGTTTTGGGTTGTAACGCCTCCCCCCGCCCCCCACCCCCCCTTCCAGAAAAAAAGAATGAAATCAATGAACCCATCGTAAGGGCAGGGGCGGTCAGTGGAGCAACACCATGAAGCGTACGTGGCAATGTTTATTTGTTCAAGTATAGCTGGGGGCTCATGTGCCGCACCGCAGTCGCAACAAGTAAGGCAGATGCGACTCGTCTTTGCTTTTAGGACCCCAGCTGCGTTGCATTCGTCAAGGACTTCCTGAAGAGCATCACCGACGAAGTGCACAAGGCCATACCGGGCTCCCTGGTCATCTGGTACGACGCCTTGGACGTCGACGGAAAGACGAAACCGCACAACGAGCTGGACGGAAAGAACGCTTGCTTCTTCGACCTGTGCGACGGCATCTTCTTGAACTTCCGCTGGACCGAAGCCATGCTCCGGAACTCGGCACAGCTAGCAGGCGACCGCAAAGCTGACGTCTACGCCGGGGTGGACGTCTACGCTCGTCACACTTCGTACACCGGCGGTTACACCACGTGCAAGGTGCGTGAAAAATTTCGTAAATGATTAACGTTCATTTGCTACATAGTGAACCATGACGAGTGGGTAAAGCACTGGGGATCGTTCGGCGTTACCGTAAATGACCCTTGACATTGCTCACTCATGCATGTAAAATGAGTGACAACGTGTCTGTGTATTTGCACATGCGTTGTCATTTATGCTCCTGGTCTTTATAAGGTTCCTGCGTTCCCACCTCGTAGATCGTGCCGAGTTGCGGATTACTTTCAGTTAACGCGCACGCTGAGAATCCTTATGGTTCAACTGCGCACAAGGGAAATCTCCCACCGGCACTGCATTGCAGGTCAAGATCCAGCAGTGAACGGTTGTACAGCGCGAGCAGTCGGTTTTTCGATAAAAAAACTCGCTAGCAGACGCTGCCTGCGTCAGCGTTGTCTCTCGCTGGCGAGGGCGCGTTCTCGTTCCTTGCGAACTTGGGCCAGTTGTTGCGCATGCGCAGTGGGGGTGCGGACGCTAACGGACAAGCCTCGACCCCAAGGTGCTTCGCCCCTAAAAACAGCAGTTGGCAACACGGGCCGACGGACCGCGCGCGTCGGTGTTACTCCGCCAGCCAGTCACAGAAAATGGCGCCGGGTTTATGCCTTCGGCTCCTGCGCAGCGTCTGCTGTTCTTGAGTCCTTTCATCGGTATAAGCCATGATGTGCTCGAAAAGCATGGACGAAAATGTGTGTAGTCTTAGCGTTACCATCCGCAAAAAGCCGCGGTAAAGTTTATTTCGCTTCCGAGCCCGTTTCACGCGTGAAACTTCACTGAACTGAGTTGAAAAACTCGGGTGGCGGAGCTTGTGGCGCGCTGGGTTTTCGTATTGCAAGCGCTTGATTTCTGCTCAATAAAAAATTACCCTTTCCATATTTTATTCTAATAACTGAATGAGGACATAAATATTTATGGACCTATCCATTATTGTTGCCGCCCTCGCTTTATTTTGGAAACACGGAAAGTTCAAAGAAGGAACAATTTGAGGCTTCGCGGAGGTACAGTGGCTGGTGGTTATAAGGGCGGGGGGGGGGGGGGGGGGCTTCACTGCAGACTTGAGTTGTATCCGACTATAGAATGAATATGGATCGGCGGTGGTGTTGTAATGCACGAGAGAGCCGACTAACTCTTGCCGTCGGTGGAGTATACCTCGTTGTGGTGATTATGCGGCGCCCAGTGCGCAATAGAGTGTAGAAAAGGTGTAGCTGGAAGTTGCACGTTCGATCACCGCAGCCGTGGCTTCGTTTCCATAACGTGAAATGCAAAGAAAGAAAGAAAGAAAGAAGTGAATGATTAGTTAGATCGAGAGGTACGTTAATAAACCACAAATCGACATTTATCCGAAGTGCTCCCATGAGGCAAAGTTCTCTTTTGGGGTAATAAGTAAAGCACGTGCAAGAAAAGCTTCTTTGCCCGATTTTCTAGGCGGGTTGACGGTTTATGTATTTTTTTAACGTACGAATGTGAGCCAAAAACACAGCTTCATTGCAGTTCATAAATTAGAATGCATTGAATTGCAAAGCTAATCATCGTAATAATAATCATCGTCGGCCTGCCTACGCCCACTGCAGCGCCGGTTCGCCACGCTAGCCGTGCTGAAAGTGACGTAGTGTTGCTCACGTGGCGCTCAGAGCAACGCGGCGAGGAGACGGGTCGGGGTGGGAGAGACGGAGGAAAGCAGTAGAAAAGAGCGGCGCCTGTTTCATTGCGATAGCAGTTATATGGACAGTCTCGACGAGTTTTTGCCGTCACCGTCATGTCCCGTATAAAGCCCAAATTGATAACCCCCCAAGCATCGTACTCCCTACCCGCGGGTAAAAGCACGCGAGCGGAGGCGATTTTAGATGCGAGAGCATCTTATGCTGGGGCAGTGGTCCGTTCTGCGGCGTCCGCGCCCATGCTGCGCATGCGCAACTCTCCCTCATTCTCCTCTCCTACGCAGGTGTGCGCTCTCCTCCTCCCCTCGCCCCTTCTCCACCACAGCGGCGCAGCAAATCATTGCATATAACTCTCTCTCCCTCTCTCTCTAAGGGTACGCCGGGAGGCGGCGCAAGTGTCGCGGCGCAGTATAAAGCGCGCGTTCACTGTGCTTCCGTCATTCTCTCTCTGTGCAACAATGTGCGAAACGCCTTGAACATATCAACGTCGGCGCTAGTTGCAGCAGCAGCGCCACCGCCGCGGAGCAGAGGAAGGCTCGGGAAGGCGAACGTAAACGTAAACTTTAATTGGGTTGTGTTGCCAAGTGAAACGAAGCGGAAACGCGATGCGCACCCCCCCGCGATGCTTTCGCATCCCACCATGGTTGCCCGTAGGGGGGGATGTGTTTTTTGGGGTCATCAAACCTATTACAGCACCGTTCTGGAAAACTTTTGCGAATTGTGTTCCTTGCGGAATGTTTCAGAACGGCACGGATATATTAAGTTTCCGATCTCGGGGTGGCTGAAAGGCACATCAAACCCTTTCATAATATCTCGTAGAGACAGTTTTGTGAGGTTTGGATAAGACTGTTTGCTTTTCTTCTTTTTCTTTGTTTACAAAGCTGACGTAAGCTAAATCTCAACTAGGAATTTTGATGTAAGCTGCCGGCATGTGCCCAATTTGCACTTACATCAGTACAGGTTCTTTTCAGCAACGTTACATATGGTACTTATGCACACTCGTACAGACGAAAATCCGAGAGCCAACACATTGTGATGGAACCCAATGTGAGATCAAGTGAGAATATGTAGACACAATGCAACTATAGATAAACACAAAAAAGCCATACTATAGGTGTGATTATAGCTAACATGAATAGTAATTCTTCATAGCACAAAGAAGTTATTACCAGTAGGGCACAGGTGGGAACACATCACACAGTGCAACAGTTCACGAATAGGTTTGATTTGTGCGCGCACATGATCGCCACATATAAAAATGAGTCGCGTGTATATTCTGGAGGAGGAATATGCGCTGCATAGCCGTAATTGGCTTCCCTTACAAAAGTGCCATATATGGCGATATCAGGAATTGGGCACATGTGGCTATATATGGCAGGTTCCGTACATGGCCGCATTTGCCCCAATCGTGATAGAAACAAGATGGCAATGAAAGACCAACACGAAGAATGTCATATAAGACTCTGATGCATATTGGACGAATACGGCCAAATATGGACACGTGCCATATATAGCAAATATGCATATATGGCCATATATGCATATGTGGCTATATATGGCAAGTGTCCGTATATAGCCCTATTTGCCCAATACGTATCAGCGTCTTGCATGGCATTCCTCGTGTTGGTCTTTCATTGCCATCTTGTTTCCATCACGATTGGGGCAAATGCGGCCATGTACGGAACCTGCCATATATAGCCACATATACCCAATTCCTGATATCGCCATATATGGCATTTTCATTATGCATCTTGGTATACAGTAGAAACGGACTTGGTGGTGCCAAGTGGACATTCGAAGAATAATGCGTCCCTGGCTAAAGCATTCGTTCCTTCCGATGTGTCAGTTGTGAATTTCAACGCTGGACCATCTCCATCTTCATGGTTGAGCTGGAGAGAGCGTTGCCACGGCGCTTATCAGTGACATTATCTCGTCTCACTTTCTATATCATCTAGTTAATTGTTTTAGGTATTCATTTTTTCCGAGGACAGTCGTTGAATGGAACAACTCAACTAATCACGCTGTTTGACAGCCATCACTTGAAATGTTCGCCTCGTACCCAACTCCGCAGAATTCGTGTCTAATTGTGCAGAATTGACACCCATATTTTCGAATGCCAGCGTATGTGAATCGCATTCTGGTGTTTTTGTTATTCTGTATATCTTTAATTTCATTTTGTAGTCATGGTTGATAATGTGTTGGTTGTATACGAGTTCTTCCCTTTTTGTAATTGTTTTTACTGTACCCCGCTTATGTATTTTTTGTTTTGATTCATGTTTTCCCTGCGATACTCATGATCGTAATTCCCACACTGCTATAATCGCAGAAGTGGGATTGCAGTATCTGCAAATATAATTTTCAGCGACCCTCGTTCAAACCACTTTTTCAGGCAGTGCAGTATGCTCGCAGATGCGGCTTGTCTGCGGCCGTCTTCGGCGCCGGCTGGGTGTACAAGACGCAAGGGAAAAAGAACTTTGTCAAAAACCAGTGCCGGTGAGTCGCCAAGATTGGAAATGTAATGCATTTTTTTCTTTGCTGTGTCATGCTTAAGAGCAGATAACAGGGGATACCGTACGGTACTTGGTCGGCAATAGTCGCCCAGCAATGCAATGTCGCCCCGCCACGGTTGTCTAGTGGTTATGTTACTCGGCTGCTGATCCGAGGGTCACGGGATCGAATCCCGGCTGCATTTCGATGGAGGCGAAATGTTGAGGCCTGTGTGCTGTGCGATGTCAGTGCACGTTAAAGAATCCCAGGTGGTCAAAATTTCCGGAGCCCTCCACTACGGCGTCTCTCATAATCAGAGCTGGTTTTGGGACGTTAAACCCCACATAACAACAGCAATGCAATGTCGAGCCTAAGCTGCGTGCAAGAGCCACGGTTCATGGATTTTAGAGGTTAGATGCTGCATTAATGTGTACTAACAATTTTCGTTTACTTTATCCTTTTGGTATCCTTGCAACATACGAGCATTATAAATGCATTAATTGTTATAATATTTGACGTTTAATGTCGTTCACATAGTACCACAGAGCCACATCAGGAATAGGCAGAAGCCACTGACACTGAGCGCTATATTAGAACCCAACCATTTCGCCATAGAATCCTGACTCGCAGTATTAGTGTTGTTGTTGATGACATATCGGCTTTTAGTTGTCAAATGATAAGCTCACAGCTGCAATGTTAAAGTTACAGCTGCACTTGAAAGATGCATATCGTTTTCAATCTGATTGATTGATTTCATGGGGTTTAACGTACCAAAACCACGATCTGATTATGAGAGACGCCGTAGTGGAGGTCTCCGGAAATTTCTGCCACCTGGGATTATTTAACGTGCACTGACATCCCACAGCATACGGGCCTCAACATTTCGCCTCCATCGAAATGCAGCCGCCGCAGCCGGGATTCGATCCCGCGACCTTCGGATCAGCAGCCGAGTGCCATAACCACTAGACCACCATGGCGGGGCCTATTACAACTGACATCACTGGATATGGTGTTTTAGATATTATTTCAAACATTTCAGTTGCCATGAATCATTAGCAACTGAAATGTTAGAAAGAATTAATGATTTACGCTTATATCATTATGAAGCATGAAGTTTGCTTCAGTTTTGCCGTGGCTCCTTCAAGTCGTTTAAAAAGCATATGCGCCCATCGATTTAGCATGTAATGAAATGCGAGTAACGAAATTACCCAAATCTTTTGCAGTCTTACGTAACTTTCATTTGTCACTTGCACGCAAGCTTAACAGCATGCTCTCCCACGCGCAGGCTCTGGAGCTTCCCGGACGACTGCTGCTCTCAATGGCGCCTCACCAAGCTCCCATTAACAACCAGCTTCTGTCAAGGCTTCGGTAACAAGGTGTTTGAGGATGGCCAGGTAAACCCAGCTTAGAGTAATGCCAGTGCGAACACGAGCAGGCAGAATATGTACGTGATACTTTCCTGCGTTTCTGGACCTTATTTCAATGATGATTCAGTTAAACGTTTATCAATTGGCGCCAGTATTGAAATATTGTACCTGCTTTCGACAATGCGAACTGTGGGAAGCTGAGGCGATTGAAATGTGGCCTTCAAGTTAGGCGTGAGACAATGGCCATTTCACGTCGAACGTTCGGCATGCTGCTAACTTATTGTGTTGTATACTACATGCCTGACGGTAGTCTGTGAATGGCCCAAGCAGTCGATGCACATATCCCTACTGGAACGTTCCGCATGTCCGTTCCAATAATTATATGCATCCTTAAGATTCATACGGGAAAAAATTGCTCCATCTCCCGCTAAAGGGGACCATGAGGCGATGCGAAGCAGCACGGGGGGTGCACACGGCGTTTGCATCAGTTTGACTAGGTGTCGCGTTTGCATCGGTTTGACGCTAGCAGACGCTGCCTGCGTCATCGTTGTCTCTCGCGGGCGAGGGCGCGTTCTCGTTCCTTGCGAGCTGGTAAAGCGTTCATCGAAGAAAGAGCGTTTCCATAGTCAACGCGCGCCGTTCGGAGAGGAGAGGAGGAATGCCGAGAGGAGATGAGACAAGGAGAGGAGGGGGAGGAGGATGCGCATGCGCAGTGTGGGTGTGGAGGCCACACGGCGGAGGGAAGGACGGACAAAGCCCCCGCCATAAGCTACTTCGCATCTAAACGAACGTTGCAGTACTGCTGTAAATGTTCTCGGTTGTTTGAGCTGTGACGACTTTTTTTAAAGACGTAACATGGCAATGTGGAGAAAATTTCGTAGGTTCGAATGATGCCTGGTAATACAGAAAAAAGGAAATTATTAAATTCACGGAGCTATAGACTGGCGTTCAGTTTCGTTGGCTTTGGTGGAAAGTTTAAACCAAAACAATGACCTTCAATAGCAAGCTAGTCGCAAACTGGACGACAGTACAGTTACCAAATTACATTTTGGAATTACTTTTCAATGAATACCAACTAGCCTTAGGCTAGGGATTCAGATGCGTTCCCCACAATATTGTACTTTTGTAAATCGTTTTATGTCAGTAAATTCAATCCAATTCAATTGAATTCAACTTGCGAGTCTAAGTTGTCTCAAACTAAACTCACTGCAAGCGATGTTCCTTTTGTGGCAACAGTACGCACACGTACGCTATATTTCAAAGCCCCACCCACACCTTGTGGCAGGTCATCGCTCGCCGCCCGTGGTTCAACCTGCACAAGCAGCAGCTGCAGCCTCGAGACCAAGGCTACGCGCTCTGTGGTACGTGCTGCTCGATGAGGGTGCACACGGACGACGCGTTCAACGGCGGAGGCTGCTTGCGAATCCTCTTCAAGCCCAACCGCCACCTCCGGGACGTCAAACCTTACGTAAGGTGAGCTACTACGCCTCCCAATAACGAGAGAATTTCGAAGAAGGCGGTGGTCATGGAGGTGTTCGGAAAAAAAATCGCTAACTGGGGAACGTCACTGGAGTCAACATTTCGACGAGTGTTCGTTCTTCTCCAGTCAAAAAATCAGTCGGAGTACTCTTGACTGGGCTTTAGGATTCTTCCATGGCGCTTGAGAACCATTAATTGCAGCAGTCAAGTACGATAAGGATCGTTGGCTGTGGCTTTCCGTTACAATTAAGAATCCTGATGGCTGCGTGCCGGCACAGTTAGGATCCCTGACTGCACATGGTCCCGTCATAGCAAGAAGTGCTTTCCAAAGGTTTATTCTGAAATTTTATATACCGGAGGGGGAGGGGGAGGCCAGGAGCGAGATATCCATTGTTCTACCAGGATGCAAGGGCTGGGGGGGGGGGGGGGGTAGGATACGAAGTTATTGGCAACCTAGAATGATTTCTGTAGGGGGGAGGAGGGATGTATAAACCTCTGGAGAATTCCTCTGCAAAATCCGTTCGTTGACCGCTGCTAATGAAGACACTCAGGCGCGAGACCACCAGTCAAAACGTTTACTCTAGCGACATCACCTGTTCAACACATGTTCTTTTTTTAATCACACATCGTAAAATCGCTTATGTGCATAATCAATGGTTCTGTGGAGCTTCGGTTGTCAAACAGAGAGAGAGAGCATTAAGGAACCACCTCAATCAATGAATTGAAATATCTACAGGCCTGCGCGAAGCACACAGTAATGACACATCGTGAGCTTTCTGGGGGGCCTACTATAAGAGCTCGCACCAAACTAGTTAAAGAACATGCTGACCATAGACAGTGTAGGTTATATTAATCGCAATATTGTTGTGTAAAGTCCGTTGTAAAGCAAGTGGACACTCGGACATAGCGGACAGCTCACTGTTCAGGTACACTGACCCCAGACAAGACTATTGCGGGATCGTGACAAGATCATTGCAACCTGTTCACTGCTGTCAAATCTGGAACGTTAATTATTTATTAACGCGCTCATTGATTTACAGTACCTTACAGCCTCCAATGAATGGCATTGAGTAAGGGGGACAACAGTAGCACCACAGAAAGACACAAGCTTACAGAAAAAAGGCAACAAGACAAAGCTTACAAAAATGAAAGAAAAAAGAAGCTACACCATTATACAATAATAAAAAGCAAGGTATTCAGGTTATAGTGAAGAATTTCGCGATTAGTGGTGGATGCAACTGTGATCCGGAAGACCGCTCCAAAGTACGATAGGTCTAGGCAGTGATTATGAGTTAGGTGCTTGGAAACGATGTTGGATATAAATTTGCATCAAAATCAAAAGCAGTACTAAATTCTATATAGTTGTATTTGTTCTGCAACAGCGGCACATATTAGAGCCCAAGCTGTAATTATCGATAAGATAATTGTATTACGTGCGCCCGAACCGTCAAATTTACTGGGAATACTAAAAAAATTGCTGCCTTCACATCTACCGTACTATAGACTCATTTGACCAATTCACTTGACCAAGCCAGATTTGTAGGTAATGTAAATTCGAAAGGCTGATTGATTGATTTATGGGGTTTAACGTCCCAAAACCAGCTCCGATTATGAGAGACGCCGCAGTGGAGGTCTCCGGAAATTTCGACCACCGGGGGTTCTTTGACGTGCACTGACATCGCACAGCACACGGGCCTCGACATTTCGCCTCCATCGAAATTCGGCCGCCGTGGCCGGGATTCGATCCCGCGACCCTCGAATCTGCAGCCGAGTGCCATAGCTACCAGACTACCGTGGCGGGGCAGTATACGTAAGGAAAAGGTCGCAAATAAGTTATCCGAAGTCCTTGCACTGCAGCAAAGTAAATGCGCAGACTGTATTTGACAGTTTGGCTGTCTGTGGCACGAGTCGCTAGGATTGATCTGAACGGCGCGCCGCCGTGGTCTAATGTAATAAATTTATTAATTAATCAATAAGTTAATAACATCCACGAAAATCCAGTCTCTCTTGTGACAGTATCAGTATTCACCACTCTCCAATTAGCACTTCCAGCCATCCGATTCGGCTGGTCTGCGGATGCGAGGTGACCATTGACCACTTGCTGTGCAGCTGCCCACACTTTCAGCAACATAGGGCTGTCTATGGCCGAGTCGTTCAAGAAGCTGGACGATCGTCCTCTTAGTGAAGAGATAATCTTGTAATACCGTTCTCATCGACCAACAGCTCAGAAGGCAATGAAAAAGCTTTTGGTCTTTTCTGAAAACATCTGGCCTTGCCGCGAGCGCCTTTGACACCGTAGGACTGTCCTGTAGGTTTCACATTCTCCTTCTCTACTTCTCTTGCCCTTCTCCCACCCTCCAGTGTAGGGTAGCCAGCCGGACTGGTTAACATCCATGCCTTTCTTATTTCTCTCCCTCTACCTACAACCATCCGACAGGCTGTTCGGTTGCGACTTCCCGCTTGGCCCTCTCGAAGTGAGCTACACCTTCAAGAACACCAGCAAATGCACCTCGGTTGGCCAGGACATTGCCATCGTGTTGAAGGCCAGAAACGCAGCCGGGGAAGCCGAGGAGATCCACTTGGGCGTCGTCACCAGCTTCCCGGAGGGCGACAACTACGTGGTCACCCGAGGGGTCACCGAGAGGCCCGAGGAAGCTACGAACGAGCCGACGAGTTCGTGGGCCACGAGGTATGTGCAGTGCAATGCTTTTACTTTTTTGCGTATGCAAGATATACTCGTGCGATTTCGACAGAAGGGTTTCCGCAGAAGCTAAATTACAAGAATATTTGACGCTGGGCTTTACCGAAATAATTATTGCACATCGATTTCGAACTTTTTCAACTGAACGAAACTGAATTTATTTTATTGGCGTAGGCCTTCATTTCATTTCATTTTAATTGGATTGCGTCAGTTATGTTGCGGTGGTACAGGCAGAGTCATTTACGTTTTCTCCCTTCCCGCATATTTTTTGTTTCCTTGATGTTATGAGAGAGAGACAGAGAAACTTTATTGAAAATGCAAAAAAGAAAAAAAAGGTATGTATTTGGAGATCCTCATTCAGTGCCCTTCTGGCTTGAGCAGCTCGCCGAGCTTGATGCAGTATCAGCAACGTTGGTAGTTGGGTGAGTTGGTGACAGATCATCTTGGTGTGAAGCAGCGCCCAGGAAACCACGGACGAAAGGGAGAAAACAGACAGACAGGACTACCGCTGTCTGTCTGTCTGTCTGTCTGTCTGTCTGTCCTCTCCCTTTCTTCCGTCGTTTCTGGAGCGCTGCTTCAACACCAAGATGATGTTGATCCAGGACAGCAAGCTGGGCTGCCCTGTTCCTTGTCCAGCAGTCCCTGCCTCCTACGGCCTCATGGATGTCGTGTGAACACGCAGCACAAGTGAAAGAAGCAGCGATAATCTGAACCGTTTCTAGGATTATCTCATGCTTACTTCGGGTGGTTTTCAGATCAAAACGACCCCCAAAACGACGCCACTCAGTCTAGGAGTTTCCTCTGAACAATATAGCCAAGTGTTATTGCATAGCATGCACCAAGGCATTTGCAATTTGGTTTTAGTAAACAGTTGCAAATCATCTGCTCTCTTTCAACCAGTGACGTCACCAGAATCACCGACTGTATAGCTCGAACTTTTGTGTGTTTTCATTGATTGATTGATTGATTGATTCTCTCTGATTATGAGAGATGCCGTAGTGGAGGTCTGCGGAAATTTCGACCACCTGGGGTTCTTCAACGTGCACCGACATCGCACAGCACATGGGCCTCAACATTTCGCCTCCATCGAAATGCAGCCGCGGGCGGCCGGTATTCGATCCCGCGACCTTCGGTTCGGCAGCCGAGTGCCATAAACACTAGACCACCGTGGCGGGGCGTGTGTTCTCATAGAAAGATACATACAATTTCTTTATTTGTTCAACTCAATTTGACTGAACAAGACATTACTTGAGGATGTTTCTGCAATCACTGACGCAGCAGTGCTAGTTTTACCTCGTGCGATGTGATCGCGACGCTCCTTGTGCCGTCATCTGTTGAAATATCATCTGTGACGTCATCTGTTGTTGCAGCTGCATTTGAAACCAAACAGCAAATTGCTTGGTTGGGACAACGAAATAATATTTCGCTAGCGTATTCAGAGGAGCCTACAAAACTGATCGACACAGTTTTTTTCTTGCCATGTTCGGAAAGTGTTGCGGAGCACCCTTTAAAGACTCGCACTACAAGTGTCTTCCTACGACATCGCTATTTCAGAAAATATCATCTGGAGGACCAGAGGGGAGCAGACGGTGCCGTTCTGCAAGAGATTGGTGTGCGCCTCGCCTGCGTCAACCAGGAGGCCCTTGTCTGTCTGCTGGGTCAACTGGACATCAGGCGGCCAGGTGACACTGCGGAAGCAGCTTCCAGCGGCAAGGCCGTCGAGCAAGATGTTCAAAGTGACGACAGCAGTGGTGATGACGAACCAGAGAGAAAGCGCCAGCGAGACGAGCTGTACGGCTTGGAGCCTGTGGAGTAATAAAAGACGTGTTTGCCAAGTAATGGTATTGTTTTATCGAATCTATGAATTAACAATGTATCAGTGACCGCGGTGTTAACCAGAACCCAGGAGGGTGGGGATACGCCAAATTCCCGCTAAAATCACGCAACCAAACTCCACGTGACGTGTCCCCGCCAAAATCACGTACATGGTTACATGGGAAACTATGTGGGGGAGGGGTGTTAGGGAGATATAGGGAGGAGGTGTTGTATAAATCCCTGCTCGTATATATACTGATACGTCAAATTCACTCAAGTTTTCAAAGCGCTCCCTTTAAAGCACATGTTTCTCGCCGCCTCGAAAAATGGGAGACAAGAGATGCTAACGTCACGGGCAAACGTAATCTGTTTGCCATATTTTAGTAAAAACCAAACCAGTATACCGTGGAATGGGTGTTGCAAGTCTATATAGTCTGAGAGGAGTGCTCCTAAAACGCTGCCAAAGCAGGCAGCCGAAGTGGGCAGCCGAAGTGACTGTGCTTGCTAAAGGTGGCGCGTGTTTGTTCTGACTCGGAATAGCGTTGTCGCGGAAATCTGACCTTGTAGCCACATTCTTATTTGCGTCCGTGGGCATGCTCGAATTTTTCATTCCTTCGATCAAGCATATTGCCTGGCGAAAAAAGGAAGCAAACAAAAGCACCAAGGGTGTACGAATATTGAAAATTTCGGATACGAATCATTTAATTTTTGCTCAGTCGAAGCGTACTCGACTCGGAAAATGCACACTCGGATGGTATCGCATATTCGGCCAGCGAATATGTGGTAATCGCGGCGGATATTCGGACAGCTTCGAATGAGCAGGGTGACGCATTTACATGTACCGCGCATTGCTTTTTATAGTGGAGGCAAATAGTAGACTGGTGCCAATAATCGAACGAATACTGCTGCATACGAGTTCGCTTCGACACGAATTTCGAAACTTTGGAAGTATTTTAAAAGAGTAGACCTATTCTCCCGCATATAAGTTGCCTGTAGAGCTGGTTTCTCTGTAGCATACGTCGTATTGCCACAAAGCAGCCTTTTCAGGAGACACGCGCACTGCCGCGAAGCCACGCTTCATGGTGATGTGCGCATATTACCTTTAGTCGTTGATATGATTTGTGGGGCATTACGTCCGAAAACCAGCTATGATTATGAGAGACGCCGTAGGGGTGGTCTCCGGAAATTTCGACCACCTGGGGGTTCCTTAACGTGCACTGACATGGCACAGTACACGGGCCTAAACATTTCGCCTCCATCGAAATGCAGCAGCCGAGTTCCATAACTACTAGGCCACCGTGGCGGGGCAGTCACATTACAGTACGAGCTATAATGTGTGTAAGTGTTAGTTAAGGCGAAGTTGACGATTTTTGTCACGAATTTTATTTCGATAAATTGAATTTCGTTCACTAACGCACCTTTGCCAAGGGCGCAATGCTTGGATGCCTCAGGAAACGGTTGCTCGAATTGTTTATTTAGACCGCGGACGCCGATCGACACCTGATTTTCTGTGGCACGAGCTCCATAATTATATCGTGTTTAAAAGTTAAAAAAATAATCAAATAAAAGTGTACGAAGCTTCCGCTAGGTCGCACAAGGCCCGATCACAGCGGAGCTGGCCGGTAGTCTACCGAAACAGGTCACTCTATAGTCATGTGATATTTTTTCCAGGAACATGCCTCGTGACATTGCGTTAAGCGATTTTGGCAGAAACATGTCACGTGATCGCCCAAGAATCGCGTAACGCAATGCCAATTGGTGACATGTTCCCGCCGAAATTACGGCAACGCAACGACGCGTGACATTTTCCCAGCAAAATCACGCAACAAAATGTCACATCGCGTTTCCGTCCAAATCACGTAACCAAACGTCACGTGACACGCTTTCCGCCAAAATCCCGTAACGAAACGTCACGGGGCATGTTTCCGCCAACATCACGTAACTCAGTGCCACGTGACAGGTTTCCGCCAAAATCACGTAACGCAATATCACGTTGTATTGCACGACGCCTGACAAATTACGGCTAGCTTAAAGCGCTTCGCTGTCAAAACCGGCACGACAGAGTTTTTACGGCTAAGCAGCTTCGCTGCTAAAAGCAAGTGGACACGATGTCTCGCGAGCTCGTTGGCTCGTGCCAGAAGCGCCAGCCCGGAGCGTGAGGTGGAGTGCCCCGTGGAGCCGTTGTCGGTCTCCATCAGGCGCGGCATGCCCGGGGAGCCCAGAACGATCTTCTGCCACGACATGGAGAATAACTACAAGGAAGACAGGTGAGCAAGGCGAGCCTGTCGACGTCAACGTCATAAAGGGCTTAAAATTTTCAACGTGACGTCAGTGAAGATTTTCATCGGATCCTCGGTACACCTTACCGCCCCCTTCTACTGATATCCGGTTTCAGGGTTATCCTTACTTCTTTGAAGAGCCTCTCCTCCCGATCGTAGCATGCCCCTTCATACTCCTCCGCCGAAGGATGCTAGCGCCGCCCTTGCATTGTTCTAAACCACGGAGAAGAGAAAAAAAAACGCTGGCCATCGACTCTTTGGCCAAGTTTTGCAAGGACTGCAAGGTGAACCCGCCGCTAGATATGAAATGCGCGCGCTTACACCTGAGTGGTCAAAGCAACATCACGTGACCTGACTTCTCGGCCAGTGACGTTTCAGCGGACGTTCAAGACTACGCCGACGGCAAATGTTATGCAAAGACAGGTCACGCTGTAAAAAAAGAACTAGGAGGCGCCGTCACCTGATCCCGCTAGACTTGGCAAGGCAACCTCCAGTGACGCCTTGTCAGCGGTGCTTCTTTGGTAAAGCTTCTAGTTAGTTCTTATCTTTGGTATGGTTAGGCCCACATGCTTGCCGGACCACTCGAGGTTATTTGGTTACGCGGTAAAATTCAGCGGCGCCTTACCACGCATGAATCTACCGCTTGCCGTATCATGCGACAAGGGCATATTTTTCATTAGTCCCCCATTAAATTGTCTTATGAGTGGACTTTTCGAATAATGTTACGTGACTCCCTGTCATTGCTTTTTTTCGTCTTCCGTTATGTACCAAACGCACCCCGCGGAAGAACCACTGAGACCCCCCCACCTCGCCACATGTCATCCTTGGTATTGCGAACGTATGCCCCATGTAAATCCGCTGTGTACATAAAACGCCAACATTTATTAGTCCAATACACCTTAACCTAATATTGCCCTAATACAGACAAGTGCTTGCAGACATGTCTGGCAGGGCTAGCTTGTTGTGATCTCATCACAGGCCGACGACAGCTTTGTGCGAGCACGCTTGCGTTGTCATTGCAGGTTCATCCACGGCACTGATGCTAGAAACCCGTACCGGTTCCACCATTGGCAGGATCATTGACACGTTCATCTATTACTCGCACTACATGGTCACGATACCTCCTCCGGGGTGGATCTCTGCCGCACACAGGCACGGTGTCAAAGTTCTTGGTGAGAGGTGTTGATATTTACAATGCAGCTGACTTTTGAGGAAGATTCGGCCTATCGTTAGTTTCAAGTCTTGGTTTACATAAACAGCTTTTGATGCTCTTGTTGGCTAGCTGTGGATCTTCTTCATTGTGGAAATACGCCTATGGAGTAGCATACCTGATAGCATACTTACAGAAGCTAACCCAGCAAAATTTCGGCCAGCACTTAACGCTCACATCCCCAGCTAACGCATGCTCTTCTCAACTTTTATAGTACGTAGTGAATGGTGTTCTCTGTGGTCGTTCGTTTGCCTGAGTATTTCTGACATGGTTCTGACGTTGTACTTTTTCCTTTCGTTTTTCTTTTTCACCAATCATAACTTGTATCCTCGGTTTATTCTTGCATGTATGCTTTTGTTGCAATCTTTTTTGTGCGTGGTTCATGTACAGCGCCCCCCCCCCCCCCATTTTTTTAATAGTATTTTTATTGTACTTTTGCTGATTTGCTTAACATGCCCTCTCTTGTATATCACTTCTTCTTTTGCGTATATACTTTTAAAGAAATTTTGCTACCTTTCGCTTACATAATGTCCACACCTCTTCGTCGTTTCTTCAACGCCCATGTGGCCTCTGTAAAGTATATTCAAATGAATAAATTAAATTTCAATATTCTGTGTAGCCTTGAAGTGGTATGAGATATCTACTAATAGGGAGAAAGATCGCTGATCCTCTTTCTCTGTTTTTGACAGCGTCTCCTTCTATCATCTATTCCATTCGACCACATTCCCCAGCATATTCAGGGTAATGGGCAAGATTTTCTTCAAGTCTAGTCTAGTCTATCCTCCGGGGTTGGATAATTACTGCATTTTAAGCTATAGAGCGGCTCCCGCGGCTTTTCAGGAACCTTCATCTTAGGCAAGGACGACATCAAAACCTTCAACACAATGCGAGGCAATGGCCTGGCGCCTCAGGTTGCAGCCCAGCTAGCGAACGTCGCGACCGTTGGCAGGTTCGATGGATGGGTCATCAGCATCGGATGTAAAATGGTGCGTTTTGCTGTCTCGCTAATAGCAGTTTCACGTTCTATCGCACATAGCGTGAGATAGAACTTCGCACGCGGAAAGTGCAAAGAGATTCCTGTATGGCTTTCAGCGTATGACGCGTACGCTTGAGAACATTACACTAGACTAACTTATAACGTAGACTAGCTGACTCGTTTCATTCAAAGGCTGAACGTAATGGGTGCTACTCGCTTCCTTATCAGCAACTGTTCACTAACAAATACAGTTACCTGTACATCAGAAAGTAAAGGCCGTTACACGCCTGTGAAAGCTGAGTACACAGTGGAGCTGGGGAAAAGTGTCAAGTTCACTGTCACTATCATGTCGGACTGGGCTGAGGGCACGAGTGTGGGTAGTGGTTCGAGGGCAAGTGCGGCTCCGCTTTCCCCCATCTTCGCAACCCGAGACTTTGATCTGTTATCTTTCATTTCATTCTTTCCATATTGTCCTTCGCATAAGCACTGTCACGTAGCATGTGTGGGTAGCGAGTCAAGCGCAACAGCTTTTTGCTTCTGCGCGACAGACAGACAGACAGACAGACAGACAGACAGACAGACAGTGAACATTTATTAAGGTCCTGACAGCTCCACTGTTAACTGCGAACGACGCACCACGTGGATCAACCTCGAGCTGAGGGGTCCGAGCAGACATGCTCTATCACTGAGACACGTATTCAGGTAAGGCATCAATGATAACTGTTGCGGTTTTGCGCGTCAAAACTACGACATGATTACCAGGCCAGCAGCAGTGCGGCAAGTCCAGAAATCTTGAATATGCCTGGGGCTTAACGTGTGGCAGGTACATGTCAATATTGTCACTACAGCGCGCGATTATGTGCACACACGCATACAATATGTGGTTTATGGTGTACACTAAAGGAGTCGCGTCATTTCATGTGGTAACCCGTCGTGTTTAATTTTGGCACGGACGCTTGTACACTGATTCACTTGATTATTTTGCATCAGTACACTGCTGCTGTTAAAAACTGGTCTTTGGGCACTCCCAAGATGTGGGCGACATCTTTGCACCTAAGGACCTCCGACATGGTGTTGTTGGAAATAACCTCGACTTGACACGAGCCACTCTAGTATTTCGCCTTCGTCGAAATGCGACAGCCATGAAGCGGCAGGGATCAGCAGTCAAGCACTTTAACCACTGCGCCGCCGCTGCAGCCTATTGGCGCACAAGCTTATATGGTATGGTCAGTTGCCAGCACCATCTTCAGTTCCGTGCCACTAGCGTACTGTGGCTCATGTCTCTTAGATGCGAAGCAGCTTATGGTCGGGGCTACGTCCCTCCCTCCAACCGCCGTGTGGCGTCCACACCCGCACTGCGCATGCGCATCCTCCTCACTCTCCTCTCGGCATTCCTCCTCTCCTCTCCGAACGGCGCGCGTTGACTATGGGAACGCTCTTTCTTCGATGAACGTTTTACCAGCTCGCAAGGAACGAGAACGCGCCCTCGCCCGCGAGAGACAACGCTGCCGCAGGCAGCGTCTGCTAGCGTCAAACCCGTGCAAACGCGACACCTAGTCAAACCGATGCAAACGCGGTGTGCACTGCTTCGCATCGCCTCATGGTCCCCTTTAGCGGGAGATGGTGTTTTTCAGGACTCCAGCTGCATTCCATTCGTGAAGGAGTTGCTTAGGGCCATCACCGAAGAAAATGCACAAAACCGTGCCCGGCTCCCTCGTCATCTGGTACGATGCCGTTGACGTGGATGGAAACGTAACCCCGCACAACGAGCTCAACCAGAAGAACCGCCGCTTCTTCGACCTGTGCGACGGCATCTTCCTGAACTTCCGCTGGACAGAAGCCATGCTCCAGAGCTCGGCGCAACTCGCGGGCGCACGCAAGGCCGACGTCTACGCGGGGGTCGACGTCTACTCGAGGGACACGTCGTATCAGGGCGGCTACGAAATGTGCGAGGTATACGTGAAAATTTCGTAAAAGTTCACTTTGTTAAAGGAGTACAGACACGAACTTGTGACATTCTCGTATTACTGCTGTAAATGAAACCACTAGCGTGGAGAATCGCAAAAAGAGTATCGTGGTGTCTCGCAAGGAAATGAATATATTTTTAATTCGGTTTCGATTTCCAGGGGGCGGTTTCCTAGTGACGTGTCAACACAGTCGGACGTACGTCTGAGTCACGTAGGGACAGCAATTCATGATAGCGTCGCCGCAACTCTGTCGTCTGTGGTCAATTACACGTGGGGCACGCATACAGCGACAATTTCATAGTCGTCCAGTGACTGACAGCGATTTCGGCGATTTTTAATAGACTATGCTCATACGTCATCGTAGTGTCCATTGCGCTGGGGCTGGCTTGTAGTGCTTGGCGACCAAAACTTTAAATCTAAACTAAAATAATTTGTACGTGTTTCCTGGCTTCCATGTGCGGAGGGCGTTAACAATACATGGCTAGAAAACGAAAAATGTACATTTTGAGATGCCGCGAAATCATGTCAGTACTCCTTTAAGGGGCAACTCCGGTGATTTTTCATTATCCACTGATCTCAACCAAATCTTTAGTACATGTTCTCCACGGTGCTGCAATAATTTATGCCAAGCCAGGCGGTTGCAAGTCATTTGCTTTTCCTGAGAATTAATTAAAAAATTTTTTAGCGGATTCCCGCGCGAGCCACCCTGTGTTTTTGACGCCCTTACCTGCAACGTTGCTTACCCGAGCAGGCGGGCCGTCTAAAGCAGAATGGCGATACTTCAGGGCTCAAACCGTCCCTGTCAAGTTCAGAAGATCGCAATACATCGCTGGATAACATCGGCACTTTCATTTTCGTGGCACCAGCTCCATATTTCTGATGGCGTGGAGGCTGTCACGTCATCGCATACGCTGCTCGAAGCGTCTACCCGTTTCGGTTTCGGTATGAACATATCGTTCGTTCGGTTATTTACTATTACTGGTGAGTTTCTGAGCAGACTGAATGACCCGGTGCTTCAGGGCTCTCTGTACTGCTGGAAAACAACGATATCACAACACGACGGAAAAACCCGCCGGAGTTGCCCTTTAAGGCAATAGACCCTTTTCCTAATTGTAAAGTTAGCTTTCCTGCCGCACAGTTTGGCCAACTAATGGTGGCCTAGTCAATTCCGCATGCACCATGTACAAGCGTAGTTTGTTCGCGCTCTGAGACATGGAAAGTGCAGGCTCAGCCCTCCTGACATAAACACGCAATGGAAACAAGCCTCTAGCAAGCGCAACTCTAGCTTTGACAGCATTTCAAAGAAGACTGGTGCCGCCATTAGTTGGGCAAGTGTGCAGTGCAGAAAAGCGCGCTTGCGAATTATGAAACATTTACCAGTGCTGTAGCAACGAGTCGTAAGAACGTCGCCCATACGTCTTGCTTATCATCGCTTGCTGTTTGTTTTTGTTGGTTTTTTCCTTTCTGATAATACGGAGCGCATAGAAATGTAAAACGCACTAAACAGACACTTGTTTCTTTTTTCCCGTCACTTCAAGTGTTAAGTAATGCATTGTGTAAAGTGTCAATACTTATGTTGGTATACCAAATGTTTGCCACTACAGATTGTATTATTGCATGCATTGCCGTATTCAACACACCAGTTGTTTCTTTCTGTTGATTTCTAAGTGAGCTCTTTATTGTTCAGATGAATTGTGCTAAAGATGTAACCCATCCATTCCTGCTCAAGGCCTGGAAATTCAGGATAGCAGTATTCAATAAATAACTAAAATTCATGGGGACGGTGTGGACGTTAGCACCACAATAAGCGAGGATGTGTTGACGTGTGTCAGTGGTCCCGTGTGCCCTGTGAAAAAGTCTAATCATTTTTTGCATGTCACATCGTTTCTGTAAATTAATGCCACGGCCTTCCATGATTAGTTATAAGCTTAGACATTATCTGTCAGAGCCGATGGGTGTTCGCATGTGACGGCGACAGCCTGTGTGGATATCGAACTCCATTTTCAGGCCGTCCAGCTCGCCCGCAGATTCGGCTTGTCGGCAGCCATCTTCGCGGCCGGCTGGGTCTACGAGACGCAGGGAAGAAAGGACTTTTCAAAAAACCAATACCGGTGAGTCGTTGAGGTGGAAAAGTGGAACATTTTCCGGAGTGGCATGTGTTAGAGCAGAAACGGAGGGATAGTACGGTCCTTGCCATTCCGAGTAAGGGCTGGAATTGTGACCAGGAGCCACAGTTTATGCCTTTTACAGGTGATATATATTGGATGGCATATGTGCAATATCGGTCGACATTAGGCTTCTTTAATATCCTCTACACAGAGGCACTGGAAATGACATTACTGCCTAATAACTCAAGTTTGATGTCATTCACATGGAGCCAATTAAGTACACACCGAAGAGCCCTTCTCTCTTTCTTAGTATTGCTAATGTTATAACTATATTAGCACTATATGAACAACTTACAGTGGCTGCAGAGTCATCGTGGTGTTTCGAGATATAGTTCAAAACATACGTTTTCCAAATGGCCGTATGTAGTGTCACAGGTTTTGAGAAAGTGTAGGAGTATTTGTTTACTATAGCATTGAATACCGTATAAAGTTAGTAGTTTTGAACAACTGACGACCCTCCAGGATCGTGTTTACTACTGCCCGTCACGTCGCTGGTTTCAAATGTTTCAAATGTTCGAATGTTTCAAAGAATGACATCGTGGGTCATTTTAGCATAAGTTCAATAAATGGTTAGGTTCTCAGTTTCCTAATCTAGCAAACAAGTGAAAAACGTGTCAGTTTATGCATTTATAATTTTATCTCTGCACTAATCACTTTGTTGTGCTTACATGGAAAGCTTACGTGGAAAGCTTAAATGATTTGCTTACATGTTTTGCTTAAATTGAAGCGCGAACTATTCGCAGCCTTGCGGAGTGACAGCAGCAGGTGGTGTGGGGATGTACCCTGCAGACTTGATTTGCAGACTTCAGTCGCAACTCAAGCCTTAACTTCAAACTTGAGTTGTATCCGACTAGAGGCTTACACATGTAATAATGGCTTTAACATGCATATGCGTCCTTGGGTATACGCGTTTGAATGTGCCATCCACGTGCAGGCTCTGGAGCTTTCCGGATGACTGCTGCTCCGATTGGCGTCTCACCAAGCCCCCTCTGACGACGAGCTTTTGTCAAGGCTTCGGCTCCAAGCTCTTCGCGAAAGGCCATGTGAGTAATTTTTTTTTCGTATTGCCAGCTCAGGCACGAGCTGTCACAGAGTGTACATTATATGTTCCCGCTTTCCTGAGTATTAATGAGTCGCTTGTATTCAAGGTTGGATACGGGTATAGACTAGCGGTTAGGTGTTGCTTTGCGATGCGCAAGGTCGCGGTACCGAATCGTGGCCACATCGGCCACATTTCGATGGGGCTAAATGCAAGAAGAAAGAAAGAAAGAAAGAAAGAAAGAAAGAAAGAAAGAAAGAAAGAAAGAAAGAAAGAAAGAAAGAAAGAAAGAAAGAAAGAAAGAACACCCGTGTGCTTAGATATAGGTAGGGATCCTAGCTTCCCGCGGTTCCGCAATTCCGTGAAAAATTGCAGAATTTACGTTTTTTTACGGAAATACGAAAAAATATCAAAAGCCTCATTTTTTGGAAACAATGGAGGAACGCCGTTTCCGCCACTCACAGGCACTGATTTCGGGCTTGCGAAGAATAGTCGACGCAGCTATCTTCCACGTGTAAAACAACTAGAAAATGTGCGAATATCCGAAACTTCGAATATGAACAAAACAGTTTTCTTATTTAGAACACAGTCGATTAAAAATATGCGGATTCGGGTGTTCTCGAACATTCAGATATGAATGTTCCCTGCAAGAGCGTGTAATGTTCAGATGATTTGGGCTAAGCATTATTTTTTCAGTGGTACATCATTAATACTATGCTTGCGTAAATATCGTAACGGATATAACAGATTTCAATTCTCTTCAAGACAAATTTCGTCGCCAAAATTTTGAACTATTCAAAGTGAACAATACATTTTTCTGCACGTAACTCGCCTGTAAAGGTAGTATCACTGCAACCTAGGTATTTATGCCGTGAAACAACCTTTCCAAAAAATATATGCACTGCCGTGAAGACGCATTTCATGGGGAAATGAGCATATGAAATGTACCCGCTTAAATTTTCTTAATGCCCTGGAGCGAATTACTAGGTTTACATCATTTAAATATTGTAAATTTTTGAACATAGCGTGCTTTACCGCTATTATTAAAAATCTTACTACTATAATCTCATTCGATTACTACGAATTCTTCGCCTCGAACCAAAAAAGCCTAGTCTTCAGGTTTCCCTTTTGTTTTATTAGTTCCTGGAAGGAGCAAATTTTACTGCATGTACTGCAGCTACTGTGTACTGCACCTTTTTGCTTGTATAGAGTGAAACGTGTTCTCTTACTGTATGCCACATTTTGTGACATGAATGTAAGCTGAGCCTCTCAGTAATGATACTTAAGCAAAATTTAATATTTCGAAATAAACGAGACCATACGTGAGCATTACAATGCATCTTAGCACAACATATTCAAGTACACTTAAATACCTATCTATGCACATGAACTGTTGACACAGAGAGATTACTCAGTTATTGTGGTCATGCTGTGTCTCAAAAGTGTCATAAGCGTCATCTGGTGCAGGTATGTTAGGAGCCTGAAACATTTTTACTAAATAAATTATCGCACATACCTTATGCCTGCTCAGTGTTGCCGCAGAATTTTGCGGGTTCCTCAATCTGGATTTGCAGGATTTCAAAATTTCCACAGCATGAAGTTAGGGGCCTTAGATCTAGGTGCACGTTAAAGAACACCACGTAGTGAAGATTTACTCTGGAGCTTTATACTATGAAACATGCCTCATAATGATAACTGGTTTTGGCACGTAAAACACCATAAATTACTATTAAGGTTGAGTTATAGAATTGAGCACTGACATTCCTTAGCTAGTGGATGTATGCTCGATCCTCGTAGAGAATATGGCTCTATTCGATTCCAGCGGGTAGTGTTTCTTTCTTTTCCTGCTATGCGGCAGCAGTGGCGACCGGCATAATCTGTACTGTCTTCGCCAACTAGAATAATGAGGACCTGCTCGAAAAATGCCCTAATGCCCCTGAAGTTTGGCATGTTACGATGGTCATTTCCCCTTCTCACGTGCTGCCGGACATTCCGACTGTCATTGTGGACAAGGTACAATGGCCATTTAGGATAGTCTTGCACATTCCACTTGACATGTTCCCAACTCATCATAGTGTATTTCTTGCAGTGGACTGTGAACTATCGGAGAAAAGGATCTAATAAAGTACCCAGGGATTCATGCAACACCCCCTCCCCCGCAAAAATAAATAAATAAAAATAAAAATGTTTTCCAGATGACCGTCACTCTGATATCGCATCCCCATGCATTCTGGTAACGTTTGGTAACAGCCCCCAAAATACGAATCCTGGATAAACTCCTGAAAGAACACATTACAGCGAAATTGACGACAGTGTGGTCATCGAAGATTATCGGTCTAAGCTATGGACCGAGACTTGTACCGAGCGGTCGCGGCGCGTCACTTGAATACCTCCCGCGCGCCCTGGTGCAGTGCATGTCTCGCGGTGCATGGTTCAACCTGCACAAGCAGCAGCTGCAGCCACGGGACCAAGGCAACTCCCTCTGCCAGTCGTGTTGTTCGGTGAAGCTGCACACGGAGGACGCGTACAACGGCGGCGGCTGTCTCCGCGTGCTGTTCAAGTCCCGTCGGGAACACCCGGACGTCGAACCCTACGTGAGGTACAGTAATAACCCCCTCGCAGTATTAAACAGATTGTTGAAAATGACGTAAACAGAGACTGTGTTCCAAGTCTGGACAGCATCGTAGACTGTCTACGTTGACAGCTTAAAAGGTCCCTGAAACGTTTTTTTTTTTTGACATTGCGTCGCTGATTAGGCAACACAATTGTGAAATCATTCACACCGTAAATAAAGCGAAGCAGCATGCGCTAAGGCAGCTATGGGCTTATTTCTGTCGCCTTCCTTTTTACCACTGTTGTTCCTCCTCAACTCGATCAGCTGCGGAGTGCGCGCTAGCGACGACTGCGCCTACCGCGTCAGCCGCTCTGCCGAGCCCTCCGTAGCGACATAGTGCCCCGATATCTTCGCTGCGACAGTGCTAGCCTCTGCAATAGAGCGCCGGCGACTCGTGTGTACGCCACCAGATGCCGCGACGATACCGTTGGCTGAAACAAAGGAACACGTTGTTTGCAGTTAGGTTGGTGAAATTATGTGCACGCCGCTGGTTAGGGGCCAATCAGCGGCCTCCCCATCCATCGTTCGATGGTGGGCGTTTGAAAACGCCTTTTGGCGAGCCACTGCGATTTTTCGCGATGCGCGTGTTCAAAACATTATTGTAAATTACACACTTTATGCAGACCGCTGAAATCTGCCCTCTAATGATCCTAATGATTCGCTCAACCGGATCGCCATGTTTGCACAAAATATTCAAAACCGTTTCAGGGTCCCTTTAAGAGACAGCTTCGAGCCTTTGGCGTCCTAGTAAACGGAAGGTGTGTATGTGTGACGCCCCGCCACGGTGGTCTTGTGGCTATGGTACTCGGCTGCTGATCCGAAGGTCGCGGGATCGAATCCCGGCCGCGGCGGCTGCATTTAGATGGAGGCTCTCCTGCGTTTAGTTAAAACCTAAACCGACCCTTGAGTTCGTTCACCTGTGGCTTACTGCAGATTACCCTTCACCCGTGTGTGTGCGATTGCACGTACGCGTTGTGTTACATGTGATCATATTAATTATCATAATGACATCTAAACACCTGGAGTAGCAAGTCAGGCGACTAACCAGGCTAACATCCCTGGAGTCATCAATAAAGTATTCTCTCTCCCTTCACCCACCGCTGTGGCATAATGGCCATGACACTTGACTGCAGGCCCGAAGGTTGCAGGATCGAATCCCAGCCGCGGCGGCCGCATTTCCATGGAGGCAAAATGTTCATGTACGAAAATAGTGTTAATCTTACAGCTCACAGTGTGCATATAGTGTCTGTATTCATAATTTACGCGCCTAATTATTGTGTGACACCTACCTGCTATGTACTGCAATGCTCATCTCATTCTTTTTTTTAAGTAATGTATATAGCTTTTTTGTTGGTACGCCCACCTTTTTTTAATATTTTTTTCCTCTGTCGCATGCAGTTTTCGAGCATGTATCCTGTATGTTTCCACCTTTCTCTTCAAGATCACGAGACGGTCATTGCAGTATGTTTGGATAAAATATAAAATAAGTGCTTTTTCAGGGAACGCAATGCTTCATTTTCATGAAATGATGCAATGGCACTTTTACCTGTTACGATCCCAACTGTAGACTGAAATCTAATAAACTTTCATTGCAGTTGTATTTTTCTGCTATGTAATTTATGCAATTTCCGCTACTGTTTGTATATATTATCATTGTTGACTTAGAACTGTTCTCTGTATTGTGCACCTGAATACCATATTATGTATCATAATTCCCATTCATGTCATTATTATGTGCAATTAAATGTGTACCTGCGCCAATCGCGCAGACCACGACAATCTTGTATTCTTGGCCATATAAATACTTGTGCTGCCATTATTCCAAGCTTAAGGTTGTAGCTGTAACCATCCGACAGGTTGTTTGGTTGTGACTTTCCACTGGGCCCTCTCGCGGTCACCTACACCTTCAAGAACGTCAGCAACTGCGTCAGAGTAGGCCACGACATCGCCATCGTCCTAAAGGCAAGAAACGCAGCCGGCGAAGCCGAGGAGATCTACCTGGGAATCGTCGTCGGTCTACCTGACGGCTACAACTACGCAGTGACTCGAGAGGTCACCAGGGGACCGGAGGATGACGCGGACGATCCGAAGACTTGCTGGGTCACGAGGTATGCAAATGCTTCAATCTGTTTGTGGGCTTCCTTTAACGCGATAGCATTCTTGCTCGTTTAGCAGAAATGCCGCTGTCGATGTCGACATTAAGTCACTCAGAACTTTTAATATTCGAAAAGTATTGAATCAAATACGAATGCACGAAACATTTGATCAAATACTCCCCCCCATCCAAATTTTAAACAAAATTTTGCGTAGAGGCTGTGTCATGAAACTGAAAATGACCACCTCCCCATACAACCCCCCCTTACCCCCCTTTTTTTCCATAACCATTCTACTCAATCATTATTCCAGAAAATACAAGCTGGAGGACCTGAGGGGTGCATCAGACCGAGCCATTCTTCAAGAGGTTGGACTGCGGTTCTCCTGCTTTAACGAGGAGGCCGTCGTCTGTTTGCTCGGCCAGCTAGACGTTAGAAGGCCAGATGACATGAAAGCTGCTGCCAGTGACGACAGCACCAGCGATGATGAACCGGAGAGGAAGCGGGTACGAGAGGAGCAGTACGGGTTCGACGCTGTTCAGGTCGAGTAATAAAACATGTCTGCCAAGTGTGCTGAATTTGACTCCGTTGTTGAAACTACTTCAAGATCGAGCAGGACGAAGGAATGAACTGAAAGATGATGTGGTTAGCCAGCGCTTGCACCGACTGGCTACCCTGTGGGTGCAAGAAACCTGCAGACTGTTGGGTCTGATCCACATGGCCCCCATTTGTCGCATAGGCGCCTGTCAGTAAAGAATGTATTTGGGAGACTGGTGACATCGATGTCACCGGCAAGGCATATTTCGATTGATTTGTGGGGTTTACCTCCCAACACCACACTATTATGAAAGATGCCGTAGTAGAGGGCCTCTGGAAATTTCAACCACCTGGAGTTCTTTAACGTGCACCGACATCGCACAGCACACGGGCCTCAACATTCCGCCTCCATCGAATTGCAGCCGCCGGGGCTGGGATTTGATCCCGCGACCTTCGGATCAGCAGCCGAGTGCCATAACCACTAGACAAACGTGGCAGGGCACGGCATATTTTCAGAAACTAGCTGTCCTACGACTAATACCGGTGCATCATTGCAATAGACACAAATGGAAATTGCGGAGCTAGCTTTCCTGCCATGCAGTTTGTCCCACTTATGGCGTCATAGTCAATTCTGCAAACACAGTGTACAAGTGCGGGTTGCATGTCTGGATGCAAGCCTGCACTAGATGAAACCCCAGCAAGTGCAGGTACAGCACTACGAACATTTGAAGAGAGGCACCACGATTACTTGGGCAAAAGCGCAGTGCAGGGAACAGTGGTGCACCGACGGGAGAGGGTTTTAACCTCACCGTCGAGGCTGAACACCCCGTCACATCTCGGTCTTTTCACTGAGAGTACAATCTATTTATACTAATGGCTCCGCACGATCGCAAACCGGCCGGCATGAGAGCACCCATATCTCTACACACTGTCACGGCAGGCATGAAAACATTGAGCAAGTTTCCGAGGATGGAGAAAAAAAGGAAAGCTAGGAAAGGGTGTTGCGTGACAATCTTGAAGTGCAGTCATAAAAAAATCTAAAGGAGAGATTCGTGGGAAATGTGCCCCGATCACGTGGTAGGTAAGTGGTAGGATAATGCACTGTCAAGCACCGCTAAAGGTTGCCACTTTAAAACAACTTCGAACAGTCCGACGACTATTAAGGACCCAATACTACCCGATACTCAAGAGGCACTGCACGCAGGCGACAAGGATGTCAGCATGCCAAGGGTAGCAGAACCACGTCACACCGTCCCTTAGTTTTTTTTTTTCCCCGTTCATGCCGAGAAACCCCATTATAGGGCAGCACTGCAGGCTGCTAAAATGAGTCTGCCGGAAAACTGAGCTATTTCATTCAATTTGCCGTGCACTTTCTACGTGCACTGCTTTGCAGAATGCCTTCTTGGCCCTGTCAAGCCCCTTCAAGAACTTTCGAGTGAAATGCCTGATTATCATCAGAAATATTACTGGACATTTTACTTGCTGTTGAGTCCCTTCACTGGAAGCAAGGGAACTGCATACTGTAAAATAAGTGCCCCCCCCCCCCCACCTTTTTTTGTCCTCAAAATGTTGAACTCCCCCAAGGGCAAATCTGTGGTCAACTGGCACTGAAGCTGCATTTTCGAATGTTCAGAAGGGTGTATTGCCAGAACTCTACGAGCTAGGTGCTGCACTGCTTCGACTCGCGTGCAGCAAGTCGAAGCAACACAGCTTACTGTTAGCGCTGTGGAGAAAACTGTGGCAGACATGATTATGGATAGCAATAACACAGTTTATGAAGGTACATGGGTGGCCAGTGCACACGAAGTGAAAATGAAATTACGGATTGCCGCCCGCTGTGGATGAGAACACGCATGCTATCTTCACAATCACCAATAGTGATTATGCAGCTCTGAAACCATGTGGCCATCACGACGGTATTCAAAGGCCCCTCGATGATGACTGCGGTCATGGGTTTATCGAAAATTTCAATTGTTTGGGGAAAGATGGGTGCTACTCACGGTGTAACCAGTACACGGGATGGGGGCTGTGAGGATCGAACTGGGGGAGTGTACATAAATCCCCGACTATGGCAGCGCGGACTTCACCTTTGGTCCTTCATTTTCGGTTGGCCTCTGGCGCACGCGACACGCTTTCACGGCACTCTGCACTCTTTGAGGGTCGGACAAACAGCTCAAAGAGCGGCAGAGTAGGCCTTACAGTTATCAGACTGCGATGCCTATAAATACGTACAACGCATGTGCATGCAAGGGCAGGAGAACAATGCACAAGATTTTCCGAACTTGTGCAGTCTTGTAGATGAAATTTAGCTGCAACGGAATGGCGGCCCTACAAACTTTTCACGTATCCAATCAGTTTGTTGTAGTTTTAGTTGTTTAGTACCTTCCATTGCGTCAAAATATCCAGAAAATTGGATGGTGGAGAGTTTCACAGTCCAAAATTTCAGACTTCCTAACACTGATTCTACAGGGCTTATGGTGGTGCCGCGATGTCTGAAAAATCGGTCGTCGACTAAACATTGCTAGCCACATAACCATGCAAATAATGTGAGCACTGTGTCGTCCTACCACGACAGACTATGGAGATAACTGATTTCCAGGGTTTCAAGTCCCAAAACCACATTATAAGAGACCCTGTAGTGGAGGGCTCCAGAAATTTCAAACTCCTGGGGTTCTAAACGCGCAGCGATACAGCACAGTACAGAATTTTACTGAGGCGAGAATTCAATTCCGTGTCGTGTGGAACAGCAGCAGAGTGCCACAGCTACTAGACCACCAAGGCAGGGCAAAAAGAAAGACCATGAAGAGTATGAACAATCGTTGACTGGGTGGTGGTTGTATACATAATGCCTGTCCGCTAGCCTTTTTTTTTTTTTTTGCAGTTTTTGCATGCCTAAGCAGCATTTGTCATTGGTGTGTGTCTACAAGTCATTCGCCTTCAAAATTTTGTGTCCGTGGTCCTTTAATGTGGTCGTGAAACACGAAGAGCTCCTCCACAGCTGGTGTGCCTTGCATTAGATGTCGTATACTACGATGCATGTGAACAGCCCATGCCAAAAGCACTGCCCAAAACTACAGGGCACGCTCCTAAATGACTCTGGCTGAAATCCAACAGGCAGCAGTGGTTGCCACAGGCAGCAGGTTTATTTTGACTGGGATGTGTCGGGTCACGGGGCTTAAGCCTTGTAGCCACGGCTCTTCCTTCGGCCACGGGCACGCTCGAATTTGCGTCCCTTTGACCGCACATAGGGCCTGGCAGAAAAAGAGCAAAGGAACACAGTCAGCAACTCTCACCAATATCACAGCTACTACAGATTACCGTGAAGCCTCATTACTTCAGCCTCACAACAAAACATGTAGAAATTATCGAGTATCAACAAAAGAAATTCGAACAAAACTTCTATTTCCTGAATAACTACACAAATTCTGTTCCAATCTTGTATAAAAGCAATGTAAAAGCTGCAATCATGTCATCTTATGACTTCCTTCACAACGCAACTGCGGTGTAATACCATGCGAAACCTGACATTTCCACTCCTCTTTACTAATACACCACCACCATGTGTGTGTGCCTGTATTCTTTTCACCAGCAAACTGGCCATCAATAAGTCATTTTCAAGTTATACAGCAGCACGTGAACTGTGTTAGAATTGTACATCATCAACGGCTTCTGCCATATTTAGTTTTGAAATTAAGCATGCATTGCAACAAGTGAAAATGAAACTACTGAACATGGCACTAACTGCAGACAATCACACCGTTGTGACCAGACTGCTTCCACGCAGCTTACAAGGCATGAGTGGCTTACACACAAAGAATTAAAAAGAAACTGCACGCGAACTGCATGCAGTTCACGTGCAGAATCAAAACGAAGCCAGTTTTCTGTGCTGCTGATAAGCCCTTTGTCTCTGACAAAGGGATAATAAATGGTGACATGCTTTTCCAAAAGCCGATCACCAACATGGCATCATATGTAGTGGTAAACTCAAGATGGCATAGTTTGCACCGAATGAAAGAGATTCAAACTGCACCTCCTCGTTTCACTTCGACGCTAAGGCTGCTTCCACCTTGCCACATTGTGAATGTACATACTTTCCACTTGATGTGCTCCAACGATCAGTCCAAATGTAAGGTCAATCAATGAAGTATGATGCCACTTCACAAAGAACAAGCCCGAATTATCTAATTTTCCCAATCTATCCCATATTCAGAAGGTCAAATTAACGAGATCTTGCTGGGTCGAATCTCACCCTTTATGCAGCAATTCGTACTATAAAGTGTTACGTAGTGAGCCTAACATTACAGAACACGTGAAGAGGGTCAAAATCATCAGAATGGAGAAGCATGCAGCACACCAATGGGATAAAAAGACGAGCTGCATGCAGAACACGGACAGGAATCAGCACTCACTTGGTGTGACTGTGGGGAACTCCAGGAGCCGGTCCAAAGTGACGGCAGGCCTCGCGAGCATTGCGGGGACCTGTGCACAAACGAGACAAGCAGCAGGTCAGCAATGCCCACAGATTGTCTACACATTCACATGTGCATCGACAAACCAGCGTTTCGTGCCAAAATATTTTGGGTGTTGCAACTTTGAACCCCAAGCTAATCATTTAGTAATTGCTATTTTGTCTTATTCCTGCCACCCGTCTAACCGTTGCAGCAGGGCCAGCAGGCAGTACAGTAGAACCTCGTTATAATTAACCTGGATATAACGAACTATTGGACATAATGAAGCAACCGCAATTCCCCTTGAAATTCCCATAGATGACATGGATATTGGCTATAACAAACTAATGGTTATAACAAAGTAATTACGGCTCCCCCTTCAACTTCGTTATAACGAGGTTTTACTGTAATTGCCACCCTGCAACAAACCTGGCGTGTTCAGCTTTGCAGAGGCAATGACTGCGCAGAATTGCAAGAATGAATGAATAGGAGGGACAGGGCAAGTGCCGCAGCCACTCTGAATATGGATTACAAATCAGTCAAATTTATCTTATTCACAAACAGCTCACTGAACCCCAGCACACAAGCACCAAACACCCAAAAGAGAGCAGCAAATGTGGGCAGATATATACGTGGCAGCCCTGAACTCTTAGAGCCATCACACCTGGTACTGCCGAGGCATCTGACACGACACCCCATCACCATCACTGTTGGTCTGAAGCCGACCACCCGTGCACCCACGGCACTTGGACGGGGAGGCCCAAGGGTGCAGGGCGTTGTCGCAGACCGTCACGGCACACACCAAAAGTGGCACTTTCCAAAACTTAATTAGAGCGCAACCACACGACACATTCACACACACACACACACCCAGGCATCAACCACGTGTGTGTGTGTGTGTGTGTGAATGTGTTGTGTGGTTGCACTCTAGGTTTTGGAAATGATCTACCAACTAGCACAACAATAAGTTCTTTTAGAGTACAAAATTGGCCCTGCTTACTTATGTACAATTTCATCAAGCACCAATAGTTCATGCTTACAACTTATAGCTCACGATCCCCACTCTTGCAGATTCGAAGGTGCACACAGCTTAGGTCAGAGATTGCAAAAGCTAGTGGCACTGTGCAATACGCTTTCCGAGAGAGTGTCAAAGGAAAAATGTGGGCAAAACAGTTGGCCACATTGCTCTACCAGAAAAACGGGAACATATAGGAACGTGCAATTAAAAGTCCAATATGACGGTCACTGGGAGAACTAGGTCTGGCAACTATGGGCAACTTAAATCACCATTTCCCTACCAATCACCATCACCGGCGCTGCCTTGTTTACCTGAAAAATGTTACCTGCTACTGCCCCATTTCACGTTTCCGTTTTCTTGTAAATCCACTGCAGCTCCCATGACAACCCAACTTTTGTTGAAGACTCGTGTCGCAGGCAGTAGAACATTGCTTTCTAATCACAGCATGAAGCCATATACTCTCAAGTGTGACATCTAATTAACCCAAAAGTCGTTAACAAGCTTACTGCTCGCTCATTGTATGTGTCCTGTAACATCCTACGCCACCCCATAGAGCAGCGGCACTTCAGATCAGGCACCAAACCATACCACGGATTCCGCGTGTGCTTGAGTGACCAACAAGAAACGAGGAAACAGAAAAAGATGCCTGTTACTATCTATCCAACAGTGCTGTGTGCTTTTTTCTGTCTCTCTGATGTCAACGATAACCGCTCGACTCGTGAAACGTCATCAATAGACAACCAATCGCATTCTACTAGTGGTGATGTCGCGAGGTGCTGCGAGCTGATACGAGCATTTCTGCTCACTTTAAAGCCATATTAAAACACCCTACACACCACGTTTGCCACTTATGCCTGATCAGAAGTGCCTTGGCATGCAATCCAAACACAAACATCTCGCATTTGAAATTTTTAATGTCATGGGTCCCCAAGGGCTTGTGGCAGTTTTTTTTTAAAAATTGGTTCTGTGAAATAGCGGAACCTGATGACAGCCCACCATAGCGTTCAAGTTCGCAGCGCCACATTGACATCTGGCAGCTCAGTGTTTTCTTTACTGTCGAACACCAGTGTCACACAGGCACATTTAACTGCGATCAACAACGGTCACTGCTACACAGTTGCAACTACAGTAGAACCTCGTTATAACGAACACGGATATAACGAATTGTCGGATATAACGAAGCAATCCCCCTTCAACTTCGTTATAACGAGGTTTTACTGTATTCCGGGTCGCGTTACGTGCTTATGTCAGGCAGATCGTTTTCATCTTGATCCTGATCAGGCCTGACCATGATCAAAAGTGATTCTGTGTAGTCATTTAATCTGAATAGTCATCTCACGATCACATGTGCCCAAGTGAGACTGGAATGTGAGAATCATCCACCGCCGGCTGGCTGACCCGGAAGGATCACATGACTTGCGCAGCACTAACAAAACTGCAATAAATGTTGCCAAGTTTATCCAGCAACTGTGGTCCGTATGACTAATAGCAACCTGTGAATACATCAGGATAAAGGCTGTCGGGATAGTAACAAGCCTCTGCACTGAGGGGGGTGCAGTGTAACCCCATCTTATTTTTCTTGGCATTCTGGCATATGCAAGGGAATATAAAACATGCTGTCACTACAGCACTTGAAATCTCATTTTTAAAGCCTAAGCTCAATTTTGATACATCGGTTATCCCTCGCAATGCATATTTGTCAAACTAAAAGGAGAACCAGTCATGCTTCAATGGAAGTGGAAGCCAAGAATGTCAACTGAACATGAGGCTTGTCTCTGCGCTGCTGCACAACAGCTCCCGATATGAATGCTGCCATTAGCATGGAAAAATGTCTGTGGGAACACTGACGCAGTAGTCATCAAGTCAACAAAATTGCACCACAAGGCTCACCCTGCATGAGAACGGTGCCCTTGCCCTTGGGGGCCTTGACGGCCAGCTCGTCGAAGGTGAGGATTTCACCGCCGGCCTTCAGGATGCGGGCACGGGCTCTCTCAGTCACCTTGAGGGCACACACCTACAATGGCAAGAGAAACCTGCCTTAAATTTCTGCCAAATGCGAGCACTGAAGTCTGTCAAGATTCCCACGGACACAATTAGACAAAAGAGGGAATAGTAAGAATCACCTGCTCTTACCCTGTGCACATATGTGTAATATGCACGTACTTCGTTATAAATATCCAACACTAGCAATGAAGATGCTACAGGTTGTCAGCAATACTCCAATAGAAGGCAAAAAAAATAAATAAATAAAAAAGGAAATGGGAAAGGCTGGCTGTCCACACCTCCCACACATGCATTGCTTTGGCAGGTTAAACTGTGTGCTTGCCAGCGTACTAAACTGTCTACCACGCCGATTTTGGGTTGTAACACACAGCCAGCAGCATTTTTCAAAGGAACTGGCTACAGTGCCGGCAGCCGGCAGAGTAGCCTGCAGGGGAAGGGTGCCGGCATTTTATCCCTGCCGGCGCATTTCCTGTTATAGCTATTTTAAGCGTGTCCGTGGTTTGCCCGTGTCACTGGAGGGCCCGTTAACATACGTTGCCGCTTCGCGGTGCGCCTTCGGCGCTCTCACTATTTTGCTCGTGTCACTACTGCCAGAGCCAGGAGCGTCAGCGACGGGCGCTAGCGCACCCGCCGCTGATAACAACGCGGTCCTGTTTTAAAAGAACATTACAGCTCCTTCGGAGCAGTTGTGTTAGTAATAATAGTTCTTACAAAAAAAAATAGAGAATACCGAAAGAAAAAAAATTTACGCGATGGCCGTGATTCGAACCACGGTCCTCAAAACCCACAGCCAGCGCAGCGCTTTAACCCACTACGCCATCCAACCTTGCTCTTTCGGAAGGGGCCGGTGAGGCCATCACCAGAGTTCTTCAATGAAGAACTTTGGTCATCACGGTGCCGCCGACGACAAGTCACTTGGTCACGGGTACCCAATAGGAGGGAAGTGCCGGCAACTATCCCGTGCAGCCTACTCTGCCGGCACCGTAGCCACTTCCTTTTTCAAATAAGGCCAACAGGCAAAGGCACCAAATGAGACGCAAGCAGCTGTAGCACCGGCAGTAATCTGCACCAGCACTGCTGACTTGCATCGACGTGACATGCACGTTCTGGTGGTTGTCCTTGCGCTACCACATGTAGTTCCCTTGGAGATTTCTGGCAGCAGGACATCATGCTTGTGGTGCCAATCTCGAAGGCCATGCTTTCGCTAGTTGCGGTCTGTGACAATGCCATAAATGGCGTCGCCAAGATTAACGGCAACATCATCATCTTCGGCCTTCAATGCTTCTGCCATTTTGCACTTTGCGGAGTTTCGTGGGCCTTTCTTGCCCGTTATCAACCTGTCTGATGGTTGAATCCACAAAAAATGGCAGTTTAACTCCACGTTAAGCACAGGTACACGTCAGTGAGTGACGTTCCCCGCGTAAGCTCGCGACATGACTTATGACATTGACAAGACATGACAAGCGAAACATCCAAAAGGCGACTCGATGGACACTCACGCGCAGCTTGGGCAGCTCGTAGATGCGCAGGTCATCGGTCACGGTGCCGACAACCACGGCGATGAGGCCCTCGCGGCCGGGCTTCTTCATGAAGCGAGCCTGCGACGACATCCACATCGTGTCTGAGCACCAAACGTTCGCAACATGTGCACACACACACACGACATCCATCTTATCCAACGAGATCAAAAACACGCACCACTCGAGCAACAGACATCGCCGGCCTGTTGATGCGACTCATGAAGAGACGTCTCAGTACAATCTTGTTAAACTTGGCGCTTGTCCTGCGTGCCAGGAAGCGGTAGACCTGCGCAAACAAGTGTTCCAAGCCCGCCGGGCTCGTCTCACGTCCAAGTGACTAGCGAGCGTCGTGCAACTGAAATAAACCCGTTATAGTTTGCTAACGAAAGGAACGAGCTTTAAAGCATGGCGTGCAGGCAACGTTATGCAGGGATACGAACGTTCTTCGTCGCAAAATCCTCGCCGACTCACCTTAACCAGGAGGCCGAGGTAGACATTCTCGCTCTTGGGCCGCGTCCGGCGGACCTTGCGGTCGTACTTGTGGCATATATCGATACCCTGCGCACGGAAAGGACATCGTTAGGGATTGATGGTTTGCGGTGACACGAAGTAGACGGGATCGCACGCGGAGTAGAGAGTCGATTTATTGGATTTAGATGCCGATTCGTACGACATCGAACTCACCATGGCGGATATACACGCGAAGAGAAGAGAATCATGGGAAACAAGGAACGTCTGCGGCTTTGGCCGTGTTTCGGCTCGATACGGATTAGTTCGCGCTTGAAGAGTACATGACGTAAAAAACATGTCGGTCGTGACGTCCCTCGCAGTTAAATTTAGCGCTTGCAGCCCACAAAATTATGCTACTGGAAATTTGTATATATTTTTTAAACTAAACTGTTAACTTGTGTGTAATGTTTAGCAGTTGAGAGAGCTTATTTTCCTCTTTCAGATGGTACTTAAAAATAGCCTCCGAGAGTTGTATATTATTCTAAAAAATTGTCTATTGAGACACTGGCATATTAGTAGCGGCTTAGTGCTTACAGGAGGCAAAACTATAACATCTATTTTTTATTTTAATAAAACTAAACTGTTAACTTGAGTGCAAGTTTTAGCTCCTTATTGCGCTTATGTTTCTCTTTTAGCCGCTAGTGAAAACTAGCCTCCAAGATTTGTAAGCACTGCTCAGAAAGAATTTACTGTTCTTGTCAAATACGAACGTAATAAAACACTTCAGCGTATTAGCAGCGGCTCAATATAAAGAGAAATTTTATTTTGCACTTACAAAATATTCGTAACACAATTTTCTTACTTTTGTAATTCGCAACTACCTCACTAGAGGAACTGAAACGTGCATCTACCTCAAGGTAGTTTATTGCTGTTATCTGTCTACGCATTCAAACAACTGTCATCATCGTCAAGTTCTGCTGTGTGTTTTGTTTTTTCGGTGTTGTTCCTTCGCCGCTTCTCGTGCCGAGTGTCAGCTGCGTGCATGCACGGGCCGTGTTCGCTTCCTTCACGCTCGACAGAAACATTCAGTCGCGGCGGCCCTGCTCACGAACGCCGCTGTGTTGCGGCAAACCTCTCGGCCATGTCGTCTGCGTGACCTTTCCCTCCCACAGTGTCGTCTGCCACGAACTCATCAGAGGTGTCCCGCACACCACACACAGGTGAAAGGTGCTAACCGGCGACCCACAACGGGACAAAAACAATGCAGTGCGTGCTCAGAGACAAGTTCCGGCTCTACCCGAACGCCGAGGACGATTACGACGTCACGCTGTTCGAGAATTCGCTCGTGTTCGAACCGTGCGTCAAGGGCAAGGGGTTGCCGCCGTACCGTTCGCGTACGGAGGTGAGGCTCGAAGACGTGATCGGCTGTCATGTGATGCGCGTAGCCGAAAACGCCACGGGTCTCAAGAGGAGCGTGTCGTACTTCTGCGTCTACGCGTACCACCTGGTGCAGAAGAAGAAGCAGAACTTGTGCCACCGACGCCAGAAAAGGACGTACGTGTTTGCGGTGGACCACAGCGGGGAGTACGAAGCGAACCTGGCCGTGTCGCGGGTATGGCAGTCGGCATTTCTCTGGCTGCTCCGAGGCGTCAAGCCCGAGCGAGGTGGCGGTGAGTTCTTTTGCATTCGAACGAGTCGCATTTGCAATTCCTGCCCGGCGGACAACTTTTTCCTCAAAGCGACGTCGAATATGCTTTATCGCTTCATCGAAGAAGTGAATCAAGTGTTCGATCGGCGGCCTTTGCTTGAGGCCGCTCGCGAGGCGCGAGCTGATTTGGTTAATTTTCGCATGCGGACTTTCCAGGAGTTCTTTAGCAGACGCACGCACAATCCGTCTACTAGTTTCCACGTCGAAGTTCATTCGGCGCGCGTTGTGACTGTCACTGCGGCTTGTTTGTATCTTATAAACGGCGGCGCGTCGTCTGTAGGTGCCGTACTAGTGTGAGTACCACCTACGTGTTCTAACTGATGGGAACCTGGATTTCGCACGCCTACTATTTTCGTTCCGCTATAAATTTCCTGTACGTGGAGGAACGGCACTTCCGTTCCCTCGTGCCGCGCCTCTTTTCCAGTTGTCGTCTGCTTCCATTTCTCGAACGATACCGTGTAACGTGTTGTATACTACGTACTACCTCTTTGCAATAAACATCTGGGGAACCAGAAGACGGTCGCCCAGACATGTCACGTCAGTTCTCTCGTCACACCCACCAAAAAGGAAAGCACATATCGACCGAGCTACATTTTTTCGTTTGCGGAAGCTGGCTTTCATTCGATCTTATCTCGTTGTTGCAGCGTGAAATGGGATCTGTGGTCACCTCGGGCACGCTTTCAACAGCTGTTTGTATCTAGGGCTCCCCAACGCGGTCACCGGAGGCCAGAGGTTTATCGGAAACACGTTTTTCTTCCTGTGCCTCCGTTTCAATTTGACGATACCTGTGCTTTTCGATTCTCCGAAGTCGTTATCGCCGTTCCATGGGGTGTCGTATGGTTCCAAATTGATAACGCGCGACATTTGGTACCACTTTCTTTCTTTCTTTCATATTAGCGGCATACGTATATACGATGCACGTATATGGCAGCGTCCCACGAAAAAAAGAAAAAAAAAGTGATAGGCGTAACACTAAACTGTAGAAAGAGCAGCATGGATTAGAGAAGGTACATGAGTAGACGACAACCTCCTAACCGTCAAGAAAAAAAAAAAAATATTGGACGTGTCTCGTTCACTTGAAGCGCAGGAAAGATAACAGGTGTGGAGTGAGAGCACCGGAATGGGTTGGCGGACGGAAATCGCAGCAGCCGCAGATCAGAGGTCAGATATGGAAGCACAAATGGAAAAAATGGATCCCACGCACTACATTGCATTTCCGCATAACTTAAGCCTTGTTAACACTTTTAGAATATAGTCAGGAAACGGGGTGGAGAAGTCGTGGTGGTTCCAACGGACATGCGAGCCAAATATTGCCGAACTTTACGCACCAGGGAATTTGTGATTTGTTTTTCGAGCACGCCAGGACCAGGACACTTGGTCGTCGAGAACATCCGGCGGCCCTCGGACAACAGCTGTATGTTTTTGTTATGTGAGGTTTAACGTCCCAAAACCAGCTCTGATTATGAGAGACGCCGTAGTGGAGGTCTCCGGAAATTTCGACCTCCTGGGGTTCTTTAACGTGCACTGACATCGCACGGCACACGGGCCTCAACATTTCGCCTCCATCGAAATGCAGCCGCCGCGGCCGGGATTCGATCCGGCGACCCTCGGATCAGCAGCCGAGTACCATAGCCACTAGACCACCGTAGCGGGGCAACAGCAGTATGAAAACAGCAACAACAACAATAATAAGGTGAACGATAACGACAGACGGATCAAAAATTTTTTTAATATAGTGCTCTGTAAAGGCATGCAAGCCTTTGTGCTTGTGCACTTATAATGTGATACCAGGGCACCGCGGTGTCTGGTAGCACCCGAGAGATCGAAACAATGCGAAGGTATAAGGAAGACAAATTGTTCTGGAAAGATATCGGGTGAAACAATGGAGTGCGCAGGAATAATAAAGCGGGGAGCAGTACGAGGAGCAGGCGGATATATAAGTGTGGTAGATTGTGATTGTAGAATAGTATTACTGACGCATGTATGCAATATTTAGCAAGAAACAACTTTTGAAGTATGTCTGTACGATGCGGATATAGTATATTGTAAGGCAGGAGCACGAAGACACTGACAGTGATGATGATTATATGCAGGTGAAGATGACGAACGGTGAATATTTTGCTCATTATATATATATATATATATATATATATATATATATATATATATATATATATATATATATACGTGTGTGTGTGTGTGTGTGTGTGTGCGCGCTATACGGAAAACCCACCATGACATAGATGTGAATGAGGCGTATGTGATCACGACATTTGTGGGGCTTTATATTGGACGATAAGTCACGCGTGTTCAGACCTTATACAGACGATATTGCTTTCGACCGGTGACCATGGCGGCCTTGAGCTTGTTACACGGGTTATTTGTCTGTCTAGTATTCCCCACCACGGTGGTCTAGTGGTTATGGCACTCGGCGGTTGCATTTCGATGGAGGCGAAATGTTCAGGCCCGTGTGCTGTGCGATGTCAGGGCACGTTAAAGAACCCCCCAGGTGGTCGAAGTTTCCGGACAACTCCACTACGCAGTCTCTCATAATCAGAGCTGGTTATGGGACGTTAAACCGCACAAGTCAATCAATCAGTCTAGTATGCCGACAGGTCAAATTGATAGACGTGAAACGCGGCGGGTACATTTGCATGTATGTTTCCGTACGTTATGGGTCTTTTGTGGAACCATATACATATTCGATTCTCACCCGTGCGAGATGGTGCAATGTTATCAGCTCAATATGGCGGCATTTATAAGTGAACCTGTTGAAATGGAAGGAATGCGACCGCAATGCCGGCTGCGCGACATTTTGCATCTGCTCTGACGGGATCGCGAGTTCGATTACCCGCTATGCGGCAGATGTGAAAGGCTCATTTTCCGGCACTCTTGTGCCTGTATATAACCTGTATATAAAACCTGTACACTATAACAGTCCCTGTATATATAACCGCTTATACAGGGACCTTTAGTGCATACGCGCGCCACTACAAATGCACGGCTGAAGAGTACAACACAGGTGACCGCTATAATTCATCGTATTGCGGCGTCTGTCATTGAACTCACACACGTGAGCTCGAGAGGAAAAAAAAAACAGCAACAAAAGGTCAGTCGCATGCTTTTGTAGTGCGAATGCGCAAAGGAAATCCGTATGGTTTTCTCAGAGGAAAAGGTTCCTGCAACAAACAAAAATAATAAAGAAAGCGGATACTGTGTTCCGATATATATATATATATATATATATATATATATATATATATATATATATATATATATATATATATATCAACACACACGGCGCCAATCTCAGTTGGAGTCTGTCTCCCTTTGGTCCATCGCCGTCTTCGGCACATTGCACGTCAAGATTTTCCAAACCACGCTATACAACTTTTCAGTTCGATTTTTCTTCCCCAACTTCGTAGTTTCAGGGGCTGCTTAATTAGGGCAGCCTGATTAAGCGATTAAGTGGAACCAGTGTCTTTCGCTATAGAGCACTGAAAATTGTCTGACATTAAAGCAATAGTCAGCAACACGCATTCAATCGGTCGCTTCGTTTTAAGGCCGACGCCAGCATGCGCGCGATTTCGTGCGCGACGCGCGACAGGTCGATTGTTTCGATCGCTCGGTTTTTGGAAATCCGTAGAAGCCCGGAAGTCGTACTACGAGCGATTACCAATCGCAAGCGGCCGGTGCACAAGTTGTACGTGAGTGACGCGCTGCCGATTCTTAACACGGGCGCGCTTGCAAATTAACTGTCAACAATTACGGAACACCAAAAGACAACAAAACTAGTACAATACAATCAAACCTAAATGCAATGCTACTACAGCTGACGTAAAATTATTACTTCATGCATCTGCTTAGTTCTGATACACGTCAGCTGGCAATACCTGGGAGGCATCGCATGATACACCGCTCGAGCCTTCGCTTGCATGAGGTTCAATTGTTTTCATTTTTTTTTGGTGAGGGGGAGGGGGAGGAGGAAAGGAAGGGAGGAGGGGGGCGGGGGCGACGAGCAGCAATCTACAACCACGAAAAAAAAAATTTTTTTTTTGCACACTAGTGTCCCCTTTAAATGGACAGTAAAGACAAACAGGATATTTCTAGCATTATTTTAAATTACCATTTCGGGTAGTTTATTATAACGAGGCAGGACCGGTGCGTTTGGTATTGTGAAAAGGTGATATACCGATACGATAAAATTGTTTCAACATTTAATGCCCCTCTAAAACTACATTAATATAGCAACAAGATGTCCTTTTCACTTCTATTTTTTTTTTGTTTTTGGTATAAGCAGAGTCCTTCAATAAAAGCATTGAAAGGCTCTGGTATAAGTAAATTACCGTTTGACAATTCCGAAAGCACCACACTCTTATTTTTCCTCGACGCCGTTTCCGTGTTAATTTACGACGTCATAGATTGTGACGGACGTCTGCAACAATCTGTGTAATTATTTATCTATAAGAGCTATATACATTGTATTCCAAGGAAGACCGAGACGACGTTACGTTCTCGAAGGAACTAGCCCTATTTTGAGCTGGGACATTACGTGGCCTCATTCGAAGCGGCGCTATTTTCTCCGACGCTGTGATTTTTACAAACGTTCCCACACATCAACTATGCTGAACTAGACATCACGAGTTTCCGAAAGTATCGTTTAGCCAGTGTAGCCAGAGCAGAAAAAATAAAAATAAAGACTGAAATTTGTGACGTCGTGTACTCTCAAGGTTCGGCGCTAAAGTCAAAACTGCATCTTGACCCCAAAAAGGTACTCGAAGGACTCTGAATTCTTTGACGTTTATTTTGTCTTCCGATATCGAACGTAATGTGGTGAAACTACCCACAATACAGTTCCAAAACAACACTCCATTAGTCTATAACATTATTTTTTGTATAGCTTGATATCTCGATGGACAGGCAGACATGTTTGGGTATGGGATCACGTGTTTGGGTGCAGGGATTTACACAACACCCGCTACACCACCAGGTTAGCGTTAAAAATATTGGGGGTGGAGGGTGGAGATCCAGGTGCAGATCTACCTCCTCGGCCCCAATAGATTTAAAGCTTACCTATAATTCCGTATTCCTCCCTCCACTGCTGCCCCCCCCCCCCTTCCCTCCAAATCGACAATTTTTAAGTAATAAAAAACACTGGACGAGTTGGTACACATTCATGTTCGATGTGGCGCAAGACACTGGACAAAGATACACCCCTGCTTTGGTTTATAGGCTGATGTGTTTGGGCACAGGTGGTGTATGGTCACGCGTTCGGGTGTATGTTCACACATTTAGGCATGGGCTAACAGATTTTGGTATGATCTCCTGTTGTCCAACCTGTGCCTCCCCTATGCGTAACCCTAATGCATAGATGAGCTTTCATGTCCTCCCCGTTCGCCGGCCTTTGATGATGATGATGATCTTCGCCGTGTGTGTTTGTGGGGGATAGAGAGAGAGAGTCACTCTCTTTGCCTTCAGTCTTTTTGTTTGTTCCGTTGTTGAGTCCACCTCGCGACGACGGTCATTCAGTGGACGCACTACGCCTGCATGCCACGCTGCTGTGCGGTCAGCGCGTACTGCCTCGCCCAAGGCCGCGCCTTGTCGTCGTCGTTTCTGCCAGTGCCACGCGCAGCACGATTTCTTTCTTTTTTTTCTCTCTCTTTCCCAGCCGTCTTTCCACACCTGCTGGGCTTCATCTTGCCCTTTCGCATTGCACGGTTATTAGTGCCGCTTTCTCCCCGTCCTTCCATGCACTCTTTATGCGTCCGACGGGTCGACCTTCGGCGAGTTGCGTGCATTGCAGACAAGCCCCCCGGATGCAGGTTTTGCCTGAATGTTTATTTTTTTTTTAGGGGGATTGCCCGATTCTGAGAGACGGTGAACGGTCACGATGATGATGACTGCGCAGAAGCTTAACCATAAGTAGCAATCGATCAATAGTTTATTTTATTTAGTAATACTGTCAATCTCGTCAGGGATCATTACAGGAGTGGGTTAAAGGGTCTACAGATATTATGGTACAAAATTATACAATAGTTAGGTATAGGGTAACAAAATCATAATGAACCTATGCTATTAAAGAAAAGATACAAACATAAAGAAGGCAGAAGGCAAGCACATAAATTATCGAATTGACAACAATTACCACCATTTTGTCACAAATTTCGAATGTACAGAAGAAAAGTTGCCCAGGAACAATCCGGTGGTCTCCGTGCTGTCGCACGCCTTAAACAGAGAAGGATGGAAGAATAAACGATAAAGTGAAGGGAGGCCACAGTCGAAAGTACGAACAGAAAGAAGGGAAATACGAAACTGAACTGAGAGTGAGTGCGGCATTTGCTCCCGGAATCACCAGCGTATCGCGAGAAATAACACACTAACACTAACGCACGAAACATGGAACAATGCGGACTCCTCCCATACAACAAAGCGTGACGTACAAGTCTAAAAAGATGGATGTGGGGAAAAGAACTTTTAGAATATTACGTTAAAACAACATGATGCTCGTGGGAAAGGTTTAATCTCGACCCAGTGAGCGCCGAAACGACGCATTCCATTTTTTTTTTCTCGCTTTTTTGAATATGAGTCGTTGCCATTGAGGCGTATATAGCGCTCTTCAATCGTGTGTTTGCGGCTCCGGCCACTGGTTTTTCCGAGGAAACCGGACGCGGCGGTCAAGCGGCTCCACACACGTCAGCTTTCTTTTGCTGGACACGAAAGGAGCAAGACCATGCATTCTAATTATATGCGAAGTATAGGCTGTAAACACTCCGGCACTGAAGGGGTAGCACGCTTCAGGGGACACAACGCCATGGTGGTCTATAAGTTGTTATATGGCATCGAGTGTTCGTTGTCCCTTGTCATTCATATTGGGCTATCGTCAAGTATTCACAAGATGCAAGACCAACTATAGCCCACATGGTTATTCTCTGTTCAAGAGACCGCCAGCCCGTTCCCCGGATTCACTTATGTTTACACAAATATTGCGCAGTGTTCCACTTCTCGTGTATTCGAAAAATAAAAAAAAGAATAAAAGAAGCAACAGAGAGAGATTCTTGTACTGAAAAAAAAAAAAAAGAGAAGAACACAGGATTGTAGCGGTCTCTCGCGTCAACCGTCCTGTGCAGGGGATGGCGAAGGAAGCCCGAATCAAAGAAAGAAAGAAAGTGCAGAAAAACAGCGAGAGCACAACGATCGATCGATCGATCGATCAATCAATCAATCAAATTTTTATTTCCAACATTTTGTTGCAATTTGTTGAGGGTCGTTCAGGCGAAAAGCTGTGTAAACAGCTTGAAAGTGCCTGAAGGCCCTTTATGACAGCACTACAGACAGCATACAATAATAAAGTATATAAGCGTACATGGGTTGTATTAATCAAAACACATGAGATATCAGTTTGTGCACAACAGTGGTCATTTGACAGAGTTACTGGAAAGTAAAAAGCAGAAAAAACAACGCAACTTCATGTCATAATCAAAACTAGAGTAAATACCATAAATACATGACATGCAGTGCACTGGCGGATCGTAGGCCATTGCTCAAAGCACTCCCCCGCTCCACTTCCGCCATTTTTTTGTTGTTGTTGTTTGGCAGTGTGTCACAGTGCTTAGCCCTTCCCTCCTCCTTTGAGGCTACCCTGGATCCGCCCCTAATGGCATGCCACGTTCATTAAGCAACCTTCGCTCGCTTTCGCGAAGTTGTGTGCAGCGCCTTCTTGTGTTCAGGCGTCGTGCAGTGTGGAACAAAGGGAGAAAAAGGCTCTCGTGACGTCACGGTCGGGACTGGCGTGGGTAAATGGCGCAGAGCCTGCAATGCTCGTGTACGCGCTTTTGCAAGGCCGCGCTGGTGTCCGCAACTTCGTTGCGCCTTTCGCGATTGCGCGCGAAACCTTCAGCTGGAACATGTACGCAAGCGTCCGCTGTGCGCATTTCTGGCGAAGGACACACTGCAACGAAAAAAAAAAGAAAAAAGGAATGAGTCCTTTGAAAGAGAAAAGCGCTTGAGGTCAAGCTAAGTTAGGCGACGAGTCATTTACAAGTCAAGTATATTGACAAAGCAGCACTCAAAGACCACATCGCATATGGCTCGCGAACCGTATGAGCAACTGCAGTGTGTTACGAATATTTTACGAAATACTTTGACAACGTAGGTCGTTGTCAGTTGTGTTACGAAGACTCCCGGTTTACCGGTACTTTTCTTTCGCTGGCGTTTCAGCCGTGAATGCTGCAGCTTATTGGGTATGCGCTTACACGATCCCGAACGCTATCGATTCGAGCCAGACGTCGGGTTGACACAACTTGACGCGATCGCGTTTACATAGACTCGGCTCTAGCTGTCGGGATGAGATTTCAGCGTCGGCGAGAAGCCTCTGAGTACGACAGCTGAGACAGCGAGCGAAGATTTGGTGCTTTGTTAAAGGAGTTCAACGCGCACTGCTAGCTCGACCCGACCCCATTTACACACGCCTTGTCTATATCGGGTCGGGTTGGACCAGTCTATACATTTCCCTATCGGCCTTATTCGACCCGACCCGACCCACTATGTAGCAAGAATGTACTCGAACTCGAGGACAAATTCTTCAGCCATTGTGCGGGTCGATGCGACCCGCTACTGTCGGGTTTGTGCAAACGCACTGACAGTAGTCGACGCTATGTGTAGTCGGATTGGTTAACGTTCGTATGGGCACTATACCATCACAAAAATCTTGAGACCAGGAAGCCGCGACTCCACATCCATACTTTGTTGTGTTCGGTGAGTATTCTACTGTGCTCCATGCACAAACGCCCTCAGTCGATTTGAAGATCGCGTCGAGTTGAACGGCACACCTGTTCGCGTCACCCGCGTGCACCATATCTACGGCAGTGGTCCCGAGGACACACATAGATACAATGCTATATATAGCCGTTTGGCAATGGTGGAACGGAAGCGTATATATTTCTGTGGGCCAGCGGAAGTCGCTAACGGATGTGGCAGTTACGTATATATACGCTCCACATATGACCCACTAATCGAGCAGTGTGCAGCAAGTATGTGTCCTTCTCCTTTTGTGGGTCAAGCGGTCAAAAGCGCGCAAGTCGTTGCTTCAGTAACGTGAGGTCTGTGCGGTTCTCTTTGAAAAGTGGGGGTCAAATAAGAAAAAAAAAAGGCGCGACTTTGTGGCCTCGCATTTCACGATGAACCGGCTTCGCTTTTCAGGTTTCCTTCTTCCTTTCTTTATTACGTGGTGGTCGTTCTCACTTTGATTGTGCCGCAGCCCACTTCCGGTTTCCGCGGTTTGGCTTCTTCCTGAACTGTGTGTAACTCAACGGGCGAAATATACCGGAAGTGACAAATAAAAGTTCAGCGTATACTAGAAGTCGCAGTATAGCTGTCGTGGTATTGCAAGCAAACGTTAAGAACTTGCAAGCAGTATTTGTGCAACTGGTTCGACCAGTAACTATAGTGTATGTATAATGCGATCCTATTCCAAAGGTTGGTGGCCGAAGACCACCTCTTTGAAACTTCTTATCTGGATTGTCGCACGCTCTCGTTTGAGCGTCCACATGGTCTTGTTTGGGTGCCCCGGTGGTCTCGTTGAAGTGACCTGATTACGGCTGTGGATTTTGGCTCGAGGTCACTTGCTTTGTCACCAATAGTCAATCGATAAATCAATCATTCAATCAGTCTATCAGTCAGTGCTTATTTTCACCAAAATCGGAGCAGAAGTCGACTTGTGTCAGTTATCATTCGTCGGTGCGAGTGGAGTAACAGCGACTCGACTGCAGCGTATAGTGCAAACGCGCCAAGCTTCTTGGCGCGCTCTTCTGCACTAAGGTCTCCAGCAAAACCGTGCAGCGTTGTGAAGAATGTGCCGAGCTTCCAAGTCAGGATCGCCATGCGTTCTTGCATGCATTCTATTCCCCTGGAGAACTGCATGAAGTAGTCCGCCGCGGTGGTGATGAGTCTAGACCATCACCACCGAGGCGGGCTGCTTCATTCATACAACCCACTCTACAAGACATGCCCAGACAACGCAGGGAAAAGACTGACGACTAAATTTCATCGGAGAAGCGGAAATGGTACGAGAACAGCATCAAGGGTGGCTGCGGATGAGACGAGGACTCATGTAGTACGGCCGGCAGAAGACTATAGTCTTTCGACGACATTTGCAGCGAAGCACGCAGATACGCGGCCAATTTTTGCCTTCCTCCCCCTCCCCCTTCTGTGTACATTTCGATGCGCAGGTTATTGGGACGAGAGAGAACTCTCGGAGGACGTATACTCATGGGCGATATCTTATAACGGTTTCAAAACTGGACCGGTCCGCTTGCCCTCACGTGATTGGACAGAGTCGGGCTTGCGTCATCAAAAGATCGGTTCTGACCAATCACGCGAGGCCGAGTGAAGCGGCGTACTTTTGGAACCGTTATAAGATATGGCCCCAGTTCGTACTTGACAGGTTTGAGAAGAAAAATGTGCCGCATGCTTAACGATTAAACCATTGTATCTGTTGCCAATGGGTATCTACTGTGAACGAATTGCTGAAGCGGCACCTATTTCAAGTTATTAATTTTCAAGCTGTCAGACGGACGTTCCAATTATTTCAGTTTCGTGCTCTGCTGAACAGAGATGCAGCTGGGATAATAGATATTCTTTTTATGTTACTTCTAGAGCTTGATCGCACACTCGTTCGAAATGAACACGCCCTGAAAACTCAGCTGTCCTATATGTATTGTAGGTGTGCTGCGCTGTAGAACGGCGTAGGACAGCTGTGCTGCTTTACATTCGGCTGTCCTATATACTGTGAAGTATTTAAATGTAACTTTCGAATCTTCCTAGAGTGATCGACAGTTACGCATTTTAATTTCTTTTCGTGCAAGTAATGCCCGCCGCTGGAAGCAGTGCTACGTCGACTCCCATTGCGTTATCTGTTGCATTCATTTATTGGAGAGGTGTACCACCTGCACTGTGAACAGTCCCCGACGTGATGACCTGTCTGTCAGGCTTACTATTTTTGTCCAGTTTCCGGCAGTTGTTATTGTACTGCGCGCTCCTCGTTTTACAACGGGGCTGTTAAAACCTCTCTATAGGTTGGTCTTGACGTCCGCAGCGTCGAGCAATTTGGAGAGGGTGTGAAATGAGGAGAGTGGGTGCAGGCAGTAACCGAGACTGAGCGAGAGAATTAAACAAATTAAAGAAATGTAAAATTGCTTGGCGAGATGGGATTCGAACCCGGGATACGCACGGCCCGAAGGCGAGCATCATTGCCACTAAGCATCATTGCCACCCACGCTGGGAGTATACGGAGTATAGTACACCAACGCTGGGAGTATACGGAGTATAGTACACCCGCGCTCAGAGTATACGGAGTATAGTACACCCACGTTTGGAGTATATAGAGTATAGGACTATATGGATTGCACCCACGCTCGGAGTATACGGAGTATAGTACACCTACGCTTGGAGTATATGGAGTATAGGAGTATATGTATTACACCCACGCTCGGAGTATACGGAGTATAGTACATTCACGCTTGGAGTACAACGCAACCGTATGTTTGCATTGTACCGACGATTGTAACACAACTTGCTGTGTATGGGCTGCAGGAAGAGAAACTGAGAGAGAGAGAAAGAAAGAATTAGATAGAGAGAAAGAGGGTGAACCTGGGAGAGGAGGAGGAAATATATAAAGAGAGACAGAGAGCATAGTCGAATAAGTGAAGGTGATTGTTAACTCCGCGTAGACGTAATAAATACTTGATTGACATGGAAAGTGACGCCTTAACGGTTTCTGTGCGTCTCTGTGGCTTACATGGCTACAGTGCTAGAAAAATAAGGTATGGATTTGCTAAAGCGAAACAGTCTCTTCTCCTTTCCCTAATATTGCGGTGCTTTTCTAGGCCTCCACAGCTCCACTGGTCTATGATGTTTGGGATAGCAAAGCCACGTCCAATTTATTGTGCCCTTTCTGTCTGCTTAAAAAAAAAAAAAGAAAAGGAAGGCCTGGGGTAAGAGAAACGAAAACAGGAAAATGTCGCTTATAGGTGTTTTGTCACTTTCGGCCGTGCGCGTCACAGTCCACACATGTCCTGTAATACAACTTTTAAAGTGCGCCTCGTGATGTGAAAAAAAAGGGAAAGAAAAAAGAAACAGAACTTCGCACTATAGTGGCATTTTGAGTCGAGTGCTTTTCTTTTTGTTTTTAAATCAAATGCGATACAGTAACAGGAAACGAACGCACTCTGCGTTAGAAACTGCTAATTGAGTTTCAAGATGTTAAATGTGTGTCGTGTAGATATATAAGCCGACTGTCGCGTTGTTTTCTGTTCCATGAGTGTTGTGTGGCACATTCCGCACACTCTTCCGGCTTTGCTCTTTTTAGGCGAATTATATATCGCGTCCGTCGGGTGCGTCGGCCTGTTGTGCATAACGCCTCAGCAGACAAAAGGGTCTTCTGACGGCTGGAATTTGAACTCGGGGGCCTACAGTACGGCTATCCTGTGTTATACACTCTATGCGCCATTTTACGGGCGCATATGCGTGCCACAGTTTTGGACTGACATACGACTTCTAGATGCTAAACAGCTTATGGTCGGGGCTATGTGCTCTTCCCTCCCTCCATCCGCCGTGCGGCGTCCACACCCGCACTGCGCATGCGCATCCTCCTCCCCCTCCTCTCCTTGTCTCATCTCCTCTCCTCTCGGCATTCCTCCTCTCCGACGCTCCTCTCCTCTCCGGATTGCGCAACTGAATGGCAACACCTGCCGCTCCGCGTGCGATAATGCGAAGCAGAATTAGGTTAGAGGCGCGACGGTAGACAACCGCGTTCTCTCCTCTAATACATTCTCATTCGTCCTCTCAATAAAATTACACCATCTCCCGCTCAAGCTAACTATCTTCGCGCTGCTTCGCATCCACTCATGGTTCCTTTTAGCGGGAGGTGGAGTAATTTTTTTCTTATGCTCATGGACTAAATTAACGGTGCTTCGACAAGCTGGTAAGCTTGTGTGTTGTAAGTATTGACGCACTTTCCATTTTCAAGACGTTCTTAATTTGACTTCACGGCATCCAAAACTAAGAACTTATACGCAAAGACAAGATGGCGGCGCCCACAGATCGAAAATAAAATCATGTATAGAAACAGTTTCCAACCTTGACGCTTCTTCCCACAGCGCTAATCTTCATCTAGCTTCTTGCTTTTCCTTTCTGACAAAAATACAAAAAAAGCGAAAGAAAGAAGAAAGAAAGACAGAAGAAAGAAAGGTACGATGATCTGGGTACGATTAGGTCCACATGGTTACCGGGCCGCTAGAGGTCGTTGGACACGGCAGCTTTTAGTGGCGCCTAACCAAGTACATGAATCTACCGCGTGCCTGTCGCGTAACCAAGGCTTATTCACCATGATTCACTTCCTTAATGTTCTTATGACTACGCCTCAAAACAGTACCGTGGCGCATCCCCTCATAGCTTTTTTTTATCCATGCTTTATCGCTCTATCCATGCCTTATCTCTCATAGCTTTATCTCTCTAATTACCCCCGTGCTTGTAGTTTCTGCGGCCATGTTGTTTCTCTGTCTGTCCTGTTTTTCAATTAGCCGTTCGCAAACAGCGTTGTGCTGAAGCGACCACGACAATAGCTGATCTCAATTTCCCCTTGGCCTGTTTTCGCAGATGTTTTGTTTTGAGGTTCGTTTGTTGTGATAGCAGCGTTTGCAATTATGATAACGATTATGCCTAGTCTATATGCACCCTGCGATAGGCATATGACACCGACAGCGGGATGCGCTATGGATGTGCGACGCGCGCATACCACAATTAAGAGAGGAAGCTGTGCGGAGTGCTTTGCTGGCGCATTCTTATAGTGATAGCAGTGTTCTCAATTGTCACAACGATGCGGGGATAGGAATCGCCGGCTGCCCTTGCTTATCACTCATTGTAGATAACGGCGACAGCACGAATGTTCTGACCTGTGGAACGCGTCCACGTAGCAATTGTGAAAGGCATGCAGCCAAATTAGAATGAGTGAACAGAATGTCCCGAAAGACGCGTGACTTTGTTATTGCGTTCGAAGGACGCATGCGCAGTTGTTGGCGATTTGCTTTTTTTGATTCTTTAGATGTGAAGCAGCTTATGGCGGGGGATTTGTCCTTCCCAAGTCCCGCGTCCCACACCCCCCACAGCGCATGCGCGTCCCCCCCCCCCCTCTCTCATCTCCTACGCTCCCCCCTTTTCTCTCCTCTAGGAATCCTCTACTCTACGGAGCGGCGCGCACGAGAGAGAGTGCTGCGAGAGCTGCATTCTCCGCTGGTGGTGCCACGGTAGTTCCGCGGTATGAAAATGACGGAGCGCGCTCGCCTCATTCTCTCTCCTTTGCAGCGCCACGATGAGCGCTCGGGCCATCACGCAACCACCGCGTTCTCTCTCTTCTCTTATACATTCTCATTCATCCTCTCAATAAAATTACACCATCTCCCGCTCAAGCTAATCGTCTCCCCGCTGCTTCGCATCCACACATATGGTTCCCTTTAGCGGGAGATGGTGTAATTTTTTTCTTTTCTTCTTTTCGTTAGTGTGAAGCCGCATACGTGTCGGTGTTTTCTTCCCACAGTATATGTTGTACGGGAGATGGTCAGTGCCAGATTGTCAGAGGTGTGTTATGATTTCTGACGCATTTGAAAAACAGCTGTGCACAAATGTTGAACAGCAAGCTCACGTGCATGCTGCGCTATTCTGCTTGATCCCGTTAAAATGACGCTAAAGCAAAACACTGAGACTGGTTTAGAGTGACAAATTGTTCTGCGTCTACTTTAACGTAGTTGATTTCCGTTTAATGTTTCCCATTTTTTTCTTTAATTTTGCTTTCGTGCCTGAAATTCGTAAACATAACGTGAGAAACCCCCGAGTACTTTTTTTTTCGTATTCTGATCACGTTGGAACAGTGAAATTTTCAAAGACACACACTTACGTTAAATCTGCGGGTTCCTTAAAACTCGGTGTACACCATTTCTGCCGACAAATAATTAAGTAGGGCTCAATCAGTCATACAAAACGTGATTTACAAGTGCGATAACAAAATGCGTTTTCACTTTAAGCGTTGATTAACGTGCGTCAGCTTGATTTGTGGGGTCTCCGGAAAGTTAGACCACCCGAGGTTGTTATAGCATGCATTGATATATCACACTGTAATACATGGGCCTCAACATTTCACCTCCGTCGAAAGCAGCCGCTGCGGCCGGGATTCGATCTCGTGACCTTCGGATCAGCAGCTTATAGTGCCATATAGCCACTATACCACCGTGGCGGAGCGTGCGTGGGCTTGCTCTATTTTGCCTTCTAAAAGGTCACCACTCAATTACTCCGCCCTCAGGTTCACCTAGTCTCGAGATGCGGCGCTGTTTCCTTTTCCTTAAACGCTGCGCGTGTACTCAATCAAGGGGCACCATGCGGCAACGAATCAGCAGGCGCGTCTGATGCATGCTTCACAGTGTATCGCATCTCAGCGACTACTAAGGAACTACGCGAGTAGCCGCCCTGTTTACCTTTAAGGACTGTCTCTTCGAGTTCGTCGGTGGTAGCGTTTTATTTCATCTTAATTATCGACTGTGTAGGTTTGCGTGTGAGAAACGTGACGGGCCATGATGGGCTTGCACGCTGTAGTGGGGGAGTGCTCCACCTGGGGTCCTCTAACGTGCACCCAAAGAGAAGTTACTCGGGTTCACTTGCATTTTGGCCCCGTCGAAACGTGGGGCGCTGTGGCCGAAGCCTAGCGGCATGTCAACTTAATATCTAGCTACTGAGGCTTGTTCTTTCTATCTATCTATCTATCTATCTATCTATCTATCTATCTATCTATCTATCTATCTATCTATCTATCTATCTATCTATCTATCTATCTATCTATCTATCTATCTATCTATCTATCTAATCTAATCTACATTTCTGAGTGGTGTGGCTGCACTCTTTCTCTGTGTTCGCGCGTGTGCTCCATGTCTTTCTCGGAGTCTCGGCCGTTCTTTTCAGTTATCACTGACAAATGTGTTTGTTTTTCCGACGCGTGCAGTTCTTGGCTGACATATATATACGCGGAAGCATATGAGAATGCATTGTTCTAAAGGCCCCCATGCGATATGACTCACACGAGCTCGATTCGTGGCGTATTTCTGTTCGCACTAAGTCGACGTGTCCCTTTCGAGCATTTCCACATGCACATTTCCTTGCGAGCGACTGTTTTCTATAGCTGACGACACCTGGCAACGCAGGTTAAGATTCCTTGTATTAGCCGGTATGTCCGGCACTCGATCGTCGAGGCGGCATTGTTTTAGTGTCGTGATGTCACTTTCTGCGTCGACTGAGAAGTCCACAGCGCCAACTGTTTTAGAGAGTATGGACACATAAGCTGGGACAGCTCGAACTAAACAGCTCTTCGGCAACACGTGTGTAGACGTGGCATTTCGTCACTAAGTGACCCGGGTTTTTCTTATTTTTTATTTCTTGAGCTTTCCGCTAGGACCTTTAGGCAATGCAGTCGCAGCTGCGCCTACACCGGGGCCAATCCGTACGCCATTAGAATAGATATTTGAACGAGTTTGTGGAAACTCTTTTTGCAAGGACAACAGCGGCACAAGACGAGGACACAGAAAGAACACGACGCGGCACTCTACATACGCCATTCTAGGTGCAGAAAGAAATTCGATTATACTAACGTTAAGTGGGATTTAGATTGCCCGCACCCAATAAATAGAGAGAGGAAAAAAAGAAACTTCAGTTGGCGTTCGAATCGCGATTTTTACATTGCACCCTAAAGTTGTAGTTTGGTTACGGAAGGGATGCCATTTTCTGCAGCCTACGTACAGGGAGCTCGGTTCAGCGTCAGGGACGGGGACGGGGGGGGGCGAATGACAGGAGGGTACAGCACATGATCCTCTAGCATTGCTGTGTTCAAACCATACCAGACTCTCCTGACAAGAGAACACTAACTAACCTACAAGAAGTTTAGGGATCATTCAGAAGCTAAATAAGAAAGTCTACAAAAAAGTCAAAGCAGTAGTTCGCGAAATCACGTGAGTGCTCTTAACTAAAAGGCTATTGTTTTTTGGTGCCGTGAGAATTTTTTTTTTTTTAATTTGAGATGTATACTGGACCCCTGGTTGTGAAAAAGATACTTGGCTGCCTGGGCTGCTCCAAATCTGACTTTTTGCGCTCTTAAGACATCGCATTAACTGTTGTGAGCTGCTCCAAATCAAAGTTCTCCTGCTCCAAAATGAAGATTTCGCTGCTCCGAAAACTGCTCCCAAGTCTGTTTCTGCTGTTTCATCCCTGCACTCAGCAAACGCAGTAGGCACGATCGAGAGAATCCTAAATCCCTGTATGGTATTCGCGGCGCTGAGCGTATCGGATGTCGTCACTGTGATGTCGGTGACACTGTTTCGGTATCTTTCTTACGTTGTCTTTATGCAGCACGTAATCGAGTCAATCGTTTACTGTTGCGTTGAGTCCGTGAAAAATCGATGACATCACGGCTAACCTCAAGGCCTCCTTTGTTTCCGCGCTTCACTATATTCTACGTTTCCCCTGTGCCCGTGAATAATTACGTCAGCCTCATGTAGACGCTAAGATGATGACGTCACACGCATTAATGCGGGAGCGAGTTACGAGGAGGCTTGCTTTTTCTTTTGCGTATTTTTCTAGCTTGCCCTTAAGCGTTTGGTCTCCGTGCGAGAGTAGTGACCTTGGTATCGTGAAAAAGGTGGTATTACTAATAAAAAAAAAACCTTGTTTTTTTACTTTAAGTATACTTTAAACCATTCTGGCACGCGTGTTTGCAAAGCTAAAATATCTTCTTTAACAATTCCGATAATATCGCTTCGTGTGCACGTGGTCTCCTATGCGTATGGCCTTATTCGTGAACAACAACAACAACAAAAAGAGAACCCTGCTTTAAGTACTGCTTCTGCGTTTTGTTTCGCTTAATTGTTCCTGTTGCTCTTGACCTCATTCCACGATGACCTATCCTTTCACTCTCGCCGCAGCCTGATTAACTCTGCTAATTAGCATTTCCTTTAAATCTGAATGCTTTTAACAGTTCCTCTCTCGCATTCGGAGTCGTACGTCGCTTTCATTCAAATTCGCCCGACGCGGGATCGCCTAAGGCATCTACGTTTATTTATTTATTTTTATGGCCTTTCTTCTTTTTACAAGCTCGTTATAATGAACGGGGAAATTGTGGACTCCTCGATCTGTTCGGCTGCGAGCCAAACGATTCCTCTTTTATGACGTCATCTCATCCACAGACGTTACCTATGTACCTGCCGCCCGCTGGTGCAGCCATCGAGGCCATAAAACAATTATGCGCCTCCGGGTCTCCCCCCCCCCTCCCCCCCCGCTCTCTCGCGGCCGTTTTAAATGCACACCCGAGAGATCGTGCTGCTCGCGAGCTAAGTAATGCGTGTTGCTATGTATATGCAGTCGCGCTCGCGATGAAGGAGTCTTCCTGTGCTGCGTGCTATTTCGCGACGCCAAATCTATTCCGAGCCTGTTTGGGGGCGATGGGTGTTTATATCTTTTGAGGATAAGGTGGAAGAGTGTGGACATGATAAGCGCGGAGACATTGTGCATGTGAGGTACAGTTTTTTTCGGTGATAAGCTTAAGTGGCATCGCTTTGCAATGTTGCTTGTATTCCCACCTGCCTGTAGTACGTGTCCTTACGATTGCCTCTGGCCAACACTTCCAGCGCACATTGTGTGTTCACGAATTCGTGACAGAGTCGCGAGGGGGTTGTGTCTGTTTGTTTGTGTTACGTGTATGGGGTTGACGTAAGTCTCTCTCTCTCTCTCTCTCTCACACACACACACACACACACACACACACACGCACGCACGCACACACACACACACCTGTGCCTTGGAACACGTGAGCTATATAGCATCTCTATACTCCAAATAACACGAAATGCGTACGCGAATTCGTGCAAGACACCTTGCCAGAACCAAGAAGCCATCCTTGCGGCAACCGCGAGGTTCTTGTACGAACGACACATTCGTGTGAACAACGCACTTGTGCACGACGCCACGCTCGCACTGAAGACGCCATGCCCTGAGGCACTATTCTGTTTTTGTCTTTATTTATTTAATACCGTGGACTCATGATCCGAGCAGGATAGGCAATACAAATACAAAAGAAACAGCAAAGAAGGGACAGCAGCAACACGCATTAGCGCAGAAATGTCATTTCGCAGTCCGATCATTTGTTTTTGGTTAGGCAACCACTAATGTTCCTTGGAAATTATTAAAACTTAAATAGGTCAGTGCGAGGAAAATATGGGGTTCGGGCATTTCGATGGTGTCAGGTCGAGCCAGCTATTTTGCTATTTAATACGCTGAAGCAATACTGATGTTTCGCCGTGCCTGCACAGCCTTTCAGCTTCTTTCGGCTTGCTCCACGTTTTGAGCCGTATCAAGCATACCAGCCCCGCCACGGTGGTCTAGTGGCTATCGTACTCGGCTGCTGATCCGAGGGTCGCGGGATCGAATCCCGGCTGCGGCTGCTGCATTTCGATGAAGGCGAAATGTTGAGGCCCGTGTGCTCTGCGATGTCAGTGCACGTTTAAAGAACCCCAGGTTGTCGAAATTTCCGGAGCCCTCCACTACGACGTCTCTCATAATCACATCGCTTTTTTTGGGACGTCAAAACCCAATCAATCAATCAATCAATCAATCAATCAATCAATCAATCAATCAATCAGGAAATCACGCACTCAGTCTAGAAATCAAAAAGTGAGTCAGTCAGTCAGTCAGTTAGGAAATCAATCAGTCAATCAGCCAGTCAATCGATCAATGAAGCATACCAGAGCTACCCGGCCCATCCTCGACAGGTTTTCTTTAATCTCTCACGTCAGCAGCCGCGACGCGTCGTTATCGGTAAGTATACAGCTGCTGCACGTGGTCGCGCGAGAGAGAGTGACGCTTGAAGTGTGTTGTGTGTGTGCTGCATGTGTGTGTTTACGCTCTGGCCGGTGTCGAAACCCCGAGTTGTTGACGCCGATTACGGCCACCTCCCTCCCCGAGCGGCCCCGCTGGCCTCGTGACCTTGTATCGGGTCGTTCGCGTCACGTGACACTCCCCCCTTGCGTTCGTCGTCGTTTGTTGTGAGCGATTGCGCATACGTGTATAGTGCGTCGACACTATGGTGCGGTCGAGGTCGAACCAATCAGCGGTATCGCTGTAACGTCATGTGTAGGTGCGCGTCCTCCCGGATGCGATTGTTTGATTACCCGCGGTGCATGACGGGGTGGTTAAGTTGCGTCATGTGTGACACGTGCTCGCGGTCATCGATGCGACTGCCCGGTACTTGTTTGCTCGCGAAGCCCGTAGTTGCGTAATCGAATCCCGGCCACGGCGGCTGCATTTCGACGCAGGCGAAATGCAGAACAATAAATAAATAAATAAATAAATAAATAAATAAATAAATAAATAAATAAATAAATAAATAAATTACTAAGGTTTAGCTGCTTGTCAAAGAATTCAGGTAGTAAAAAATTACTCCGAAGCTCTGCACTATGTAGGGCATGCCTCATGGTCATATCCTGGTTTTGTCGCGTAAAACCCCATATCAGTTGTTATTGTATTACTCCTGTTCGACGGGTGGTCGTGAGTGGAACAGTGTGGTCGATTTGATTGTTCTAATTAATTATCGCAGTATATGGACCCTGCATACCATGCATTTTGATTGCGTGTTCCGTGCGTATACACAGTCTACATATTTGCGTTTCATCCGCTATACACCGCAGGGTACGCGGAACAAGAACAATGGCACGCTGAGGTCGGTCGTGCACTCTTCAACCACCAAAACAAAAGCGACACAGCCACTTCATTGCACGGTGTTTATTTACACATGGCGGAGCGACCGCATCGTCAGGCGCTAAGGAACCGTGCTGCTTGATGGACACGTGTTGACCCCGTTGTTTACAGCTTGACAAAATGTAGGGCGCGGCTGACGGACGCCAGGATTGCCGAGTGCGAGCTCTCCTTGATGTCATATTGTGACGTCAAGGAGCGGACCCTTTCTATTCAGCGAATGCGTCTATAGACCAGCTGAGCGTCCCTTCGTCTTTTCTCGTGTGTGTGTGTGTGTGTGTGTGTGTGTGTGTGTGTGTGTGTGTGTGTGTGTGTGTGTGTTGGAAGGAAGAAAAAAATATTGTGGCAACCTGAATTATCCCGCTTTCAAGGAAAGAGGAGAAGGATGCTGCTTCTTGATAGGGAGGCAGAATCAGTGATATATTGTTAAATATGATGTCTCGGGGAAGAGGTGAGGGGGTGGAGGCTCTAGTTGGTTTATTCTGCCGACTTACTGCTAGCATTAATGATATATCATTAAATCTAGTACCTCGGTAGAAAAGCGGGGGGCAGGGAAGAGGGGCGGGGGGGGGGGGGGGCGTGACATTTTTTTTGAAAATGTTGCTGTAAAGAAAAGTGACTAAAATATGCAGTTCTCTCCTTCTCGGAAGTGGGAATTCTGCTTCCTAGTTGCTCACAGGTGTAGCCGGAAGAATCACTGCTCAATTTAAAGGTGTTCCTAAAGAAATCATACATGCATTTTCTTTGGTCGTACTCAACGCGGAACAAACAAAGCATTACTAAGTATATAAAATATCAGCGGTCATGAACTCACCATTGCTATATATAGTTATGCCCCAGGAGACGTAGTCGGCAGTGTTCCTTGTGACAGGATTTTTTTGAAAGAATAGCAGGCGATTTCCAGCTGTGCTTGAAACCAGATTGTGAATTCACTAATTGCAAGCAGCGCAGTAATATTTGGCTCACACGTTCATATAGGAGTCTCAACGACCGATGGGCCACTGTTTTCCTACGTTCAGGAGTGTTTCAAGGCCCCTTTCAATCTTTGCTGCCTTGTTCTATATAAACACAGTGTGTTACATTCGTTCCTATAAATAATTATGCGTCGGCTACAGCAGACGCTGTCAAAGTATGTGACACTACGCGCATATCATACTGCGGGAACCTCGGATCGGCATCGCATTGTCATTAACTTGTGGGCTCCCTGCTTTTTTAGCTTGCTTTCCGAATACATATGACATTTGTGACGTAGCTGTGCGCGATGCAGCTGTGTATGTTTGGTGTCTGCGTTATCTACATTTTCTCATTTGCACAAAATTTATGTGAACCTCCGATTTTCATGATTGCCCTATTTCTGTACGCCCCCCCCCCCCCCATCTTCACTGTAATGCGTGCATGTCGGTGTGGGTATTAAATAAATAGTAAATAAGTAAATAAACAAATCACTTTCTGTATCTTCTTATAGGTTATATCATGAGCGCCTTTTGGCGTTATAAAACGGCAATTTACTAATGGGAGAAAGGAGTCGTTATTAGCTTTAGTGTCTCTTTGAACTGCGTTTCTTATTGATTGATTTCCGGAGTTTTAAGTCCCACAACCACGATGCGATCATGAGAGACGCCGTCGTGGAGGGCTCCGGAAATTTCGACCACCCGGGGTTGCCTTAGCGTGCACAGTACACACGGGCCTCAACATTTCGCCTCCGTAGAAATGCAGCCGCCGCGGCCGGGATTCGATCCCGCGACCTTCGGATCTGAAGCCACAGCACAGCCACTTGACCACCGTGGCGGTGCTTGAGCGCCGATTCTCGACCGATACGCGGTCCCTTTCCTCTGCAGCGGTGAACAGCGCATTGCTATATGTAGACAGTCCATTTACCGCTGTGGTCTTTCCCCGCTATGTTTGCGACGGGGGGAAGTGGAGAGGTCTTGTCATTTTCAGTTCTCATGAAGATTTGTCGCGCGAGAAGCTCGCCCACTTAAATGCCGGATGTTTGTCTCCGTGTCTGAGTCCCCGCAATGCCGTTATTACATGTGCGTTGCGCGGAGGGGCTTTTGCGCTGCCCGCGCGCACTGTACAGCGCCTTTGCTGAAGGTGGTTTGCTGCGGGAATGTTTGGGGCTTGGCTATATACCCGTAAGTATTTTCTTTTTGTTGTTGTGGGAAGCGATGTTCGTTAAAAAAATTCAGGGGCCCTAACCCCATATAGAGAAATTGGGAGCAAGCGAAGCTTGGCGTATGCGTTCCTGACCTTTCTTTCTTTCTTTCTTTCTTTCTTTCTTTCTTTCTTTCTTTCTTTCTTTCTTTCTTTCTTTCTTTCTTTCTTTCTTTCTTTCTTATTTGTCCTTCCTCCTCTCTTCGGTAGAATATCTAAGGCATTCATATGGCTCAGATATGTAATTCTTCGTTTGCCCAGCGTGCAAGTGCACATTGTCGCTGTTTGCCAGCCCTTCTTTCTTTCCCTCCTTTTTTCTTTTTGCGCATACGAGCCACAAAGTTTACATTTGTCAGGCATGACACGATTCGCTCGAAAAATATACTAAAGCAACTTACATGTGACAACCTGAAGCAACGTGTTACTCGCTATTCCTTGTTTAATTCTAACAAAAAAAAATGAAATCGTACGTTAACATGCACACACAAAAGAAAAAAAAAGGGGGTGGGGGAGTGTGATGCGGCATTGATTGAGAAATGCGTTTTCAGAACACTTGCCGTCTCATGCTTTCCCTCTGTGTATCAGAAATGCCATTCAAAGCAAGGTTTCTACATGCAAGGCGCCTAGCTTTGCGCACGGTCACTGCTCGGAATGTGGTACGTATCCACAGTAAAGCGACTCCAAAGCGAAACAGATCAGTTTATGCCGACGGATTGTTGTTTCATAATTCTAATGTCGTTGGTTTCGCCATCGCGGGTTTCATGTTCGTTGAGAAAGCGATGACCAATGTTTCATTTATTTAATCTCGCCCCGAAGCCTCTGCACATCAACGCTATAGCGTGCCGTCGCAGATTTCAATCTTCCTTTTACTATTTTGGCCACGTTAGTTTAATTGCATGTTCTGAAACTTAGTATCTGGCCACCTCGGAACGCGGTGCAGTCATTATACCGGCGAATAATCATGTTGGCCCTATAGCAGACACCTGCGAAATCTGTGACGTCGCAGCGAGTTGATGGGCGGCCCCGCCACGGTGGTCTGGTGGCTATGGTACTCGGCTGCTGATCCGAGGGCCGCGGGATCGAATACCGGCTGCGGCGGCTGCAATTCGATGGAGGCGAAATGTTGAGGCCCGTGTGCTTTGCGATGTCAGTGCACGTTAAAGAACCCCAGGTGGTCGAAATTTCCGGAGCCCTCCACTACGGCGTCTCTCGTAATCAGAACTGGTTTTGAGACGTTAAACCCCCACAAAAAAACAACGTTGTTGCAGAGGCGAGGTTTTTTAATTGCGACAGCAATTATGTGCACATTCTCGAGGGGCCCTTGCCGTCGCCGCCATGCCATGTATAAGTCCAAATTGATACCCCCGTCCCCGCACACCAAAAGCACGCGAGTGGGGGCGACGAACTCGGCTGAAGCAGAGACCGAACGAGCGCGGCCGATCTCCGTCGCTCGGAGGGCGCATGCGATAACATCACCCCGATCGGGACTTCTGCTACATGTTGTCTTCTACATTCTCTCCAAAAAATCAACTTGGTCTGGGTAGTAGTCTCCGGACTATTTGCAGCGAAAACTGCTTTAGTTGGCTCTTTTTAAATGACACTGAAGTGGAAAGCAAACACGCAACAATACTTTCCATTCTAACATTACTAGATAATTATGTCTTAAAGGTGTTGTGCAAAGAACATTGTTGTCGAGCCAGTAGATTTTTCACAAAGTCGTCGGAACGCAGTCAGCGAAATCCTTGTCACTAGGTCCGATTCACGTCCGTCCTTCCATAAACTGTGTCTTTGTAATTATTTATACAGTACGTATTTGAAATCTAGACATCAAGCTTTTGAATGACGCATGAGACAACTATGTACACCAAGCTGAAAAGCCGCCGCGGTCGCTCAAAAATGACTGAAACGGCTTGGTCGAACCGCCGGAGTGAAACCGCCACCTTAACGAGCATGAAAAGACGCGAGAGGGGTGTCGTTCCGCCAGCAACTGTGGACTTCGCGCGGTCGCCATCGCTGGCGCGCGCGCTATCTCGGCAGCCATCAGCGGGCAGCTCGTAAGCCCTTCTACGTGCTGCGCTGTCAACGCGAAGTGACTGCGAAGAGTGTCCCTAAAGCAGCCGTATTTTCTTACACCAGCATTTTGTAGAGTTACGTGAAGTCGTATCCAAAAGAGTTAGCTGCCATCCTCACTTCGTATAACATCACAAGTTCTTGCTATCGCATTCACTGCTGCACCGTTTCGGTGAAACTGTGTTTTTTTTAAGGGAGGCAAACTCCCTGGCATGCGAGGAGTTGGTTTACAGTTAGTTTGATGGCGAGGCAAATTTGCTGACGGCGTAAACTATTCGGCGGACCTGCCGCGGCTGGGGCGTTGGCTCGCTAAGCTTATGAAGGTTGCGGGTTGAATCCCGTACACGGCGGCCGCAATTCGGTGGGGCGAAAGAAAGGAAAAAGACAAGGAAATGAAAGTACGCCCGCGTAGACATATTTAGGTGCAGGGCAAATGACTCCTGGGCGGTCAAAATTACTCATGAGTCCCCTCCACTAGGTTGTGTGCCTGATGGTCATATTGCTATCATACGATATTGATCATATTGATGATCATATCGTGGCTTTGGCACGTAAAACGCCATCGGTTACTGAATTAGTCGACAGGGCGACCTTGTCGACCGGGTGAGCTTGTATGTACTGGACAAGAGCTTGTTCACGGAGTGAGTTTGTTAGCAGACTGCAGCTTGTTGCGAGTCTGCTGACTGGGTGAATTTGACAGCGTGAGAAATTTTCAAATTGATGCGTTTGCTTGAGCGTTCGAATTTGACGGTGCGAATTTGCTGACGGGGTGTTTGACAAGGCGAGCTTGTTCGTTGCAGTAGGGCTCTTTGATAAGACGGGTTAACTGTCGTGGTGAATTTTTCAGCAACACGAGTTCGTGAGACAAGTTCACGGCCAGGTTAGTCGAGCTTTGTGCAAGTTTGTTATCAGTGTGTGAATTTTGTTTTGTGTCGAGACCAATATATATGCTCCATGCTTATATCACTTCGTATCGCCGTTCGTTATGCACATCATCGCTCTGTATGCCTCTCTTATCCTGACCGGCGTATGGATGTAAACCGCACTAAAGCCCGTATTCATAAACCTACCTTATCCTTATCGCCTGTTTTGCTTATCGGCCCTGCATGTGACATTAATGCGCGTTAAGGGGACTAAAATGATGATCAGTGCGAAAGACTATCACAAGGCTTGTTTGTAGATACTGGACTAATTTGTTCGTGAAACATGATAAGGAAGGGCACCGGGAAGATAAGGAAAGCAAGCGATGCGGATATTGCAGGTTTATCAATACGCGCTTGAAGAGCGCTGCCAAAGCTGCGTTCCCGACTGTGTGACGGCCGTGTCGCTTGTGCCTTCGCTTTGATGTCGCTTCTATATTGTTTGCAGTATACCGGTACGCCCCATTGTTCTGCGGTGTCCCCCTCCTGTCGTTACGTGTATATATATGCGTGGACGTTTGCGACAGCGCCCCCAGCGCGCTCTTCGGTCGTGAGCAATATGTAGTGCGTATAATAATGATTTGGGCGTATATGGGCACAACAACCTCACCCGGTATCGCGCCGCGTCGAACCGGTCTGCGCGTCCTGTACGTACAGGTGCCTGCGAGCCGTAGTTACGGCACCTATACCTGTAACCCGAAACTGCACGCTTAGCTTGCACGCAGGGCGTTACGTTATTCTTGTAGGCGAACGTTTTGTAACGTAACCGCGCACGGTTTCTTATCAAAGGCGTGTACGCGCAATGATAGATAGATAGATAGAATAAATAGAACGAATACAAAAATTGGCAGTAAGGTTCGTATATTCAGATTTCGCGAGGTAGTCCAGTTCTACACACTTACTAACAAGGGCGAACTTAAAACCTCTTTCGCAACGTAGAATAATCTCTCGACTAAAATTTCTTTACCAATTATGTCATGGTCAGTTCCACATATCACGTTCGCGGTATTTGCAAGACCCTCCTAAGCATTCATTGCGACTGAACCATTCTAAAGCAATCCACCAACCATTAAGTCGTGTTAATGCTCATAAACATTCCCTTTTTCCTTCAGCCATTTACCACTGGAATAGATTATCTAATCATGTTGTGTGCTCTAACACCATATAATCATTCATGGATCTCATACAGTGTGTTGATTTTGAATAATGAGTTGACAATATATGTATATATTTGTACTTTTGTCCCCACTCCTGCATGGGCCGAGAAAGGCCTGCAGTATGGTCAAATAAAAAAAAAAGATAGATAGATAGATAGATAGATAGATAGATAGATAGATAGATAGATAGATAGATAGATAGATAGATAGATAGATAGATAGATTTTTATTAAGGGTAATTATACGGAACGACAGCATGAGTTGTCCAAGCGTACGTGCGTATCAGCATTCATACTCTCTACGCAGTGAAGTTGACGCGATACGCTGATCATGCTGTATTCGGCCCTTATCGGACACGATCCGACGACAATAATATAGGATTCGCTCTTCCCCTCCCCCCTCCTCTCTTCTGCCTATGAGCCCACCCACCCGATGCGGCGTCTATACCTTCTAAATCGCATCGCTATTTCTGCCCTTTAAGGCCCTAGAATTTAATTTTCTTTGGCGGTATAGCACGCTTGCCGTCGGTAACCTGTTACACATTCCGAGGTGCTTCTCCTGTGTTTACAATTTCGACTTTGTAAAGACCTTAGCGAAGATTGCGTCACTGCCCGACAACGAAGCAGGTATCCTCGTCGAGAAATAAAATACGCGAACTACTATAGCGCCGGCGTAGTTACGTACAGGAAAGGGCGTGGTGGTGCAATTACTTCCGCACAAAAAACAGGCTGCCAATTAGCGTTTCTCTTTGACCTTGTCGGGCGGATGTTGTCGGACAGCGCCTAAGTGTGACTACCATGCTTCTATGTGACGTTTGCAAACTCGGTGGCCGTAGCGCTTTTGTCAAGCACCGCGATCTTACTAAACGTTATAGGTTTATTGTGTACGCGTCACTCAACCGGAAAGTTCGGGCAGCTGGCACTAGCGGTGCAAGGCTGGACTAACAGCCCACTTTGTCGCCGACCTAGCCTCTTCCGGCATCTAGAACGAGTTCGACCAAGTCACGTGACTAGCTGTTACATGGCTTTGGCGGAAGCGTGCCACGTGACTAGTGTGGTTTGGTCTGGCCGTGGCGGTCGCATTTTCCATGCGGACGAAAAATGCTATGGCGGCCCGTGTACAGCGCGTTTTCATGTGCATGTGAAGGAACCTCAGCAGGTGGCTGAAATTTGCAGTCTATACCATTATGGCTGCCTCGTGATCACATACAGTCGCTTTGGGACGCATGGATCCCGGAAATTATTATTATTATTATTATTATTATTATTATTATTATTATTATTATTATTGTTGTTGTTGTTGTTGTTGTTGTTGTTGTTGTTGTTGCTGCTGCTGCTGCTGCTGCTGCTGCTGCTGCTGCTGCTGCTGCTGCTGCTGCTGCTGCTGCTGCTGCTGCTGCTGCTGCTGCTGCTGTTGTACACTGCGACTTGCCTCGCACTCATATCTGCATTCTTTTGGCTTGTAGAACATACTATTATCATTATCTCGTTTGCATGGACATGAGCCTGAGCTGTTCTTCCTGGGCGTTTTACGACGTTTGTCTTCCTGCTTCGAGGAACACCCAAGCTAGAAAGCATGCACAACCAGTTTACCTGAAAGCGTGTTCTGCTGCCAAGTGAAGGGAGAAACTAAAGAGTGGAGTTTCCTTTGCACAACTTTCGTGTCACTCTTTATAACGCTTTGACGGCTATATTCCCTTTCACGAGCACTTATTGGGGACTGCTCTGGAACGTCAAAACTCTGTGACGGTGCGCCAATGACCTCGCTGTGTTTGTTTCTCGGCTCATTTATGTCTTCCGTATACACATATAGGCGTACACTTTGCGCCATGAGCTTGTGCTGTGATGTGTGTTATACGTCCGCCCGTGCATGCGTACACATAGTATATATCTTTTGCTGCTTCGCAGCTGCGCGAACAAGGTTATATACTTTCGTCGTGAAGACCTACGGAAGTCGTGAAATGGTTATCTAGAACGAGCCCGTTTTGGGTCTTAGGTGCCCGTGCTTGCCCCGTGAATGGCGATGACATGTCTTTACGACTGTCTCGAAGCGGTTATCTCAAATGACTATAGGCGGCTTTGGTTACGTCTTCGAGATCCGTTATCTACGGGCGACGTTCGTTTTAGCTGACTCTATGCAGCAACACATTTGCTGGCGTGGGGACCGTCTTTGCATTCCCTACTCGTAGGCCTGTAGCTGGTGTGACAGAGTTTCTTCGGCGGCAAGGGTAATTGAAGTGAATATGTGTAATGTTGGATCTTTCACCGTTTTTGACTGAGCCTATGTATAGTCCACTACGGCGTCAGCCCAATCTCAGGAGAGCAGGTCCAACGGTCCTCTGAAGGGGTGGTGGTAATGAAATTGCAGAAGTTCCTAGAGAATTTCGAACTCCTCGGGGTTGGGGTATACCTTATTCGTCACGAATCGCCTCAGACCGGCCGCTTGCACTGGTTAGCCGTTAGCATTTCATTTCATGCTAACGGATGTTCGATGTTCCATCCGATGGACGTCCAGGCACGCATAATTTTGGACGCATTCAAGATGCAGTCTCGTCCGCACTCCACAGACTTTGGGAGCTAGCGCTTCACTAAGCTATAAGATCACTTTTCTACTTACTGGTCAACATGCCCTGCTGAAGCGTTCCGTTCCACATTCCAGTAGTCCCATATGTTTCCGTACGAAGTCCACAGATATTCCATCTATTTGTCGCAGAATTGCCATATACGTTCACATGAATCTTACGGAAACATATGGAATTACTGGAACAGCCATACAGAACGTTTCAGTAGGGTGCAGTGTATATAGCTTACGCTTCATTCTCATGCGTGCTTCAAGCCCAAGCATTTACACCTACACTCTTGTTCGTAGTCCCCTACATTCACACATGGTGTAGATACAGTGGTAGACACCCGTAGGTCTCGATTCGTATCGCTCGGAGAAGCGGATGAAATATTCGGCCAACTTCGTAGCAGAAATTTGTCAAATTCTTGGCTCAGTGAAGATGACGAAAAAGATGGCGGCTACAGGTTTGCGGTATGGCAACTGAAGGCCAATTCAAAATGTCGGGTACAAAAAAGTTTGCCACTTGCTTGTTGAGACAGATGAGCAGCAGCGTGGCAGGCTTGAAGGCTTGAAGGAGAAGACAAGTTTCATATGTGAGAAGTGCAAGGTTCACCGCTGTCTCACAAATACAAGAAACGGCTTCAGGAAATTCAACTTTCGTTGAAAGAGATCCAGAATGAAATAATGAAAAAAAAATTGGCCGCGTATCTGCGTGCTTCGCTGCAAATGTCGTCGAAAGACGATAGTCTTCTGCCGGCCGTACTACGCTGCGTGAGATATGGACGCCATCTGGCAGAGCCGTCGGGAAACATGAGCTTGTGTGCAGAATCCCTGGGCAACTGCCAGGTGGCAGCACCAAATCGTCGGCAGAGGCCCTTTTCGTGCATAGCGTCGCATTTTTAGAGCAGCCTATAGAAGCACTAGGGTATTTAGAATTACGTATCTGTGTATTTTCTAGTAAAGGGACACAACACCTAATACTTACGTATTGATGTTGCGCCTCAGATATGCGTAATATTTGCTTTTTGATCGACAATGTTCACACAAATATGAACTCAGCTACCAGTTCAAGATGGCTTAACGTTAGGCAAGTGCTTAAACTTTGGCCGGGCGGCTGAACCGTGTGACAGACTGACAAACAGAAAGACAGACCAAAATTTCTGCGTTCAAGTATCCGACTATTGTCTTTAAATGAGTAGATATCAACACCGAAGAAGTGTCAGCCACGCATCTGTCTCACGCCCGTGATTGACGTGAACTCGGAGGATGTTTTTTTCTTAATCCTCTCCGATGTGACCGCGGGTCCTTGTTCTGTTGAAAAAAGTTGTCGACAAAATGCACGCCGTACGTTAGCGTCAAGGTTATACTAACATTCACTTCGTCGAAGCGTGTCTGTGGACAGGAGAATAAACTGTGACCTTTAAATATTCACTCCCGTCTCGAACACACCCGAATGAGCCGTCATGTCCTCATTTGAGGACGTATGATATCCCACACAATGCATGGAACTCAACACACGTTATAACGCGATAGCGTTAAACGAGCTCGTGTAAAGTTTCATCCGGAGGGCAAACACTTGTAAAACGTGTCCTTCCGCGGCTTTTCATCTTCCAATGGCGGGCGTTGCAGTGACAGCTGCAGCCTTTGAAGGAGGATGAGGAGGAGGGTGAAGCGGGGCCATTATTGGCACTGGCGGCTCCCAGGTATGTGCCCGAACAATGGCATTTCATCTCGCTCCGAAAGAATTCTGCGCTCGGCGGCCTCGTAGCCTTGGATTTGCTGAAGGGAACTAGCGAAACAGATTATAGACGTCGAGCCACCTCGATTACGCCGACCATCCGCCATGAACCGAGCGCGTCAGTGAACGAAATTGAATTTACCAAAGTAAAATACGTCACGGAAAAATGTATACTGCGGCCTAACTACAACCTACACACATGACGGCTCAGATTGTTATTTGAAAGTACGAGAAAACATAATTTTGTTACGAGGAATTTTGTTACGAGTTTCCAGTGGGTAGTTTCCGTTTCGTCTCGGCGGAGTTGGGGCAGCGTGTACTGGGCTCTTTTCGTGAAAGCTGCGCGGCTTGATTCGTGAATTGGGCAATCCCAGAGGATATGTTCCATTGTTGCTGGCACTTGGCAGGAGTCGCAGTTGGGGTCACAGTGTGTAGTCGGGTACATCTTGTGAAGCACTGGGGTTGTTGTGAAGCTTTGTGTTTGTAAGCGTCTCATTGTGACCTCGTAGAGGCGGGTGGATCCTGGTGGAGGGGCATTGTGTTTTGTTCTAGTTTCGCCCTTAACGTTCGCCGGCGCAGCACTTTTGCTCGGTAGTTGGCTTCATGGGTGTCGTCTTGGAACGGCGTTGCGGTATTCTTCGAACTGTCATCCCCGAGTTTTTCCTTGCTGTGATGCTGCAAGGCTCGCTGGTGACCCACACAGGGGAGGCGTTGGCCCGGGTAGTTGCGTAAGCGTCCTCCAGATGGCGCTGCCGGATGTTTGTAGAGGAAAAAAAAAATAAAGCTAGAGCTTGGTGGCCCGCGGGCTACCGCCCCGTTATAAAGGGGACGCTCCTAATATTCATTCATCCATCCATCGCACTCTTAAAGGTCAAGTTAACCGTCCTCCAATTTATTCATTTCTTTTAAAGGAGATAGTCTTTCTTGGGATACTTGAACGCAGAAATTTTGGTCTGTCCTTCTGTCTTGTCTGTCACACGATTCAGCCACCCGGCCAAAGTTGAAGCCCTTGCCTAACGCCCAGCCATCTTGAACTGGTAGCTGCGTTCAGACTTGTGAACATTGTCGATCAAAAAGCAAATATTACGCATATCTGAGGCGCAGCATCAATACGTAAGTATTAGGTGGTGTGTTCCTTTACTAGGAAAATACATAGATACGTAATTCTAAAGATCCTAGTGTTTCTTAGGCTTCGCTTAAAATGCGACGCTACGCACGAAAGAAAAAGGCCTCTGCCGATGATTTGGTGCTGCCACCTGGCAGTTGCCAGGGATTCTGCACAAGCTCATGTTTCCCGACGGCTCTGCCTGATGGCATCCGTATCTCACGCAGCGTAGTATGGCCGGCAGAAGACTATATCGGCTTTCGACAACATTTGCAGCGAAGCACGCAGATACGCGGCCAATTTTCAGTTTCGATTTCGTGGGGGCAGTCTGACAGTGACGTGTCAACGCAGTGGGACGTATATATGTCACCTGGGGACAGCAACTCACGACGGAGTCGCAGCAACTCAATTATCTACTGCAGATTGCACGTGGTGCACAAGAACAACAATGATTTTATTGTCGCCCAGCGACTGTCGCAGCGATTTTGGCGATATTTAGGCGCCTACGTTCACACGCCATCGCATTGTCCATCGCGATAGGGCTGGCTTGCACATCCTGGGCGACGGGAACTTTAAAATCAAATTAAATAGCTCATACGTGTTTCCCGGTCATGATGTGTGGACAGTGTTAGCAGTACATGCCAACAGAACGAAAAATGTCCATTCTACGGCACCTGTCAATCGTGGTGAATAACCTCCACAATTTTGCCTTCGTTGCACTGTGGAACAATGTTATCGGTGTTTGTGAAGGGTCTGTAATGGCGGAACTCTTCGTTAACCCTCCTTATCTGTGCAGCATCCGCTCTGCCTTGATATACGTGTCACGTTTCTAATTCTCATTCGAGATATTGCAAAGCGTTATTGACACTGTTGAGTCAGAGGTCACGAGTGTATTTGCGACACCATTGTTCGAGGCGTGCCGTAGTCTTTATTAGAGTGTTGCGTTTGTCGTATTGTTACAGTGATAGCGTACAGGCTACAAAGGGAAAATAAACGCGGCAGATAACGATAAGTTGAGCGAAAGAAATAATACCAGGAAATGAACGTAGGCATTCGTTGAAGGAACTTGCTGAACAGAAACGTATGAATCCAGCAGATGATTAGGCCAGCGAACAAATTGGACAGCGCGAGAGTTCGTTCTAAAATTCGTTGTGATGGAAGTATCGTAATTGCGAGATAACGTTATCGAAGTGTAGGGGGATCACGATACCACGGGCAAACGAGTATGCGCGAACGAAAACCCAAACTTGCCGCAAGGTGGTCACCGAACCCGTAACTTGCGGCATAACGCCCGGCAAGACACCACCCGAAAAAAATGCTCATTCGCTGTCGCGGCCACGACTAGGCACCGGTTACCACTTCTGTAGCGGTATATATACCACACGGAGTCACGTTCATGTCGACGTATTTACACCGGAAACTAGGCTGGTTGTCTGGTTGATACTGGTCCCACCAGTTCGTATACTTTGAATGTAGCTGTTACTTTAGCTTTTAGCTTTCTCTGCTCTCTTTGTAGAGAAAAATAATTATGGTTGAATTGATTGATTGAGTGATTGATTGATTGATTGATTGATCGATCGATCGATCCTGCCAATTCCGTGTGTCGCAAATCTTATGAGAGTGGTGCACTCCCAGAGCAATAGACAGAACTGTGTGCATCGCAGTCGCAGCGCGATTTATTTCATTTCTTCCATATGTCGAAGGTTTTATTCTTTAACTTTCAGCGTGCCTCGTCTCTCGACAGAAATCCGAACTAGAAGAAACGTTCAGGGAAAGGTGGAGGCTTGAAATCAATTAAAAGATTGTTAAAAACGATGTAGAATAGGAAATCTCGCAGGAGCTAACGTTTCAACAAGTGGACCTGTCTTCCTCAGGACGGCAACCTGACAAAGACAGGTCCACTTGTGGAAACGTTGGCTCCTGCGAGATTTCCTATTCTGCATCGTTTTTAGCGATCTGTTCGTTGTGTCTGGGTGGTCGCGTTTTACGTGTGTGGTTTGCTTGGCTTCTAGTAGGTACACGGTAGACGCCTGTGCTATTTAGCGAAGTAACATTCGCGTCAGGAATATACATAGGAGAACGCGATCTTGTCGCCGCAATGTTCATGCGTATACTGTACAGGTGTGCGCACCCCTCGCGGTACATGACGTACGACTTGCATCAGCGAATTGAATACATTCTTGACGGCATCGATACGCTGGGAATCGATACACGTCGTTCACTCAACAGGTTTAAGGGATGCAGGCTCGTGGAAGATAATGTCGCGCTCAGGGGATAGACGAGATCCCGAACCTGCGTCTACAACGATAATGTAATCGGCATCTGAACAAATTGATTGCGTAATTGGACAAATGGATTGCGAACGGGTGTTGCAGAGCTGACGAACGAACGAGCCAACTAACTAACTAACTAACTAACTAACTAACTAACTAACTAACTAACTAACTAACTAACTAACTAACTAACTAACTAACTAACTAAACTGCAAGACATACAGGCGTGCGAAGAGAACGACAGAACAAACGGAGAAATGAAGGAATAGTCTAACAAAAAGTGGACAGGTGTACCTCCGTGGGGCAAAACTTATTGGGCGTACGAAAAATATCAGCAAACTAATTAGTTGCATGAAACTCAACAAGACAAGGCTGGATTAGCTCACCTGAAGACCGATTGGATCTGCGAATCGCGAACAAACTCGTTGGGTGTACTGAACTATAATGAAATTAACTCGAGAATAATAGGGGAAAATGGCTAATCGTAATAATAGATTTCCCGCAGGAAACTTACGAACAACGTGGTTCGACTTACTAAACTTACGAGCCACCTGATTGGGTGTGCGAAACTAATAAGAACGAAGCGATCTGTTGGCTCGATCATCGCAAAAACGATCGCATGTACGAAAACGTGGGAACAAGTTCGTTGGATGTACCATACTTATGACTGAGCAATCTGATTGAGTATATACGAAACGTCGTATCAAACTGACTATAGATCTACGAAGCTTGGGAACAAAAATCATATATTGACTCAGTGAGAAATCCTTTGTGTACACAAAACTTACTAAAAAAAAAAAAAACAAAAAAGACACGTTCTACTAGAGATCAAAATTACAGATTGACTGTGTGAACAAAAAAACAGATACGCATACTGACAAATTCTCAGAAGTCGTGTCCACGCATTTGCAACCCACCATAATTGCGGGCGCACTCAATCGCTCTGTTAACAAGCAGCCATGCCGCACGTACCATGTACATTCGTGTTACACTGACTCTTTTCGCCGGCGTCCTCCTTATATACGTTACTCACGCAAGCCGCCCTGTACGGCGTGTATATATATATATATATATATATATATATATATATATCGCGTGCCTTGTTTTCCCGACCTACAGGTACGTCATGAATGCAGCGTGACAAGCGCGCACCTGTGGCTGCAGTCGCGTCGATCGTGCCTTGTTTTCGCACGCGACCCGCTTTTTCTGTCCACCGCGTGTTGTCACACGCTTGCGCGACTCTATTGACCCGTGTGGAGTGAGCGCGCAGCTCCCAACTGTGAATGTATATATACGGTACAATGGCCAAATTACTGCGAGCAACGTTCGGCTTGCCGCGCGCCGTCTCGTCTGATCGCGTGTATAAGATGTGGCACATCGCGTGAATGGGAACGCGCCGTATAAGTATAATCGTTTCCTGCACGAATTGTGAGAGGGCGCTGCGATCGATGAAACTGCGGTGCGCCCTCTTTCCTGATCAATTCGCAGCGCGACACGTATAAAAGTATGGGATGCAAAGCGGGTGAAATAAGTGAGATGTATGCGTAAACATGCTGTGATGTACTCTTGGCGGTAATTTGTAAACAAATAGTAGTTCTCCGTTGAGGTTGCGACGTTGTCTTATAGTAATGCATAGGCAAACTAGCAAAGAAACATACAAGCGGATGGATGGATCGACGGACGGACAGATGGATGTTGTCCGTTGATGTATTCTGCAGTGTCCATCAGTAACAGGTGGAGGTACAGAAAAACCGATGGAGGCATGGGCGTAGGGTGAAGAACGCAAAGGGGTACTTGCCACCCCTCCCCTCAATGCCCACAAACATCATTATTATTACAGCCTAATGAATCCACAACCTAATGACATTTTGAGACCGCAGGCCCACTTGTTTATATTATTTCTTAAAGTAATGAGCTTAAAGTATAATGAGTAACTGCCCGCGCAGAGTTGACATTTATGGTTTCTCAGGCGCACTTTTCGGATTTGAAAGGAGTCGGAGCAGTAGGCGATATATACATATATATATATATATATATATATATATATATATATATATATATATATATATATATATATATATATATATAATCAGTGTGCTCTTGCGAGGATGTTGTTTCGCGGGACACTACATTCCATGGCTGACACGTTGGAACGCGCGTGCGAAGAGGACTCTGCGGTGTCATTTTGGACGACTTTGATGTCTCTCCAACCATCATGTCCCGTTTGTTATAATGACAGCCTTTTAATAGACGGTGTCCAGTACATGCCGGAAAAAAATGTGGACGATGGGTTTTCTTAATTTTTTGTTTTGGGACATTTAATGCGTGGCTGCCAAGTATGAAATGTCATTTTCCTCTGTGTTTACCTGAATCGGTCACGAATATGCTTTATTATTATTATTATTATTATTATTATTATTATTATTATTATTATTATTATTATTATTATTATTATTATTAAATGGCCAGGTTTCCTTAGTTGACCCTTAAGACACGTGAAGGCGAAAGCCTCGTGACATCACTTGCCCACATTCGATGACATAATCCATCTTAATCCGCCTGAATCCGTTTTTGATTCTGCTCCTGTCAAGGTATTGGATTGAATCTGTAGAAAGTCAAGGTATTGGAATGAATCTGTAGACGCCGTGGGTTCGGGTCTTACGTACTGGTGCGTTCGGCACCTATCAATAATCAATGTCTTGGTTTGGAGCCCTAGAAGGTTACCAGGATATTTGACCCATCTAGAGTCACAAACCAGTCATCAACTCACTCTGGCAGTCATTAATCATATCTTACACTCGGTCGCCATGCTTTGGTTCACTTGTAGCCTTCCATATGGGTCACGTGATGTTCGTCGCAAATTTTGTACAGTACCGTCTGTGTAAATGTCGTTCAAGGGCACAGTCCAATGAGCCAAAAAGAGCTGTCGCCTTAATAATAATTTAATGCTGCACTCGGGCACTCAGCTATGATAAATCTTTGACACTGATTAATAATAATTTAAGGCTGTATTCGGTCACGCAGCTATGATAAGTGTTTGGCACTGTTGCCCCCCTCCATAGCTTATCCGCCGTTCCAGTGACAATGCGTCGATAGTGTGGAACAGCAACGTATAGTACCTCATTTCTGGCGTTCTTATTTACGTTGTCCAGGACTGTATTCACATCCGCCATTTTGTAATCCGTATGCGCGGCTGTGTAGTACACATATGTGTATATAGACCACGACCGGTTGCTTTCTTATTTCCTTTATCCGACATTTGCCAACCCCATTGAGTGCCTTTCCAGCAGGGCCTCCAAGAGCACCTTTGGTTCTTGATCAGTATTTTTTTCATCGTTCCAGCACAAGCCGTTTTTCTCGTATATCTTATCTTTGTCCGTCTCTGCGGTGTCCGGTGCTCTTCTGCAGCCTCTCTTTGGAGCGCTTCTTCGCTATCTTGCGGACCCTCACACCTTTTTTTTAATCTTTTTACCTTTGTTTATCCACGGAGAACAACCGTGTAACGGGTGACCCTGGCTACGGTGGGGCATCTTTCACTCCCTTTTCGGGCACCGTTTGCTTGCTTGCTTCATGCTATTCTTGCTTCATGCTTGCTTGCTTCATGCTATTCTTGCCTCATGCTCTTCATGCAGACCTTTTGTTATCAAGCTACGGTGCAGGTGATAGTCGCAGTACAGTGCCTTGGAGTGGACGTTCACCTATATAGACGCCTATAAGGTGCCTATGTCAGTGTGAGAGTCTATTGACTTCAACGACGCACACACTGCTAAAGCGAAAGCCTTGGCTGTTGTAGTGTGTGTATATGTCCTAAGAACAGCTGCTAACATTACGGTAATGTGCATCTGTACAACCAAAATGGCCGTACAGGCACAGAATTGCGCTCCGCGTTTCGTAATCGCGTGTTATTTTGACGTCACGGCATTGCTGTGCATAGACCATGACTGTGCGGGAGTGGTGGGTAGCTGGCGACGTGGGACTGGCGAAGGGACGGTAGCGTTGATGACGTTGCAGTACGATGGACAAACGTTACGGATGGTCATTGCGTTAGCCCGGTGTATGTGTGGGTAGTGTTGGCTACCCACACATGCTTAGCTTGGCGTGACGACCAGCGGCGCAGTGGACGAGTTACTGTAGTATTACAGTGTATATTGCAGTGTATTACAGTGTATAGTATTACACTGTAGTATTATACAGTGTAATTGACCGTCAGGCGTCAATTTCGACATGCGTACGCAGGCATTATCGTACAACCCACATTATACCGCATATTCTGTGTTCCTTATCGCCCACGGTTTTGCATGTAACGTAGTGTAAATAAATAAATAAATAAACCTAGTATTCTTCCATTGGAATGCTTCTATTGTGACCCTGGAATCGAACCTTCTACGTATACCTTGCTGTCGGCAACGTCGGAATACCACGGGTGGTTACCTCGTGTGTGTATGTGTGTGTTCGGGGGGGGGGGGGTGGAGAGGCGGGGGGTGTTGTTTCGTCCTTGGCCGCAGCCGTAGCGGTTAGCTTTAGCTACACCTTATAGCAACGTTGTGTTTGTCGGCGCACTTAATTGGCTCGCTCCCGGTGCAAGCATTCCATCTGACAGAATAAGGTTGAGTTGGTTATAGTTTCCATTCATCGCATAATGAAGCTCGGTTAGTTTGGGTCTATTGTCCGTAGCCGTTCACTTAATTGTGTCCGTGCATGCATACATGAACTTTCATTTTTGTTTCTTTGACGAAATCTGTCGTCTGTCCGCTGGCGGAATGCAAGGCCTCGGATTGTGTTATTTGTTTCGCTTGTTCTTTTTATTTCGCGTGCCAAACCACGGAACTGATAATATAGCGGCAACCTTAAGGCATGACACAGCAAGCCACGCATGTATATATTTACACCTGCTTTTGTTTCTCATGCTTTTTGTTTCTCTTCTGTAATGGTAACCTGTACACTCCTGGCACCGTGCCACGTTACGCATCTCGACTTCCCCTCGCTTATAATTATTATTTTTTGTAGACCGCTCTTCCGCTGTGAAGGGATGACAGGTTGGTGAATAAACAACAACGACGAAGACGACGACGACGACGACAACAACAACAACAACAACAACAACAACAACAACAACAACAACAGCGTTGTGTTTCCTGTCAGCGTAACGTTGTTGATGTTTCTGGCCAATGCGTATAATAATAACTGCACGCACGGACGACCCGCCGTGGTACAGCGTAGCAGCTGTAGATTTGTTGACTTGCGTTGCTCGAGGCTTGCGAGGTTCCGCGAATCCTATCTCGTGAACTCGAACTTAGCAAGCCGACGCCATAGGCAGCCGCTAACATATATATATATATATATATATATATATATATATATATATATATATATATATATAGTTTGGCGAAGTAGGTGGCTTCGGCTGCCGCATGAGTATGAGACGTAGCACGTCAATTATATGCCATTTATTGGTCGACGTTTCGGTCAGAGTCTGACCTTGATAAAGGACATAGAAGTGCTACATCATAGAAGTGCTACGTCTCATACTTATATACCACGGCGGGTTTATGTATAAGGTAGAAAAGTACATAACGGTAACGTCAAATAAACAACACCGATGTGTAATGTGGCGCATGTCTTACCCAGGAGCAGTATGAATTGGCCGGCACACATTTAAGTAGTTTTATTTGAAGCTGAGACTTCGGTCTATGCGCAAAACATTCAGGAGAGCGCAGCGTTAGACACTGGGCGTCATAATAATACCACTTATGCCCTGCCACGGTGGTCGAGTGGTTATGGCACTCGGCTGCGGATCCGAGGGTCGCGGGATCGAATCCCGGCCGCGGCGGCTGCATTTCAATGGAGGCGAAATGTTGAGGCCCGTGGGCTGTGCGATGTCAGTGCACGTTAAAGAACCCCAGGTGTTCGAAATTTCCCGAGACCTCCACTACGGCGTCTCTCATAATCACAGCTGGTTTTGGGACGTTAAACCCCACAAATCAATCAACCAATAGTACCACTGATAGTTTGTTTAGTGACGTCACCTATCTATACAATACGTTTGGGAACATCTAGTCAGCCCTTACGCTAGTTACCAGCTCATTTCTTGCATGAAATGTATAAAAAGGAATGCGACGCATTTTATGCATACATAAATAGACGTGGTTCATTCTTACGGCCCGTATTCTCGGCGAGAGAAATGTATTTAGGACCAATAGAAATAGAACAGAAACAGTGGGAAACATAATAATGTGACTCCCTTGAACCATTCAGCCGTTGACTTGAAAAGCTAGCGTCGGCCTTATGGGCATAAAAGACGCGTCCGTCATATCACTTTCGTTTCTTATCTTTTATCGATTGCGCAGGCTTTCGATATCTGCTGCACAAACCCGAAGATAGTTCTAGTGGCATCGTTCCGAGCTGGCTGCGAAACGACGGACTCGGCGTAAGTTTCAACAAGGTCGCTACACGCAGGTACGCGCTGATTGGTGGAGTTCGAATCGGTGACGTCGAGCCACGTGACAGCCGGTCGCCGCCATTTGTCAGTCTTCTGTATACCGTAACTTCGCACATTTTAGTCACTTTGTCGCTACGGTTTCCGATTTAGCGCCAGCCGACTGCGACTACAGTCAACATTCGTCGACATTCTCAAATATCGTATAGTGTTCTGCCCGACGGTGCAGCGCACAGCATACTTACGTAACTGCGGCTTATAGACGCTACTTATAGACCAGCCTTCTTTTTCTTTTTTCACCTACCGCTTATGTTTAAAGTAAGCATGTGTTATCTTGACTCCAGTTATCGCCTGTCAGCGCGCCCATCCCAGGGACTGCGAGTTTGGTGATCTGACAGTTGCAGTCTTTTGCAAAAGATTTGTGCCGCCTACTGGTCTACAAAACCAACTGGTCTGCACCGTCAGGTACACATTTGAATGTGTTCAGTCGAGTCGATATTCTCGTCCAAACTAAGTGATAATAGTACTGGGGGTTAGTCATCTCACTAGCTGCGCCTTACACCACCCTAGAAATGAAACGTGTAATGCAGGCGCATGCACGCACCTTTATTTCTGAGCGTTCCGTTTTTTTAAGACGTAAAATAGCCTTTATTTTGAAAAGGGATAGATACAAAATGGTTGCCTGCGAGAAGACTGATAAATTTGCGAATTAAGAAATTCACTCCAATATCAGCTTCCGTGCTCCTTTGGTTAGGCCCTGCATTATTAGGTCTCGCCACCAGCGTTCTCCGGTCACCTGTTGGCTGCAGACGCAAAGGAGTCAAACAGTAACACAGAAATCCTCTAATAAAAAAACTTTAGTTTGTCCGTGGACTTCTTAACCGTTTACGGACTACTTGTTGCCGGTTAAGTAAGCGCGTACAACAGTGCTGGTAGCGACATCTGATGATGCAGAGCATAACCATGGAAACGCAGAAGCTAATATTGCAGCTACTTACACGTTTTAATTTAATGTTATCGAAAAAATATTGATCGTGAGTTAATAGGGAATTTTAGCGCGTCCGGTAAACCGTATACGCAAACGCATATGCCGGTTACCGGATAGCGTAGAGCGCTGATTTTTTTTTACCGTCTAGTGGCGCCGGCTATGGGTGATAAACAGAACAAGCAAGACCGCGGGATCCATGTCCTCCGAGATTCTAGCAGCCACTCGCTAAGCCTACAGCCCCGACAATTTGAGTGTCGAGCTCAAAAACGGTGTCGAATTGTCACGGATTACTGTCGAAGCTTCATGATACAAAATTCACAGCATATCCACGGAGTGAACGATGATGAGTGGGCGAAGCTCCGGAGGTTCATCGTAGATCGTGCCGAGTTCCGGATTAATTTAGTTAACGCGCACGCTACGAATCCTTGTGGTTCAACTATGCACTAGTGAAATCTCCCACCGGCACTTCATTGCAAATCAAGATCCATTGCATATATATATATATATATATATATATATATATATATATATATATATATATATATATATATATATATATATATATATATATATATGGGTGGCGGGTGAACGGTTCTCCAGCGCGAGCAGTCGGTATTTTTCAATCAAGAAACTCGCTAGGAGACGCTGCCTGCGCCAACGTTGTCTCTCGCGGGTGAGGGCGCGTTCTCCTTCTTTGCGAGCTCGTAGAGCGTTCATCGAAGAAAGAGCGTTTCCATAGTCAACGCGCGCCTTTCTCTCTCTCTCTCTCTGTCTCTCTCTCTCACAAGACAGCAGATGGAAGAGTGCGAGAGCATCGCGCGCCGGGAGGCACGCGCCGAGGGCGAGCGCGAGCCTCCCGGCGCGCGAGCTCTCGAGCGCGAGCCTCCCGGCGGCGCGAGGTGGCTACATACATACTACTACTACTACTAAGGAGGGAACGACCCACACTTTATGGAGCTTCGCCCCTAAAACTAAAGCAAATACAACCGTCACTTATTAACTCGAGGGCTACAGAGCGTGCGACGACCACTCTAAAAATTCGAAGCGGACGGCATACGTACGCTCTGGGTGGTCGGCCATGTTTGCGCGTGCGCTGTTTACACCCGGTATTCAGCTCTACGCAAAGTGCTTTGCGTATTGCGGGTTACCGGACAAACTAAAATTCCCTAATAACTCATACTCGTATAACTTTCATTTATTCTTTCAACAAGAACACTGACGAGACTAGAGGGAATTCAGATTGTGTTGAAGTTGGACAAAAAGGCACAAGGTGTCGCTAGCAGCTATACCGCTTCCGTTGAGGGCTCCATTAACCCGATACCCGTAGGTGTAAATAAGTTTACGGGCAAGCTAATGTTCTCTCTTCCTCTAATACGGCCTTTCGCGAGAATACGAGGAATGCTGCTGCTGTGCAGAGGAAGGACGAAGGAGGCGGCGTGTTCAGGCCCTTCGCGCTGGACTTTGTTCCGCTGCGGCACAAGAAGCTATCGATCGGCCACCGCGCGTTGAACGTCGAGGACTGGTACACGTCGAGCGTCGCGGACAACAACGCGACCACCGCCGCTCAGACCCCTGCCAACGGTGTCGTCGTGCCCGACGGTTCGAGCTCGCTCAGCCGACAGGTATATCACCATCAGCCTGTCTACGCCTATGCTGCAGGGCGAAGGCGCCTCTCCCATAGATCTCCACTTATTCCTGTACTCTGCTAATTGGGCCCTATTTATCCCCGCAGACTCCCTGATCTCATCTGCGCACCTAACTTTCTGCCGCCCCCTGCCAGAGGAAAGTGTATAACAGCTGCATCTTACCGGTACTCACATACGGTGCAGAAACTTGGAGGCTAACTAAGAGGGTTAAGCTTAAATTGAGGACGACGCAGCGAGTTATGGAACGGAAAATGGTAGGTGTAACCTTAAGGGACAAGAGGAGAGCGGAGTGGGTTAGGGAACGAACGCGTGTTAGGGAAACGGAATAGAAATTAAGAAGAAGAAATGGGCGTGGCCGGGCCATGTAATGCGAAGACAAGACAACCGTTGGTCATTAAGGGTGACAGAGTTGATTCCTAGAGACGACAGGTATATAACACGATTGTAACTAGAGCTTCGCAATAACCGAGAAGGAACGGCGCTTCCTGAGGCAGAAGTGGCATTTCTCGATTGCACGAATCGTGGAAAGATGTTGCGCAATACTTCATTGGCTCGTTTTGAGCTCAACGAATAGAGAAGTGGCCTAATAGGGGTCGCCAGTGATGTCATTTGAGTAAGGAAGAGCGGGCGATTTTCAGCAAGCTGTATCTTGAAACCAGAATACAAGTTCCTTGGTGCGCGCAGCGCGGATACATTTGGGTCACGTGTACACGGAAGCCGCGACGACTGATCCACGCCGTTTTCTGGCTATGTTGAAAAAGTACTGCAGCGGACCATATATAACGTGTTACACGATGCGTGTTAAAAAGCCACGTGGCCTGTTACGGTTGGACGAATCGCCGCAGGGTGCGGCTAGCACAGTTAGGTAACCAGCACAGCACAGATGGTAACCCATCTCCGCGGGTAGCCCATGTATATTCCGTGAAAGTCAATGCGCAGGATAACGAACTGTAAGGTTCCTTGGTGGTAACGCGGTGGCACGGTAACGCAGTGGTAATGCGCGGTAACTTTGCGTTACCGCCAAGTGGCACTTAACCTTCAGGTAATATTTCGTTGCACTGCGGCGTAGCTTCAGCACGTCTAACCATGGAGGAAAAAAGAACCAGGAGGCAGAGTCACGTGGTTCAGCTGGCCTCGGCAAGCCGACCTCCTCTGACGCGTTGGCGCTATGCCTTTCGGGTAGGATTAGGCCCACATAGTTGCCGGACTGCTCAAGGCTGTTTTGGGCTCGGCAACTTTCAGTGGCGCTTGATTGCATACAATCAACCGCTTGCCTGTCACGTGACCAGGACCCACTTCCCATGATTGTCCGCCTTCAATTTTTTTTTACTAGGCTTCTAAATGATCACGTGACGACCTCTCCTTAACTTTTTCCTTTCCTCCTCGCGTCCAACCACCCAGCGCTCTGTACGAAATTTTCACAAATTTTGAACGCCTTCCATTTGCACCAAGTGCCACGAGGGCCGGCGTGGAACGCAGAGGGTTCTTGGACACTGTCCTGGACACTGTCGAATTCCGCCACTTTGTCAAATACTGCAAAATGGCGGCATTTGTTAGCCAATCAGGGACACCGTATAAGTGCCCTCTGGGCTAATCAGATCTGCGAAGATGACGGAATTTGACAGTATGGCTGAATTTGACAGTGTCCACTTTAGCTTCCTGGAACCGTTCATTAGGGAACAGCTAACATATATGTCGACAGTTCTGGAGGCATTTGGTACGCGTGTGTGACACTATCCGTTTCTTCCGGATCTTCTTCCAGAACTCGTCTAGCGCCGTGTACAAGACGTGCCGCACTGCGGTTCGCTTCGCGAGCCAGTCCGTGCAACCTTCCGTGGCGGAAGTAAGTCTTCGTCAAAAGTTATCGAAGCCACGCACTGGACAGAACGTGCTCTATTTCTCTGTTACCGAGGGCGCATGCGTGAATACAGTCACTGGCCGTTGCATAACCATCGATTTCCTATCGTAGAGATTGGAGGGAATACTATGTCACGATATTTTGTGCTGTGTCGTTGTCGAATCCACAGAAGGTCCTAAAGCAGTGCGTCGGTAGCTCCACACGACTCTGTGGAAGATGCATAACGCCCCGCGACGGTGATCTACTGGCTATGGTACTCGGCTGCTGATCCGAGGGTCGCGGGATCGGAATCCCGGCCGCGGCAGCTGCATTTCGATGGAGGCGAAATGTTGATGCCCGTGTACTGTGCGATGTCAGTGCACGTTAAAGAACCCCAGGTGGTCGAAATTTCCGGAGACCTCCACTACGGCGTCTCTCATAATCATAGCTGGTTTTGGGACGTACAACCCTACAAAACAACAACAAGATATGCATAACGTCCTTGACCAATGGGGACCACAAACGCATGTGGTAGCTGAGTAAGTCCTGGAACGAGCGCGTGTCAGTTCTTGTTAAAATCAAGAATAAATGGGCTCGAAATAATGATAAGAAGGAAAGCGTGGCCACACATACACGATCTGGGAAAGAAAAGTAGAAGCAGCAATTAGTACTCTAAATTAGTTAAGATGCTCGGAGAAGAACCTGACTGGCCCCCCATATTCTCTTGAGCGTTTTTTAAGGCATTCATTTAACGTGAAAGCGGCTGAAGAGTACGACGTGTCAGTTCCGAAAGCAGGAGGCGCATGACATATATGCGACCTAAGTTTCAGACGCAATTTGCGAAACGTCGAAAAGTTGGTGTAAAAGCGGAAGACAGATGTTGCTCTCGTGCGAATTACAGTTCTACTACATATTGCACGTTCTCGTACCACTTGCCTTCAGCTTTAAGTTTGCAGTTACAGCCAAGCTTTAAACAAAAGTATCGAAGCCACTACGCGAGCGAGATGATCCCAGGTGTCTGTAGCCGCGCGCCTACCTTTGAATTGAGCCGTTGCGGCCGTGGTCATTTACTATAGGTCTGCGGGTTCGAATTCCGACAGCAGCAGCTCTTGTCTGGCATCCTTTGGTTTGCGCATTGGAGAGCTGGAAATCGTGCTTCTCTCATAACCTGCCCGTTCGCTGCGTTGGGATGTTGTCTCTCAATCAATCAATCAATCGTTCTCTAAGTACACTGAGAGGAATGCCTCGTGTAGCTCATCTAGTCGCTGCTGGACTAGCCTGTAGAGCACATTGTGGAGCTCAGCATGGCATTGGCATAGTGAGGAGGGGGAAGGGGTGTGCACCCCCCACCCCTCTCACGGAAAATTAATGTGATGATGATGAACAAACTTTATTTAATTAGCAGAAAGATCCTCCCCTTTCAGGCGCGGGGGAAGGACCCAACCTAGACGACGGCCATGATACCGTGGGCCTTGGCGGCGTCTTCGGCCTGCCGTATTAAGCGGGCTTGTAATTGCGAGTCAGAGCTGAGGAGCGCGGTATTCCATCCACTGGGAATTCGTTTCTCATGGGGGCCTGCGGGCATGCCCATAGAATGTGGCTCAAGTCCGCCCTGTTATTGCAAAATTTACACTTGTCCGAATGAAGTTCCGGCACGCAGCGGTTCATTGTTACCGGACTAGGGAACGTATGGGTCTGAAGTAGGCGCCACGCCACCGCCTGTCCTTTGTTCAATGACGAGTGTGCGGGAGGATAAATTTTCCTGCTTAGCCTGTAATACTGGGTAATATCTCTGTAAGTGGTCATCCGCTCAAATCGCTCATCGTCCTCCCAGCTCGACCAGGGCAATCCAGAGGCTCGGTCTGTGAGTCCTCGAGATCAAACTCCTTCTCGCCCCCTTCACCCCACCTCTTCAGGGTAGGTAGAGATGAAGTCCGTAAATTTTTCGCTTTTCTATAAGCAGCGCAACTACCTCGTTTCCCGGTCCCTTCTCCCACACAGCCCGTATCGGCAGCCATATTCTTCCTGAACACTTGGGGTGGAGCATGCGCGCTCAGATAGCTGCTGGCCGTCAACATATACGTTCCTACCAAATAATAAGCGAACATTCCAAAGATAAGGAAACACCTACTGAAACGCGCAACTTTCTTTGACGTTCTCTCGCTGCAGCATTCAGGCTTTAGGAAGAACATGGCTGCCGGAAGCAGCGCCGACCATTCAGAAGCGTCAGGGGCACGTCAAAGCTTTTCGCTACATAAAGAAACAAAAAAAAATATCTAGGGGCTTTAGGTAGAGAGCAACCACGCGAATAATGCCACGCCTACTGCTCAGCGGCAACGAGGCTGGCGTCTTAGAGAGCTCGCAAGTGTTTGCTTTATTCTGTACGGGCCCATGGCACAGGTCCAATCACATGCGCAGTGGCTTCGAAACTTTTGGCCAAGACTGTACTCCTGCGCTCTTCCTTCGTTTTGCTGCCGCAGTGTGAACATATACGTATACGATAGCGTTACACGCGTCACCTTTTCAGAGAGCTCAACTTGGGCTGTGTTCCGATATATATAGCGTAGCACGAATTCTCTATTGAGCACCAGGCGATTACCTATATAGGCATGAACGGCGAGACACATTCAAGTGGGAGGCGGCCGGCACTTGACCCCGCCTAGTATCTTACGATCCTTACTGCGACGGGTGTTACTGATCGATACTTTCGAGCGGGGCTCACTCCGGAGTCGAATATGAGCCTTTAAAATCGCAAAGCCTTTATCTCACCATAATTATCTTGTTTTGCGAAAGCGGGAGTTCCGTGGCCGTCGCAACTCCCCCCCCCCCCCTTTTTTTTTTCTTTTCTTCTTACTTACATTGTACTCCCATTCTCGAAAGCATCGTCCTACTTTGCTGTGACACCGTTTACAGCGTCAGAACGCCGACAAAAATGGGCCAACCCTGGCTCGGAGATGGCGAAAGTACTTCTAAACTACATTACAACTACAAGTTAAACTACATTAATAATTACTTTTCTAGGACTTGCTCAAGTGTAATTAAATTACATTACAAATTGCAGCTAGCTGAAAGTTACGAAATTAGAGAAATTACATTACTTTTGAGAAGTGATGACATATTGCTTTCAAACTACTTTAATGCAGTCGTAGTACATACAGCATATACATACATGACAGATAAATATACATAGGTGAAATATCGATTAGAACAGAAGATGCAACTGAACTCGGGAACATAGAAACACGAAATATACTGTAGAAAAGCAAGTCGAAGCTGTTCTACCACATTCGATATCCGTATCGTATTGGAAATTTTCGATATACATTTCGAAGTGTAGACGGAAACATCGTATAACGCGTCAAGATCTTTTCTTTCTTTTTCATCGTTTCGCGCGCACGCGCTGTCCTCGCCAGTCGCAGGCGGTGGACGCGAGTTCGTCACCCGCGACCCCGGAGTCTGCCACGTTCCGCGTAGAGCGGCTGATGGAACTGCCCAGCGATCGCTCGGCCGCCACCACCGAGTTGCACATCACTAACGAGTCGCCGGCCTTCGGAAGACTCGCGTCCGGTGAGGATATATCGCTCATACAACAACAACAACAACAACACCCTCTCCCGCTAAAGGGGGCCATGAGGCAATGTGAAGCAGCACGGCTGTGCACACCGCGTTTGCACCTGTTTGACGCTAGCAGACGCTGCCTGCGTCAGCGTTGTTGGAAAATATGGAATTTCTGCCATAAGGGGCAGATAACTGGGCTATGAAATTCCGTTTTTGGTATGGCATGATCGATTTGATTGAAGTAAATTTAAAAGGCATGAGGAAAACTAAAAGAGAAAAAAAAAGTTCTTAAATCTTCTTACGAGCCTGGTGGTGCACATGTCACCGCCCCGTTACAAAGGGGAAGCTCGTAGCATCCATCCATCCGTCCATCCTTGTCTCTCGCGGGCGAGGGCGCGTTCTCGTTCCTTGCGAGCTGGTAAAGCGTTCATCGAAGAAAGAGCGTTTCCATAGTCAATGCGCACCGTTCGGAGAGGAGAGGAGGAATGCCGAGAGATGAGACAAGGAGAGGAGGGGGAGGAGGATGCGAATGCGCAGTGTGGGTGTGGACGCCACACGGAGGATGGATGGGTAGAGGGAGGGAGTGACATAGCCCCGGCCATAAGCTGCTTCGCATATAATAATAATAATAATAATAATAATAATAATAATAATAATAATAATAATAATAATAATAATAACTGGCAAAGAAACATTTGACATTGTCAATAACGAAAGGGGAAAGAGCAAGGGCTCCTTTTTATTGTTAGACACATCCTCATGAAGTTAACAAAGAGGCTGGGGAAAGCATGGGGGGAGTTATTTGCAGTTCCTAGCTGTAGTGCTTGTAGACGTTGTAATATCAGGAGGACGAGGCAGCAGCAGCAGCAGCAGCAGCAACAACAACGACAACAAATGAATGAAAGAAAAAAGGGGGGAGGGGGGTCTGCTTTGCTCCACCCAATGAAGAGTCCTTCACACGCCTGGCACGTCAATAAAATTCAGAAATTTTCAAAAGATAAACCGTTTGCTGGTCGTTTCAGACAGTTCTTGTCAGGCACTGAGGGCACAGTGACGCTTTAGTCTCGAAACATGCTTCGTCATGACCTTGTCGCACGATCTAGGGCATACTTAGTGCGACCTCGTCATGCATATGACACGATCCTGTCTGTTTTTCTCTGTGCCTGTCAGAGAAACTGGCGAATTCATGAAATGCTGGATTTTTTAAAATTTCTGCTTTCGTAATTTACTTTTCCTCTTTTGAACGCGCATATACACTTGTACGAACCTAGTTTTGAAGTGCTAGCGCGTCGATCACTCATTCCGCATTTGTCCTGTACGTTTGTCGCGCAATATTTCTTTTTTGTCTTTTTCCTAATTTAATTATCTGTCGCGCAGGATAGAACATTTCAACTACGCTCCTTTCTAGTGTAAGTAAAGAAAAGAAAAAGTACACGACGCATCTTCTGTGCAAAGGCCCAAGCACATACACAATGTTTTTCTTTTTCTTTAGTTCAGAGCCTCGACGTGTGACGTCATGGTACGGATGCGTGAATATTCGAAAATTTCGAATATGGAATGGAAAATTGTTTTCTCCGTCTTCGATCCGAAAAGCCGCTACAGTTGAACCCCTTTATAAGAGACACTGATCTAAGAGACAATTGGACAAAAGACATTTCTCCACGCTACGCCCATTAGCTCTCTCATATTTCCATCTGCGCCCAGCCACGGTGGTCTAGTGGTTATGGCACTCGGCTACTGATCCGAAGGTCGCGGGATTGAATCCCGGCTGCGGCGGCTGCATTTCGATGGAGGCGAAATGTTGAGGCCCGTGTGCTGTGCGATGTCAGTGCACGTTAAAGAACCCCGGGTGGTCGAAATTTCCGGAGCCCTCCACTACGGCGTCTCTCATAATCAGAGCTGGTTTTGAGACGTTAAACCCCACAAATCAATCAATCAGTCAATCAATGAATATTTCCATCTGCATATGAACTCCTTCGTTCGCCCTTTGCTCACCAAACGCGTCTCCCTCTGTGCCCCGTTTTGCGGGCTCTTCGTCGGCTCCGCGCGCGGGGGTAAAAGAAAGAAAGAAAGAAAAAGAAAAGTCGTTGGACATTCGAGTCACGGCGCATCGAATTTCGCACCTGACGACAGCGATGCCCCCGCTCACTGAGCTAACTGGTTATTCGCTTTCACTGCCCAGTCGTATAAGTGGAAGGCTCTCACCGCCGCCTCGGTTGCTGTGCTCGTATCAGGTTACCGGTTCTTTAGCTGAGCTATCAAGCACGTGCCTGCGTCGCTTTGCATGCAAGAAGGTGAGACGTGCATTTCATTCTGTTTTCTTCCTAGTTTTTCTTCTTTTTTTTTTCTTGAGCGATGCATTCGTTGCGTGGCCACCTGCGAAGATTCCAGTCGTAGGCATCATCAGCGATGAGTGTGCTCGGGCAAACAAGAAAGGAAATACAGGGTTTTTTTATAGCGGCTCTTTCACAAGTGCATTGCAAGCAGAGTCTTGGAGTGCGCATCTTTCTCTGCACCGTAACCTCCGAGGGCGTTTATATCTGTGAGAAACACTTGCTCTCGCATTTGGAAAGGCGATACTCCCGCAAAAGGAGTACATTTTACTCCACCTGGAGTAGAAAAATCATACTCCGCAGTCGGCGTTTGTCGAATCTCATAGTTAGCACACCTTCCCGGAGTTTCTGAAGCTACACCGTCTTGCGCTCTTACCGACTTCCCTGCAGTGTTGACACCAGTACTGCAGTGAGCAGGACCTTCACTGATTAACTTGGACAGGTTTGTTGCTCTCTTCGTTTGACGCCGCTTTCTTGGGGATCTTGAAGTTGCATTAACATGGGCATTGATATGTATATATAACGCCACTGCAACAATCAATAACGATTACAACTGGTACATGTGTACTAAACGATAAAATGGATTGATTGATTGATTGATTGATTGATTGATTGATTGATTGATTGATTGATTGATATGCAGTATTGAAATTGCAGCTGCGACACCCACCCCCCTCGAAAAATATTCCTGGCTGCGCCGAAGGTCATACTATAGTGCTTTTTCCTTCAAGCAGACCGATTATCAGCGAAATTTTGAACGACATTGTGTCACCTTTCGGAGAGCCTAATGTACAGTGTTTTGCGCTGTATCATACAAGAACATCTTGAGACCTTGTTTGCACCGCGCCTGCACAAAGCTTCGTGTTGTACCGTCAGCGTGTTGGTCAATGGTACATGTTTGTTTCTTTCTTTCTCTTTCTCGGACCTGCAGACGGCCAGGCGTGCATTCCAGCCGAGTTGCCCGCGCAGCGGCACTACCTGGTCATCGTGAACCCAAAGAGCGGTCCGGGACGGAGCCTCGAGATCTTTTTGCACCGGGTGCGACCGATCCTGGCCGAGGCCGACATCTCCCACCTGCTTCTCGTCACCGGTAAGAAGGGGGAGTGGGCGTGGCTCCATGAGGACGGCTACGAAACGTCTATATGCGCTGCTGGGTATCGTTGCGCAATCAACGGACGAACACAGGAAATAACAGGCAGAATAAACGGAAAGAGCGCAAACTATCAACTGGTTTTATTGATTCGGCCATTGCATATATATGCATGACCCAACCAACACGAGAGAGGGAAGAGAGGAGAAGGGCAGAGAGGAGGAATCACAATATATACAACCTCACGTCAAAAAGCTGCGCAGAAATTCGCTTTCTGCTCTGTATAAGGCTACAGATGTGTCACTGACGCAGTTATCGCCAGCCTCCTTAATATGATAGGCTTCCAGCAGCTCGCGCGCTACTCTCTCCCTGCTTCTGCCTAGAATTTTTGCTTGTTTTAATAAGGGCTCACACCCCCTACAAGAGCTACAATGCGCTGGCAAATTCGCTCCTTCTCTCCTCGTGATCGAAGCAGCATGCTCCGCTATGCGTTCATTTACGCAGCGTCCAGTTTGGCCCACGTAGGAACGTCCGCACGTGAGCGGGATTTGGTACACCACTCCTGTGGCGCATTTCCGGAATGATTCCGCATGCTTTTTACCGCAGCCGCTTCGCCGTTGTCCTTTCCTGCAAACCCTTGGGCATAAGCCGGCGAGCTTTTTTGGCGCGGAAAAAACAATTGGTACACCATGCCTGTCTGCCACTTTCTTCATGTTATGTGCAACTTTGTGCATATATGGCACAACGGTGACCTTCTTCTTATCTATGCGCTCTGTGTTGCTTCCACGCTTTTCTTTCCTTACCTTACCGAGAAGTTTCTCAGCCACAGCCGTGACGATCGTAGTGGGGAAACCTGCGGAAAGCAACCTCTTGACTTGAGTATTGAAGCTGTCATGCATGGCATGTGGGCATGATTTGTTAAGAGCTGAGTCCAGACACGAGCTTGCAATTGCCCTCTTAACTATCTTCGAATGCGCCGACTCAAAAGGCAACAGCTCTTTCTGCGCTCTTGGAGCATATCGCCAACAGACGTGATGCGGACTAAAAGACAGGTTAATATCTAAAAACTGCAATGATCCGTTCGACGGGATTTCGTGCGTGAACACTAAACCTTTACCATATTGTCTAAAGCTGGTTAAAATTCTGCTCACCAAATCAGCGTGTGTCATGGTTATGTGCTTGGAAATAACAATTAAAAAATCATCTACATACCGGAAGGCCTTTAGAACCCCGTGATCAGCAAGCTCACGACTAAGGGAGCGGTCTACGGCGGCTAAAAATATGTTACACAGCACGGGAGCAACGCATGATCCTATGCATATGCCCTGCCGCTGAATGTAAAAGTCATCATTAAAGGATATATAGCTATATATAGGATATATATAGGATATATAGCTTTCAGAACTCTGCCGGAGTGTCGGTCGGCAGTTTCATGTCATTGTTAGAATTTTATTTGCAAGCCACGTTTATATCCCTGATCCTTACGACGTAGTCTCGCACAGGCGGCTGCTAAACGCCTAGCTGAAAACTGGTGAGAGTGTTAAGTTCAGAATGAATGTGGTTTGGCCTTGTTGGTAGCCATGCGTCAAGTAAAAGAGCGCACAAATGAGACGGACACAAGAAAGTTGAAAGCACACGGAAATGGCGCAAGATTGTTCAGTGTCCGTGTTGTGTCTTTTCTTTGTGTATACGTCGTCCTGTTTGTGCGCCGTGTTAACATGAAGCGGTGCTTAGTACTTGGAACTTCCGGAATTGAACATCGCTCAATAGAGCAGGAGACAAACATGACCGACACGGCCTCTGCGTTATCGACCTCACTTCGACCTTACTTCGTCCTTCCTTAATTGCTATTCGATTCTGTTCTAATAATACTGACCAGCTCAGGCCAGCACAGTTCTACTCACGCTAATCATCGTACAGACAATTACGAAACCCCTAGCTGAGGTCCTGCGGTATAGTGCAGCTCACGCTTTGAGCGTCCGGCTGGACGTCTAAAAAGGTCTATCGGGGGTGCGTCGCGGGATGTCGTGGTTGCGGTACTCGGCTCTTCACCCGGAAGACGTGTGTTTGATCTGCGATGCTGCAGTCGTACTTTCGGTGGAGGCTAAGGTGCTGTGGGGGTCGGTGTACCGTACGTTTTCAACAAACCCCACGTGGTCATAATTTCGGCGCCCTACCACTTCTGCGTGCCTTATAATCATGTCGTCATTTTGGCGTGTAAAAACCCCAGCAGTTATTACTTAAACGTCTGGCCGAGGTAGGTGCTGGGACTACTTACGCTATCGATCGTACAGAGTGCTGGTGAACGTCCAGCTTCATGAAGCCCGGCACTAGAACAACCCGCGCTGTTGGTATCCTGAATATAAACCACATCGCCACATTCGGGAATAGATGCGGTAAGCCCATAATGCAGTTACTGCCCCAAATGGAAAACCACCGAGCAAGCGCCTTTTTCCTGTGAACAGTGTAGGGCTCAGCCGTTGTTCCAACCTTAGCCGATGCTTTCTTAAATTACTATCGGGTACTATCGGGATACTATAGCTTTTAGCGACACATCTCACAATACGGCTGTAGAGTCCGTATTCTAAGATGTGTCCCTAAAGGTGGTAGTATCGCTTTAGTGAATTGTCTCCTGCGGCGGTGATTGAACAAATCGAAAATGTGAAGGCGGGTCTACGGTTTGCTCAACCTCCCAATCACCACCGCCGAAGTCGTATACGTCGCGAAAGCGATATCATAGTCTTCAGCGACACTTCTCGGAATACAACCCCAGTGCACAAAAGACCGTGTTAGAGGAAAATAGCTCCTTACAAAGACTATCAGATAACTCCACAGTTTATTCGTGGCACCACTTACGACGTAATTTCTCCCGCAGCTCCGTACACCGCCTCTGACGCCGTATGATGGCAATGGTGGAAAGCTTGGCAGAAAAGATGCGGTGTAAAAAAACTATAATAAATACGCCTTTGCCCTTTTGTCGTTTGGGACATACTGTTTGCTTATGGTGCACTATACTTCCAAGCTTCAGCATCCATTGAAGGAATAGTGAAGAACACACAAACGGTTGGAAGTTAGCGCCAGTGTGTGTTCTGTCCTCTCTGTATCCCGTCGATTTAGCGCCATAACTATTCCTTCAAGAAATGAACCAACCAGCTCAACAACATTTCCTTTTCAGCATCCACCCTCGACAGCGTACACCACAGCGTAGCGAACTCAACAAGTGGTCGGCAAAGCTGGCTTCCCCGCGTTAGGAGCTTGCGATAGGAGAAGCCTACCTGCGTATTTCCTCCCGTTGGCAGGGGATATAGCTTTGCGTAGCGTCGTTTGCAGGAACAAGGTAGCTGGGATTGTAGTAACGATGACTGAACAGGGCGGACTTGATATTTGGGCTCGTGATGGAGTTCCTGTAGACGCTCCCGCGGGGAGCAGGTTTGCGCATGCGCCCGCCATTATGTTCCAACAGCTGTGCAGTGAAGCCACTCGTCGCGCACGCAGGAGAAATTCCAAGGGGCGTCCCATTCGAGTCTTTAGAGAGGTTTACTGTTCGGGCCCCCCAAACTGAATTTAGAGCGGTTTGGTGTTGGGGCCCTTGAGCCCTTGCGTTATCTGCCTACCACAAGGAGAGTACAAACCCAAGGCTCAGAGTACGCAAAGCCCCTTGGGTAGCCAGCACGAAAGCTGTTATCTGCTAGTCGCGAGCGACATGCGGCACACTTGTTCGCACGCGTTGAGCAAGGTTGCACTTTTTACGGCGAAGCTTTCGATAACTGCAGGTTCTGGGGGATCGCGACCACACATAAAACGACGCGTAGAACAAATTTACAGCGGTGCGCTGAACGGGTAGGGTAGGGTAGGGTAGGGCTTGCAGCAGTAATGAAGTGAATCAAGTAGGAATCAAAGTGACTCAAATTCGCGTTAAGTTGACTAGGCGTAACGGAGTTCAATAAATGTGAATTGATTGTGAAATGTTCACCAGAGTGTTTCGAAGGTACCCTGAGTGAACCAAAGGTTTAAAGCATATAGTGAAGATATATCTGGCTAATCTCTGACGTAAGTGCCTCCGTACGTCGAGTCGCACTTCGCCACGATCGTCTAGTGGCTATGGCACTCGGCTGCCGACCCGAGGGTCGCCGGATCGAATCCTGGCCGCGGCGGCTGCATTTCGATAGAGGCGAAATGTTGAGACCAGTGTACTGTGCGATGTCAGTGCACGCTGTAAGAACTCCAGGCGTCCCGAAATGTCCGTAGTCTTCCATTACGGCATCTCTCCTAATCGTAGCTGGTTTTGGGACGTAAAACCCCACAAATCAATCGAATTGTTGACGTAAAGCTCGATGACCGTTCTGATGGAAGAAGACGGTGACTGACGGACAGTAAACGAGCTGGTGCGATCGCCGCACCGTCGTGTCCGAGAAGCTGGCTTCCCCGCGGTGCATTTGAACATTTGACGTCATTTTGTGCCACGTGGCGGTGCTTTGCAAATAGCGGCGCTAAGTAGGCGTGGGCGGCACGAGGAAAAGTTGAGCGCACACTGTGCTCCCTGCTGCTCTGGATACTCGCTGTATTATACGCGCAGTAAAGGCGCGTGCACACTAGCTAGGGAGCCTACATCATGTAGGCTCCCTAACACTAGCGGAAAAACGCGAGCCTCCGAGGCTGCCGCGCGTCATGATTTTCGTGCCGCGAGAGCGACCGCTCCGTGCGCGATTTCTCGCGGCGCGCCGCGTGCCGCCGTGGAGGAGACCAATCAGAGCGTCCCCGCCCGTGACGTACGCGCTTCATCGCGGAGTCATGCGGACTCGCCCGGCCCGGAGGCTAGTTTCGCACCCGTGCGGTGCCTCGCTTGCCTCCCGCGCTCGTTCGCCCTGAGGAGGCGGTATTTCGCGGGGCTGCCGCCGCGGTTCGCCGCGAGCAGTGTGGCTGTAAAGCCCCTTTTTCAGGGACTTTATGTGGCTGTGTCGCCGCCGAAGCGTTCTTTCCGCCGGCGCCGCGCCGCGCGCGTTTTAGGGGCGAAGCTCCTTAAGGCGGCACCCGTTCGTCCCTCGTCGTAGTGCGTAACCAGTCTTACGCTTTGACCTCCAAGGTGGTGCCGGTGGGAGATTTCTCCTGTGCGTTGTTGAACAATAAAAAATTCGCAGCGTGCGCGTTAACTAAAAGCCGAATTCTTCTGTCTCTCATTCCCCATTAGCAGCCATTGGCATGTTCCAGTAGGAAACGTTAGTAGAAGTAGAAGTGTAAGTATTAGCTAAAAGCCGACTTCTGTCTCTCATTCCCATTAGCAGCCATTGTTTACCTCCAAGGTAGTGCCTGGTGAGATTTCACCTGTGCGTGATTAAACAATAAAAATTTTGTTCAAAACGCCGTTGATTGATGAAATAAACCAACGAAAGACGCCTGATGTTTTCTAAAAGCAAAACGAAAAGACGCCAGATGTTTCTAAAGCAAAACGAAAAGACGCCAGCTGCTTAACGAAAGACGCCAGGTGTTTTCTAAAGCAATGGTTTTAAATTCAAAACCATATCGCGATACAGGTTTGTAGTTGACGATGCTCGTTGCCGTCGGTGTGTGCTCGTATGGACAAGGATGCCGAAAGGCGGGCGCGCAGGGCAGCGGCGGCGCGCGCTCGCAGACAGGACCCTGAAGTGAGAGCCCGCGAGGCATCTCCTTTGAAAACCCCAACCCAACCACCATCAGAGGCACCTGCATCGACATCGTGTTTGCCAACTTTCATCTGCAACCAGTGCAAGAACCACTTAGCTTACATTTCACCGACCACAAAGCGGTCATAATGAAAGGACAACGGAAACCAGCAATAAAAGTTTGATAAAACATTTAATCAATCATATCACGTCAATTTTATCGGGCGAATTAACGGAAGAAATTTCACGGTTTAACCGATGATTACTTCCAGGAGCTTCACCCAATCTCATCATCATTCACCTCGTGGATCTGCCGTCAATTCTTTCCGCTAGTGTGCACAGGTGTTAACTCTAGTTGTGGCATTGCACTTTAGCGCGCAAGACATCACGCGTACTTCACTAGATCGATGTAAACGGTGTTGTGTAATCGTTCTGTACGGATCATTCGCAGAGAGACGGAACCACGCACGGGATTTCATCAAGAATCTGCAGCTGAACCAGTGGAGCGGCATCCTCATCATCTCAGGGGACGGGCTGCTCTACGAGGTTCGTGGATATTTGAAAAACGCGTTACTTTCGAATAGAGTTAATAATAGTGCACATGCGTGGATGCCATGACATGCCGTGGGGCCTATGATATAAGTGAGAAGTAACGGTATCACCAACATGGTGATCAATTTTGCGCCGTGGTTTTCTGAACGCATGATAGCCCAGGCAACGTTGACAGGGCGCATTACATCGCTATCATCATTTCGAGAAATTTATGGTCGTTAATTAGGATATCTTGACAGGCTAGTTTGTTCGTTCTACTGAAGGAAAAACAGGAAATGCGCAAGAACTGGAATACTACTGTCCTTAATTTTGCCATTTTGTGCTCAAGTATCAGGGGAAAAAACGAACTTGAACGGTTTATTATTGAATTTAGCGCCAAAACTGGGGACTCAGGACTTCACGAGCCCTTTTTCCTTGCTTTATGTTCTCGCCAAATTGGCTGAATAATATTCTCAAACACTGCGTGCTGAATCTATGGCTTCCTTAAACATAATAGCATGTTTTACCTACAAATCACTTTGTAAGCATTAGCAGACCTATGTGTTTTAGTGTAGGAGCCTCTCAGTGGCGTCGCCTCCTGTATCATGATGGTTCAATCAGTGGCAATTTACTAGACTTACGCAGGCTTTCTGCAACACGCGTACCGTGAGCCATGTAGTTTGTACATATTGCTCGTTCATTGTTTCCGCACAGGTGTACAATGGTCTCATGGAGCGGCCCGACTGGGAGCTCGCCGTCAAGATACCCATCGGCTATCATCCCCGGAGGATCGGGTAACGGCCTGGCGCGTACCATCAGCCACGCTGCCAAGTGAGCTTGCCTCAGAGACTCGTGTATACCGCGGAGTGTAGCGCGTCTATTATGGCAATCTACAAACGTTTGATGTACTGATAGTATATGGACGTCTGGAAAACATCTAGCCAAGGACATGTAGTGTCGCTACTTGTCCTACAGACGGCTAGTAAGCGTCTAGCTGGGGCCATGTAGTGGTGGTGTTTGTTATAGAGCTGCCTGCGAAACTTCAAGCTCACGGCCCTTAATTGGGCCACGCTTGGCATGAACGTTTAGTAAACAGCCAGCTCCAACCTTGTCATAGCGCTACTACTCCTGACATCATCGAATTCCGGCGCTGTGCTGTCGAATGTCCCTGTCTCACGACCGATGTTCCTGTCTCGCTGCTCGTCGCCTGAAAAATCATGCCCGATGCAAGCGAAGGCTCGAACGATGTATCAAGCGATGGTGTTGCCAGCTACTGTGCACCAAAACTGGGTTGATACGCGCAGTAACAATTTAAAGTAAACTGTCCAGCTGTGCAAAGTACCACTAAATAGGTTTGAATGTACTGTACCAGTAAAGTTTTCTTTTGGAGTTCGGTAATTCTTGACAGTTGTTTGCAAGCGCGCCTGTGTTGAGAATCGGCAGTGCGTCCCTCACGTGCAACTTGTACCGGCTGCTTGCGATTGGTTATCGCTCGTAGGACATCCGGGAGACGAGCGATCGACCAAGCGACCCGTGGCGCGGTGGCCCATTTCGTCACGTATCGCGATCGCGCACATGCGGTTTCGACTTTATGACCGTAAATCGTTTTTTTCTATTCGTTGCTGTGGCGGCAGTGAGCCGTACGTGAGCGATCCCATCCTGGCGTCAACGCTGGGCATCGCCAAGGGCCGAGTGGCCCCGCTCGACCTGATGAAGGTGGAGACCCCGTCGGGACCCCTGTACTCGTTCCTGAACGTCGGCTGGGGCATCATGGCCGACATCGACATCGAGTCCGAGAAGCTGCGTGCCATCGGAGAGATACGCTTCACCCTGTGGGCCTTCTGGAGGGTCTTCAGTGAGTGCACGCTCATCCACACTATATACGTAGTACATGTGCTCAGCGAATGAAACGCAAAACTCGGAGCGCCCGGCTGCCATTGTCTTTGGGGACGTCGCATAGCGATGGAGACACGGAGATTTGTTTTGGTACTCAGTGAAAGCAAGAGACTTGATGAAACTTGTGATTCAGTTTGGTTCCTCTGTGGTACTGCAGCCCACTGCCCACTCCAGTAGCACAAAGTGCACCCGATGTTTTGCGGTCCGAGCATCGCGTTTCAATCGCTGAGCGCTGTACACTCGGCGTGAGCGAACGGGCAGCCCAAGTGGATGCATTCTTTGCATCTCGGTTGTCCTCTTTATTAAACGCTAAGAGCGTGAAAGCTCGAAATGTGTCGAGCGACATGTCTGTAACGATGAACTCTGGGCCGGCTTTCAAGTGGTCCCGGAGACCTAAGGGCTCACCCAGAGGTGCCATCTTGAGCTGGGCGTCACGGTGCCTCCCTGGAATAGTTCTTTAGCCATCACGTTTACATGAACATGCCACGCGGACATGGCGCTGTCTGCCTGATACCCGTTTGCACATTAAATATGGTGGCCATAGGTGATAAGGCATTGATCGGTTCGGTGATGAAGCGCCCGTCTCGTGCAGACCTGCGCACGTACCACGGCCGGATCTCGTACCTGCCGGCCAGCGAGAAGATGAAGGGCAGCAACAGCAACGGCGTCATCTCGCGGCTGGTCACGTCATCACGGAACGGGCCCTCCTTCCCGCCTCCGCGCAACCGGTCGTCGGGCACCGATCTTGGAGATCTCTGCGGACAGAACGGCAGCGCGAGGACGTTGAACAGGTGGGTGGCCGTGGTGTGTGTGTGTGTCATGTCAAACGTGTACAAGTCATGTCGTCGTCATCATCATCATCTGTCTGCGCCCACTGCTGGGTAGCGGTCTCTCCTTTAATTACTCCTTTTAATTTATTTAAAACTGTGGACCAATGCATGGAAGCCTGAGTGCGAGTTTTTTTAAAAGGCAGCTTCTTTTATTCACTTGGACGGTTGAGATGTTGCCTCAACATACCCAAGGAAGGACGAGACGGTTCACTGAGTGCAGGTCGTTTAATGTACAGGAAAACTGGCAACCACACAAAAAACTAGCACATACAGTAATACCTCGTTATAACAAAGTTGAAGGTGGAGCCGTAATTACTTTGTTATAACCATTAGTTCGTTATAGCCAATATCCATGTCATCTACGGGAATTTCAAGGGGAATTGCGATTGTTTCGTTATGTCCAGTAGTTCGTTATATCCGGGTTCGTTATAACGAGGTTCTACTGTAACATACTCAGGAGACATACAAAAGCTGATCCAAATAAAGGTGACAAAGGTCTCTGCAGGAGTCTTGAACTAGAGGCGAGGTGAAGGCACAAGTCTCACGAAAGGGTGCAGATGACGGAAGGGGTGACGGTGGAGCTTCATTGATGCCGATGTCAGTGAGGGATGGGGACAAACAATCCGCTGGCATTGGTCAGCCCGCCATGGCTGCATTGCTGAGGTGGCACGGATGAGTATGTAGCGCTCATCTCCACCAAGTAGTCACAGAGGAGAGCACGTTCCGGCCGGACAGCTGGACTTCTCGTGGCCTGTCCATGGGCATAGGGGCTCGACAAAGAAGCTGCTCACCCTAGCAGCATGGTTCCAGGTAAGCGGGCCCCTGGCTGGTTGTGACGGACCATGGGAGGAGTGTGCAGGATCAGGTGTGAAACCCGACGGCCTTCCTTGCGCCCCTCCCGTGTGGCCAGTCTTCTCCAGGATTTTCCGCTGCTGTAATGATTGGATAAGTTAATAGTATGTCAGAAGCAGCAACATTGTCAAGAACAGTGCGTTTATAATCGAAAAATTTGAAGTTTTTATTATATTTATGCATACTGCAACCTCAACGAGGCCATTTCAGGACTGGGGAAATACAGCAGCAATAAACATTCATGAACAGGCTTCAAGAAATTCTTGAAAAAGTAAAGAACGGACACTTCCAGGCAGCAAATTCCAGGCTTAGGTTGTTGAAGGGAAAAAGGAAACTATGCTTGAACATGTCAGGGCAGGTAGAGTTGAGCATGTGATGTGATTTGCAACGTCAGCAAAGCAAGTCGTGTCTTTCAGTCTTTGACCATAGGTCGTGTGGACATATGATTCATCCCTACATTTTTAAAGATGACAGTCTTTCTTTGGGCTACCTAAATGCGAAAAGCTTTGGCTGTCTGTCTGTCTGTCACGTGATTCAAATGGTGAACGCCAACCTTTAAATTAGTCCTGGTATATGGTGTCATGCACGTCAACATGATACAGCGCAAAGGAAGCCTCAGGTCTACTTGTGGCAACGTTTATATGCATAACCATGATCCACAGCGTTCATTTAATTAAGAATGCACACCAGCACTATACGGGTCAGGTTTTACGTCTGATATATATACCGTATTGTCGATGTATGGTTGTGTGAGGCGAGTGGTCGGTCTCTGTGGTGCATTATTGATGGTGCGAGAGCAGGGCATACACGGGAAAGTTGAATTGAATTTAGCAAAACTTCCGTTTCATCCTTTCGGAGAGGAGTGAGAGTGGAGTGGAAGAGTGTGAGGTACTGGAGAGGAGAAGGGAGGGTGTTACATATCAGGGGCGGCAGAAGGCTATCGTCTTTCTACATCATTTGCAGCAAAGCAAGCAGATATGTGGCCATTTTTATTTCTTCGTTTCACTCGCCAGGTCTGAGAGCGCTCCGGAGGGCCACCACACGGGCGACCACACGTCGTCGCGGAGCTGCGGGAAGGACGGCACCGACATGGAGAAAGCGGCGGAGTGTGCCCTGCCCGGTGGCGCCGAGGACCAGGCGTCTCCTCCAGCCACGGGCGAGGAGCTCCCGCCCGAGCTCGAGCTGGTCGCCGATTCGAGTGTCGGGCGTGTGCCCGGGCCTGAGCCGCAGGCAAGCGATGACATAGACCTCTTTTCAAAGCACTTTTCACTTGCCGCGAGAAGGAACACCGCAAGATAGGAATGGCTTGTGGTCACGTGTTCGCAGTTCATGGCGCTTGCAGTCGATATCTCCTCGAAGAATGATTGCAAAAGCTTTCAGGAACGTTATTAGAAGGAACATCGCAACACTTTTTGAACAAGGTCAGAAAAACGTGCGACTTATGGATATTTAAGAGAGATAGGCACATTTTCTTTGCTTGTTCAATTCAAAACGAACAAAGACAGCAGATAATCTCTCCGCCATTACGAAATCAGTCAATGTTACATTTGACTCTAGCGAATTGGTGCCCACCGTGACGTCATTTGTTGAAAGAAGAACAGGCTCTTTGCATTTGTTTTTGAAACCAAATTGCAAATTTCCCAGTGCATGAAATACAGTAATATTTTTATGCAATAACATTGTCTCACTTGTTCTCTAGAGCCTCCACGACTGATCGGCACCACTTTCTAGGTTCAAGATGTGTTGCAAGGCTGCTCTAAGGACGAGCATACGAAGACTTTAAATTTAGTCATAGGAGTCTGAATCCGTTCAGGACCATGACATGTATCGTATCCTCATTATTGCTTTAGAAGCATAAGACTCGCCAATAATTCGGTTTAAGCTTTGCGAAGGAAGTCGCTGTAAGATGCAGACAACGTTATCGACCGTGGGCAAACAATTGACGATTCAGTCATGACAGAGCCAATAGTGGTTTTACTGAGGAGTAGGCCTCTTTCTGTGAAAACTCTAACACAAAAGCTCAGACTCTCCGTGGTTGCAACATTGATTGTGGACGTTGTCTTCGACATCATTTAGGAGCCTCATGTTCTGCATCCACGCGGCTGTAAGCCCCGAAGCCTCCTAGTTCCAGGCTGAAGTACTCTCAAAGAGAACTTCCTTCCACAGAAAATTTTTGCACCATGCTTTGAGCATCAAGCATGATATTTCCCGTTTCAACAATCCGCTATGACCAAGCCACAATTTAGAGCAGTGGTTCTCAGCCGTGGGTGGCGTTGCAGACCCCTTTTGGACCGGGGGAAGCCATGGGGGACTTCTTGTAGTGATGATAGAATGGGAGGAGGTGTAAATCAACATGCTCTTTGACAAAAGTTGTGACCAAGATTAACCGTAGTGATTTCTCGCGGATCGGTGCCATTCGTGGGAGCAAGTCCCGGAACTTGGAATTAGTACTAGGTTCAACTCAGAATAGCCTTTAAATACAGTTTTTTTTTTTGTGTGCGTGGGTTTTGCGGGCCACTAAAAAATGGGCTTTGCGGACTCCTACAGTCAGACCTTTGCTGTAACAGGTTGACATGGAAATAGCTTCATTGTACCCGTTAATTCGTTATAAACATTATAAATTGATGTTCTTACTACTGCTTTAATGTAAATACTATATTTTACTTAATTCTTCATACCCTTATCACTCAGGGTGTCCGGATTCGATATATCAAGGTTCGACTGTGAGAACCACTGATGTGTACCAATAACGCTCTCTATGGCGCAGGAGCCTACATTGTCGGCGCCCGAGTGGTTCCCGGCGCTGACGGACCCGGTGCCGGACGACTGGACGGTGGAGGAGGGACGCTTCATCATCTGCTACTCGAGCATGGTGAGCCACCTGGGCACCAACCTGTTCATCGCGCCCGAGTCCCGGCTCGACGACGGCATCGCCTGGCTGCTCATCATCCGCGGTGAGGTGTCCCGGTTCCAGGTGCTGAGCTACTTCAAGGCGCAGGAGGATGGGCATCACGTAGACCTGCCTTTCGTGCGCCTTATACCTGTGCGAGCGTTCCGCCTGGAAACCTTTTCGGACAGCACCATCACCGTCGACGGCGAGCAAGTCAAGACGAGGGTGCGTCTTGAAGGAAACGATCTTCGATTAGATCGTGTTGCCAGGTGGCCTGCGATACTTTAGTGGTGCAGGCAGAGCATTCATTTTTGCTTTTGCTTTTTTAAACCGGCACCCTATGTCTTTGTGACGCCAGGCAGCATAGCTGTTATAAGGTGTCCCTGAAGCAGCCTTTTGAAGTTGAATAAGCACTTAGGCTGCAACGAGTGCTAAATCATTGGCATAGCGCAAAGCATGCTATATCGAGACAGCTACCATTGAATAAAGGCTAGCCCCTTCTCCTCCCATAGTGCCTATTTCTGAACATCTCTGAGCAGTCGAAGCTAAAAGCTGCCTTCCCATACATGTTTGTAAGATCTCTGATATATGTTAACACTGCATTCTGCTTTCGCATGGGCAGTCAATGGCAAGCTAAATGTACAATTTGAGGTGTTCACATCAGCTTCAATTTCATAATTCATATGTCAGTGAAGTGTTTCGTATGTTGTTTCTACACGGAGACATGACACGCTCAAAAATGCAAATTTTTCGTGTCTTTAATTTTGGCCACTATTTCATCTCCTGGGTAACCATCTTTCTGCCTGCCTCTTTTCTTTGCAGATTCTGCAAGCCAGGGTACTGCCTTCCTTAGGACGAATTCTGACTTTCTAGGGTTCGACGACGTGATATTAGACTCTGCTCGCATTCTGGGACAAGCGCCTCTCTACGGACCCTGTGCGAAGTGCGTGATAATTGTTTCGATCTGCCAACATGGCCCTGTAATAGCTTTTTCTCTTCCCCGCGAACGAGCACGCGAAAGTGGCACGTGGGTCGAGTTTTTGTTTGTTTTATGTTGACCAGCAATCGACACAACTGCCTTCCCTGGTGCATTCCCAAGTCTGGTGGACGGTGCAAGAACTATGTGTGTGTGTGTGCACGCGCCTCCTGAATATTTGCACGCTCTTTGCCTGAGAGCTCACATCGTTCCGACAGGAAGAAGGAAATGGACGTATTGTCTACACGTTGCAGTTGCTACAATGTTCATTCCACGGGCAGGGATCAAATGTAGCTTGTGATGTTTCGCAGTCCTTGTTTGTACTTTGTCACCACTATGTGACGTAATGATTTCGTACTCTCAAGCGGACGTTAACGTTTATTTCGCTATGAATTTAGTAAGTGTTACGTAGTATTCCTTCCTTCCTCGAGTTATTTCTTTCTGGTTCTTCGATCCCACTTCCCAGAGATCCTTCTAAATCTTGGGAAGATTTCGCGGTATAATGCTGAACCTTTGATCCCCGTGACTGTGATGGCACTCTGCCTCAAACATTGTATGAGTCTTCCACTATTCGTATGTACCAGGTTATCACTTCTGTGTTTTCCTGTGCTACAAGACTATTTGCCAATGAACATGTGCATGTGCCCCTTTGTAAAGGCCTTGCTTAAGTTTGACACACTGTTAATAATCAGATTAACTATTCGTACTTTTAACCTACAGGTACCATTACCTATCATTATGAAAAGCAGCTTGTACACGTTACTAGACCTATGAATACCCAATGACGCTTCCCTTTCCCTCGTCCCGCACCCCTTTTTTTTGTTTGTTTTTCTTGCATTAAACTTGTGAAGTTGACACGAACATGGCGAGAGAGTGCAACGCTCAAAACTAACACGTGCATCAAAGCCGGCTGTTATTCACTCTTAAATCAAGTGCTTGTTTCCCGATTTTGCAATCGGTTTGGCACCTAATCGGAATATTATCAACGGCGATGGTATGTGTGAAAGCTGCCGCCAGATGGCCCTGGTAACAGTAACAGCAACAGGCTAGAGTTACCATACATGCTCCCTACGGCATGTTCCCCAAAGGGAATATGTGCTCCCAAAGAGGAATGTCCTCTCGCCTTGGGGTACATTCATAAGGGAGTGACCCTAAAGGTATGTTTTCCAGAGGGGAACACGCGGGAACTCTAGAAGCAGCAGCTGGCCATGGTGATGCTTGAAGAGGCAAAAAAAAAAGCTCCTTCTTGACATCACGCGTAAGTGCTATGTCAGCTGTCTGTGCAAAGCTGGCCTGTTGGTGCTGTAGTTCTTCTGTGTGTTTGGGTACGTCTGCATGAGTTCCTGCTTAGTTTTGTGTCCTTGCGCCCGGGTGGTGCTGTGGAAGGTACAACGGATACCTCTTGTCTATTGTTACCTGCAACTGTTTGACGATCGTTTCGGCGATTGTCCGCAACCTTTTGTGTGTGTGCTGCAGACCTGATTGAAAAGCTGCGAACAAACAGCTCATTCTCTCGTTATTTTTTGTGCACGTGAAAGGGATCACGTGACTGTGAAAGTGATGGAGGTCGAGAAACTGTTAAGGAGGCTAGAATCGCTCTTAATGGTGTAGATAACCCGTACGAAAGTGAATTTTCCTAGTGATTTAGTGACTCGTGCATCATTACACCTTTTCTTCTGGACAGAAGTGTATTTTAAAGCGTAAGATATTTTTCACGAGTGAGTGTCGAAGTGTTGTCCCCCTACCGGAGCTAATCTGAAACCGTGTCCTGCGCGACGAGCCGAAGATGCAACCAACCGAGACTGTATTGTTAGTTCCCCATACATGTACATACTAGGCGCATTAGACGCGACGACAGCCTCCCAAAATACGAAGGTGCCTTCTCGACCAGTGGTCTCCGATCTTCCCTTATTGTCTGTCACGAGCAGCTGCATATGTATGGACGAAATAAATTGATTGAACAATACGTTGTGCCGTCGTTTGAATCTGTTGCCATTCATAATGAAAAAGAACAAAGATTTGACAGATGCTCAACCTTCGCCTTTAAGTGTGGAACACGATAGCGTTGTCACGCTGCATTTGCATCGGAAAACACGCGTGATGGTGCCATCTTCCCGTAGCGCGCAAAAAAGGTTTCTGCTTAAAGAGGCGGTGACTATGCGAGATTCCAATTAAATGCTCGCCATCTATCGGGTGCACCTCATAACAGGTGATACAGGGTTGGTCTATAAAGGCAACGCGTTATTGCGTTACGGTGCACTAAAAAAGCTGAAGACCAAAAAAGTCAGGTGTAGTTCTTTGTCAACATGCGATCATGATCCAGCCTGAAAAATGATAAAATTCGTGTAAAAAGGATGTTGTTGTGCAGCTAAATTTGCGTCATCTCTGTGGAAAGGCTGCAACACATCATTTCCCGGGAGAAGCACACGACGCGCTACGATGGACGACATGGATAAAAAAAAAGAGAAACTCGCAAATCAGCAAGAAATTTACACCATATGCTGGTTTGTTCCAAACACTTGTTTCTCCCTTTGAAGCAGAGCTTTATTTACATGTGTACTATTTCACTATCATATAGGCTTCTCAAAATGTACGTGTGTGCTTTCGTCTAGGCGAGCGTTCATATATATACATATTCTATGCTCGCAAAGTTTGGCTATGCTCGTTTTCTGCTCCAGCCACTGTTAATGGTGCTGAAATTAAGTGGCAGAAATATTCTCGTTGGCTTACGTTTCAATGCATGCAGCGTAGTAGTGAAGCGGGATGGTTTAATTGATAAACACACATACGTTATGCCTGCTCTTATTACAGGGTGCATGCAGACAATGTTGTGTTGTCGCTCAACGTGGCACGTTGGCAGTTCATCTGTTCGCAAGAAAAACACATATTCCCTTTTGTGCAACCATGGTGGGATGCGAAAGCATCGCGGGGGGGGGGTGCGCATCGAATTTCCGTTTCGTTTCACTTGGCAACACAACACAATGGAAGTTAGAGTGAGAGAATGTGTTGAGAAGAGAGGAGACGTTTGTACAGGGTTGTTGCGCCTTTATTTAGAGATCGTACGTGATTCCTAGCGTAGGTGCGCGCGGTATCTTGAAGACGGCTTTCCTCTGCCTTCCTCTGCTTCCGCGGCGGTGGCACTACCGCAGCAACTAGCACCGACGTTGGCGTTCATGGCGTTTCGCACATCGTTGGAGAGAGAGAATGATGGAAGCACAGCGAACGCGCGCTTTATACTGCGCCGCGACACTTGCGCCGCCTACCGGCGTACTCTTAGAGAGAGAAAGAGAGAGAGAGAGAGTTATAGGCAATGATTTGCTGCGCAGCACCTGTGGCGGAGAGGGAATGAGGAGAGCGCACACCCGCTTAGGAGAGGATAATGAGGGAGAGCTGCGCATGCGCAGTATGGGTGCGGACGCCGCAGAACGGACACTGCCCCCGAGCATAAGATGCTCTCGCATCTAATATCGGAGCAACCGCAAATATATAGCCCCTGTGAAATATATAGCCGCTGTGTGTGTAATCACGTGATTACGCTAGACTCGGCGATTCTTGGCCACCACTGTAGACTCGGCAAGCCAAGCTCTCCTCGCGCCAGTTCGCGGTGCCTCTCCGTTAGGATTGGGCCCCTCATGGTTGCTCGATGTTGTTCAGACGCGGTAGCCTTCAGTAGCCCCTGACCGTGTATTATTCTACTGTTTGTGTACCACGTGGCCTGGAGTCCCCCCCCCCCTTCGTCCACACTACCAAGAGACTCAAACTATCGCGCGACATGTTCTGTCCGTTGGTATGCACGTTGGTTGGTTGGTTCGTTCGTTCGTTCGTTCGCTCGTTCATGGCTCGCCCGCCTCATCTTCTGACAACTGACTGGATGGCGGTCGCTTCCTTTACCTGAGGGACTTTACCTTTACCCGACTTGCAACCCTCCTATTGTTTTCTTCCGAAACCAACACGCTGATGTCGACTTATGCGATGTGCACTTGATGCCGTCTCTTTCCACGGCCACCTGTTCCTTCCAAGCTCGTAAACTCGCCTGTTCTTTCGGGAACCTTTTTTTAAGTGACAAAAATTGCGCGTACCGCACGTTATATACCATTATTGACCACTCCACCTGTGTACGCAAGCTCCCATTGTTTCAACGCCGTGATGCCGCCTGCTGTGTCCACAGAGACATTGCTATGTGCCAGGTGTTTTAGGTAAGGCAGGTCTCGAACACAGCGCAAACGCAAAGTAAAAAAAGACGATATTTTTGGTAACTCGCAGTCGTCGATGTGGGATTTTGTTTATTTGCAATTGATCTATCTGATTTTTAGTCAACAGGGCCTTCACTACCAGTGTTAAGTATAGTGATTTAGAAACTAAGTCATTCCTAATAAAGTATAATAAAAACAACGGTCCTTCAATATTTCGTTATGCGGGTTCGCTTTCTGGCTACCGGGTGGACTCATTTCAACGTGTGCAAGACGCGAGGACACCCCGTGTATACTTAGGTTCAACTGCGCGTTAAAGGGCCCATGACACCGAAATTTCAAACCCGATATGTTTATGTTGTTTGGTTGTCGAACATCTGAAGGCACTTGTGGCCAAGTATTAACGGCGAACGTTGTCGTTAAGATATTTTAATATGTATTTAAAGTGACCAGAAATGCTCATCTGGGTTTGCGGCACATCGCGACATCGTCACTAGTATGACGTAGTTTGTGGGCCATCTGTGACGTTTCGCTTTTGTAAGTTGATATCGTGACGTCACAGAGAGACACGGGCGCGCCGCGCTATGGCCTCCGAGCGTGGCCTCCAAGATCTGCTCTCGCAGCTGATCGCGGAGGCCACGCCAAAAGCCGTATTTTTCTGCTTCCTCTCCGTGTTGGTCCCTCAAGCGTACATTGTACACACGCTATGATGCAAAGCAAGTGTAGCGAGCTGGTCTGGCGCTCGCGCTCTCCGCAACGTCACCGAATCTTGAGCTCAAGTGATCAGTGCATGCGCTCACTTCCGACAGCCGCCGCGCTAGCCCCGCGGCGCTAGTTTCTTGCAGTTTTCGGCGCGCGTTTCGAAGCTTCATTAAAACTGAACAAAATTAACGATGCTATGACTAATTAGACTTCACGCTGGAGAATTTGCCACTCCATGCCGTGATTACAAGACACTGTTCGACTCATTAGAACATAAAAGTATCCAACGAAAAAATAACTGTCATGGGCCCTTTAAAGACGACCGCGTGGTCACAATAACAAGTGACCCGCTATCCAGGCGTGCCTCTAATGTCGCGGTTTTGGCATTCAAAAAAAAAAAAAAAAAAGAACGCAAGAACAGCTATTTATTACCTAGGTCTGCCGCCAAAATGTGTCTGCTTGCTATCAAATAATCAAATGTACGAACAACCTATACTTGTCTTCTAAGAACGAACAGGCGACCGACATTACGCAAGTGGAAGAAAAACAGCTCTGTCGTCATTTTCATTAGTAAACTAAACATTTTTTTATCATTATTAAACAGATATGTGCCCTCGATGAGACCTTGATCGCTTTTTTCAATGTTCGCTTAGTAAGCGTTCACTTTGGCCCTTCCAGAATCGCTGTGAACGTACAACGCTTTTCGTGTGCAAGTAGTTTGTACGACTTCAGCTCCATAAGTTCCACGAAATCGTGTACACTTGCACGATCGCGTTGATCGCGTCTTACGACGCGACTATCGCTCGCAGCAACGGAAACGGATCTCCGCATTCCCCGTCTGGGTCGTCGAGGTCTCCGTCCAGGTACAGTACGCACGCTGGGTCGTCGCGTAACTCTAGACCTTTCCACATCTTGGCGTAGTCTCGCACGTTCTGCGCCACCCCGTCCGCAGTTCGGTACCGAAACACTTGCGGTACACCTTTCTGGCGTCGTGGCATCAGCTCGCCGACGCTGCACTCCCGAAACCTGCCGCTGGTTGGCAAGTCGCAGACTTCGCTGCGTGGCACCAGACCCGTGAACCTGCGGTGAGAGAACAAGTACCCGATTACAAAAAAGCACTCCTCTATCCACAAAAGCGTCGATCGTCTGTCCCCTCCATACATTGTTTCAGGTAGTTTGAAAAAAAAAAGAAGAAAATGTCGGGGGCGATTTCGGGCTGAGGAGTTTAGGACAAAAGCGACCAGTTTTGTCCCTAGATAATGGTAAGGAACTCTGTGCCTTCCCTTGTCCGACGTCCGGGCGTTCACAAACCTGCCAAGCTAACATGCGCAGACATATATTTCAGTATCGAGTTATCCCTTCCCCGGTGAACGGCCTGAACAATTCGAAAGAAATAGAACTCGAAAAGCTATAGACACTGTAGGTTACAACGCGCCGCGTAAATGACATATGCGATAGGTCCAAAATCATTTGGCGAAGAACCTAGCCTTTGCTGGGGAGGCCAGACCGCTACCGCAAGGTATGTATATGGGCCTGCCCGAACAACCGGGCCACGGATACTATAAATCAGCCAACAACTGATGTATCTCTGACCCCTAGAGCCAACGTCAGCGAGATCATGGGCAGCAGTCCTTGCCATATGAGTTCAGGACCGAAGGTCCTGACCACGACAACCCTTGGGGATTTTAAATATCACCGACCGTTGATATATAGGCACAGGGAGTGTCGTGAGAGAAGGGTGACGTGGTACGAACCCTGACCCCCCCTCCCCAAACTCACGAACACGCAAGAACGACGTCTGGGGTCCCCTACCTCCTAAATAGAATCCTATACGTCTATGTATAATCTCCCAGATATCTCACCTCAGCTGGGTTCCTTTTATGCCAATGGCCCTCTTTTCGAACAACTCCACCGCCGCCGACAGGGTCCAGCACACCGAGTACGCCGAAGCATCGGACTCTCGCAACTTCCGGTAGAGCGAGTCCAGGCCCGCCTCGTCAGGGTCGGTGCACCGCCGGTCGCCTTCCAGGAGGTAGTAGTCGACCAGGTCGCCAGGCGGCGCCGGTACGGAGGACGCCGAGAGGGCCAGCACAAAGTGCACTTCGTTGAGCTTGGCGAGGTTGCGTAGCTCCCGCAGGAGGGCCTCGAGTGCTGCGTCGTTTCCGGGGCGCCCGCACAGGGGTGAGTCGAAGCCTCGCCAGTCGAGGTGGACACCGGAGAAGCCGTGCTCCAGTGTCCACGCGAGTAGGTTCGCCGCGAAGTACCTGAAGGAGACGGCGGAGGGTGCCAGTCAGCATGGGCGCAATTCACCACCATCGCCACCACCACCATCATCATCATCGACACTAGTAAAATGAGCTGTAATTAAACGTGTCGGGGTTTTACGTGCCAAATGTCAGTTAAGGCACGTCATAGCGGGAAGCTCAGGAAGAATCTAAGTTGATGCGCATTTTGCAAATGTTATATAGTATATATGATTCTTGCCTTCAATCCCAGATGCACCAACCAGCTTCCCGTATAGGTTGACTGGGAAATTCCATAGGTGGAATTGCAGCGTGCGAAGCTCTGGTGTGTACGCATTAAGCATGCAGTTTTAACACGCACACGCACGAATTGAGAGCTGAGGGGGCGTGTCAGCCATCCGGGGAGCGGTTGGGGTGGCGTGTTTCAAATGGGACACTGCTGTAACTATAGCCACTCCCAGTTAGTAACTTGGGGGCTACAGAGCGCGCAACGGCCACTTGAAAGATCCGAAGCGGGCGGCATACGCTTTCGGTGGTCGGCCATGTTTGCCCATGAGCTGTTTTCACCCGGTAATCCGCTATAGGCGAAGGTCTTTGCGTATAGCGGTTTATCGGACACGCTAGATTTCTCGAATATGTCATAAGAGTTACGTCACCTTACGTTTCCCTCAGAGCGGCGCATGGACGTGAACTCCCCTCGACCCCTGAGGGACACCAGGAGGGAAGTGTTGCCGGAACCGAAGGAAGCCACCGTGGAAGTGAGTTGCTCGATGAGGATGACGTCACGGGCAGTGGGCAACACCCTGGCCGTCCATCCGTCCACTTTCACAGGACCGTAGACGACGTACCGGCAGAAGTGTAACGGAATGGACGCCACACCAAACCTGCGTCAAATACCACCACTGGACATTAAAGGGCACCAGTCCACATGGCAAATTTTGGTTACACACTGCAAGCTGTTAAGCGCCTAATAGAGAAGCTGACAGCTGGGCAACTTCGTTATGATTCATATTGATTGATTGATTTGTGGGGTTTAACGTCCCAAAACCAGCTCTAATTATGAGAGACGCCGTAGTGGAGGTCTCCGGAAATTTCGACTACACATTGCACAGCACACGGGCCTCAACATTTCGCTTCCATCGAAATTCGATCCCGCGACCTTCGGAGCAGCAGCCGAGTGCCATAGACCACTGTGGCGGGGCGAAGATTCATATTAAAACAGCGCGAAGTGCAGGACAATAATCCGTTTATTAGTAGCAGAAATAAAAATGTTTGATGTGGCGCGGAACCATGATTTCCGGAAGCGAGTGTCCATCCTAAAATGGCATCCTCGCCACTTGCCCGAACCAATCAGAAGGCGCCTCCGAAAGACGTGCCTTAATTCTGATTGGTTCGAGCAGGTCCTCGAGCTCAGCGTCGCTATGTACGATGTCACATACCGAGGCGCCTGGTGCGTAACGTCATCTGCGCCATCTTGGTGTGCGGCGCCCACGAGTTGTAGAACAAGAGGGCAGTTTTCATGAATTTGACCGTGAATGCGACAGTATAGTTCATGACATCGCTTAGCGCATCTCGAGTGATGCGATGCGATAGCGTTTACAAGTAGCGCATTACCCCCGGTGCGATGGCAGTGGCGCATGGTGTCCAACAACGAAAGCAAAACAGCCTCGAACGCTTCCGGTACAGTGGTTCGCATTTTCCTTGCTTTTGCGAAACAAGAAAAACGCGTTCCATTCTCGGAGAGCGCGGCTTGACAGACCCGCTGTCAATTCTTTCAACGCACTTATTTAATGCGATGCCACCGCGTTGAAAGCCGACTTGCCTCTCAAAAGACAGCCATGTCTGGCGCATTAATGCGGTGCGCTTTTTAGATGCGAAGCAGCTTACAGCGGGAGGGGGGGGGGGGGCTCCTTCCCTCCCGCGGCGTCCCGCACCCCCACAGCGCATGCGCGTGCCCTCCCATCTCTCCTCTCCTACGCTCCCCCTATCTCTCCTCTAGGAATCCTCTACTCTACGGAGCGGCGCCCGCGCCCCGTGTCCCGCATCCCCACAGCGCATGCGCGTCTCTTCCCCTTCTCTCCTCTCCTACGCTCCCCCTTTCCCTCCTCTAGGAATCATCTACTCTACGGAGCGGCTCCCGCGCCCCGCGTCCCACACCACCACAGCGCATGCGCGTCCCTTCCCCTTCTCTCCTCTCCTACGCTCCCCCTTTCCCTCCTCTAGGAATCCTCTACTCTACGGAGCGGCGTGCACGACAGGTGGTGCGGCAGCTGCATACACCGCTGAGGGCGCCACGGTATTTCCGCGGTATGAAAATGACGGAGCGCGCGCGCCTCATTCTCTCTCCTGTGCAGCGCCTCGATGAGCGTTCGGGCCATCACTCATAGAGTTTCCTACTAAAATACTAGAGGGAAAACTGGCGCTGCGATCGTGAAGATGCCATGGGAATGATGGGTATGACATGGATTTGTCTAGTCTTCTTACTTGCGGCTTCAAACGTTCTGGAGGATTTGTTTATTTCTGTTTTTAGCGTCGGTGACGCAAGTGACATTACTACACTTTTTCATTACGTGACGAAGGCAGCGGCTGCAGTGTACGCTTGACCGCTACAGATCATCAGACTGTCGCATGTACTAAAGTCGTTTGCAATGATGAGGTGCCGTGCAGTCTGTTACGCTGTTGTGTTTGTTGATGGATGGCTACACATATTATTTGCAGTGATACTTTACCCAACTTTAGAACTATTTGCGCTGCGTCTCGCGAACCTTATCGACGTGATTTTGCAGCTCTTTTTTTTTTTAGTATCAGGTGCAAAAGCATCTGTAAGCGTAGGGTCGCTTTCACGGCTGACATACATCCTGTTATGTTGCCGCTCATAAGGCGATCGTGCAGAAGAGACGGCGTAGCACCGTACGCTATACAAAGCTTCTTTCTCGGCTCTCTCTCTGCATGGTCTTGGACAGCAATTATCAATGGAAAGCAAACTGCTCCCATTGAGCGGCTGGTCTCCCACGCTGGCCCCCAGGGGTTCCTGGTACGAGACCCTTCCCTTTCGCTAAACGTCGCTCGGGGGGGTCGCGGCTGCGCGACCATACTTGTCCTCTCAGTGGCCGTTTCGGGGAAGAGCAGCTCGGACGCGTAGGAGGACAATGCATGAGAAGTGCGCCCTCGCTTGAAGCGACAATGCGCTTGGCCCAACCAATTCTTTAACGACCGGCATGCGCTCTCGGCGCGCCGACTGGAACAAAGGGTTGAGTCGCAGCAGTGCACGATCCGAACTGCGGGAAAGGCGAAGACACGCTGTGTTTCCTGGAACGACAGGGTTCGACTGGATGAGCGTGGGAGATGGCCCGAATGCCGCAGGGCTGCTACGATACCGATATTTCGATTGTGAGAATATCTGAGAGCGTGGGATAAGGAGAGGGAGAGCCATGATGGGAAAGAATGCCAAAATGCCTGTTTAAACTGCAAAGACGCTGCTGTCGGGATTAGGGACAGCCCACTAGGGAGTGGCTTAATCTGAGGATAAACAGATTGGATGACAGAAGGTTGAGGCGGACCAGCAGTGGCCACCTCCCCTTTTTCTTTGTCACCGCAAGGTACTAAAGACTGGACGGGATTCGTTTCCCTTCAGTCTAGGCTGTAATCACTTAAAGGAGTACTGACACGAATTTTTGACATTCTCGTATTATTGCTGTAAATGAAAGCACTGGCGTGGAGAACCCCCAAAAGAGTATCATGGTGCCTCGCAAGGCAATGAATATATCTTTAATACGGCTTCCATGAAAGCCCACTTTCGGTTTCGATTTCGAGGGGGCGGTTTCCTAGTGACGTATCAACATAGTCGGACGAAGTCTGAGTCACGTAGGGACAGAAATTCGTGATAGCGTCGCTGCAACTCCGTCGTCTGTGGTCAATTACACGTGGGGAACGCAAACAAAGACAATTTCACGGTCGTCCAGTGACTCTGACAGCGATTTCGGCTATTTTAAATAGACCGTGCTCATACGTCATCGTAGTGTCCATTGCGCTGGGGCTGGCTTGCAGTGCCGGGCGACGAGAACTTTAAAACCAAATTAAAATATCTTGTACGTGTTTCCTGGCTTTCGTGTGCGGAGGGCGTTAACAATACATGGTTAGAAAACGAAAAATGCACATTTTGAGCGGCCGCAAAATCGTGTCAGTACTCCTTTAACTGATCGATCAGTAAGACTCCGTACGATGCAACTTCTGTCTGGGCCGTAACCACTCGGTGGTCGAACAGTGAGACTAAGTTCGTTGTATGTAGTAACAGTGTTCTAGGCTCTAACTTAAGAAAAGTTAAGTAGAAGAGTAAGACGCTGTTGATGTCTGTGTTATCATCAGTGTGCTTCGGCAAGATGTACATATGACTGTAAATATTTGCTGCAATATACCTTCAAGTTCATTACCTCCAACCTGCCTCCTGCTTCATCGACGTCGATCATCTCCTTGACGGGACTTCAATCCACATCAAGGAGAAAACGAACAAGAAAAACATAACTCATCCCTTGTGCCAAGGCTGTCCGCATATCTTGTACTAGATCATTGCAATTCCGCTGTATGATTAATTCAACGCTGACCGAATGCGCCAAGCCGCTGGCCAAGCAGACGCACAGTTATCGCGCGTAGTAGACACCCAGTGGGCGAAAGGTAGACGTGCCTGCGGTCGACGCTCAAAAAGTCAGCTCAAATCGAAGCTCAGGCGCAGTTTCCGACGGAAGTTAACGGCACAGTTGTTTATCAAACATCAAGTTTCTTGTTTTTTTTTGTTTTGTTTTTTTTTCACAAAACCAACCACCAGGCGATGGCGATATTGCACTCCTGCTACGGCCTTGCGCAGAGGCTTGACCCACGCATATAGTTTGTAAAAATACAGTGGAGCACTTGCCTTGCACTAAAAGGAGCGAGCGAAAGCCCGTTTGTTATATTTAGAAGACACATCTGCATTTTACACACTTGAAACTGTCAGCACGTCACTTACAAGAGCAAAAATCTTTAAGTTCAAACTCAAATATATCTGGAACTTAAACCCGTATGGATGCTGCTAAATCTGGACACAAGCAGAGGAGGCCAGCGTTGCCATATCGCACAATTTTGCTAAATTTCTGAGCCGTCAGTATTTTTCTAACCGCGAAAAAGCAACTGGTATCTGCGCACGCACATAGTCCAAAGTCTTCCGTTTTAGTGCAATGTTTTGTCGTAAACGACCTATTTTTTTGAAGCCGCAAAGCCATATGGAGCCAGAAGAACGAAGACTGGGCAAATCCATGTCATACCCATCATTCCCATGCTGGCTCAACCGCCTTGTTTGAAACTCCCATAGACACTAGCGCCAGTTTTCCCTCTAGTATTTTAGTAGGAAACTCTATGCCATCACGCAACCACCGCGTTCTCTCTTTTCTTATGATGATGATGATTGTGGTTCGGGTAGGAAAGGACGCTAATTTCTGCAGCCCATATAGGGAGCACGGCTAAGCGTCCGTGGGGGTGGGGCAAAGGGAGTGAAAGAGATAGACAGGAGAGAAAGGCCGTAGTGGAGGGCTCCGGAAAATTTAGACTACCTGGGGTTCTTTAACGTGCACTGACAACGCACAGTACACGGGCCTCTGGCATTTTCGCCTCCATCGAAAATGCGACCGCCGCGGCCGGGATCGAACCCGCGCTTTTTGGGTGGCAGCCGAGTACCTTAACCACTACACCACCGCGGCTGACATATATATACATTCTCATTTGTCCTCTCAATGAAATTACACCATTTCCCGCTCAAGCTAATCTTCTCCCCCGCTGCTTCGCATCCACACATGGTTCCATTTAGCGGGAGATGGTGTAAGTCTGCCGCGGTGGTGTAGTGGTTACGGTACTCGGCTGCCACCCAAAAAACGCGGGTTCGATCCCGGCCGCGGCGGTCGCATTTTCGATGGAGGCGAAAATGCCAGAGGCCCGTGTACTGTGCGTTGTCAGTGCACGTTAAAGAACCCCAGGTAGTCTAAATTTTCCGGAGCCCTCCACTACGGCCTTTCTCTCCTGTCTATCTCTTTCACTCCCTTTGCCCCACCCCCACGGACGCTTAGCCGTGCTCCCTACATGGGTTGCAGAATTTAGCGTCATTTCCTAACCGAACCACAATCATGGTGTAATTTTTTTAGCGCATTAACCCCGCTGACATGGATGCGATGCGTTAAAAAGTTGATGCGATAGGGTGCGATGCACCAGTTGTTGCATTCGATCATGTAAACGCGGCTGAAGAGTGTTAATTTGAGCTCCTTTCCGCAGCGGGTAGTGATGACGGACGCGACTGTGAGCGTGAAAAGTGTGCACCGCTTGTCAGCTCCAAGTGGCAAGGCATGGGCCCATGCATTTCCATTTGAGCTAACGCGGAATGTGACCACACGCCGTCGACCACACATAGATACACCGCGTGGCAATCTATCCACAAACCGCGGTCCTGGATGCTTGCCCATTTACCAGGTCTTGCCCCCTTGGAGATAGCTGACGCGGCTCTTGTTGTAGTAGCAGAACACCTGCGTCGCGGACTTCGAGCCCGCCACCGAGAGTCCCCCGCCACCGCCAAGAGTTGTGCCGGCGTACTGCTTGAAGAGGTCGAAGGTCAGGTTGGCCGGCTCTTCCTGAGTGTGGCACTGGCGAGGCATCCGCACCTAACACATCCCCAATCGGATGCAAAAAGAACGGAAATAGGTGACAAAACCATGGGATTCACAAAAGACGACAACGAAGAAATCACGGAGGGGCATATCTATATAATGACACAACGGGCAGCAGCGCTTTGACGTTTGGACAATAAACATACCCGTGCGAATATTTGTAAAGCGTGGGGAATGTCTCTGCCGCAATTACAATTTCCAGGAAGAAAACTAATACTCAAATACAGGGGTTTATCCAGAATTTCGATTTTTGGGGAGTGTTGCCCATGGTGTAATTTTTGGGGGTGGGGGTTAAATCCCTGCTCATCTAACACACCATGAATTAAGGCGCGCGGGTGTGCTAATAGTAATTTTCAATACTGAGTTGAATACGGATAGAATATTGTCCCGTTTATTGCAACTATATGAACAGCCTCGACAAATTTCTGCCGCCGCCATCATGTCCCGTATAAATTTCAAACTGATAACCCCCGCGCATCGTACGCTATACCCACAGGTAAAAGCACGCGAGTGGGGGGGACGCGGAGGTTGACGAACACGGCTGAAGCAGAGATATCAAACGAGCCCGGCCCATCTCCGCCGCTTGGGGGGGCGCATGCGATAACACAACCGATCGGGACGCCTGCCGTCAAAACGGAGAGGAAACGCCTCGCCCATCTATAACGAGTCAAAAAAGCGGGGAGGGGTGTCTTTTCGCTCGAGCAGCAACTGTGGACTTCGCGCAGTCGCCATCGCTGGCGCGCGCGCCATCTCGGCAGCCATCAGCGGACGGCTCGTAAACCTTTCTACGCGCTGCGCTCTCAACGCGAGGAGACTGCGAAAAGTGTCCCTGGAGCAGCCGTATTCTCTTACATCAGCGTTTTGTAGAGCTACGTGAGATCGTATCCAAAAGAATTAGCTACCAGCCTTACTTCGCATAACATTTTATATCATGGATTGCTATCGCATTCATTGCCTCGCCTTTCTGGCGAAACTGACTTTTTCATCTCCCTCTGTGTAGCTTCCAACGCGTTCACGACGTAAGGAGAGTGAACGCGCTCGGACGGTAGAAGTCCCTTCAAACTTGGCGCTGTATCTCTAACACATAATGGATTTTAAAAAAAATTGTGGCAAGCGATTGATGAGCCAATAAGCTCCCTAATTAACTGATGACACTACAGTATTAATTAGAAAAGTGTTGCAGGGACCCTTTAAAGAACTTTATATAATTACCAGCAGCTGCGCTGGCGCCACGTAGCGGTCTCGGAAAGGCAGTGCCCCGGACAGTGCTTTCTCGGTACCGAGGAGCTGGGCGTTCCTGTCGGCTCGCATCCTGCGTACGGCGAGTATACCGGTGGGGATGCCGACGACCGCGAGCACGGCGATGCATAGCGCCCAGGTGACGAAGATGTCGCTGTGGGCGGGCGGCGCGACTTGCTGGACCTCGCTCGTCCCGAACAGGTCCGAACGCGAATTGGGCATCTTCTTGATGATGATCGCTCCGAGCAATCGCACCGACCCACTTTTGGCGAACAGAAACGGAGCTACTAGCATTGAGACTTTTTATAGCATAGGCTGTTATGGACTCGTCACAGTGACCGAAGTTGGTGAAGATGGTGTTCACCGCCACCAAGTCAACAACCGCTATCAGCTTCAATGAGAACAAAAAAAAAAAAAAGGAGCTAAAGCCAGTTCAAGGCTTGCGAAATCTGAGTAAGCAGCGGAGCTGAGGTTATCTTGTGTTTCCCTTGTATTTATCTGTTTTTGCTTATTCTTGTCATTACACGTTCTAACATATAGGAGTGGTCTGAGGGCAGAGGAAGTGGTAGCGGGTCGAGTTAGTCCGCTTTTTCCTTCTCTGTAACTCGAAACAGGAGACTGACGACGGCGATTTATTTATTTATTTATTTATTTATTTATTTATTTATTTATTTTCCTTCGCATAACCTTGAATGTGAAAATTTCTCGAGCGCCGCCAAGTGTATAAGTGGAGGTACCGAGAGCCCTTTCGTCGTCAAGGGGACGATGGACCAATACCGAGTTGAATTATGGGTAATTATGTATGGACAAGTTAGAATCATGTCGCACTAATCCATCCAGGTATGTGTATATCGAAGTGAACACGTAATGTTACGCGATGTAGCATGGTATCGAGGTAGCGACGTCGCTTGGTTCTTAGGCAAGGTCATGTCAAGGTCATATCTCGTTACAGGAAAAAGTACGAAAAGCTTAAACAGCTTCGCTGTTGAAAAACAAAGTTATGGCTGAGTGTGATTGGATAACTATGGATAACTGATTGGTCATGACACCGGTAACCTCGCACCCAGTTACGTCACGACTGACGGTGAAAGAACAAGTTTGCTATCACGACGGTTATCCCGGCGTGTCGCTGGAGCGTATTTTCTAGTTATGAGCTATAGCGGTTCTTCAGCAGGAGGATCGCTTTCGCTTTGAATATGACAACCTGCGTTGGAGTTTTAAGTACTGAAAGCCGAGAACAATATTTCCGTCATTCAGCTCTCGCATCAAGCATTACTCCAGTCTGGCACCTGCAAAACTACTTCAATTGTTCGTCTATACGTGTAATGTCTTACACGCATTGACAGCAGCTGCTGTCTTAAAACAATCGCGTTCACGGCAGCTTTGAATGCATTATTTTTCTCAAGGAGGAGGCGACCGGTGTTAGTATAGTTCCACCACATGATCTTCACGATGCAAACCATAGACACCTAGCTGTTACGAGGAAAGGAGGAAGCAGAGGTGTAGTAGAGTGGACCATTCCACGCCATGTAATTAGAGTCCTCTCGTTCCCCTACTAACAACAGGATTATTTGATTGATTTTGGGGGTTTTACGTCCCAAAACCAGCTATGATTATGAGAGACGCCGTAGTGGAAGGCTCCGGAAATTTCGACCACCTGTGGTACTTTAACGTGCACTGACATCGTACAGTGCACGGGCCTCAACATTTCGCCTCCATCGAAATGTAGCCGCCGCGGCCGGGGTTCAATCCCGCGATTCTCGGATCAGACAACAGGATTATGTTCTCGACATTAGTTGTTATACTGTCAGAATAAACCTGGGTATATTGAGTAAACATAAGCTTTAGAATTCGTTTGACAACAATAAGTTATTTATATTGTACGTTTCACGCGACTCACACTTAGGCTGTCAAGCAGCTAGAACAGACATGCGATTCACAGCCCCACCTGCTGCTACCATTGAATCAGCGCAAGAAATAAAGCAAAGACTAAAGTTAGGAGGCGAAAAGCAGTGCATTGTGTCGCTGCCGTCCGAGTTCTTTGTGTTTTTTTTTTCATTATTATTTGTTCTGCAGGCGACGAGGTCTGTTGTGCACAACCTGCTGTGTATAATATCTCACCGCGTACATCACGCCACTTTGGCTGGGGCAATCACAATGCGCCACAGAGGAGAGCATGTCGCATTAAAAAAAAAATGAGAAAGGAGTGTGCGAATAGACAATAACAAATGCAGACGGTCAAAGAAAGAACCGTTTCCTAGCTTGTTCATTCCCTCTCGCCGGTCCAGTGGAGTATGTCGGCACCGAGCCGCGAACCATTGAGTCTATAGCCTGCGCGAGTCGTACGTTGCAAAAAGATCTTGAGCCTCGGGAGCAAGGAAATAATTGAGGATCGCGTTGACGCGGTGCTGTCCATTTCCCTGGCCGATTGCGTTGTTTTGTGACGCCACTGGGCACATTTTTCAGCGACTGGGGCAGATTGAGCGACAGGATCGTTGTAATCGAGGCGCACTTCCACCAGTTATGAAAGCACTGGCTCATCATTACTTGTGAAATTACTGAGAGTGTCACAAAGAAGAATTAAGGCGACGTACGATGGTAAGTATACATGTAAACAATGTATTTACGGGATGAAAATGGTTGCTAGAATTTCACGCCCGTAAGCACAAACCCTGGGCGCTCTAAGGACATGCCAAAAGAAACGCACATTCGATGATCTTAAAGAGATGTGTTATGCGCTCGTTGCAGACCAGCTGGGGCGCACCGACAGAAGCAATTAGGGCGCCAGCCTCGTGTCGGTGTGTCTAAATTTAATCCCGCTTTTGAAAAAAATATATCTAAGAACTTTAGGTGTGACAAGGGGTTTATCCAGAACTTCAATTTTGAAGGGAGGGGGAAATGGGGGGTATAAATCCTTGAGTGTAACCAGATAGCCTTGGTTTCTGGTCTTGCTACCGACACGGGTGCCCTGGAGCTGCCGCTCGTTTACGCTGGCAGCTTGATCGATTCGCGCAGGCAGCGCTATAAAGGAAGAATCAGTCCCTTACATTTAGCTTGCAAATGTTTTGCCTGATTTGCCAAGAACAACGAGAGCTTTGTTCACTTCTCCCCTTGTGTCCGTGTCTTGCACGCCTCTTCTTTTGACTATGGACCGTTACCAACTCGCTCAACTTTCTGTCCTTTTGAGCTTTGATGACTACGAGCACAGGCCGCCACCAGCTTTTGAGCATGTTTCGCGACGTCGCTCGCATGCTTGAAAGTTGAAATGCAGGAAAATCGCTCTTGTGGGGCAATCAGCAATTCAAAAAGCGCGCCTGGGCCCTCACAACACTCCCACAACTCCACAACCGTTAATCCCCACTGAGCGCTAGTAGTTACTTTGCTTCAAGCTAAACACAAGTCAGCTAGTGCGTCTTGTTATTACTATACAAAAACAATGAACATGGCCGCTGTGTCGGGCCGCGGAAGGCGTGGGCGGGGTGCAATTTTCGGTGGAAACTAACGCTGCGATTGCTCGCAGCTTCGCAAGAACGGCCTGACAGCGGCGGGCCACGACTGCTCCTACGAAGAAGGCTCTTCCGGCCGCTCCTCCGCTTTGTCGTGTCAGCTCGGCGACCCGCAACGATCACGGTAATAAGATGAGCCATCGCCGCCTCGGAAATGGTCCTGCAAGCCGACGACGACGAATGCCCGAAGGCGAACGGCATTCGCGTTCGCAAACTGCGCAAGAAACTGCGGGACCTTCGTGAGAGGGCCCTTGCGTCCGGCCTCTCCGATGACGACGTCTCTGCCGTCGTCGCCGAGGAGGCGGCGTTAGCGCTGAACGGCGCAGTCGCGGCCCCTCCAAGCTCTCCGGGCAGCGGCGGACGGCTGCTGCTCAAATGGGCCTTCATCGTGGCCACCGCGGCGTACGTCCTCTTCAGCAGGGGTCTCCCGGACCTGGCCCACGACCAGTGTCTCGTGAACGTGGGCAACCTGTACCTGGAGTTCACGCGGCCCTTGCTGTCGTGCGATTTCTGTCGCGAGCCGACGCAGGTCATGGAGCTGACGGAGATGAGCAAGGAGGACTTTCTGCGTGTGGGCTACGCCGACAAGCCCATCGTGCTCAGGGGTGGCGCGGCCCACTGGAAGGCGATGCGAACGTTCAGCTACGCGTTCTTCCGCGACATCTATCGCAACACGAGCGGAGCGTTCGAAGAGACTCGGCGTTACTGCCAGTTCCTCGGCACCGCCACCGACTTCGCGGATCTGGAGGACTTCTTCTCGATGCCGGACTCGCGGGCCAACTTGTCGGGACCCGAGGAAGATGCGTGGTACGTCGGGTGGTAAGTGCGGGGCTCGGTTTTTGAGCCGAGCCGGTTTCATTAATCGGAAATGTCCGGAAATCGCTCGCGGCACAACGAAAGCTTCTACATTTGAGCGTCCCGCCATAGAGGCAGTTACAGATCGGTGCTCCTGATAGCACCGATCTGGAGCCCTCCACTACGGCCTCTCTCACGATCCTATCGTGTTTTTGAGATGTGAAACCCCAGAAGTCATCATCATCATCAGAAGTATTTGCGAATGAACCGAAAGTCCCCAGATATTCCGTTAAAAAAGATCTAGGGAGCTTAAATGAACCGACTTCCCCTAGCTGGCCTGGCCAGATGGTTCTTGCTTGCAATCAAGTTAATCTTTGGTGTCCATGGTGCAACGATGCCAACAGGTGATGCAGTATTTCCAATGGAAAGCACACAGGGGCACCAATCTGAAGCTCATGTCGTACATTGTGTTTTGATGACAGCAGTGTGCTTTTATGTTGTTTCAGTGCTCTTTGCGCTAACGTTGACGTCCATCTTGTATGGTTTCTGAAGAAATGTTTAAGTGGCTTGTTCAAGCATTCTGACAACTGATCTTTCCTTCATTTCTGTCCCCAGTCATACAGCGTAATTTTGATGCATTTCACTTTTTCTCAGGAGCAACTGCGACCAGAGAATCGTTGCAATCCTGAGGGAGCACTACACTAGGCCCGACTTCTTTCCTGATGATTCTGAAGCTAGCATCATCGACTGGATATTCATTGGATATGCAGGAAATGGAGTCAAAACACATGTGAGCCCTTGTACTTCTTTAATGTTCAAAAAGTGTACTGCCTGAAATATTTTCCATGTATGAAGTTGCCACAGCATAAGCAAATTTGGAGTGGGAAATGCCAATTTTTTAAAAATTTTTTATGTTTACTTCTGTTGAATTTACCTTGAGGTGGAAGTCAGGTTTCAACATGTGCACTTGCAAGCTGTCCTGAGTTCTCTGTATAATTAACAAATTTGGGATCGTTGTGTAAGATACAGGGTTAACGTTGCTGCAATTCTATCTCTAAAAAAAGTTTCATTCATCTGTCTTGAACCTCTCTGGCAGCTAACGTTCAACCGTTCTTACCAGAAATCCGTGGATGAAGCCAGCTTGTCGATGGCACAGAAGGGATTAAGACACACTGAAGATATCATGCAGATTTCTTGAGGCCTTTGCACATACTTGTTTCCTTTTGTTCTTATTTGTATGCTGCCTTTTGTAATCGTTTCGTTGTGTACCAAATCCAGGCTCTTGGCTAGACTCTTCTTTTGACTATGGCTAGGCTCTGTGCACTTGCGACATCTGAACCTTGCAGCTCTCACTAAGTGAGCGATACCATTTTGACATCATGTTGACCCAACATTTTCTTTTCTTTGCCTCTTGCTGCATCTGTGTTCATTCCAGCTGGACTATGTGCTCCGTCCATCATGGCAAGCCCAGATTCGGGGTGTAAAGACCTGGACCCTGGTGCCACCACCAGAGTGCGAGTCGGTGTGCGTGCCTTCGCTGAAGGTCACCGTCCGGCCCGGTGACATCTTACTGGTGAACACCAACCACTGGTACCACAGCACATTGGTCGAACCGGGTGACATCAGTATCACCATTGGATCTGAGTATGACTGAGGCATCCGTGCCTGGTAGTAATTTCATACCCATGCCACATGGTTGCGAGAAGTGATGTTAGTTGCTCAGGACTTCGAGGTTTAAATGCCATTTGCATGGTGCCACATGGGCATGTTCTGTCAGGCACAAATTTTTATGCAACATTTTGTAGGTCTCCAAGTGTTCATATTTTACAGGGGATTCTTAAAAGGCATTTCACGCAAATATTTTTAGACATTAGCTTTACTGTTCAAGCCACATCGAGCCAGTCTGCATAACTTAAAAAATGTATGTATATTAATTGATTACTTATATGTATCCCCATATCTAGTGCATTACATTGTGACGTGAACTAAGGTATTATTTTGGAAGTGCTCCGGATCTGTGGTAAAGTTGGAGGTACCTCTGACAAAAGCTATGACTCTAATTAACAGCTGCGATATGAAGTCGGACATCAAGCTTATTGTCAAACATGACAGTTTATCTCCTACAATACAGTTAGCTTGTGTTACAACTTCAGTATTAAAGTGCTTGATATTGCTGTTGGTTAGTAGAGGGCGTTACATATATATGCATACATTGCTACATTAGAAAACTTATCCTTTTGTCATTGAACGGAAACATCCAAATGTAAGTTGCATCTCTGTGTTAAGCATCAAAACTGCGAAGAGAATTTAGCTGTCTTCCCACCCAAAAGACGCGTGTTCAAATCTGATGGAAACGGTTGCATTTCGATGAGGTTGAAGTGTTAGAGGCTATGTCGGTGCACGTTAAAGAACCCCAGGTAGTCAAAACTTCTAGAACCCTCTACCACGGTGTGTCTCATAATCGTGTCGTGGTTTTTATACATAAAACCCTAGCAGGTGCTATGGGACAGTGTGTCAAGCGCAGTCCAATGTTAAAGGGGCCACCTAATTTCTTTGTGGCTATAGAAATGGTGTCTGCGCACTGTACAAATGGGTCTAAAGGAGTTGCAACCGCCACTCAGTGTCCGCTGCAATTGCAGGTGGCTGTACCCTTGCGAGACAGAAAAATCTAGACATACCTTTCACCCCAATCTTCCCCACAAAGGCGCCCTGCAACACCTTTTCTAGTAATGCTTGAGTGCTATCACTTAGGGAAATTATTGCCTCACGAATTACCTGCCACAAAAATTTTTCAACTCCATTAGGTGTTAGCGTAGTTATAGCATGAAATTTGAGGAAAGTTCGAACGACCGAGTGCGTCCACTCTCCTTTCGTCTTAGCCCTGCCACGGTGGTCTAGTGGCTATGGCACTCGGCTGCTGATTCAAGGGTCGCGGGATCGCAACCCAGCCGCGGCAGCTGCATTTCAATGGAGGCAAAATATCAGTGCACTCTAAAGACCCCCAGTTGGTCGGCATTTTCGGAGCCTTCCACTACAGCGTCTCTAATAATCATATAGTGTTCTTGGGACGTAAAACCTGAGAAGTTATTACGTCCTTTCGTCTCGACGAGTGCTCGGGACGCTACGCGGAGTAAAGCGAAAAAGGAGTAAGAAGCTACGGCAGTGTGCGTCATGACCTTCTTTTTCTCAGAGCATACTAGCACTTCTGCAATGTTGATACCCATTCCACAATGGTCACTGCGAAGATGTGGTGCTGCACCCACAGCATCCGCGGTAACCGAGTTCACGATCAACCAATGGTATGAAAGGGAAAATTGGCATCCACCCGTTTTGTAGCACAAGGCTACAAGGAAATCCATACGGATCTCTCAGAAGTGAAAGCTTCCTAGTTGCCGAAAAATTCGTCCTGGTTCGGGGTAGTTCTCAACCAATGGTAGTTCTCCCTCCCCCTATTTAGTACGTACCCGGCTGCTGACGTCATTTGTTGAAAGAATTGCGGGCGCTTTCTAGATGTATTTGCAAACTGAATTGCAAATTCTCTGCCCAGTGCATTGCAATGATATTTGGCTTACAAGTTCGCAGGAGCCCTCAAAACTGATCAGCACCATTTTCTGACATATTTTCCGATACATAAATGAACTTAAAATTAATGCTGCTTGCCGTGAACTGCACTTTCACAATTGATTCAACCTTTTCGTGCATGTCCTTGCTCCTGACATTACCAGCTGTGGCTGCACTTGAAAAAACGCATTACTGAATTAATCTGAAATACTTTTATGAAAGGAACATGCCTTTTAGTAGCATACTGATTGCCATTTCCTGAACTTTTGTCTGCTAGATTCCACGACGTTTGGCAGACAGAAATGGACGTGCCCTATGCGGCTTTGGGTGTCCCGGCACTGAGCAACTTAATGTCCTAGATGCCTGATGGGCATTAAAACCTAAACCATGTGGCATGAGTATTAGGTAGATTTGGTACCAATTGCTGGTAGCAGGGCACAGTGGTTAAGGTTTGCAGTGTTGGTATTGCCTTCCGATCAGTAGTCAGTTGATGCGTGCCTAATGTTTAGGGTTGGCTTGTGCAGCAAGACTGTGTGTAGTTGTGGTACTGTTGTGGCACGTCAGGGTGGTGTTACTCTGCCATAATGGGAATATTGCAGGAAGACGATGAATATGTATGTCTCGGCACATTGCTGCAAGTGCACTTGCGTGACTTCACTGCTTGGCTTAACTTAATTCAATTGCGTTGCGCTAGATCCAGCTGAGAAATATTTGACTCGCATTGCTTACCGCATAAAGGTCGCTTTTGTGTTTTGGAAAGGTTAATGTTGTTAAAGGCCTGAAATGCTTTGGAAACATTTTTATAAAACAACAGAGTCCATTCAGACATTGTCTGGTGAAAAGAACAATTTATATTGACTATGCTAAGCTGCCCAGCTTGCTCCTGGGACTTTATACATGCGATTGTTTAGATTGTAGTGTTCTGCACTGATGCAGTACAAACTACCAGTGCTCAATACATGGTGCTTCAAACTGCACGTCACGACACAACCTATGCCATGTTCTGGGGCTCTTATGTCTTTTTCCTGTCACAGTTCCACTTTGCATGGCAGACAACATAACAGTGTGTTTATGTTGCGACTACCAGCTGCCAGCTATGCAGTGAAAAGAGGAATATTAACGTGTTTCGGTGGCCTCCTTTCATAACAACCTGTTTGGAAAATGGAAAAGCACACACTATGAGCCCATCTCTTCGTAAGCCAAAAACTAGCCGAGCTTGTGCGTAGCTCATAAGTGGTTAACCCACAAGATGGTTAGGGTTAGCGTGTAGAGTGAAGCAAAGAGACAAAAGCAGCTGCTGCGCTGCGACTTATTCTTTCAAATTATGCTCTGAACGCCCTTCTCTGGTCTTTAGTACTGCAGATGTTGAGCACCTGGATAAGTCGGATATCTTCTCAGCATGTGTTCTCCGATTAGTTTTGTCACAAAGTGCCACTGCTACGTGCTCCTTGGTGACGATAAAGCACATGAAGGGACGGAAAAGGATGACATTGAACCAATCTACAGTCGAACACTCGTATAACAAACTATGGGTTGCAAAGTGATTCCTGTGACATCTTGTAGCATTAGTCCGTCACTTTATTGCGACTTCGTGTCGCCTTTTAGCGTCCCTTTAGTCGGACTGATGTCTTGCATGCTGTTGAGACATGTTCCTTTCAGACCAAGTCTTTCACGCATGTCGATAGTATACGCAGTGCTATTGTATCCTAGCCATGTGGCATGCCAAAATGCTGAGTAGTGTTTCAAGGTCAGTTGAACCCCTTTATAAGAGGCAAGGCACTTACTCACATGGTTGGCCAACCTTCCTCTTTTCCATTACTTGGACCTCTTTTGTAACAGACATGCTCCCGAGGACAATTGGGTATGGAGGACAAAATACCCTTGAATTTTGGTCAGAAGTCTTGCTTGTAACTGGTACTTTAACCTTAATTGCAGTGCTGCTGGCTGATAACTGCATGTTAGTTCCTTGCGACAAATGGAGGTGATAGCCAAGTAGTGCGAGAAAGTTGTGGTGGAGAACACATTGGGTTCCTGAGTCACGTGGCCCACTAAGCTAATCACTAGACATTAATGACAAACCTTTTGCAGCAGGCTGTAGCCTTCTCTTGTGGTTAATCTAGTTGTAGTGTGCTCATATTGAAATAAGGGTTGATCAGCAAATTAAAACATGTCACCCTGTTTTAAGAGACCCATTGTTTAAGGGACTTAAGGGACAGAATCTGCTCCTTGGTGCATCCCTCCTATAAAGGGGTTCGACCGTATTGGAAAGGGAGCTGAACTACAACATTGTCTTTCTGTACACGTGCCGACTGCTTAACATAGGGCATTTGTGCATTCAGTGTTTCGGTCAAACGCGTAGACTTGTGTCCAGAGCATGTACCGGTGACCGAGGTAGAGTGAGCCAATAAGATGTTATTGTGCATAGCGCCGTCCCAGAAATGTGTACCTCTTTTTTTTATATGTATACGTATTAATGTTTGCGATATACAGATGGTCTGACCTCTGTCGTGGCTTCAGTTACAGACACGAGAGCTATGCCAACTTCCAGTTTCAGTGGTGTCAAGATAGAAACGAAGCCGTCATTACTGATGCTGTTTTTAAATTTTCGCTGCTTGTTACCTTACGGCAGTAGGGCTTTCGAAAGCTGAAAGGATGTCATTGACCGAAGGTCAAGCTCATCTAGTTCTTTAGTGTTGTTAATATTTCTTGTGCTTCCATGCAAAGCAACTTTCAGTTTCATTGATGTCGAGATAGAAACGAGATAGAAACGAAGCCGTCATTACTGATGCTGTTTTTAAATTTTCGCTGCTTGTTACCTTACGGCAGTAGGGCTTTCGAAAAGCTGAAAGGATGTCATTGACCGAAGGTCAAGCTCATCTAGTTCTTTAGTGTTGTTAATATTTCTTGTGCTTCCATGCAAAGCAACTTTCAGTTTCATTGATGTCGAGATAGAAACGAGATAGAAACGAAGCCGTCATTACTGATGCTGTTTTTAAATTTTCGCTGCTTGATACCCTTACGGCAGTAGGGCTTTCGAAAAGCTGAAAGGATGTCATTGACCGAAGGTCAAGCTCATCTAGTTCTTTAGTGTTGTTAATATTTCTTGTGCTTCCATGCAAAGCAACTTTCAGTTTCATTGATGTCGAGATAGAAACAAGATAGAAACGAAGCCGTCATTGCTGATGCTGTTTTTAAATTTTCGCTGCTTGATACCCTACGGCAGTAGGGCTTTCGAAATCTGAAAGGATGTCATTGACCGAAGGTCAAGCTCATCTAGTTCTTTAGTGTTGTTAATATTTCTTGTGCTTCCATGCAAAGCAACTTTCAGTTTCATTGATGTCAAGATAGAAACGAGATAGAAACGAAGCCGTCATTACTGATGCTGTTTTTAAATTTTCGCTGCTTGATACCCTACGGCAGTAGGGCTTTCGAAAAGCTGAAAGGATGTCATTGATCGAAGGTCAAGCTCATCTAGTTCTTTAGTGTTGTTAATATTTCTTGTGCTTCCATGCAAAGCAACTTTCAGTTTCATTGATGTCGAGATAGAAACGAGATAGAAACGAAGCCGTCATTACTGATGCTGTTTTTAAATTTTCGCTGCTTGATACCCTACGGCAGTAGGGCTTTCGAAAAGCTGAAAGGATGTCATTGACCGAAGGTCAAGCTCATCTAGTTCTTTAGTGTTGTTAATATTTCTTGTGCTTCCATGCAAAGCAACTTTCAGTTTCATTGATGTCGAGATAGAAACGAGATAGAAACGAAGCCGTCATTACTGATGCTGTTTTTAAATTTTCGCTGCTTGTTACCTTACGGCAGTAGGGCTTTCGAAAAGCTGAAAGGATGTCATTGATCGAAGGTCAAGCTCATCTAGTTCTTTAGTGTTGTTAACATTTCTTGTGCTTCCATGCAAAGCAACTTTCAGTTTCATTGATGTCGAGATAGAAACGAGATAGAAACGAAGCCGTCATTACTGATGCTGTTTTTAAATTTTCGCTGCTTGTTACCTTATGGCAGTAGGGCTTTCGAAAAGCTGAAAGGATGTCATTGATCGAAGGTCAAGCTCATCTAGTTCTTTAGTGTTGTTAATATTTCTTGTGCTTCCATGCAAAGCAACTTTCAGTTTCATTGATGTCGAGATAGAAACGAGATAGAAACGAAGCCGTCATTGCTGATGCTGTTTTTAAATTTGCACTGCTTGATACCTTACGGCAGTAGGGCTTTCGAACTCTGAAAGGATGTCATTGACCGAAGGTCAAGCTCATCTAGTTCTTTAGTGTTGTTAATATTTCTTGTGCTTCCATGCAAAGCAACTTTCAGTTTCATTGATGTCGAGATAGAAACGAGATAGAAACGAAGCCGTCATTACTGATGCTGTTTTTAATTTTTCGCCGCTTGATACCCTACGGCAGTAGGGCTTTCGAAAAGCTGAAAGGATGTCATTGACCGAAGGTCAAGCTCATCTAGTTCTTTAGTGTTGTTAATATTTCTTGTGCTTCCATGCAAAGCAACTTTCAGTTTCATTGATGTCGAGATAGAAACGAGATAGAAACGAAGCCGTCATTACTGATGCTGTTTTTAAATTTTCGCTGCTTGATACCCTACGGCAGTAGGGCTTTCGAAAAGCTGAAAGGATGTCATTGACCGAAGGTCAAGCTCATCTAGTTCTTTAGTGTTGTTAATATTTCTTGTGCTTCCATGCAAAGCAACTTTCAGTTTCATTGATGTCGAGATAGAAACGAGATAGAAACGAAGCCGTCATTACTGATGCTGTTTTTAAATTTTCGCTGCTTGATACCCTACGGCAGTAGGGCTTTCGAAAAGCTGAAAGGATGTCATTGATCGAAGGTCAAGCTCATCTAGTTCTTTAGTGTTGTTAATATTTCTTGTGCTTCCATGCAAAGCAACTTTCAGTTTCATTGATGTCGAGATAGAAACGAGATAGAAACGAAGCCGTCATTACTGATGCTGTTTTTAAATTTTCGCTGCTTGATACCCTACGGCAGTAGGGCTTTCGAAAAGCTGAAAGGATGTCATTGACCGAAGGTCAAGCTCATCTAGTTCTTTAGTGTTGTTAATATTTCTTGTGCTTCCATGCAAAGCAACTTTCAGTTTCATTGATGTCGAGATAGAAACGAGATAGAAACGAAGCCGTCATTACTGATGCTGTTTTTAAATTTTCGCTGCTTGATACCCTACGGCAGTAGGGCTTTCGAAAAGCTGAAAGGATGTCATTGATCGAAGGTCAAGCTCATCTAGTTCTTTAGTGTTGTTAACATTTCTTGTGCTTCCATGCAAAGTAACTTCCAGTTTCAGTGATGTCGAGATAGAAACAAGATAGAAACGAAGCTGTCATTGCTGATGCTGTTTTTAAATTTGCACTGCTTGATACCTTACGGCAGTAGGGCTTTCGAACACTGAAAGGATGTCATTGACCGAAGGTCAAGCTCATCTAGTTCTTTAGTGTTAACATTTCTTGTGCTTCCATGCAAAGCAACTTCCAGTTTCAGTGATGTCGAGATAGAAACAAGATAGAAACGAAGCCGTCATTGCTGGTGCTGTTTTTAAATTTGCACTGCTTGATACCTTACGGCAGTAGGGCTTTCGAACTCTGAAAGGATGTCATTGACCGAAGGTCAAGCTCATCTAGTTCTTTAGTGTTGTTAACATTTCTTGTGCTTCCATGCAAAGCAACTTCCAGTTTCAGTGATGTCGAGATAGAAACAAGATAGAAACGAAGCTATCATTGCTGATGCTGTTTTTAAATTTGCACTGCTTGATACCTTACGGCAGTAGGGCTTTCGAACACTGAAAGGATGTCATTGACCGAAGGTCAAGCTCATCTAGTTCTTTAGTGTTAACATTTTTTGGTGCTTCCATGCTAAGCAATAAGTCACCGGTTAAAACAGAGCATTATGCCCGAAATTGCTGGGCTTTAGCAGTAACATGTTACAAGACTGTTTTGTACTGTTGATCCAAGTTGCAACGAAGTCACACACATTTGGTGTGAAATGACATTCGTTATATGTATTCGGTAAGTTGTTATACCTGTGTTCGTTATATAGAGGTCTGAGTGTATTTGTATTTTTATATATATCTAGTCCTTTCGTACCAAAGTACTATTTCATGACCGTGCAAATGCTGGTGCACTTGTCAATAGGTATTTAACTTTTGAAGCAGTGTATTTTTGAAAGCGCGGAGTTTTGTACGAATGTTGCAGTGTCTTTTTTGCACGCAGGCGTTGACGCGTTTGTAAAGTTGTTTTTGTGTTGCCATTTGTCAAGGCTAGCCCCAACCTACAGAAGGCTTGTCCACATGTGGAACAGTGTGTTCTACCGCTTTCTGTATTTCGATTTTGGTGGTCCAATCTTGGCCCAAGATATTTTGTGCTCATGTTGCTTGGGCATTTTGGCTTGATGGCATTTCGTTATTTTATGCACTAACTATATATATTACACGGATGCATTTACGGTGTGGGCAAATGCCCTCACTGTATTGCCAAAGCGCGGGGCGCTGTGCTCTCTGTGTGCTGCAGTTAACGCGTGTAGCGACGTTGTAGTTTTAGTCGCACATAGTATACACACCTATTTAGCGTGCACCTTCAATATAAAGCATGACAAGCAAACTCCGTGAACATAACTAGTAGTTCTTACATGCAATATGTTCCGAGTGGACTACCTACCTGTAGACTTCTTAGAACAATGTCTTTCGCTACGGTCATGCTTGACACGGCATGTTGAAAATCGTGTCATTGCAAGAAGATGCTGCAGTAGCTTCATATGTCAACAAAAGGAAGAGAAGGCTCAGGAATATAAAAATTCTACAATTATGCACCTCAACCTGAAGTTTGACCTCAATCTTTCATGGCAGCTGTATTGACGTGCTTCAGTGTTCCGCACTTTTGAGGCACTTCTCCAGTATTAGTGCCGAAGGGGTGCCGTGAATGAGATTACAGTTTTTCATTGCCTCTGAAAATTTGGAACTAGTCTGCAATTGTTTGTCATGACATGAGCAATAACAGCGTATTAGCACATTTCAGAGTTCCTTATAGGGTGAGGCACAAGTTTTCAAAAGAGGAGCCGCAGATGTGGCCATTACTTTCAACTCGAATTAAAAAAAAAATTACAGCATGTTTTCAGGTACGAGTTTCCAGTGCATCTTGAAGTGGCTATGTTAACAGTTTCAAATATAGCTGCCAGTTTTGATAACTTTTACATCAGAGTCCATTACACAGCTATGATTGTAATGGAGGACACTGAAGCCAAAAAAATATGTATACCAGCTCATTTTAACTATGCATAGTTTTGATTTTAGGTAGCTGATACACTGAGGATACATTACGCTCAGGTGACTGTCCATGAAATTGTTCTGTGTGGTCATTGTTTCAGCATCCGCAATTACTTGTGATTCAATGCAACACTAATGCATTTAGTCTAGAATGGACTGGCACGGAGGGTTTGTGTACACCACATTGAAATGAGTTATTTTAGATAAACGTTGCTGCATGAATTTTGTCTGTGCAGCTATGTGCTTCTTGCAATGTGTTTGTTCTTATTGTGCAATGAGTGGTTGGCTGCTAGTTTGATACTTCACAATTTTTACACTTTAGAAATGTTTTGCCTTATAGTGGGAGCGCTTTAGAAAGCAGACAGTGTGTGTCAAAAATGCTGCTCTTGTTGCAAGCGCAAGTGTGTGCAAGATCACGTTTTCACGTGTGACGATGACATTGCTCCCTCCACTACTACCGTGCAGTGGACTTGTATGGTTCTGCACGGCGTTTTGCTGTTTACTAACTGCACTTGTTCATTACTAGCACTTCTTATACTGTACGCATTTGTTGACGCAAACGAACTTCATATAATCCAGGGTCAAAGGGCCAAGGCAACCGTATACCTCAAGCACAACAGAGCCTAGCCCATGTGTGTATGTTCATAAAAAGATAAATGCCAAGCCAGAACGTACAGTCCAACTTTGAAACTTCAAATGCTGGTTCATTTGCTGTGGGAACTTCAGCACACACTAATGTGACAAATCATATAAATTCAGAAACAGCACTGAGGTTGTAATGCATTGCACTAAAATGCCACCTCTGACCATTCAAGCAGAGTCTTTTCATTTTCGAAAATGTTCATTTGGCTTAAGTGATAGTGGAACTTTATGTTTATTGACCAAGCTCACCATGTCAGGGGTCCTACTTCAGTCTATGCCCCATAAAGGCAATGTCAAATCAATCAAAGCTATCTAATCAAACTTTCATCTCTAATGGCGGTCAGGTACCCATTTTACACTTACAGCTATGCAAATGGTTGCAAATAAGTCTTTTGCTCACTTTAGTTACAGTTTAGTAATATGCACGGAAGGTCTGTTATGTATAAAAATAAAATGTCTATAACCAGTTCCTGCTAAGTATTGCTATTACATACTGTACATATGAAAGTGTTGATGTAGTTGGCAAAGATGATCGGTTATAAACTGTGTATTGTTAAAAACACGGCATTGCTGTTGCCCTAAAGCTTGTTTCATACGTCATTTGCAATACTTTGAAGGCTGGGCAAGTCGTCCGTAAACAAAAAGGAAAGGTGTATTGGTCCAACAAACAGTAAATAAAACTCCCATGTTTTGATTGTTTCCCTAGAAATACGAACATGTTTTGTCAAGCTGATGAGAAATGTATTACGATTTGAGGCTGCCTGCAAGGAGTCTGCTTTTCGTTCACTGCAAGCAATGCACTGCTTTTTGGTCGCAGAAGTACACAGCGTACATGAGACGAGCGCTGGCTTTGACAGCATTGCACCTGACGTATGAAATGGAGTGTAGTAATCATATACAATAGCGTATTTCAAATAACTGCCTTGCCCTTGCACTGTTAGCTTGGTATTGCGTTATACCAAACGTATTGAAGCCTCTAAAAGGCTTTTGTAGTTGCTACATGTTCCCGTGTAAAGTACATGCTTTTCCTGCATGTGACTGCCTTGGAATTTTCGGCACATATGTTTGCGATGTGTTGCAGTTTGTGTGCCAATGTGCTACACTATATATTCTACAATATAACACAGTGTCAGCAAGGTCAGACATGTTATCACTTTCACTGGTGCATTCGTAACATGCACATTAAGTGCCCATGTGTATGCATGTTTGTGTGCACTAAATCTGCTGCAATTGTACACTGGTAAGTAATGGCCACATTGCCGACTCTGTGTCAACAACTACAAGCAATACTGTTTTTCCTGGTGCTACAATTCTACATCGACCTTACTTTTGCACTGTTTTCAGGCTTCTGTCATCGTTCTATTTACAAACTGAGCAAAGAGAAAGTATGTCAGTAAATAAAAAGTTCCACAGAATAATTCGCTTTGGTCACTTCTTTTATTCCTTCGTTTGTACACAATGTTTGGCACGCACGTTTGTACAATACGAAACCAGTTTCCGCATTGAAAGCAGTGCGCTGAGATCAGTGCATGCGATGTTATTTGGTTAACAAAGCAAAGTATGGACTATCCGTTTGAAGTTATGGAGATTCAACATCGTGATCGATACAGAGCAACCTCCCAGGAGTCTGTAATATTGTGCCTGGCTTGGCTTGAAACAAACTAAACAAGGTGTCAAAGTACTACACTACTTCAGTAAAGTGCTGGCTTCTTGTAAAAATCGAACTGCAGCAGTGGTTCACAAGGTCGAATGGTTGCGCTGCAGTCCTTGCTGCCAGGCACTTTGGATGTACTCTCCGCAAGTTACACAAACCACGAAGCACTGCACGAGGACACCGAACTGCAGTCGTCTGGTGTGCCCTCGTACCAAAATGGCTTTTTCAGTCACCACAATGCATTGAGGGAAGTGTATAAATGGAGAATCATTGACACCGACATGAGGATGATGTGACCGGTACAAGTCCCGAATGATGTTCCAGTTTGTTTAATTAAAATGACATTCAGGTTCTACAACACGTTTACTGATAAAGAAAAACTGGGACGGAGGAAAGAAACAAAAGACAACACATGGTCTTGCGTGACGAGACGACTCTTTTCTCTCCTGCGTCCGTGTTTTTCTTTAGCAGTAAACATGTCACATGCGAAAACCAAATGGGCCAAATTGAGGTTCTTCTGAAGACATTTACGTTCGTCGTGCGATGTCTGCGTACGACCTTCAGTACTCCGCTCTCGAGATGAAATAACATTTGGGCCTGTGCGACAAAGTGGTTAGAACATGGCATGCCTAACCAAGTTGTTTGCACGATGCCCTATGAAAAAAAAAAAAAAAAAAAAAAGATTCTAGAGGCAGTTAGTCCTCAAACGAAACAGGGAAAGATGCCCTCAGGGCATCGAAATGGCAGTCTATAAAAGCTGACCTTCAATAAAGCATACATATTGTGAAAGACACACCTCTCAATCTCCTCTAATAAACACCACAGAAGCCCAAGAAACATTCCGCACCAAGGATGATCAAAACAACTTTTTCGACACAATTGGAGACATGTTTGTCCCTCCAAGAAGAAAAACATTAACAAGCTTACAGTCGCAATTCATTAGTATGCCTATACTAGTGGACTACCCAAAATGAAATGCCTCTTCAAATGTACGACAATATGTTACTGCACGTTTCACGTTAAGTTACGTGCATTTGAATCGAAGTTTAGAATGATCACACTCCGCGTAGTAAAAAAAGGGCATTGTGGGCTTTGTGGTATTTAAAAACACACCAGGCAACATGGCGAAACATGTCCGCAACACTAATTAAGGTGAAGCGCTGACGTGAGAAGCTTACAAAACTTTGTTTCTCCTCCTTTAGCGCTGCAGATGTGTTTCACGATGCAGGTGGTATCCAAATAGCTAGACTTCCAGCTACAGCAAGGCCGCTAAGACCTGGCGTTACGTTCGGTCTCCATCAGGCATTCTCGGACAAGAATGCGTGCGTGCACAATGCCTCGCTTGAGGCGCTCGGCGGAAGACTTGCTCCCGGCGTACGTTGGCCTAATGTCGCGTCCCAGCTCCTCGATGACAGCCAGCAGCTGTGTGTACTTGGACGTCTGCGGGTGACGGGCTGCGTCGCCGGGGACCAGCCCCAAGTTGACGGCTCCCGGGCTGTGGCTTGCCTGCAGGGGCGTGCCGGGTTGGCTCTGGCCTGGAGAGTCGGTCGAGCGAGAGTCCTCGTCCATGACCTGTAATCGGGCACCAAACGACACGTTCATTTATTGGTGCTCTTGAGCCTTGGGAGTCGTAATGCATTTGGTAACATAACTACAGTATAACCTCGTTATAACGAACCTGGATATAACAAACTATTGGATGTAATAAAGCAATTGCAATTCACCCTGAAATTCCCATAAATTAAATGATATTGGCTGTAACGAACTAATGGTTATAACGAAGTAATTACGGCTCCCCCTTCAACTTCGTTATAACGAGGTTTTACTGTATGTACAGTGCTCATGGGATAAAACACAACATGTGAATATTTCATTATAATGAATAGTATGCACAAATGCTTAGGATTAACCACCACATGTCTCTGCAAACGCCACATACCAATGCAGGCAAAATCCTAGAGGCCCGTGTATTGTGCAATGTTGGTACACGTTAAGGAACCCTAGGTGATTAGATTTCTGGAGCCCTCCACAAAGGCGTCTCCCATTCTCTCATAATCACCCACTGATTTTCGAATGCAAAGCCCCAGAAATTATTCTCGCTGCCAATCTGGCCACCAAAGGTGACATAAGTGTATGGGCCAGTATTGTGTTGATGTAAACAACTGGAAGGGGTGAAAGCGTGTCTATTACTTAGCCCTAAATTGTAGTGTTTCGTTCCATGACTACTGTACAGTTGAAAGCTCGATATATCAAAGTATTATCTATATTGAACAACTGTAACATCCCCACGAACTTACTCCACAAAAGTAAAGCACTGTACTATATCAAAATGGCTCTACGGAGTCCATGGGGTCAAATGAGATTCAGCAAAAAGGAGAATCATTGTCCAACTCTTTCTAGCAATAATCTACAAAGGGAGTCCGTATTCTGGGAAAGCAGTAGCACTGACAAAGAATTCATCCTGATCAAGAGTCTGAAACATTTAGTAGTGGTTACCTTAGTGTTAGAGCTAACCGGGAGGCTAGTAGGGAAACAAGCAAGGTTGAATAAAGCAGCGAGAGGTTCCATGAGATATATCCATATTGTGACGTCTCCGTCACAATATGATACAAGATGCTGGGATGAGTGCATAAGAGTGCTCCTACCGTATTCCTGCCGCCAGCTTTTAGGAAAATGTGGCACCAATTTCATATAGGGTATTGGGCCAGTACGAAAGACTGAAGGCAACCACAAATAACATTTCAATATCTCAGAGTGACGTGGAAATCCAGGATGCAGTGGCGATATGGAAATCCACCAACAATCTTAACCTGCGTCAATCCAAATAAAGCAGCTCTTTTTTAATGTGAAACGTACAACGGTTATATCCAACTGCATTGCTGTTTCTGGTACCTAACACTAGCACTCACAGTCGGGAAAACTTGCATGCAAAAGTCTGTACGGTAATGGAGCGATTCCTTGATTATGCTGTTTGCATTGACAGAAACTGCAGTTGCTATGCTAAACTATCCTTTGCAAATCACTGGCTGTTACACAACGATGGACGATACATGGGAGACGTGGCACAGTCCCTGTAGTCAGATAAAGCGTGCCAGCATTTTATCATACGTTTACCCGAATGTTTCAGAGCACAAGAAATTTTCCTTGCTTTAGATAGGAGAAAAAAAAAATACAGTAAAGCAGCTTCTTTCTACATGTTTCAAAAAAGGAAAAGAGGACACAATAATGAAAGGGAAAAGTAGAAGCATTTTTTTTTTTTGTCTTCACTGTCTCATTTTGTGTGTGCTATTCACATTTTTTGGAGATCAGAAAAAGAAAATTGATTGGCGAACTACCACTATATCAGGTGTCAATTCCACTTTGACTAAACCTGATGCTGATAATGGCCTCACGTTTGACCGATACTTCTGGTGCTTCAAAACCAACAGGTCCAGTAGACATTTCAATTGGACATTTCACCGCCGTGGTTGTGGGTGGTACACATGGTGGGCCTTCAGCGATTACTCATTCCCTCCTGTACACTGCATATACACTGTCTTCAGCAGCCTTCAAGAGACAGAGATGGCGAATGATGGAAAGCAGGCGCTGTGAGTATAAGCAGTGCAGGTTCGCAACAGTCGTGGGAGGATTACGGTGAAGCCAAGGTAGCTGCACCGGGATCGGTCTGTACAATATTTGAGAGTGCTTTTGTTTGACAAAACTGTAAAGTGCAGCCCATTCCCCACTGGAGTCCTTATGTTCACAAAGACGTGGTATAACAGACGCAGGCTCACCTCAATGGACTTCAGCAGCCACTGATGAAGCATATCACCGGTACCAGACGCTTGGTCGGGAGCCTCGTACCTACAAAGTAAAAGAAGAGAGAGATGAACACACCACTGCAAGCAGTCAAAGCAGATTTGACAAGCGGTTCTTCATGCAAGCCAGGGTCGTCATTCAAAAAAGGCAAACGCTTAGCAAAGGGTGTCGCGCTGTGGGCGGCGAACTCTAGTCTAAATTGTACGGTGTCTGCGATGCAAAGTTTGCGTTTGATTCCTGGAGTCGGTGCGTCCGAATATCGTCCTCAGTTCTGACCCCGAGTTCAGCTACAAAGGAAGCGCAAAGAATGAACTTCGGCATTCCTCTCACTACGACAGCAGATGGAAATAACGTCTAGCTATGCAAGGCTCGTTAAAGTGACCAAATCAGAAAACTAAACGCGGTTCGAAAGCAGGCCGTAGACACAACGCGCGGGCCAGGACCTGCGTCCTGTAAAACTAGCACACCGCAATGAGCTCCAAATGTTTGCACAACTACGGATACACCCAGTGGCACGCGTCTTGCCCCTGGGCTGACGTCCTCTGCTGGAGACGCACTTCGGTTTCGTTTGGGACGCCTCTCCAGCTTCGACAGCCACTGGCTCATGCTCAACGACTTGTAGAGGACTTTTGAAGCAGCGCGTCCGGACTCTCGGAATCCGCTTGTCCGTGCGCTTGAGGGATTCCATCTGCCTGGTGCTCGCGATGTGGTGCAGGCGTCTGGTAGCACCCAGCGTTCTCGTAAGCCCCTGCTACGTAGGCACTCTGGTGGATCCAGCGTCTTCGATGAGCCCGCATGCGTTCCCTCGCCGCCTTCTTGAGTGCTGCGACCCTTTCGGCAGAGATCATCGTCCGCAGAAGACCCAGCATCATCCTACCCGAAAAATTCGCAACAGCTACCGCCAAGACATACCAGCGTACTGATCCACCACACAGTGCCCTAGCTGTATCCCCCCTTCGAACTGCATATTCAGTCAAAATCGCGCCAAAGATGTGTAGCCTTATCATACCTTAAGCAAATCACCTCGCAGTCATACCTTTTAACTAACACCGACGTTCACTGCATTCAAACGGCTAGCTTGACGCGCTTTGTTATCTCCAAGGGGCTTCGGCATAGGGCACGGTGGGCTCGGGCCCATTCCGTAACTTTTACAGCTGAAGCAGCTGTCGCAGTAATGATGAACATCAGCGAAAGCAGTCGACACACAAGTACACGCTTCCAACACTCATGAAAGTTTTGTACGAAGCGCTAAGCAAACATCGCGCGAGTATTGCAGTAACGCCATGCCTAACAAACAAATGTCGCGGCCTCGCGTCAAGATGGACATCGGGCGCGGGGTCATCGCGGTTCGGAAATCGCCCTCAAAGTTTAGCGCCCTCGATACATTTTCGAAAAGTATCGAAAGAAATGTGAACGTACGCTAGGACCCGACATCATGCAGAGAGGTTTTGTACAAAATGCGGTAACTCCTCACAAGTTTCTTTTCAGCCTGCCCCGATGAGACAAAAAAACCCCACGACACCGCAATTTCAAGCGATCGCGACGTCAGGGAAATTAAATAATGGGGAGGCATTTCTTTATTAATGGGAACATCTAAAAGGCGAAAGCGCGCAGGCACACAAGAAAGCGCCGAAAATTTTCGCACTTCGACAAACACTAAAGCTATTATTCAGCAACATTTTATGACACAATTAAAAAGATACTCAGCAGAAATATTGCTGGAAATTGAAAATAAAGAAACTTAGTTTCCTGTTGCGAGCGTGGTTGTCGTCGCTTCGGGTTTTCCCGCTCCCCGCAGAATGGGCTGGCCAAAATGGCGGCGCGGGCTGCGGGCACGTCCCGTGTGCTAAACAAATTGCAAGCATGCATCGACGCTGGAAATTATTACGAAGCCCACCAGATGTACAGGACCATATATTTCAGGTAGGCCTCGGCACGCCCGCTCCTTCCTTCCCGTCGTGATGGCCTGACGAGCTCGCAGAGCTCCCGTGAAACGTATTGGAGGCGGTGTAGTAGCAGCATCTCTCTATATCGTGGTGTCGTCGCATTTCGCAGGTCGACACACTGCGAACCAAACAAATAAATCGCTCACGCGTGCGAACCCACGTAGTAATACGATAGCTTGTTTTAAGGAATGCACGCCCGCTGCTTTTGCGGCCTTGGCGCTAGCCGCATTTCTGCGGTGCGCCGATTTGCAGTGCGGCTATCCGCTGACGTGTATGTAGGAGAAATAAATGTTGGACGCCTGTACAAGCGTCACTTTGTCTGCGCTGTTCGGGATTTCAATGTGACGGGTACACAGGCGCTTAGCTGCGAAGTGTCACCGGTTTCTGGGCTCCTTAATGTGCCCGTGTTGCGGCTTTAGCAGCTATGTGAATGACTCGCAGGCAGAAAGAAAAACATGAACAGAAAAAAATGAGGCACGTAGATCGAGTGTCACAATGAACACGCTCTCCACGTGTGTGTTTCTTTTTGCGTGGGTTTCGTTCTCGCCTTATTAAGCGGTTTTTGTGGGCGGCTCGAAACGTGGTCTCGAGTCACGCTAAACGACGGTCGACTCCGCGTACTAAGGACAGTGCCCACGCTTATCGTAAACTTCTTGCTTTAAGAACACAGGCAGCCAATTGTGCAAGACTGCGCAAAACGTTCACGTCGCTGTACAGACCCGTGTGTTTTGCTTCTTCCGAGTAGTTCAGTATATGTTTTGCAGCTTATTTCGAAATGAACGATATCCTGCGAACGAAATGAACGATATCCTGCAGCCATGTACGGCGCCTTTAAACTCGGGTTCTCAGTGATGTCATTATGTATGCGGTCACGATAAATAAACGAGACGCTGTGTAGGGAAGGGAATCAGTAAACGAGCGGCCTCTAGTTGTAATCCGTAGCCTTTATTGCAACGTTATCTGCTACGTTATCAGGCTTACGCAGTAATTTAACGGAATTGAAGTGTATCAAACCAAACAGGCTTTTCAGTTTAGGTTTGAGTGCACATGCAAGCGCCCATAGTGTAAACAGTGTTCTAGTTCACATAGCTGTGATTCTTGAAGCTTGTTGCCCTTCAGGGCCAGCTGAATTCATATCTCAGAAGGCGTGAAAAAACACGATTTATGTTAACGTAGGGAAACTTGCACAGTTAATTTGAAACAAAAGTGTTTATAGACATAGACATTGTTTTTAAAATTCAAAACCTAAGAAAGAAAAGCCACCGTTACTGTTGTGCGAATCTGGGTTCTGCAAATGCAGAACCCAGATTGCCTTTGGCCCTCACGGATGCTTTGCTTTGTGCTCTGAAACTTGCACCATGTGCATTAAACACTGCGTGCATGTATTGCCTGCGCAGGTGCTATTTAAGGGCTATCAATGAAAAAAATAGGACAGTAGCTGCTCCGTCACTGTTGCGTTACTAGTGTGTGTTGCCCTTTTACCACAAATCAGACATAGTGTTATGGTCGGCTTTGGTATGGTTACCATCACATCACGATCCATTCAGTTTCAGTTTATTTAGCATTCTTTTCCACTGAAAGTGGTCCTGTCGAAGTACAGCAGTGCAGTGTTCATATGCAGCGATAATGTTTGTTAGGATAAGTTAGTTGGTGACACGGAGAGAGAAATTAAAAGCTGCTGCAGTTGCAGCTTGATGGTATTCCTGAGCTCGCTGTTTTGGGTCAGTGTTTCAGCAGGCAGTGACAGTGCTTGTTAACTCTCAAAAAAAGAAAATCAAGATGCACGTTATGTTTCAAGGTAAACACTCAAAAGAGATCTGTCTAGTTAGAAAGAAACTCCTTACTTAATTTAAGCAGGCCCTGTGTATGAGCACTTCCACTTGCTTTTGCTTTTCGTTGTGACTGGATCTCACTAATCTCACACAAACTAATACACACGTTACTACTCACCACAGACCACACCTAGATGTATTGCACCTTTCTCGAGTATTTTCGAATGTCCTAACCAGATTGTGCCGTGGTTATCAATGAACATTTTGCCAACTGTAGTAATGATACCACAATGCTTTTCTCGGCACAGGTTTGCCAAATAGAGAATTCATAAATACCGATGCCTTGAATGCTGAAACCGTCGGCATCTATTGCAGATTGACGTAAACTGTCAGATGGTAAAGACATGCATAGAGCCAGAGACTTTGGAGTTGGGATTCATGTATTCGTGTGCTTTTAATGCATTTTGTTACTGCTGTTTCAGATACCGAGGCCAGAAGCGATACACCGAGCTCAAGGAACTGCTCTACAATGGTGCCGTCAAACTCCTCAGGTTGGAACAGGTAAGCACTCTGTCATCCCTCAAATGCGCACGCACATGTTGATGCGTTCGATTAGAGGGTCCCTGAAACACGTCTCCAAGTATGACATCTGTCATGTATGCGATAGCGCCGCGTGTTGTTAAGAGCGGCCAGCTAAGCTGCCCAGTAGTCATGTGACCCGACGGCGATACCTATAAAGCTGGCATGTCTCGGCTGCCGCCCCGCTCACTTTTTCACTTCCTTTTCTACCGTCGTACTTGCGGCACGATGTAGCAATAAAGTGCTTGCTACTGTCTTACGTTTGTCTCCGGGCTTTGGACGTAACATCTGGTCGTCACGCAGCAATTTGTACAGAGGATGCGCCAGCGTTGCCAGTTGAGGTAGGAATTTTCCGTAGTAGTTTACGGCTCCAAGCAAAGAACGAAGCTGCTGCTTGTTCTCTGGCGCTGGTGCGGCTACAATGGCATCAGTCTTGACCGTCGTGGGATGTATGCCATCGGCACTCAACTTGTGCCCCAAGTAGGTCAATTCCTTCTGAAAAAAACTGCATTTTTCAGCTCTTAGTCGAACTCCCCGGCTTTCCAAACGGGTTAGAACTGCTTCCAAGTTCTGCAGATGTTCGGCTCTAGTCCTTCCGGTCACTAGAATATCATCCAAATAGCACGCGACACCTTTGAGATCTTTGAGCATGGTGTCCATAATTCGCTGAAAAATGCCAGGCGCCGAAGATACGCCGAAAGGTAACCGGTTTACGGCGAACAGTCCTTTCGTCGTGTTAATCGCCAGAAGACGACGCGCCGGTTCCGCTAGCACTACCTGTTGATAGGCCCTGTTCAAGTCAATTTTAGAAAATTCTTGCCCTCCACTGAGTGCAGCGAAAATTTCTTCAACACGTGGTAAAGGATAGCGATCGGTGTCTAGCATAGGGTTCACAGTTGTCTTATAGTCGCCACACAGGCGGATGTTTCCGTCTTTCTTTACCACCGGCACTACCGGCGTGGCATACTCGCACGTGGCTAATGGTGTGATCACACCCATTGACTGCATTTTGTCAAGCTCTTTTTCAACTGCCGGAACCAGTGCGAAAGGCACACTGCGCGCCTTCAAAAACTTTGGACGAGCGTCCGCTTTGAGAAAGAGTTCTGCCTTCTCTTCTGTGATACATCCCAATTCTTCTTTGAAAAGGTTACTATACTTTTGCAAAAGCTTGCTCACCTCTACTTTTGCTTCAGTGCTCGTCGGTTCCCGTGCCGAGCAGAGCTTGTTGCAGGAAAATACAGCGTTCCAGTCGAGCCGCACGTGCTGTAACCACTCTCGGCCCAGAAGTGGCGGTCCTCCCTGCTCAGTGACATACAAGGGTAATAGAACACTTTGCCCATTATGTTCAACAACAACTTCAGCCACTCCTGCTGGTTCGACTAATGCACCTGTGTAAGTGCGTAGGCGCAAATTTGTCATGCGCAGCTTCAAAGAGGGGAACAATTGTTGCTGTTGCCTGCGAGAAATTACGGATACCGCCGCTCCCGTATCCAATTCCATTTCAAGCGGAGTCTTGTTTATCAGTAGGCGTACGATTATGGCATCTTTTGCCGAGCCCGTCATGCCGTTTAGCATCACTTCTGTGGCACAGTCAAGAACTTTCATATTGCGCGCTCGCGCGTGAGACAACTTTGCGTTCTTATCAGACTGACATATACGCTGAATATGCCCTTTCTTGCCACAGCCAAAACACGTCGCCGACGCATGTGTGCAGTTTTTGCTCACGTGCTTAAAAGAGCCACACCGCCAACACATTTTTGACGCTTTCTTTTCGCTGGCATCTTTTACTGCAATTGCTTTCTGCCCTTGCTTTTGTGCAGTTACATGGTTTACGTCAGAGACGCTCGTTGAACCATGTACTTCTGCTGCACTTTTTGTTGCGGAATCCATCGCTAAAGCTTTTTCAACTGCTTTTTGAAATGTTAACTTCTTGTCTTCAGCAAATAGCACTCGCTGAATATCTTCTCTTCGTAACCCACAAACGAATCTGTCCCTCAGTGCCTCGTCTAAAAAATTATCGAACTCGCACGAACTCGAGAGAGAACGCAGTTCCGCGACAAATTCGGCAATGGATTCCGTCTCGCGCTGAGACCGCCGATAAAACTTGGCTCTCTCACCAATTACTGACGGCCTCGGTGCCAGATGGTCGCCAAGCAATTTCCTGAGGGTGTCGTAAGACTTGCTTGATGGAAGGTCAGGGGCGGTAAGTGACTTGAGTATCACTACCAGTACGAAGATATCCCGTGCGCAATCGACGAGCGCCAGATCGCTACACGCCATCTTAATTTTGTGTAACGGTAGCTCCCCACAATTTAAGCGGGAGGAAATGTCATGTATGCGATAGCGCCGCGTGTTGTTAAGAGCGGCCAGCTAAGCTGCCCAGTAGTCATGTGACCCGACGGCGATACCTATAAAGCTGGCATGTCTCGGCTGCCGCCCCGCTCACTTTTTCACTTCCTTTTCTACCGTCGTACTTGCGGCACGATGTAGCAATAAAGTGCTTGCTACTGTCTTACGTTTGTCTCCGGGCTTTGGACGTAACAACATCACCGAAGCAGCTTATTTCCTCGTGAATTGCCTGCCGCAGAATTGTCTGGTTACGTTAGGCATTAGTGGAGTCACGGCTTCAGGGGAGTTCCACTGTCCAAATACGTTATCTCTCCTTTCGTACCAGCGGGCGTGCTGGGAGCTACACAGAGGGGGGGATGAAAAGGGACCAAGAAGCTACACCAGTGTGCACCATGGCCTTGAGCATTTTCTTTTTTCTTTGGACACATTGGCGCTTTCGCAGTGACGACATGTGCTCCACCACAGCTACTGTGTGGATGTGGTGGCACTCCAAGACATCTGCGATCGGCCAGTGGTAGACCTGCCACCTCCTTTGTTGTCCGTGTCCTACCAGTGACGCCATTCATTGAGAGAAGAGCAGGCACTTTCGAGCTAAATATTGAAACTAACATGCAAGTTCATTGGTGCTTGCAGTGCGGTAATATTTGCTGAAATGTCTACAGGGGCCCCCATGACTGATTGGAAGTGTTTTGTGACTATGTTCAAAAAGTGTTCCAGGACCTCTTTAAGTCATACTATCGGAAATGGTCGTTTAGTCATGATTCGACATGTCTGCACAGTTTGAATACGGATGACACTGAAGAATAGACAAATGGAAGGACTTTAACAGGGTTGTGTTTGTCTTTTCTTCAGATGGGCATCCATGTTTTGGTGTGCACTGTTATAGCCTGTCACGACATATTCTGTGCCTGATATGAGCTTCAGGACCTTGTAGCCATGAGCACACAAACATCAGCTTCTCTACAAAGTACTTTTTTTGCATCAGGTTGCACACAGCTTGGACCAGAATTGCTGTTTCTTTTTTTGCATTAAGGGTTATTCACACTGGTGACTCTCACATACATGCAGCTGATGTGGTCGTAAATGTTCTAGCCCAGTGAGGTTTCAGAGAAAGTGGTCTCAAGTAGCTGTAAATGGTGGTCTTGGTCAGGAAGTGGTGGCTTTGGTCAGTTGCTCATCGCTAGATTTTACAGTTGCATAACTACAAGTTCTAGCAGCAAGCAAAAACTCTCGCTTTTCAACCAAGCAACTGTTTGAGAGCAGTCCCTTTATGACTTAAGTGTGCTTTAACATTTCTGACCACTTTGGTCTTGTGACCTTGAGAGTTTCAGCTGTGGTTAGGCCCCAAGCATGTGTCGTTTACGGTTCTCTAGGTAGTAACGTTTGTGTTAATCTGGGGGCTCTCATTTTTTCTCTTCAGCCTATAAGCGGCTGCACATAAACACAACAGCAATCATTTGTCCTTGACAGTGATTGCATGGCTCACTGTGCTGCCATTTTCTTTTCAACTGACGCAGTGCAACAGCGGAGCCGACCTGGCAAACCTACTAGTGGACGTGCTCGTTCAGTCCGAAACTGAACCTTGCGATGAACACATTGGTGAGTAACCTTTGCACCTGTGTTTGACGGTGGGGAGACAACGAAAGGATGCGAAAACAAGGTGTTCATCCTAGCCCTTGGGGTCCCCAACAGTAAAACTGGGCTACATGGCAAGAGGGACGTAGCAGTGTCTGGTCATTGACAGGTACCTACACTGGAAACTGGCAGCCATATTGTGCGAACTACTTCTACATGAGGGCTTGAGTCAGTACCATAGGGCGCGTGTTTTTTTCAAACATGGCGATGTGAAATGTAGTCACCCGACCCCACAAAACTCGTGTTGAGAGTCTGCTTTTTTTTTTCTCCATGTATTTTGAATGTTGTTGGCCCTCTAGCTTCAGACTGCGTGCTCCTATTGCTGTCTTTCTTGCAGCGTTTCTCTCTTTGTCCTTCATTCTACGCAACACGCTATTAAAGAACGGGCGAAGGTAGATTTCTGGCCTTTTTGGTGCAACATGTCAGAGTTAAGCGCGGAACTTTTTAGTTGCGGACTGGACAGGTGTGTGTTACTCTCCTGTCCAGTCCGCGTAGAAAAACTTCCGCACTTAAAGGGGTCGTGAAAAGAATTTGGAGATGCCAGTTTGTAATTTTCACTGCTTCAATACGCATTCGACAAGCCGATTCCGAAATATTTCGGCGAAATATTCAGTGCACATTTAACAACGCCCGTTTTAAATCTCAGCTTTCTTGCGCTCCCGAAACGACTATGCGACACTACCGGCCGGCGTGGTACTATTTGGTGACGTTGAGTTAAGTTGCTTTTAAGTTCAAAGGCACAGTGAACTCACGTTTGCTCTAAAGGAATCGATTTACTTGAAAGCTAGAAAGGAAGAAAATACTTGGAAACCGTGCGGTGCCACCATTCGGAAGAAAAGCGGCAGCACGGTTTGTTTTCCCATGGCCTCCGAGGGCGCGCCAATCTCGGAGGCATGACGGCTACTAAGGTGACGTCATCTGCAGAGTTGAAGGGAACGCGCGCAGTGAAACCGAAACCGCGTTTTTATCGCTCTAAATCAACGCACACGGTGCAACGGAACAATGCATATTGTTGTTTGGAGGGTCAGGATCCCGAATACGCATTTAGTACAAAATGTTCAGAAAACGTTTCACGACCGCTTTAACTCTGACATAAAAAACGGGGGCATGAAGAGTGTTAGAGTGTCCCCCCTTAAGGTCAGTCGTATGAGTGAGACTTCGCTGTAAGGTGCAAAACTGCCTCTTGCATGTGCAGAACGGTTGGGGCGCCTGTATGCGCTTCTGGCGCCGCACTCGCCCGAGCGGGCAGCATTCCTGGCGCGGGCGCTGCAGTGGTCGTCTGGCAAGGAGCAGCCTGCGCGGGGGCACCCGCAGCTTCACCGCCTAGTGGCGCTCACCCTCTGGAAAGAGAAGAACTACCCAGAGGCACGGCATCACTTCGTACACTCGACGGACGGTGACGGCTGTGCCGCCATGCTCATAGAGTTCCAGACGACCAAGGGCTACAGCTCGGAGATCGACCTGTTCATTGCCCAGACGGTGTTCCAGTGAGTGCCAAACACTGCTTGGCGAGTGTGTTCATTTACGGTCGAACTCATTTATATTGATTCCAAGTATAATGATCTATTGGTTATAACGACCATATTTTGGTGCACTTTTTCCGCTGTTGCCCATTGAAACTTCGTCAAGGTGTAACAAATATTTTTCAAAATTTCAGTTTCCAAATCTTCCAAATTGTCAGGCACTGATTGTCGGTTTTGGAGACAATGCTAGCTAGTTATATTTATTAATCGGTCAGTTTCACTGTGTTAAAGCAAGGTTCCAAATACATGTACATCTATGGTGATTTCAAGGAGAATTTTATTTACTTTGTTATATTCCATTACATTATAATGAGGTTCAAGTGTACTTACGTCATGGGCTTCATTTTCACGCTTATTTTTCTGATGCATTCCATACTGCCCTTAGGCAGTGGTGGTGACGTAAACTGAAAAGAGCCCCACCACGGTGGTCTAGTGGTTATGGCACTCGACTGCTGATCCGAAGTTCGCGGGATCGAATCCCGGCCGCGGCTGCTGCATTTCGATGGAGGCAAAATGTTCAGGCTGTGGGCTGTGCGATGTCAGTGCACATTAAAGAACCCCAGGTGGTCGAAATTTCTAGAGACCTCCGCTACGGTGTCTCTCATAATCAGAGCTGGTTAAACTGAAAAAGAAAACCCATGATACCTCGGCCCACCCACATTTGTCTGTGTGCTGATGAAATTTCCTGCTGTATCACGTTGGCACAACGTTTGACGCTGACTGTCGGTGCGTAACGTTGCAGGTACCTGTGCCTCCGCAATCCTTCCACAGCCTCGGTTGTTTTCTTAGCGTACACACGTCGCCACCCCAGCGTTCATCCTGGCCCGCCCTACTACCTGCCACTGCTCAACTTCCTCTGGTTTCTGCTCCTTGCCGTTGAGACGTGAGCTCTTCTCGCTTATTGCACCACATTTAACACCACATATTTCGGCTGAAGGGTGTTGCGAAACAAGTTGTTGCGTGTGTGTCATTTTGTGTGCCTACACTCCGTTTCATACATCAGGTGCAATGCTGTGAAGGCTACGCAAGTAGTCTGTAAAGAAAAAGAAAAGGAGAGGTGTATCGCTCTCACAGGCAGATGACGAGCACAAAAGACAAACACGCATATTTTGAATGTTGACCGAGCAATGCGATTGTGTTCTGTTGAGCTGATAAGAAATGTATTACGATTTAAGGCTGCCAGCGAAGCATTTGCTTTTTTTTTGCTCACTGCAAGCAGCGCACTACATTTTGGCTCCGGGAGTACACAGCGTAAACATGAGCACTCGCTTTGGCAGCATTGCACGTTATGGTGCAATGGAACGGAGTATAAGTGTGTTTCGGTCTATCATGGGCTGGCTTTAATGCCTCAATTGCTTCATTTGCCCTCTAGAAAAAAACAAGACAAATGTTGCGCTTTTTATTTTTGAAAAGTATGCTTAGGTTTCTAAGTAGGCATTAGGCGAGTAGGACCATTAACACTGCTTCACAGAACTGTTACTGATATTTTTGAATGTGCATTAACAGCAAAACAACATTAAAGGGAACAACTACTGGCCAGAACATGCTTTTGGACGTTTGCACATTTGGAAAGACCTTCAATTATAGTGATGGAAGTGAGCACCCTTTCGCGATGGGATATGCATCAGTCGATCCCAGATATATGGAACTCAAAGGTTATTGTGAAATGGTTCAATGTACCCACAGTTTGAATTATTATAATACACATATTCATGTTTTAAGCTTATCTTAAAACAATGCAGTCTCAGATTGCTTTCCTGAGATCGTAACAAGGGGTATCTCACCGATTTGCCTGCAATATCCAAACGAACAACATGAAAACAAGCGTAGTTTATTTCCTGTGAAAGAAGTCAGTGTGGGCCATCAAGCTTCGCAGGCCATTCTCATTATCATTAAGGCTTTACGAATTGGTAAATCCTACACCTTTCATTAATTGTGGTACAATGTTGTTTAGCGGCGGCATAGACGTCCGCCACTGCACAAGTCCAATCCTCCAGTATTGACGACGCGGTACACAAGTGTCATGCGGTGAAGCATACTATACATGTGGGAATTGGTAGTACACAAGCATTCGCTTCACCACAATACGTTAGTGCGTGGCCTGTAAAGGCCGGTCCCCACTAGCGGCAAAAACGCGAGCGGCGAGATTCATGAAAAGCGGCAGCAACGCGCGGCAGATGCTCGAATGGGTCGAGACTCATTTTTTTGCGGCCACTGCGAAACAAGCACCAGTCAGAAGCGAGCCGCGGAGGCGTGCCGACGGTGGTGCGGACGTGTGGCGCGATCTGTCCGTCAAGCGTAGAACCATAATGCACAGCCTCTGAGATTTGAAAGTGACATGGCCATCGTAAAATCTCAGATTTCACTTGTGCGTAGTTGAACCATAAGGATGCGTAGCGTGCGCGTTAACTACATTAATCCGGAACTCGGCACGATCTACGATGAACCTCCGGAGATTCGCCCACTCATCATCATTCACCCCGTGGATATGCTGTGAATTTTTTTTTTTAGATTGTTATTACGGGGTTCGTGATGTTGGTCTGCTAGCACAAGTGTGGCGAACAGGCAGTGGCAGCTATGACATCATCATTACTAGCTGCGCTGTTTTGAGCTCTGCTGCAGCAGTGTCATTGCAAAAGTTCAGCGTTTTCTTCCGATCACCTGATGTGATGTCGATGTCTTGGAAGTGTGGCACATATTGCTCAAATGTGCATGAGAACTTCCGTAGTCATTAAAATTACATTCGAAGCTATATTCGCTGTGGAGGTTTGGTAGGTGACATGTGTGTGTTCACAGAAACTGATTGTGAAAGCTATCCCAGCAGCAGAATTCTGTGTCAGTGCTCCTTTGGTAGATTAGCACATGTAAATGGGTGCCGTGTTGCAGGAGGAAGCTGGCAGTGTTCACAGTGCTGTGCGAGCAGTACCAGCCAACCATCAGCCGGGACCCCACGTACCCACAGTACCTGGACAAAATTGGCCAGCTGTTCTTTGGCCTCCCGCCACCACCCAAGCCGCAGGGGATGTTCGGTATGCACTGTTTCTGTGATCTCCTTTCGTTTTTACCTCTGCAGTGCTGTTCCTGCACTATTTATTGGGCTGGGAGTGACGGACGTGTGATGCGTTTAGTGTGCCCCTCGCCAATCTTCACTTTGAATTTCAGTTACAGTAGAACCCCGCTGTTACGTTCCCGGCTGCTGCGTTTTCCCGGCTGTTACATCGTTTTTGGCCGGTCCCGACATAGCTCCCATAGGATTCAATGCATTAGGAACCCCGCCGTTACGTCGCAATGTGGGAACGTTCCCGCATGTTATGTCGCGTATCGGCATTCCAAGCGGCCACTGCCGATGGAAATATTGACTTTTCACGTAGCTTGACTTGGCTTGACTGTAGGATTAGCTGCACAATGGGCGACGCCAATTACGTTTCCAGCTTCTGCCATCTAAATTATGGCACAGCAATGCAAACTGTTGGTGACGGAATCCATACAATGATTACGTTTCCATCGGTGACGCCATTGTCACCTCCGAGGTTTTCTCTGTCGACGAAATCGTAGCCGAGTGTGCCGATGCGCGCACTGAAAGCGCTAGCACTGAAATAAAATTGTGTGCCTATCACCACTTCTCTCATTTTTCCATTTTTCCCATTTCTTGGCTCTTACGTTTCCCGGCTCTTACGTTTATATTTTATGGTCCCGTGAAAAACGTATCAGCGGGGTTCTACTGTATATGTACTAGAAGTTCCGAGGTGTCACTCTTTAAAGTAATCATGGAAACAACCTCTCAGGCTAACCTATTATTGCAGGGGTTAGAAGAAATTGCAGTGTCCTCTTTACCACATAACATTGAAGCAAGTTGAACTATAAAACTTAGTGGACACAGCAGGCTACAGTTGCCCGAGTTTTGTCACAGTTGTTCATTCGTGCTTCTTCGTTCTTATGTGGAACTTTACCGACTAGCTGAAGTATGTCAGCCCCACCCTGTTCTTGTGTTGTCACTGTCAACAATGATGCTCCCTCTTTACGTTGCCCAGTGTCCACTATCGGCGTACATTTCCTGCATTCTTTCATGTGCATCGCACTCTTGTAATCAGCCCTACATCCTTGCGTTTCGTTTCTGTTTTGCCTCGCAGTGCATTCGTAGCGATGGGAATGGTGAACCCATCACTGGGAATCTACCGTAGTTGTAACAATGAACCAAGGCACTATGTGTTGCTTTAATGACATGCTATGCTATGTGTGGGATTTTCACTGTGTCTCGACATGAGGCTCTTTCAAAAAGAATGGTACACAGCCTCGTGTCTGAAATTTTCTCTGTTTTCGCGCCACACGGCCAGTTGATACGCGGATATAATTGCCATTGAGCTACAGTAAAACCTCGTTATAACGAAGTTGAAGGGGGAGCGGTAATTAGTTTGTTATAACCATTAGTTTGTTATAACCAATATCAATTTCATCTATAGGAATTTCAAGGGGAGTTGCGATTACTTCGTTATATCCAATAGTTCGTTATATCCGGGTTCGTTATAACGAGGTTCTACTGTACATACCTGTGCTGTGCTTGTTTCCTTGCAGCGCCTCATGCATGGTGGCTGGTCTTTTTTGAAAAAGCCAGCTGCAGTAATGCTTTACTTTGGCTGAAATGAATGAGTGTGGTCGATGCAATCTCTGGAAAGGTCTTAACTGTAGTCTGCATCGTTTCAGGTTTCTTTGCCATCCTTGTAATGGTATGACCCTACCTGGAAGGGAGCACCTTGTTTCTTGAGGAAATTATATATGGTAGCCGTGCAAGTATATACCTGCCTTGTGTCTCACACTTGTCCCCGTTTTGTACAAGCTCAGTTCACTCCCACCAAGCTGTCACAAAATACTTTTCATAATGAGTGTATAGTAGTTTGCAAGATTAGTTTCGTTTACCAGTGGTGTACACTTTTTGAAACCTGTAATACTTTCAGTTCAGTACTGTTAAGTCCAATTAAAAAGGCGCTGTTTGAGCACATTAGAATTTGTAAGTTTAATTGAAAATGTGCTTTTACAGCATAAAATTACCTACAAGATGCTGCGGCAGCTCTGATGTAGTGAGAGGTCTTGTGAGAATCATGAGAATGACTTGCGTTTCAAAGTTCTGTAGTTGTGCAAAGGTGGAGCGGAGTGCCGCCATCATCGTCTGGTTGGAAAGTGGATTTCTCCACCTTCCGTTTTGCCGTTTCGGCTAGCCACACTCCGAGGCTCATTTCACGGTCTCCAATTCACTGCGTCTACCATGTGGTTCTAGTGCACTTTCAAATTTACCCAGTGCTCTCTGCCTGCAAGTGAGAGTCCCACCTCGCACCTCGTGAAGTCGCAGCAGCCAAGATGGGTTCCGTCTTCACATTCATTTCATCATTGCAGATCTATACATTTAACTGCGCATCATTTTGGCAGTCGCAAACAGAAGTGTTCTGTGGTAAAAAAACAAGAGTATAGTGACCATACTAGATAACACAACGTGCTCGTCACGAACATCGTAGAAGCGTGGCCAGCCACACCTTTGCTCGTTGCCTTTGCCTCCGTGTGTCGAGCGCAATCCGCATAGGCTCCTTGGTACCTGGAATTGCATGACCAAACACATCAAATGTGTACTTCTAGAACGCTTTGGTAAAACCCATCACACGTGTGCCCGGAATCGTACAAGACAGATGTCTTGCATCAGTGCAGTAGCGTCGTTTATGAAAGAGAACACACGAGAGCGTGGCCTGCACGCTCCTGCGGCTGCTTGCAGCGCCTTGAAGTGGGAGCGAGAACAACCACAGCCTCTTTTCGCGTCATCTAGTGACGAGCAAAATAACCAGTTATGGGTGGTATGCAACCAGCGGCAAGGTAGCAACTCCCTACCCCCTTCAACCCTCTCACCCATAGCCTAGTGGTTTTGACGCTTGCTTTTGGACCCGGGTTTGACTGCTTCCTCGGCAGGAAATCTTTTGTTTTTCATTTATTTCTTCACATCTCTTTCTGTCTGCACGTTCTGTCCTCATTTCACACTGTCTCCACTTCCCTGCATGCATAACGTGGCAAACTTCGAAAAATTTGAAAAATACTTTGAAGAAAGCCTTTGAAATCTGCTATGCTGCACCGCCGTTTCAAGTGTTGTAGTTTTGGCACAAAATTTCAGAGTAGGACTTTGACCTTCATTTTTCTATTCTAATAATGACCACATGATCATGGAATTGATTGGAATAATGTCTTCACATGATTTTTGTAAAGCCACTTCCTTGTTTTACCTTAATGTATCATGATGTTTCTTGTTTTTCTTGTAGCTGCTTTTTTTCTTTTCCTCTATGCTCACAGTGGAGTATTGTCAATGCAGGCAACCTGATTCAGACGTTACTGGGGGGACTGGAAGACGACGACTCTGGAACGTCGTCACAAGCGGGCATGGTGTCGGGGCCGTCGACGTCCGCCGAAGTCCAACCGGAGGAGTTGGACTAAATTTTGGCGGGAGCATCCAGCCTTGTGACAACCCTGTTTTGCCGCCGGCAGATACGGACTCGAGCGTGCAAGCCAAGTTTTAGCGGGCCCGGCATAGTTTCTGTGCATAAAGAAAAAGATGGTGGTTGTTATCGACACGGTACAAACTCCACTGGACACGGTGAGGACACAGGCTTCTCGGTGAAACAGACGTGGATGGAAGGCTTTCAGCGGGCCCGAGAAAGGCCAGTGTTTGTTGGAGACGTTTTTCGCTCGTAGATTTTACGCGTCTGATTGGTGGCAACGTTTTTCGGGCCGCGTGGGTCTGGTATGGTCCGAGCCATATGTGGCTACGAACCGCGCGTTTTAGATGTTTGGAGGGTCGGGCGCAAGGGGACAGCTTTCTTGAGGTGGTCACTTGGCTGCCATTGTTGCCGGTTGCCTGAGATGGCAGACAGCACAGTTCTGTACGTTCGCGAAATATTTCATGTTTCTTCTTACTTGCTTTGCTGTAACCAGCGGCCCAACAGCATTTTTTTTATTTGTCGTTGAGGCTCTGATGAACTGCATTTGTGTGATGTGAGGCTCTTATTAAACTACTATCTTGCGAGTTCAAGGAGAGCTTCATTTTTTTTTTTTTCGTTTTGATATGCTTTAGCTGTTTACAGACTGGTTTCTGTGGAAAAAAGTTTAGTTAGGCATTGTAATTAAATGCTTACAAAAGAAGCTACTGTGAATGCACATGTTTGCCACTGGAGCAATAAAAAAAAGTGAAACTGCAAGTGATGGATGTGTGTTTTGTTACATAAACAACTTCGTGCTGGCAGTTGCACTGTGTGCAGGTCCTTGAAGTTCCTGTGCTAATTGCATGCACAGATGTCATGCCAAGGGTCTGCACCAGTCCATTTCCCCCTCTGGCTGCAACATATATGTGTAGATATGTTTACAAGCTCACATGCGAACACACGTGCGAGCTGGAGTTCAGACACCCCCTCGAGATAACGCCCTGCCCCACCACGGTGGTCTAGTGGTTATGGCACTCTGCTTCTGATCCGAAGGTCGAGGGTCGAATCCCGGCCGCGGCGGCCGCATTTCGATGGAGGCGAAATGTTGAGGCCCGTGTACTGTGCGATGTCAGTGTACGTTAAAGAACCCCAGGTGGTCGAAATTTCCGGAGACCTCCACTACGGCGTCTCTCATAATCAGAGCTGGTTTTGGGACGTTACACCCCATAAATCAAATCAATCGAGATAAAGCCCTGGCTACACTCTGTGGCAATTCCTTCAGCTGTCGGTGCCCTGTCTGTTCGGATATAGTGGCATAATAAGAGATTGGGGCGGTGGGGCTGGGTGGAGCAGTTGTAGCTGGTGGAAACTCGTCGGGTCACTGCTTGTTAATTTTAATGCCAATGTCACGCATGCGTTTTCACCAGGATAGATACAATGACGTATAATTAACCAATGGTGCTTACAAGTTTTGTTCTGTCCACTGCATTTTTCTTTGCGCATGTGCACTACTGAAGGTCAAATGTGAAAGAACATGGACGGGTTACTCAGTTTCTCAAAAGTTCATATTCGAAGTGCTTTGATCGCAGCTGCCATCCTCTCAAAAGCATGCAAAGGTGAGTGTAACATACGAATTCAATCGCGATTACACTTGGATGGACGGATGTTAGGAGCATCTTCTTTGAGTTGGGCTGACAGCTAGTGCCACCAAGGTCTTTGTCACTCCTCTATTCTGTACGCTCTGCAATTTGAACTGACAATTCATCAATTCCAACTTCCACCTTCTAATTTTCGCTGTTACTGTAAAATCTTTTCATTCAATATGTTGCAGAGCTTTCAACCACCAATATTTCAACTTTCTCTACATGTTCCCGAAACAGTTTTCAATGCTAAGCATTTCTTAGTGAACTTCGGTGACTTTGAGCATATCTAAATAAATGACAGGTCATAACATGAAAATCATAACATGCATGTCATGAGCAGCATGATTTACGTTCCACGGTCTTGGTGATCTCCCGGCCGTGTCGTTAATGGGATGTATACGAAGATTGGTATGGCACAACATGACTGCATGATGATCACATATGAGGTCATAACATTACAATCATGACATGCGTGTCATGAGCGGCGTGCCACATGGCACAGTCTTGCGGCATTTTCGTTAACTTCATATGTAGCAAAATCGGTATAGCGAGAAAACAGTGCAGATACATTTAACGTTCCTGATGCGTGCTTTGCCTTTCCTTGATTCCCACTGCACGTGGGATCTGCCAGATTTTTTTAAACTGAAAACCAAAATAAATTATATATCTTGGGCAAGTCGTGGGGCGCTAGGAGTCGCTGCTCACTACGGACAATTGGAAAGGGCCCGGCAAAGTTTTCTTGTCGACCAGAATATATGCAATGCAGCCGCTTGGGGGTGAGACTGTACGCCTACCGTGCAACCCGTGGATATAGGTAAGAGACCAGGAAGCAGCTGGGCTAGAAGTCAAAATTTATTGAAAAACTACGCGACGTCATGGCCGAACACCTTGCTGAACAGTTCTTTGTCCACGATGCCGCCGTGCTTGAGGGACACCACCAGCGGGTCCCTGGGGGAGCTGTACCGGTGTAGCTGGACGTACCACGCACCCCACTTCTGTCCGACATCGGCAAAGTGGGCGACGTCGGAGACGGCGTACACGTGGTCCTGCCGCCGTCCCCAGAAGTTGAGGCGGGCGACGCGCAGCTTGGTGCAGTCCTTGTTGACGTACATCATGCCCACGACGCGCTCGCACAAGAAGCCGGTCAGGAACAGGACGATGGTCGCCGAGGCCATGACGGACACCAGGAAGCCGTTGGCGTGCGACGGCGTCCACTGCATGTACTCGGAGAGGAACAGTGGCGGTATCACGACGAAAGCGGCGAAGCACTGGTATATCTTGACTCGACAGAACACTTGGACGTGCCTGATGTACGGGTAGCGGAAGATGGTGATCCATTCGCCCTCCTCGAAGTCTTCCGGCGACGACGGCTTCGACTCCTTCTGCGACGTCTCGCTCTGTAAGAACCTTCGAGACGAGACGACGCACGGCACGGCGTTTGTGCGATGCGATGAAAGTGGCGCCGGCGGGGTCGAAAGGACGCACGAGAACCTCGCCGTACCGACGATCGGCGATGCGCTGCTGAGCGGTCGTCGCAGCGCTCCCCTCAGTGTACGAGCTAAAGAGAACGCGAGTCTGCTCGCCATGGCGTTTTCCTTTCTCTCTTTTTTTCTTCGCTGTTCACATCAGACGACCATGGTTCAGGATAGCAAAACGACGGCGTTCAATCGAAGGCACCGTAAGACTATCAGTGTATGCAACTCCGCATTGCGTGTTCCCGGTGTTCCGTACCAACGCGAGGCGTTGTCCGTACCGTAGATTCTTTTGCCGTGAGAATAACTGTACCATAGCAAGTGTGTTATTTGCACGGTTAACCGCGACGAATGAAACTTGCTTGCTCGGGTTAAGCGTAGGAACACTTGCTCACGTTTTGAATTTTATTATGCGTGTTTATAGAAACATAATGAAAACCAGTATTTATTTACGTGAGCATAATGCAGACCCACTTATGGTTGCGCCACCTGTAGCGAAATGTAGGCGTTTCCGCGCGGCATATTCAAACAATGCTCGAAACACCGATTGTTTTTCGCCGATGCATTTTTCTTTTCGGCCGTGATTTTATCCATGGCTCAATTAGTGATCACCGCCTACCCATGGTGTTAGCAGAACGCCAGGTGGTGTGTGGATATGGAGTTACAGGTAAGCTGGAACTATTTTAAAGACGATAGTCTTTCTTGGGATACTTGAACGCAGAAAGTTTGGTCTGTGTAGAGGATCTACTTGAGGGTTACAGGGGGGTGTTGTATAAATCGACTAATTAGTATTACGTTGCTGTAACGTAATACTAATTAGATATTTGACGTAAGTAAATGAAAATATCAGGATGTCGTACTGAAGCGAACGAGTAACGTGAGATGAATATACATATGGGATGTTACTCCCGTCTAAATTTGTGTAACCGAGAGTACCCGGATGGAGCACGCAATTTCCTGGGATAACCGTGTTTACCGGCGATGGACATGAAGATTCTGTTGTTGTTGTTATTATTATTATTTCGCAGTGTTCCACAACAAAACTCGAGCAAATGTGGAATGCTTCATAGAACCACAATTATAGGCCTGAAAGGGAAGCCACCAGCGTGAGCTCAATCATTAGCAGTTCAACATCAGACTAGTTTGCCAGTGTAATTTCTAATAATGTAACCCGCTAAATTCATAACAAAACGCAAAATACCGAGTTAATATCTTTTTCTTGTCATCATTCCACAAGAAAATGTAAACACCTATGTCTTCATTTCCTTACAGCATGTCTACTTAGTCTTATGCGGTTTTCCGTCCCCGATTTAGGACCATGCCTTTATGTTGGGTTCAATCACACCACCGGAGCACAACTAACGAACTTTCGCCAACTTACTCGTGTTCCAGGATTTTTGGAACGATGGGAACACATCATTCTGTAGGTCAACTACGCTGTAAAGTTCGCCTATAGCGACACGCTTGCTCTGGGGCTGGGATGTTGGGAATCTTTCGTCGGATACCGCTCATTTTCCGGAAATGACATTCGTTGTAAAGATGTTTCACTGTATGCGCCACGCCTGGGCGAGATCCCGCGCTGGAGCTCTCGAAATTTTAAAACAGCGACGATTGGGAAGTTGCTCTGCATGGCTCGGACCCGGACCGACAACACCGGTTCGTTCAGCGCAGCCAGTTCTCAGAATTCGGCCCCTGGGGCCGTATTCTGAGAACTGGCTGTGGCTTCTAGCAGGGATTTATGCACCACCCCCCCTCCCGGCACCCCCAACAACCCCCATATTTTCCAGATAACCAATGACTTGGTATCCACACAGCCCCACGTTCTGGTTACACCATGGGTAACTCTCCCCCTCCCCCCCCCCCCCCCCCAAAAAAAAAAAGAAGAAAATCGAAATTCTGGATAAACCCCGGGCTTCCAGATGTGTCTGAGATGTGATAATACGTACGGCTCAGCGGCTAGAAGCCACAGAGGCCTCCAGCCGCTGAGGGACCTTATGACTCTTGACGACAGTGATATTTTACGAATGATTGAACAATCAGAGACGTTGCGTATATATGCAGAGATCTTACTCTTTATTCGGTGGATCATCGTTATAAATAGTCATAAATAATGGAAGTCGCGCACGAGGTGCATCGGAAGGGACCACCGTGGCCTGTCCAAGCCAGGTCACGCGATGAGTGTGTCGTTGACCCCCTGGACCACCGAAGGCAGTGGTACGGCGGGGAACCGCGTCTGCACAGGCCTTCCCCCGAAGCTCTCCTCGAAGCGGTCGGAATGGAAGCCGTCGTGGACAAACTCCTCGCCGAAGCCGGGCTCCTCGACCTGGATGCCGTGGTCGTTGGGGTTCGAGAAGGCGTTGGCCTCCTGGTACGGGATCGGGATCACCGAACCGATGGCAGCGATGGCCTCGTTCGGAGAGCGGCAGACGCCTCCACGACAGGTGCCTTCGTACAGGCGCTGCACCGGAGGACCGAATGCCGGGGTTCAGTAATAGTAGTAGTAATAGTAGCAGTAGTAGTAGCAGTAGTAGTAGCAGTAGTAGTAAAAATTGTAATTGTTGTAATGGCAAGACTGATCATTCTAAGCCAGTAGCCGAGAATCTCACAGTTCTATGGCAAGAGAGCCGTGCTACGTGGTTTTTGCTCGAAAGCCATGTATTACATCTCTGCTAATGTAACAACTACGCATATGGGAAAGTACTGTTGTCATGTCGTTCCAAAATGTTACATTTGGTTTACCATTGATGCCGAAGTTTTTAACAGTATTTATCGGGATGTGTAAGCTTTCGATATAGAACGCGATAGGAACGTATACACCTGTATGGCAAAATGAGCTACCTTAAGCTACCAAACGTTGCCGAGGTCACTAAAATGAGTGAACGTAATTGGGCTGATCATCTAAGGCATTCTGTTCGTGTGCGAAAACGGTGGCTCTGGGCGGGGCCTATGTTTTGTATTTTTCCCCCCTCAGCTTGTAACCCACTAAAAGCGCGCAGAAGAGTAGTGCACGTGAAGACTCGGCTCGTCGATTACCTGCAAGATAACAGAGCACGTGCAGGCCATCGATGCACTAGGACCCGTATTTAAATAGCGTGTTAGCGGTTACCTGCCGCGACTGGGCTATGGGACTATTTACAACGGGGAGGACATATATGACACACTTACGTTCTGGCACCTTTCGCCGTCATCCCTGTTGACGCGCAGGGACTCAGCCGTGTTGGGGTTGTAGCACCGGAGCCGGCACGCGGAGATCACCTGCGACGCGGTGGTCAGCAATAGGTCCGGACAAGGAACAGTGCTCATTGGCGAGAAACGGTTACCATATCAGAGTATCGAAGTCAATGACGTCACGTTTATTCGTGCTAGTACCTGAGACTGAGAGAGGTATTTTCTTCTCGCGTCTTCTCGCAAGAGTGGTGCGTTTGGTGCTCTGGATAGTGTACTAATACGAGAAAAAAAAATCATTTTCATTTTAGTGTCCGTTTAGCTCAAGGGGCGGAGGTTTTCGCCAAAAGCCTAGCTCCATGAGTTCAACGCCTGCCTTCCCCCCCTGCCCCAACCTTTCGCACCAGGGATTTATACCCCCCTCCTCACCGTTGGATCCTCAACCCCCTGCCCCCCCCCCCCCCCAAAAAAAAAATCCAGATAAACAATGACTAGGTATCCACCCCCCTCCCCCACCCACGTTCTGGTTGCGCGTCATGGGAAACACTCCTCCCCCCTCCCCCCTCCCCCCCCCCCCAAAAAAAAAAGAAAATTGAAATTCTGGGTAAATCCCTGTTTCGCACCCCTTTCAGTAATGAGGCGCTGGCCACGCCCTTATTATTGCATATCGAGGTTACGTGCTACCTCTTCTGCCTAGCATTCCATTTCAGTACACCACGTCACCGCACGTCACAATATCATATCTCTATACTGCGTGAGAAGTGGTGCATGCGTGACGCTTCTATTCGAGTAACATCATGCGTAATCACACAGCTTCGCAATGCTTCTTTTGTTGGTTCCTTCCTATTGGCTGCCATAGTGATACAGAGTGCCCATCTGCCTTATATGACCCGCTTAGCGTAGAGCGAGAAATTGCTTTCGTCTCGTGGATTATGCGCTCTGTTCCATCAGTCAGGAATGCGGAACTCACCCCAGCCTCGACGCGGAAGTTGAAGAGCTGCCGGAACTTGCGGCGGCTCTGGTTGAAGATGGTGGTGCAGGTCTGCATGTCCTTGCTGGTGCCCGCTTGCATGCACTCCCTGTTGACGCACACCTGAGCATGGCGTTGACATCAATACATACATGCATACATACATACATACATACATACATACATACATACATACATACATACATACATACATACATACAGATTAGATAGATAGATAGATAGATAGATAGATAGATAGATAGATAGATAGATAGATAGATAGATAGATAGATACTGACCATTCCACTTCCGCACGATGTCTGCGCAGTGAACGACTGTCTCCAAGGGATTCCGTAGCCATTTCGGCAAAGCGCTACGCAGCGGTTGTTCTGCAGGAATGAACAAAAAAAAAGACATTTGAAAAAAATGATAATGCTACCACAAACATACGCCGTATATATCCGTTGCAGGAACTGGCTATGACTGTCATTTGTCTGTCAGATCGAATACCTTCCACAGTTATATGTAAACGAACGCTATTGAGGAAATGATTAGAGTGATGGCCATATGTTTCGAGAAAATTGAAAAAGCCACAGTGGTTGGGGGCAGTTCGGGACGGGAAGGATGTACTTAGGTTGTGTATCAGGCACAGTTAGTGCCCTTTCTTGCAGTCTATGCTTGAGGCTCCGAGTGTTGCATACGGTTATGTTTATTTATAGAATATTTTTGAACGCTACTCTTTTATAGTAAAGCTTATAGCATCGGAAAGTTTGAACGCCAGTGAGATGTCATCTGTGAGCGTTAGGTGCATGTCACGTACATTACTGATTGAGTGCAACGTGTAAACATATGCACGAACTTTGTGGTTTGTGTGTGTGTGTGTGTGTGTGTGTGTGTGTGTGTGTGTGTGTGTGTGTGTGTGTGTGCGTGTGTGTGTGTGTGTGGTACTTGTAGTTGCCCGTGTGAACCCACTGGCTTCATCGTCCAGAACTGAAGCTCCCATACAAAACCCGCACACTTAGTTTGTTTAGCAAAACCGAAACTATGAGCGCTTTGCGTGGGTGCATAAGTGTGAACGGTATTCTCATCTTTGTGGAAATGACAGAACGGTACATGTAAGCTGGTTTGCGTGTGCTTTCGCCTGTGAAGTCGTTCATGTAAACGCCATCGCAGCTCTCACGTTGTTGCGAAAAGTGGCAGACCCACGCGAAACCGTTAGTGCGTGCCGCATCGGCTTCCGGAAAACGCCGGTGTGAACCGGGTGTGAACCGGGTGTGAACGGTGCGGTATAGGAATTTGGGAGCAGCACCACCTTCGAAGCGGCTCACTTACCGAATAAGCGAATCCTCTCACGTTGGGGTCGTTCTTTCCACGCGGGCTGGTTCGGCAAAGTAGCGTGGCGTCCTTGGACAAAGTCTGGCGCTCCGTCAGCTCGTCATCGCCTCCGCCGTCGCCGCTGGTAGCCTCCTCTGGGGCAGCGACCGGAGTCGTGTCCGGAGCTGTAGCCGGAACCGCAGCCGGAGCCGCAGCCGAAGTTACAACCGGAGCCGCCTTTGATGATGTGTCGGGAACGCCAGTGGACGTCGACGGTGCTTCCGGAGGGCTAGCAGCTGGCACGTCATGCAATGAAGAGGGAAGTAAGGCATTGAAAAGCCGAACCAGTTCGCACGCTTTTCAAGACTGATACATGCATAACTAGAGCGAAAAACGAACGACGAACACGACAAAGATTTCAGCCGAAGCCTAATGGCATCGTGTCCAGCACGCGCGCACCTCGTTATCGCCTAACGTGTTCTTAACGCTAAGTGGAAGGCTCCGGAAATTTTGACCACCGGGGGTCCATTAAGGCGCACTGACGACAGGGGCCTCTAGTATATTTACCTCCATCGAAAATGCGGCCGCGGCGGCCTGGCTTGAACCTTTGAGTCAGCAGTCAAGCACCATAACCGCTATAAACCAATGCGGCGGACTTCCGAGTAAACGCAACAACGGCGAAGGGCCACGCTGGTCTAGTGGCTATGGCACTAGGGTGCTGATCCGAAGGTCACGGGATCGAATCCCTGCCGCGGCGGCTGCCTTTCGATGGAGGCAAAATGTTGAGGGTCCGTGCACTGTCATGTCATGTCATGACTGTCATGGCAGTGCACATTAATGTGGTCAAAATTTTCGGAGCCCTCCACTACGCCGCCTCTCATAATCATATCATATGGTTCTGTGACGTAAAACCCCACAAATGACTCAATCAACAGTGGAGACATGGGCGCGGTGTTTCGGCCACCTTTACTTCGTGCTCTTCAGTGCTGTGACAAGGGAATTACAGTGGCGCGAGACACTTTTACGAGGACGAGAAATGAGAAAGGCCCCTTGGCACTCTAACCGGCGAGGAAACATCTACAACTTGCGGACTCGTTGATCATCCAACATCCCCAGCAAGGAATCAGTGAGTGAGTGAAATTCCATCATTTGGAATTCGCCGATTGCAGTGGGCGATAGGGAGGTGTCCCCCGCGGTGGTCTGTGGTTATGGTGCTCGACTGCAGACCCAAAGGAGTCGGGTGCCCAACCCGCGGCAGTCGTATTTTCGATGGAGGCGAAAATGCCTCCTCTACGGCTTATCTCTCCTTTCTACTCTTTCATTCCCTTTCCCCTACCCCCCACGGACGCTGTACCGTACTGCCGACAATGCAGAAAATAGCGTCTTTTTCTTCACCGGACCGCAGTTATTATTGAGAAGCCTGGTCCTATGGCCGCTTAGATGGCCTCTGGGAGCTGCTGTTTCCGCACGGCCTTCATGGCTCATTGATCAGAGTTGAGCCCGTTGCTTGGAGGAGATTACGAACAGAAGCTTAACTGAATCCCGTGCAATTGAGCGCTTTCTGGCCGGAGATATACGCGAGCGATATATGCAAGCTACACAGGTCTTCTAGAGCCACCCTTCAACACAAATCTGGATGTAAGCTATATAAAGATAAAAAGGCAGTCGTCGTGCTAAATCTTCGATCGCGGTGGTCGGCCGAGCTGCTCATCTCGGAACTCCACGACCAGCTTTGAACAGGGGCTGTTATGCAGTAACCAAGGAGAGCATACGGCGGAAGCTGAAATGATTATTGCGTGCATTGTTTACGTCGCGCTTGCAACAATGCCAGCAGATGCAATTGTGCATGGCTTGGAAAGGTCCTTGAGCCGAGACGCAGCTGCCAAGGCTTCTTGAATCGATTTTCACCCGAGGGAGCCCTGCTGCCTTCATGTGGTCCGGCTGCGATAAGGATTGCCTCGGCGACCTTCATAATTAAAAGGACGCTCCGTCACCTTCTTCCCCTTCGAACCTTCGACATGGCGTTGGAGTAGAAACCCCAATTGAGTTCTCCCTAGAAGACGTCATAGGACGACGCGGACTATTTAACCATCTGGAGAACCCCAGGAGAGAGCATTTGGCATTCAGTTACCAAAAGTGCTGCAAATAAACGTTGAAAATATTTTCACTCCCAGCGCTCCTCGTACTCTTCTCTCCTGCCCTGTGGACTGCTGGCCTGAAGGCGACACGAGTCCACGACACCACTTTGCTGAAGAAGCATCCACACTGCTTGTTAAGTGCGAAGCGATTCAGTGGCCCTTGTCTATCCATCGCTTGTTCAGGCTCACAAACGAGTGCTCAAAACAGGGTCAGGACAAATGCATAATTGATCAAGACTGGTACAAATTAAAATAACATGATTCAGAATAATTTAAAAGAGAGGAATAATAACGGTTTAGTCGCATTAATTAACAGGAATTTGTTAAAATCGCTTCTGACACGACAAACTATACACGTGACTGTCCGACTGCATTGGCTCCGGGATCGGCCACACTTTTTGTCGACAGGGACGCAAAGTTAATCTCTTTCATGGCTTCGCATAAATGAACGTGCAAATACGTATCACGTAAGAGCAGTGCAATCGCTATTAAAACGTAAATAAAATGTGACATTATTACGTGCTTTTTCTCTTGCGATGATGGTAAGGTTGCTACCCTGCCATGTTGACGCCTTGCAGCAAATAGTGGTTATCGCAGATGTCCGACCGACGTCCATGCTTGGCGAAGGCGAACAAAATGTGATACAAGAACTTCGCTGAATCCTAGAAATCTGAATCCTAGAAATGTGCTGTGCCAGCGGTACAAAGCAGGTGGGAAAGGAGGGCATCCTTTACCGGGGTTTTGATGAGGGATTTGGTTGATTTGATTTGATTTGATTTGATTTGGTTTATTTCTTTCTGTATTTACAGAAAACCCGTCTTCAGAACAATGTGCGAAGTTTCACTTGGAGCATCGTTTTACGATGCTCCAGAGGAGACGTATAGCGCCTTTTACTCTCCTTATTCACCCTGCCCCATTGCTTCTGCATGAGCTTCCTCGGAGGTGCAGGTTTCCCACGACGTATACACGGGTAGCGGGTTCGATTCCCTATTCTCGAGGGCTCAGGTGCGATTCCCTCTTTAGGCTGGCGCATTGAGATGGGGCCAGAATACAGAAACACCCGTACACTCGCTAAGGAAACCGACATGGTCGAAAATACTAGCCTCATTCCTTCTAATGCGGCGTACCTCACCATCAAATAGCCGTTTGAGCACTTAATAACCTAGAAGCAATTGCTATTTTCATGACCATCGTGGGCTGCTTTGAGGTGCTAACCTTACGCACTGCACATATCGTCGAAACGCGCCATTGTTTTCTGTTCATTGTCTATTGACGACAAGAAAGCCAAATGAATGTCCATTTGTTTACAGGTATACATTTAGGAGTGTGACAACATAAAATATGCTTTCGTGCATTTCGACAGCCATCTGCGATCATATCTGACAAGACTACTTCACGCAGTCGTTTCGGATGTTCAAAACAGCTGATCATTCAATGCACAACGTATCATACCCGAGGGGTCTCAGGACAATAGGCAACTATATCATCGGACCACGGAATATGCAAACTATCAGTCGACGCAATAGTCATAATGCAGTCACAGCGACCTCGGATTCACCTAACGGTTCAAGGTATTCAGTTAATCAGCAAGCTGCCTTTCTTAATTCAGTCGTCCTGAAAATTTACGCTGAAATACAGGCACCGAACCATGCTCTGTACGCATTCCGCTGTGGTTCCAGAGGATAGCGCAATTTTCTTAAACTTTTCTTCAAAAGTCTACTTCACCAAAATAACCAGGGGTAACTGCAGTGCTTTGATCGTTCGGCACATGCATGAGAGAATAGATTGACTGGTTATATGATGAATCTGTCTTGATTATGGATTCATAAGCGGCGGTCTTCCCGTGCCCATCGTCGGCGCTGTCGCGTGCACTTGCGTGCTTCTTCGTTCGCTGGCTATTTAGTGCTAACCCTAATCAGAGGACACGTAGGCGAATGGTGTACACAACGAAAGTTACGGTCACTGACCAAGTAAAAAAAAAGACGCAGTTTGACGTTTCGGAACCTGTGCAGGTTCTTTGTTCGCAATGTGAACAAGGAACCATTGTGAACAAGGAACCTGTACAGGTTCCGAAACGTCAAACTATTTTTTTTTATTTGGTAAGTGAACATAGCTTTCAATGTGTACAACAACAATGTGCTACCTGACCAGACGAGCTTTCGTCGAACCCCCGACATCGTACTGAAATGCACTTACGGGGTTGGACGGTGGGGTCCTGTGCCAGGGCAAGGCCCACCAGGAACAGTAGGAGCAACGATGCACGACCCATGTCGGGGGCCTCTTCTCTACGTCGGCGCAGTTCCTGAACGATCCACAAGAGAAGCTTCGTTCGATCTCGTATCGATCCTTTCCGGTGTATATCCCTGGATGCGACTGAACCTGTCCCCAGTTCCGGACGGTGATGCGACGACCGGACTAAGCTCTTCTCTCCTCCTCTCTTTGTCTATCTCTGTGAACTGTCGTGCACGACGCTGTTCTGGCAGGTGACAACTGGTCATGAACGGCATCCCGGACACAGCATCACCTTCTTTCTTTCTCTCTCTTTCCCTCTTCTTCATCGATTTTTCTCTTTCTTTGAAGTTGACCTCGGGGCCGCAACCGAACGGACGAGGCATGTTCAAGCGAGCCAAGGGAGCTAGTAGATGTCTTGCTGCGACGACCGCCGCATGATCTCGCGCCGGTATCGGTCACGATCGAACCCCGCCGCGAGTGCGGCAACCCATCAAACGACGAGCAAGAGAGAATTTCACGTTCCTTCCCGGAGTTAAAAGAGACACACAACCGGACATCTTGAGGAAGGAGAGTCATACGTGCCGGTTATACGGGCCCTCTCCAGGGGTACGACCAGTGGCGGGTCCTCCGGACGCTGACCCCCTCTCGTTGGCGACGTATCGAAGAAGGGGAGGCATTGCCGTGATGGAAATTAAAGTAAGATTCCAACGTGGCTTGTTCTTCTTTTCTCTTTCTTTTCGAGAAAAAAAGAACTAAACCGAAAGATAGAACTGCTTCGGCATTGACCTTCTGCGGATGGAACGGCTAGTGTTGTCTTTCGCAAGCCCGGAAGTGTTCGCTGCGTGAGAACGTACGCCGATTGCATTACGGACGTGTGTGTTTTATTTTATCGGCGCGCTGCCGAGGTCGTCCGTGTGTATGTGCAGATTGAACTGTTCTGTGCGTGAGTCTTGTTTTGTGGACAGGGCGGTTTTTGTGGAGTCCATCGCTTTTCTTTGTTTGTATCGGCAAAGCAAGTGGAAGATTACCTCATCTCGGTGATGTTTTGCTATGTCTGTAGCGTGAGGAGCGTATTCTGAAGAAAGAAAGAAAGAAAGAAAGAAAGAAAGAAAGAAAGAAAGAAAGAAAGAAAGAAAGAAAGAAAGAAAGAAAGAAAGAAAGAAACCAAATCAAACAGATAGTCAGTCCCTTGTAAAGGTGTTCATTTAGGCTATCATCTCACTTACTGCAGCGATGAAATCTCGCACTAAGACAGAATTTCGCGTTGTCTACAGTCGCTATATGCTGTATAGCAAACTGAACTGTCCTGGAAGCGCTAGTGCAATACTTGAAAGATCGAGAACTAAACGACTGTACAGTGCGCAGGTCGTCTTTTCTGTACTTTTCTCCACATCACTTTTGGCCAGTGTAGAGTAGCCAACCGGACTGTTAGGTTATTTGCCTTTCTTATCTTGTTTCCCACCTCTCTCTCTCCCTCTCTCTCTCTCTCTCTCTCTTAGGCGCTTGTACTACCATTCCAGTTATGCTGAAAATGAATTGCTGTGGCTTGCAGAACTTGACACGACGAAGATTTAAATGAACCAGGGACAGAAAGAAAAGAACAAGAGAAAGTAAATGGGAAAGGAAGGCAGCAAGCAAGAAAGGGAGAAAGATACGAAAGGAACATGGACATACTGCATGCACGACATACATACATACATACATACATACATACATACATACATACATACATACATACATACATACATACATACATACATACATACATACATACATACATACATACATACATACATAAAGAGAGAGAGAGAGAAAGGCACTGCGAAGAAGGCACTGTCTTCTCAAAACATTTGATGAAGTAGTAGCAGGGATTCGTGGGTCAACTCGTTTCATACCGACTTGAAAAAAAAGAAAGGGGGGGATTTTCACAACTGAGTCTCCGAGAAGACACAAAGCTACTTCACCCCGGGGAATGCACAGCACCAGGAGTGTTCCAACAACTAACCACTCAGCGTCCAAACCGTCCTGAAGCGTGCTAAACTCCATAGATGACAAGTTGTTCTATGGCAAGACCAGCAAGGATCTACAAGAGCACACAGACGCTTTCCTAGAAGTAGTATGTGGAGCAGGAGTAAAGCTAGACTGAGCAAAGTGTTCCAATTAGCATTGAAGTTCTTTGGTCGCGTGCTCATTAGAGCGAATTCGCAGTCCTTCTCTAGTAGGACGAAGTAAAGATTAATGCCACTGGATGGAACTGAAATCGTAAGCCAAAGACCAGGATGAAGCTCTTCAGACTACTAAGGACGCTGCAGTGTACGTGCAAAAGCTTGTCCAAAATCTGGAAGACCAGACCACAACGCGAAGGAAACTTGCCAAACAAAACGTCGACTAACTATGCACGGATGAGTAGAGATCCTCACTACAAGATATCAAGGAAGATCTAAAAGCACACCCAGCACTGGCTTATTGCGACGTGAATGGACACAAGGCAGCTAGGTTGACGAAAACTCGACAGCGTTATGTGAAGTGCTCATGCAGATAGGGAAACCAGTGGCATATGCATCATCACTTAGTTACATCGGCTCAACAAAACTAGCCGCAGATGGTTTGTTGCGCCGACGTAACTAGTGACGGGCAGATAAGCCACTGCTAATCATGTGCAACATGCCAAAGTACGAGGAGCTATTTAGCCGTCGAACCAAAACAGCGTCATCAATCAGCGCGGAGGACTAGCCTTCTTTTCTGTGTCCGTTGTTTTCTCAGCTGGTTTTCCATATTCAGTAATGTACCAACTGGCTGAACTTTTGACTGTTCTGAGTCTGACGAGCGCGTCAGACTGTCGGCGGCTTGCTTAAACTCCTGAAAAAGCAAAGCCTTTTGTCTAGGCGGCTTCCATGTCTCTTTGCCAAGTTGTACTCAGCCTTTATGCACAAGGCATGGCTGTAAAATCTTCCAGCTGTAGATATAAGGAAAGGCCTTGACAGCAGAAGCGTACCACAAGCCGCTAGAAACAATGAGCAAGAAGCCACTACAGAAGCCATACGCCATGCTTCCAGAAACTGCTGCTGGATGTGAAGCACTACTCGCCAAAAATTGTATACAAATTAGAAGGCAAGGAGTTGGTTATTACAGACCTCTTGAGCAGAGACTGAAAATCCGAAGAAACTGCAGGGCCATCAACGTAAGACGTGGAAATCTTCGAAGTCGTCCCTACGAGCCAACAACCCTGGAGGAGTTAGATACCTGCAACTATTGATCCACAAATACAGAGTCACAGGGGTAACACTCCGCAGTCGACCAGCCAAAACGGCTGGACTGTCAGAACCAACCGAAATCTCTTGGCACTTACGGGATAAACCTGCCGCGTCCGAGGACATCCTCTTCAGGAAAACCCGCGTCGAAATCCCCAAATCCCGGAGAAAACGGATGCTTCAGAAAATACATGAGGGTCACTGTGGAATTGGAAGTTACATCAAAAGAGCCAAAGCGATGTTATACTTGCCTAAAATGTCACTGCAGATCAGAGAATCTGTCGAGTGCCGTTCAACCTGCCAAGCGGGACAAGAGAAGCCGCCAAAAAGAGCCAATGCTGAAAGAGGAGGTATACCAAGTCTTCTGTGGGAAATAGTTGCAGTGGACCGCTTTGATATTGTGAGAAAGACCGATCTCTTGACAGTGGATAGCTATTCGGGCTAAAAGGACATGAAAAAAAATTACACCATCTCCTGCTCAAGGGGACCAGAGGCGATTCGAGGCAGCACGGTGGGTGCACACCGCGTTTGCATCGGTTTGACGCTAGCAGACGCTGCCTGCGTCACCGTTTTCTCTCGCGGGCGAGGGCGCGTTCTCGTTCCTTGCGAGCTGGTAAAGCGTTCATCGAAGAAAGAGCGTTTCCATAGTCAACGCGCGCCGTTCGGAGAGGAGAGGAGGAATGCCGAGAGGAGAGGAGATGAGACAAGGAGAGGAGGTGGAGGATGATACGCATGCGCAGTGCGGGTGTGGACGCCGTACGGCGGATGGATGGAGGGAGGGACTGAGGAAGTGACATAGCCCGGGCCATAAGCTGCTTCGCATCTAAGATTGACGAGTGGAACGTCAACAAACGTCGCCGCGCTTTTGTTCGGGTCTGGGCTATGTGGTTTTCTATTTACGCAGTTCCTTCCCATTTGGTGAGCGTCGCTAAAGTGCTGAAAGGTTGGTTTGGTACATTCGGTGTACCAGTCTCAATTCAGACAACGGTTTTTGTCTTTCAGCAAAGGAATTTAAGCGATTCACAAGTTCTCAAGGTAGGGCGGATTTCAACGCAACATATCAAGCTCCAGGTACCCTGGTCTAAAAGGTTGGCTGAAAGATCAGCGCAAGTGGCTCTCACTCTTATCAGGATGAGCGAGAGAGATGAAACGGGCAGAAACAAGACAGTGCTATTCACCTGCAGCGCGCCAAGATACGAAGGGCTCATTAGTCGTCAAACCAAAACAGCGTCACCAATCAGCGCGAATGACTGCTCTTCTTTTCAGTGTCCGTTGTTTTTGTGAGGTGGTTTTCCAGCTTCAGTCTTGCACCGACTGGCAGAACTTCATTTGAGTATGACGAGTGTGTCAGGCTGTCAGCGGCTTGTTTACACTCCTGAAAAAGCAGTCTTTTGTCTCGGCGTCTTCCGTGTCTCTTGACCTAGTTGTATACTCGGTACGTTGATGCGGTGAAAATACATCATCAAACAGTGTGCACCTGCCAAGACAAAGGGAAGAAACCGATGACGCGAGCGCTGACGATCAGCTTACTTTTACAACACTGTACACAGGGAAGGCAAGACGCCACGTATGATACAACGTGTGCGTATCAAAGAACCACGTGTGATACCGGCATCAAGAACGGCATCTCCTGTGTACCTTACAAAAACCTAATCTCGTTTTCTAAGAGATCAGTTGACGTCTGGATAATAGAATTGCTGCCCCCTCCCCCCCCCCCCCCCGCATTTTTTATATGACACGTGTTCAAGTTCAAGTTCCTTTATTTTACAACATACATGTAAATTTCACATAAATGGTTGGGACGAAGGAGAAAAAAGCTACATTAAAAACAGCTTGACTAGCCCCGCGTCCCCAGGTTCACTATGGCAGCATGGCAGTAAAAGAAAAGTACACTACAACATCGGTGTCAAATGAGAGAAAAAAAAACAACATAATATCCACAGAAAGACATTTACAAACAGTGAAATTTAACTGCAAACATATTTAACACAGCATGCTTAAAAGAGAAGTGTTACAGAGTGTGCGAACATCTTCAAAAGAAATCTTAAATTTATTTAATGTCTTCGGCAAGCAATAACCTAATGTTTGATAGCCATAGTTTGTGCGCGGCCTTGGCACATACCATTGTTCCGAATGTCTGTTTTGGCGCGAAGAAGGATTTAGTTGCAAGTTAGCTACACTTTGTATATAGTTGCGATTTTTCACAATATTGGATCTAAAGGAAAGTAATAAAGTGTATTCATATAACACATTCAATTTAATTACATTATATTTAACGAATAGTTCTGAAGTGTGTGCATTGTGTGGTAGGTTTGCAACAGAACGTAGGGCCTTTTTTTGTAGGATAACAAGATTATTTATGGATTGCTGTGTTCCGTTACCCCAAATTAGGTTACAATAACGTAGATGTGACGAGAAGAGCGCCTTAACTATCGTAAGCTTTTGAGGAACTGGCAATATACGCTGACATTTTCTCAGTACGCCCAAGACCTTGCAAAGTTTATTATGTAAAAGTTCCGTATGGTGATCCCATTTCATATATTCGTGAAACATTACACCTAGAGATTTTGCTGTAAAAGAAAATTCAATTATATTATTATTCAACATGAGAATATAAGACTGAGTGAGTTCGCAAAACGGGTATTTAGAGCGAAAAAGAACAGCTTTATTGTTTGAGCAGTTAATTTGTAAAGAATTATTAAGTGTCCAGCCATATATTTTGTCTAGTGTCAAGTTAGCTAGATTCACGAGATCATGTATATTTGTTCCTGAAAAGAAAAGACTTGTATCATCAGCATAGATTATATATTGCCCTGATGGGTCAACATTTACAATATCATTAATAAATATAACAAACAAAAGCGGCCCCAATATGCTGCCTTGGGGAACTCCGTATTTAACAGGTAGCATAGAGGATAGAATTCTGCTTATCGATACACATTGATGTCTGTTAGCTAAGTAGCTTTGAATTAGGTTGAGGGCAACACCACGAACTACATAGCACTGCAGTTTTCCTATTAATGTTTCATGAATAATTTTATCAAAGGCCTTGACATATCTAGAATATACCGAGTGTGAATTTTTTAGCTTCAGTATTTTTAAGAATCAATTCTTTTTGAAACAGTAGGGCACTTTCTGTTGAAAAACCTGATCTAAACCCATATTGCGATTTTGTTATGACGGAATGTTTGTCAAAAAGTTTGACAGTCTAAGATGAATAATTTTTTCGAGTCCCTTGGAGAATAGGGGAAGTATTGAAATAGGTCTGTAATTACCAAGAATATTTTTATCTCCACTTTTGTATACTACGGTCACCTTAGCATTTTTCATATTCTGTGGGAAAATGCCAGTTCGTAAGGAAAAATTGTAAATATGTGTCACACACGGGCTAATAAGATCAATAATATATTTAATCGGCTCCATCTTTAGACCATTTATATCCTCGCTCTTACTCATCTTAAAGTTTCGAAATACTCTTAAAAATTCATTTTCATCAGTTGGGTCAAGAAATATTGATTCCTTGAGCGGCACGGGTAAGTGATCAAAGGCGCTATCTTGATGTAAGCTCTCAGTTACAGATGTAAAGTATTCATTGAATTTGTCGGCTAACTGCTTGCCATTGATAACTTCATTGTCAACTACAAGTTCTTCTAAACTATTTCTGACTCTACCTGGAGATATGATAGAGTGTAATTTATTCCACATTTGTTTGATATCTGTTACGCCCTCAGACATGGTGTAATAATAATTTCGTTTTGCTTGCCGTTGTAACTTAGTGATCAAATTTCTACATTTTTTTAAAATCCTCAAAGCATCTAGATTTCGGTTAACTAAGAATGCATGATATAGCCTATCCTTCTCTTTCATCATTTTTAGAATCTCTGCTGTCATCCAAGGTTTGCAGGCACGCTTTCGGTTTTTTAAAAACCTGGAGTGGGAAATGTTTATTATAACAATCCGTATCGACAAAGTCGAAGCGTATTGTACCAAAATGTCGAATCAAATCAATATGTCGAAGCATATTGTATCAAAAAAATACCCGCATTTCCCCGAAGGGGAGTATGAGGAAGTGCGAAGCACGGGGTGATGCTATGAGGGGGCGCGCGCGACTAAACTGCAGAGCCGAGCGAAGGAGACGGCAGCGAGAGAGCACGCGCCAGCCGACCCACGGAGGTCTGGCCGTTTTTAAGTGCAAAACACTTTTACTGATGACGATGATGATTAAGTGTAATTAATGATTTAAAGTGTTGTTGTCATGATGCATTTGTACACACATACACACATTTATATATGAAGTATTATTTATTTATTTTACACTTCACGCTTTTCGTATGATGCATTAATGCACCTCGCGAGTGCGTCACACACACACACACACATACACACACTACACACGTCACTACAGATCAGCACCTATTCGGCTGCCGAGGCTGAGTGCAAACCTAACGGGGGGAGAGGCACACCAGCTGCGCGGAGAGGGTGCGAGGAGCCGGCGCGGCGCGCGCAGCCACGGCGCGCAGGCGCCAGCTGCACAACGCGCCGTGACGTCACGGCGCGGAGAGCGGTGCGGAGCCGGCGCGGGGCGCGCGCTAGCCACGGAGCGGAGGGCGGAGCGCGCGCAGTCACGTGGGGCGTGACGTCGCTGCGCCGTTGCTACAGACGCTCCTCTCCGCTCCTCGCGCCGTTGCTAGGGGAGAGGAGGAGGAGCGCGGATGCCGGCGGAGTTTTCGGGGTCGCTTAAGAAGTGCATTCGCACTTAAAAGGGGGGAACGGATTGTTTTAGCCAGACATCACCTAGACACTTAGGGAAATGCAGAAGGGTGGATAACCGGGCCAGTTGGTAGAAATTCATGGCAATAAAAGCGCGCACACAGGACGCAGGGAGCCAAGATACGAGGAGCTCATCCGTGTCCATGAGCTCGTCCGTGTGTGCTCCCTGCGTCCTGTATGTGTTTGCTCATTTATTGCCATGCATTTAGGGAAAGCAGGAGGGGAAAATAAACCTTATTGGGACGAAAGAGCCGACGGAAGACTCCCCCAAGGTAGGCGGTGTCCCTAGTCCAGGATGCCATGAGCCTGAGGTGATAGCTCGGCCCTGTTCACCAGAAGTTGCGGTCCATGAGCCTTTGCTTCTCAGTTGGGCTTCCCACTGCTCAGTGTTTGGTCCAGTGACAGGTGGTATCGACGGATTAGCTGCACACTCCCACACCATATAGCTACAGTTAAGTCCGTAGTATGGCGGGTGGTGTGCAGGAGTGTTCCTTGAAGGAATGTGCCGGTCGGGAGTTTCCGGAACATCGCCACCTCTTCTCTCGTGAGCTTGGAGTGCGTGGGTGGGTAAGACTTCCTGTGTAGTGATTTATAAACTACTTTGGCAAGTTCGTGCCCAGCTTGTCTGCCAAGACAGTCTTGAGGCCCTTAAAGTAATAAACTGAACTGGATTGTAATTCGCGATGATGCCCTCTTTAAGTGAACAGCTGCCCACGAAGCCATGTGGAACACACTAAAGCATATGCTATGCTCAAGGCCCTTGCTGGCTCTTTTTGATCCTGAAAAGACAACAAAGGTATTCTCAGATGCTTCACAGTATGGAATATGGGGAGCCCTCCTGCAAGAGCAGACTGCCGGATTGCGCAACCAGTAGCATACGCCTAAGATGCTGTCTAGACAGCACTAGACGGCACTAGTGCTGAGGGGCGGCACCCCAAGATTGAGATGGAGGCAGTGGGCGGGACTTTCGGTCTAGGAAAATTTCATCCCTTTGTTTATTGGACACACGCGGTTGCGGAGACTGACCATAAGCCCCTTATTTCTATGGCCCAGCAGGGCATTGGTGACATGCCGCCTAGATTGCAAAGATTCTTCATTAGACTAATGAAGTATGATTTTCTGTTGCAGGATGTTCCTGACAAGGAGCTGGTAGTTCCTCATACGTTGTCAACGGATTTGCCCAGACGGCCGTCCAACCTCCCGGAACTGTGTGACTTGGAGGTTCACACTTACAGCAGAACTGAAGCACCATCTGGTCAGTCAGCCGACTATGAGACTGCTTGTTCGAGAAACGCCACGGGACTCTGACCGCGCTGGGGTTATGAACTGTTTGGTTCCGAGCTGCATGACCACCGCATCTCGATCATTTACGTGGAGTCCAAGGTCCAAGGTCATTGACGTGGAGAGCAACCCCGCAAGCGGATTTTTGTTAAATCCCGGCACATCCAGGCGACACGTGCAAGCATAAACCGGTCTGCAGGTGCATTGCCGAGTGTATATTTCAACGGACCTCTCCGCGTGTTCCAGCCACCAAACAAAAGGAGCGCTCCTGTGTAAACCTCCGTCATCCCTGAAGGGGCCAAGCTGGTCTCGAAACGTCGGAATTTTTACTTTTGTGATTGGTGTCACGTTATCTCAACTATCACACACACACACAAACACACGCACGTACGCACGCACGCACGCGCACACACACACACACACAAGCACGCACACACACACACACACACACACACACACACACACACACACACACACACACACACACACACACTTCTACGCGGAGGTTTCGCAGTCGTTCAACGAGAGGCCGGTGACCGCACAACGGTCAGCTAGACTCTCTGCTTCGGCGCCTTCTTCGCTTACTCGGATGCGAAGATTGTATCAGCCGGCAAACCAAGATTGATGGAGCGGCCGGTTCCCTCGAGCAATGCTGTCGGCATGGTCTTCCCGTGGAACCTTCGACTGAGAAGGGGGCGTGCTCAGTTATTTTTTCTTCCTGTCGCAATGGCAGGCAGAGATATGGGGTGACAGAACTATATCAGTCATGCTGATACGGTATGCAAAAACGCGTGTCCGTGAATGGCCTTGAAAGCCACTCGCACGTCTGCGGAGAACGGTTGCAAAGGTCCACTGTTCATCTTAACGCCGCGTTATGCTTATGAGAGACACCGCATAGTGGGGGGGGGTCCGGAAATTTTGGCCACCACTTTCTTTAACGTTCATTGACATCGCACAGTCTTTTGACGTCAACCCGATACAGTTAATCTTGATGAGGAACCAAGGTGTTGCTGTGTGAAACCAAGCACCGTGAAAAAAAAAGAGAAAAGGCTTGTTTATTGTGGATTCTGTGTTTTCAGGCGTCACATTGCAAGCACACGCTACGTCACTATAGCGCCATGGAAATGGGTCGCCTGCACCTTCATGTACACAAAGCAGTCCACGTTTTGCGAACACTTCGTATTGATACTGATGTAGGTTCAATTATCATTAATATTATTATTTTTGTTTTGGCTGTCGACGCCTACATCGTTGCTCTGTTCTCGCATCCCCCATTCTGTTTGCGTAAGAGATCCCAGATTCGGGCACTGAAATAGTCTGGATTATACAACTCTGCAGTGCTTTAGCATCCACATGGTCGACGAGTGCAAATGTGACGTTTTAAAAACCGCGCTCCACATAGCAGCCTCAGCCTGAGCCTCCTAGGTGGCAGGACGAGCGCAAAGTTTTTGAATCTCAGTGCCTCGCTTCAACAACAGATGGCGACACCATAAACCTTCTCGCGTTCCCGTTTGGTTTCGGAGCGCTACTTGTTAATACTTTTTTATTCATCCTACGGCGATCGAAGGAGCATTTCCGACCCAAACACCTATCAGTTAGGTGCACCAGTGTCACATACAACTCCTGTGTCACGTTGTTGCCGAACATTCCTGCGAACTCTAGCTTTACGCACCGCTGTGCACTACACGTAGCAGACGACAAAGGGGAGGTTTAGGAGATGCGGTTATGCTAGGATGTCGAAGGTAGTTTCACCATGCTATATCCGAGTGCTGCCTTTGGGCATCTTTCACTTCAGGGAGCTATGCTAAAAAGGTGCCACGTGTGCTGCATGACGTTGCGAACACGCTACATTGGTTTTGAGGTCGGCGGTTGGAAGTTTCAGTTTGACAGCCCATCGATACTCGTGATGCTGCTCGCCTTCTTTATCTCGTGTCATTAGGCCAAGTACACGTCGCTTACAAAACACCCTTCATTGCTACATCCGTTCAACTCACACCTGCCTTTTTCCTTGAAATACACGTGTACACGTGCGCAAACGGGTTACACGTGTGACATCCGAAAGTGTTGACAGTGTTTGACACGCACGGTGCACAGCGCGCCGTAACTCCTGCTTTTCCCTGAGTGCAGCGAGGCGACATGCGGGCGACAGCAGCGACAGCGAGTGCATCGACCGCTTACAGCGGAGGCCGCACCGAGACCCAAGCACTACACTGCAAAGACACTCGAAGGCAACCGCGAATCGCGTTGTTGGAGCTGCTGCACGGCTCTCAGCGGGAGAACTCACGCCGGCCCGGCTCATAGCTTTGGGAAACAACCACAGCCACGAAACGACGCCAAACACAAGCACCAAAAATGTACCACAAACATTGCTGTACTTCCGAAGTGTGCTGCCATCTCTCATAGACTTAACTGTCAAGTGTGTTCAAAAACTTACAGTGTAAATACAAGAAAATAGTTAACTTTCTTGCCGTCAGGTGTCGCAACAAGTTGTAAGTACTTAAATTTGCATGCAAAAAGTGGACATATTTTTTGTTGCGTTTGCGGTTATGCACTACGTCTTCTAGTGGTCCAAGATGCCTCCTCCTCCTCCTGCATCTCCAGGCTTCAATCTCCTTTTCCTACTCCTTTCTCCCCCTCTCCCTTCTCAGCTCAGCAGCGTAAAGGGCACACGCCGCGCTCGGAGGCATCGTTGAGAGTCGGTCGTCGCTCGGCGTAGTGTGCGTACAGCCTGGCATAGCCCGCGCTCGCCGGCCCAAACATGGTTGACCGGCCGTCGCGGTGGCGAACCACCTGACTTCAGCTGCTGCCCGCTGCTCGGCAAGCAGCTGATCGTGCTCCGCGCTGTGGGCCGGCTTCAGCTTTCGGATCCTCTCTCGGCGTGCGGAGATCAAGCGACTCGTTTTTGGTGCAGAATCGCAAGAACTCGCAGCGTGTTTCGCCCACCACGGCAGCGCTCACGGCGAATGAATCGTCGGCTTGTCTTCGGCGTGCAGCCGCTCGTGTGGGCGCTCCGTGCTTGTGTTTGCGCGTGTGTTTAGCGCCGTGTTGTGTGTGTGTCTGCCGTAAAAAACAATACGCGAAGACGACCCGTGCGTTTATAGGCAGGAGCTGTCGTTGCGGTATCGTGGTTATCGTGATTCCAATACCGAAGAACCGACGACGTTTTGCATGTGTTAGCCGCCCGCCCCTGGCGAGTAGCCAAGCGCAGATTGTGTCTTATATCCTGACGTGTGGAGTGTGCGTGCGTGTGTGTGTGTTTTGGTTCTCTGTGACTGGCCACCTGTCTTTGCAAGACGATCGCTTCCCTATCTTCTCAACATCTGACAGTGTGTAGTTACTGTGCTTCGAGGGAACGCAAAGACTGCACGTTTTCGGAAAGCAACAGGTAAGACAATGTTTCATGCGCAGCTCGTGGACATGCGCAAAAGGAACATAACAAAAATACGTAGCACTAAGCTACTAATGACGCTAAACTGCTTTACGCAGCAGCTGTTTTCCTGGAAAGAAGTTACGGTCACGCTTAAGCAAAGCAGAAGAAAGACCAAGGAACAAATAACACTTAGCTGACGGGCATCAGCGGTTCTGTCTAAAAATTGTCACGAGAACTAAAGGTAACGAGCCACGGATGACTTCATCCTTTAAGCCGCTATGTCTCCTCACCTGAACTGCGGAAGCTACTGGTTTAGGTTTTTCGTCTAAGCGTGACACTCACTAGTTCGCGCTTCGCTGTCCTTCGTTTCGCTGTTAAACAGTCGACGCATGTCCGTTGTAATGCGTCAGCATTTGGAATAAGCGAAACTAACTGTACGTCTTTCCAAAAAATCGCGCATTACAAACGATTGCGCATTACCAGCTAAAGAACACGCGCAGCATCGCGAGTACGCGTGATTTTCTCGGACACGTGGTTGTGCAGAAGCACTTGCTCCACGGGTTTGGAACGCGACACCGCGCGATGCAGCAGGCTTCCTATTTTTACAGCAGCGTTTGCCAAGAAACAGACCGTTTCCGTCAGCCATATGATGACAGCGCATGCTTTCCCCATAGTGTTTCTTAACAGCAACGCGGTTGCTGTCCTAGCAAACGAAATGGTGTGCTCATATCGTGTTCTGAAACTTCTTCCCTTATATTACTCAATACCGGTGACAAATGTTCAAGCAAGAACGGACCGATTCGAAGAAACATGTGCGTCAGTCACGCTTAACAGATGTTTCCCGTTCTTGTTACCTAGCGTGCATTGATAAAATCGTACCAGTTGATATTGTGCATCACCGGTCCGTGTCGACGTAGTATTTATTTATTTATTTATTTATTTATTTATTTATTATTTATTTATTTATTTATACTCTCAACCCTCATAGAGGGTCACAACAGACGACAACGCAATTACATTACATACATAAAAAAAATAGACAAGGTACATAATAGTACATAATACACGGCACATCACAATGAAATCAGGTACTCTATAAATTCGATACAAAACAATTCAAAATGTATTGGCATTTTTGCAAAATATAAACAATGAAGATGAATTCGCGTATGCCACTTGGCACTGACGTATAATATCGAGCAATATTTCATTTTTTTTTTCCCTCCATCACGTACTCCTTCAAAACGAAACCAACATGTGTTGAGAAATACACTCGAATCAGATGTATATGCGTAGATATCCGTGGCCCTTCTTCGTTATTTAAATGTTAGTACAAAGCGCTTTACCCTCTTAAAATATGTCGCATGAAACGTACGACGTCAATTCGCTCACATTCAAAGGTCAGCGTCAGTCGGCGTTTAAAAGTCGGACGAGACAAAATGTTCGCGTTTTATCAACCGACCATTTCCTGTCCGCCTGTTTCTGTCACCTTTGGAGACGACTGTCAATATATAGGGTCAGCGGGGGTGCATAGATCATACGAAACATCAATCTTTCAAAACTCACTCTATCCTTAATTCGGGACATTTTATTGGTTAAGGTGTGCGATTCCTTGAGGATAGGTTATGCTGTCCAGGCGAGCTTTTATGTTAATGCTTAGTATGTTCACGTCCTGTGATGTCGCAATACTGTAGGTACTGTCTCGTATGTTATGTAGAGGCTGTGATGATAGTATACGCATGCGTCGACATTTCCTTGTGCGGAATCAGTCATGTACTGTAATTAATGAAACTGACCGCTTAAGTCCTTCAATGCTGTCAACAACTGTCTATGACTGACATATGAGACTTCACTGGTGGCGGGCTGTAACAATAACAATGTTAAACACGCACATTAGAACACGATGCTTCGCTTACAAAGTGCACAGTGTAGAATTCAACGAAACATCAACGTAAAGTCTATTGAAAGGCAATTGAAGTTCAAAATGAATATACGAGTTGTCTTTTATGGGCTAAGACGTCGTCGAACAGGTAATGTCTTCAGTGCCAAGCGTCTTGACACGTGAACTTGGCTTCATGAGGCCAACCACCGTTTCGATAAGCGGACCTCCTTAGTCGGGGCGACGTTAATTTGACGAAGACAAGTCCACCTGTCAACTTAGTTTGTTTCAGCGACGATTTCAGCGATGAAGTGTCGTCGCTTTGCTCTTCAACGCCCGCCTGCTCGGGCAGGCAGCGTTGAAGGTAAGGACGTTCAAAAACACAGGGTGGCCAGCATGGAAATCCGCTAAGAATTTAAGAAATTCATTTTCTGGTAAACTAAATGACTTGCAGCCGCCCGGCTTGGCATACATTATTATAGTACCGAGGACGACATATATACGTTGAAAACTTCATTGAGATCAGTGCACAATGAAAAATCGCCGGAGTAAGTAAAAAATCGAACACCGTTGTCAGTTGACGTCATGATGACGTCAAAAGAACAGCTTCGCTGTTCCGACGGCTTTCATGGCGTGTAACTGGCATTTTTCACTTCTTCTTTTGATCAACTCAAGCATCCATCTTCTCCTGTATACGTCTGTTGTATGGTTTCAGTGTGCCGTGACTCGGATGTTATTCCGATGCACATACACATTTTTATTTCCCTCGCGTTTAACGGCATGCTCACCTTTCCCCTTTTGCGTTTATCCGTTTGCAAAACGTGTCGACACGCTCCCGCGTTTTGTCGCTAACTGCGTGCGAAGTGTCATTTGGTTGTTCGCCAAGCACGCACGCATGCAACCCGTTTCAGTGCTTTCCTTTAGTATTCGTGAAATTTAATATGCGCAGCGCGACTGGCGAAGTATTCCGTTTCGTCGCGGCCTTCTTTTAAAGACGATAGTCTTTCTTGCGATACTTGAACGCAGAAATTTTGGTCTGTCTGTCTGTCTGTCTGTCTGTCTGTCTGTCTGTCTGTCTGTCTGTCACACGATTCGGCCACCCGGCCCAAAGTTTAAGCACTTGCCTAACGCCCAGCCATCCTGAAATGGTAGCATACGTTCATGCTTGTGAACACTGTCAATCAAAAAGCAAATATTACGCATATCTGAGGCGCAACACCAATACGTAAGTATAAGGTGGTGTGTTCCTTACTAGAAAATACATAGATACGTAATTCTAAAGAACCTATAGTGTTTGTTAGGCTGCGCTAAAGATGCGACGCTATGCACGAAAAGGGCCTCTGCCGACGATTTGGTCCTGCCACCTGGCAGTTGTCCAGGGATTCTGCACAAGCTCATGTTTCCCGACGGCGCTGCCAGATGGCGTCCGTATCTCACGCAGCGTAGTACTGCCGGCAGAAGACGGTCGTCTTTCGACGATATTTGCAGCGAAGCTCGTAGATACGCGGCCAGTTTTTATTGTCTCTGTTGTATTTCTTTTCTTTGAGCGCAGCGCGCATGCGCGTCGCCGCTCATCGCGTTAAGACGGCGCAATCTTCCCAGCTTGTCGATGGCAACGCCGACGCAAGCTTATATAGTTGCAACAATCGCCTATTCTTCCAACGAAATCGTTACGCTTATTATGTTTTTTTTTTTGTTCCTTACCTCCATTTCAATTGTCCGTTGTATTCAGGGACCGGCGTGAACCGTACAGGTGGCCAGTGATCGTGCGAGGTCGACACAGATGCGTCATTTCGTCGCGAACATACTGGGTTAATTATTTCATGACCTAATCGGCTACAGGGCCGCGTAACCTTGACGCATTTTAATTAGGTCCTGTTTCTAAAGCGAGCTTGATCCTTATAGGCGGCTTTCTTCTCAGAAACTAGAGCTTGAGAATAGATAGCATTTTATGGATAGCCGAGCAAGTGCGGGTTGGATGCTAGTGTAACGAAGGCATGGACACGCTATGAAAGCAGTGTCTCATTTTCTTTTTGTTTTTGCCAATGTGTTTGTGGTCCCGCCACGGTGGTCTAGTGGTTATGGCACTCGGAAGGTCGGGGGATCGAATCCCGGCCGCGGCGGCTGCATTTCGATGGAGGCGAAATGTTGAGGCCCGTGTGCTGTGCGATGTCAGTGCACGTTAAGAACCCCAGGTGGTCGAAATTTCCGGAGACCTCCACTAGGGCGTCTCCCGTAATCAGAGCTGGTTTTGGGACGTTAAACCCCACAAATCAATCAATCAATCAATCAATCAATCCAATCAATCAATCAATCAATCAATGTGTGTTCCTATATGGCACTCACGTGACGTTTCCTTAGTCGTACCTTTGAATCGGCCTCATTATCATCATAATATTTATAATTGCCAACTTCCTAATTTTATCACGTCATTTAAGTCGCGCTGATGTTTTAGTTGACATTGACAGCAAAAAAAAAAAAAGGGGGGGGGGGGAGGGGGTTCTGGAGGTCACGCAATGCTTAGGTGGCTGTCAATTTTCAGTTAGATCGCCAGGAAATGATCCGGATAAGCAGCTGAGGAATCCAGAAAGTTGGATGTAGTGACGAAATTGGAAATTTAGCGGTTGTGAGATGGGCTGAGCTCGGAAAAGACAAGGTACGTACATAAGAATGCAGACCGTTCGGTGAGGGCTTTGTCATGCGGTATCGACGAAAATAAGCTCAGTATCGCTGCTGATAGTGGAATGTAAAACGTTAACGGAACTGCCTCTGCTGTGATGGCAGCATGATCGTGTTCAAAAATCGTTTACAGTGAGTTAACTTTCTCGTCGCCTTACAAATTGACCGTGGTAACTGAGTGCAGCTACTAGTCCATATCGTTATAGTTGAAAGATGAGTGCGAAAGGCGCACAGATTTGTATTGCATAACCTAGATTTTACATCGAGGCGTTTCCATAACATTCGGCAGGCTAAACATTTCGTAAACTGCAAATCGTCTACGCATCGACTGCAAAAGGTGCGCGCAGTACATATGTGTGGGTCCGAAAGTTGTCGAACATACTGCTTCGTTTTGGCATATCACGATTCCTATACACCTTTCAAACACGTTATATTGACTTGCAAACATAATAGCCTATAGAACGTAGAGTATAGAATGCTAAGGGAGGCAGTTGTTTTGGCCCGACGAAGACAATTTTAACCGTCGAAACTTTGGCTCTGGTGATATTCTTAGTTTCCTCCACCGTTTCCAATGATCTGTTCGTCAAGTTCGTGGATTGACATTTTATGACATACAGGTTCCGATGTATACCGAGTCGGCTGTCTTCGAGCGCGCGTCTTTTCTACCACGCACGCAGGAAATTTCTCAAAGTTCAGCTTGTTATGATGGGTAAATTCAACGCAGGCTGACATTAGTGGAGACCTGGAGGGCTCGCGTGGTATAGGTCGTGTGGGTCAACCGTCTCCACCATATCCTCTCGCCACTTTTTCCTGTAGGTTATCGGCGGTAGGGTAGGGGAGCTAATGACGTCAGAAAAGGGGTAAATATCAAAGATAAAATTACATATTAAACATCACAAACGAAATATCGCCTTCCAGTACCAGTTATAAGTAACCGGATACCGGAGGTACTGATGCAAACAACTGTTCTTTTTTGTTCTTAAATATCTTTCTAAAGTTCTAATGTACCCGACGCAGTGGTGAACTTTAGTGGTTTCGGCTGCTGAACCGTAGGAGGCGGTCTCGAGCCGGGCTCACATTTTCTGTGGAGGCGTAAATGCTAGACTTCCGTGTGCCATGCGACACCAGCGCACATTAAAGGAAAGGAAAAAAAATTACACCATCTCCCGGTAAAGGGGACCATGAGGCGATGCGAAGCAGCACAGGGGGTGCACACCGCGTTTGCATCGGTTTGACTAGGTTTGGCGTTAGCATCGGTTTGAAGCTAGCAAACGCCACCTGCGTCAGCGTTGTCTCTCGCGGGCGAGGGCGCGTTCTCGTTCCTTGCGAGCTGGTAAAGCGTTCATCGAAGAAAGAGCTTTTCCATAGGTAACGCGCGTCGTTCGGAGAGGAGAGGAAATGAGTCAAGGAGAGGAGGGGAGGAGGATACGCATGCGCAGTGCAGATGTGGACGCCGCACGGCGTATGGAGGGAGGGAGTGATAGCCCCGACCGTAAGCTGCTTCGCATCTAAAATCTGCAAGTGTCAGCACCGATAGGTGATCAGACGCTCAGACACAGGTATACATGTTCGAAACCGTACGCGCATGCGCACCGACACAAACACCAACTCGCGCATAAGTATGTGTAGAGTATCGCATGTGCGGGAACAGACCGGCACTCACGTGCAATAAAAAAAGTCACAGTTTCGCCGCAAGGGCGAAGCAATGAATGCGATAGCAAAGAAACTGTAATGCTATACGAAGTGAGGCTCGCAGCTTCAGGAGCAATATTAATTGTAGCAAACATGCACTTGCTAAGTGAGCGTCTCCCGTGGGCAGCGCGTGCTGGTACGAAGGGCTTTATACGTTGTGTGTCACAAAGATACACATACAAAGCTAGGGGAAGCCGCTAAATGAACAAAGAGAAGATGAGCGCGAACTATCAAGTGAAGCACGCACCAAACCAACGCACAGATATACACCGAACGAGCGCGAATAAGCTGTCACAATGGATACTCTCAGTTTGAACAGCGCTCCTGTTGCAAAGGCGGCTGCCCGTTGCGCTCCTCGCGCCATCTCGCTGGTTATGAAGAAACGCTTATAAGCGCCTGCCGTCTCTGAGTCCTGCCAGCGGTAAAGGGTGTGTATATAAGGCTCGCCGTTAGCTCCCTGAGGGATCTGCTCTTTGTGGCGTAGTGGTTAGCGCCACGTGCTGCGGAGTGAGAGGTTCCTGGTTCGATTCCGCGCGTCGGAATCTTTGGGATATATATATATATATATATATATATATATATATATATATATATATATATATATATATATATATACGGTTCATGACGGCGGCGACGGCAAAAATCAGCCGAGAATGTCCATATAATTGCTATCGCAATAAAACGCATAGACCAGCTCAAGCAGAAACCTAAGTACACATGGGCGTGATTGCGCTGACAGCGTTACGTGCGGGCAGCAGAGAATAGACTCGGAAAAGAACGCGACAGAATAATAAATAAACAACCAGAAGAAGAAAGCGCTCGTTTTCACTCTGTTCTGTCCTTTCCACAACACCGCCATCACGTAGTGCAACCAACCCGCCCACCCTGCCCTTGCGTGTTTCTTCAGCTTTGTGGTGCCGCTTGTTTATAGACTGCCTGCAGTGCCCAGATGGCGCTGCGAACGGCACCGATGCTGCCGCGTCGTGTTAGTAGAGGGAGTAGTGGCCTGACCGAGGCAGCTGTTGTTTATTGTGAAAACAGTGCACGCGAGCCCTCTGAATAGGCGATGAAGACGCATGTAGGACCGAGTGGGGGGGGGGGGGGCATCCCCGAGATTTCTCTGCTGGGAGTGCACGTGCGTGTGAGCAGTGGGGGAGGCAGTGAGGTGTTTCATACCGCTTATCTTGAGTCACTTAGAAGTACTTCTTGAAGGGATAGTTGATGAAACATTTCTAGAAGGAAGGTGCAAATTTCGACACCACATAAGCAAGACAGAAGGCAGGACGAGTGCCTCTATCAACTTATTTTATTGGCCTTCACGCTTCAGCACATATAGTACTGCTGAGAAGCGTGACATGAGCTAATCATAACCAGAAAAACAAGAGAATAAGTTTTTCAAAAAGGAGTGACGTTATCGAGGAAGGCACGTTATGAGGTATACAGAGATACTGAAGGTTCACTGATACAGCCATCACCGTATTTTGCGTGATATGGCATGTCTCTAGAAGACAGGCACTCGTCCTGTCCTCTGTTTTGCTTTCGTGGTGTCGAAATTTGCGCCTTTCTTCTAGAAATTGAGTCAACTTTTTTGGCATTGTTGGGATCGGGAGGGGGGGGGGGAGGGGGGGGATGCGTCACCCCCCCACCCCCCTTTTGGTGTTGGAGCACCTCGTTCTATTTCCGTGCACCCCGCGGTCTTCTGTCCGCGCGGAGCCCTTGGGTTAATATAAACATGCGGTTCGGGGCGGGAGTCAAGATTGCGCGCTGCAGCCGCTTGTACAAGGGCTGATTTTATTGCCCCCCGAACAGTGGCGTGCGCCGCTTCGCCGAAGATTCTTGATTTACTTCCAGATCATTGTTCTCAGAACGTTGTGACGTAATAGTTGTACGTAGGAGAGAATGTTCAGCCAGTCCTTGTGCTGGACATATCGTTTGCACAGGCGGTTATAGCCAATGGCAGAAAGCTCTTACGAGCGGCACGCTCTCTGAAAGTAGATTCGGAGGCGCCTGCACTTGTGCCGAGGACCCCTAGTCGTGTAGGAACGGCACATATGAACAAACAAACAAAAAAACCAAAGGACAGAAAGCTGAGCGAGTTGGTAAGGTTCCATACTGAAAAGCACAGGCGTGCAAAACACGGACACTAGGGGAGAGAAGTTTGTGTTGTCCACTTCTTTTCCCGAGTACACTGCCATATCCTTTCAGATTTTTTTCTGGTGACGTCACTATTTTCGGTATTATTGTTTGCGTCGAAATCATTGTCTGTTCTGTTTTCTGCTCTGTGTTCTTGAATTTTGATGTACTATGCCCATCTTCTTGGTTTTTGATATATTACAGACAGAAATAAGAAACGAAGTAAGCTGCAACTGACGCTTAAACTTCTATATCACAAGTACCTCGTGTTTGCACCGCCAGAGCACTTCTTTCTTTCTTTTTTTTTTCGCAGGTAGTGCTCAAAAAGGTGATGTAGTGACTATGTGGTGTTCTTATAAGAACGAGACAGGGGTGCGAAGTAAAATTTTGGCCAACTGAGTTTATTTGATATGAGGCCAAACAACGGAACACAAGCGTTTGTATAGTACAGGGTGTCCCAGTTCGAGGCATAACCACGTCTGTTAAAATTAGAGCGTTCTAGTGAGCTGCAAATAACTCAGCGGTGTTGTGGGTCAAGTGACCCAGTTTAAGGTCTTTCTTTTTCGTCCTGGCAAGCCAATTAACCAGCGTAAGTTAATTAGCCAATTATTAATTATTTACTGTTTAACAAACACGTGCGTAGCTTCTCAGTCGCCTAGGGAGCTGAATTAGTGGCGCTGTCACGTGGTTGCTTTTGTATTTCGTGGGATTCCTTTTAAGGGTACGAAAAGACGAGCCATCCACGGTACCTATAGTTGCAAACACTTCAGTAGGCTAACATTAAATTCGGGCCGCACCTTTCATATTGACCATTCCTTGCTGAAGCTAATAATTAAAAAGTGACCTAAATGATTTAACCTAAATGATTTATACTAAGTAATTGGTTTTACGCAAAGAAAAAAGTATGCCTTGCACTGGGTTGCTTGACCATCACACCGGTGAGTTAGTGGCAACTCACTAGCGCAGTGGAACTTAATTACCTTTAACTGGGACACCCTGTATCCTGCGGCCTCAATTGCGCAAGCAGTTGAACCCGAGGACAACGCGCTCAGCGGCAGCTGCGCACCTTAGCCACTGTGAGGTCATTGCATATCCGTTAAGAGAAAGAAAGGTTGGCCGAGCGAAACTTGGATCGGTGAAAAATCGTGGACAACGAATCCGCGTCGAAGTGGGCGGGCACATTTGGCCGAGTTGGTGATCGTGCATCCGCAGGGAACACCGCGGATGGAAAACAGGACGAAAGCAGAGGGAAACACACAGGACAAGCGCTTATACAATCAACTGAACGTTTATTATTGTAAAAGAAAACAAATTAAGCAATGAACATTTTGGAACTGCTCTTGCGCATACATGAACTTGAGGCATCTGTTTGTTCTTATTTCGGACACGTGTTCATGTATGCGCGAAAGTAGTTCCGAAATGTTATTCACTTTTCCAATAATAAATTATCAGCTGATAGTCTTCGCCTGTCCTGTGTCTCCCCCTGCTTTTGTCCTTTTCTCCACCCGCGCCGTTTCTTGAAGATGAATCCGTCGGCAGGAAGACCCCTCGCTATTTGTCAATGCCACGTGCATATATGAGGTGTCGTAGAAATAAAAACTAAAGGACTTCTTGGAAAAACGACTACCAGACATCGTAGAAAAGACGTCTGTTAGACGTCACCGCGAGAAATATGATAGGCGTCGTCGAAAAGGAGCGTCTGTGAGATGCTTTGCTGACTGCATGAAGAAGGTGCGGATGTTCGAAACCTGTTCTCTAAATCCGTTTGCTGCTGTGCGTTGGTGCCCGGAGCGAGGAGCATAAAACCGCAGAATGAGGTATACAATGAGAAAGTGGGCTGATAAACGAAAAAGAAAGCAGGCAGTCTGAGAAATTCGCCTCGCCGCCCTAAAACAAGCCTCTCGCGCAAGATGATGGCCACCCGCGGCGCCGACTTTCTATCTTATCGGCGGAGAAAGCAGCGCCCCGCTCTCTCGTGTTCTTATCGGTGATAAAAGGAACTCCACGCTGTCATTTTTCGTCTGACGCCATCGTATTTTTCTTTCTTTGTGCATGTGTCTCATCCCAGCCGTTCCTGCTTACGAAGTCTTGTGAGATGTACATCGTTCCCGCTCGGTAAAGCGCCTCCAGGCACGTGTAGACTTCGGTGCTGACGTAATCGGTGGAGACGATCTCTTACCCTGCCGCAGCGCTACCGGTCTTCTAGCAGTTTCGAAGAACGACAGATCCGCACTCTCCAGATTGGAGTGTTTGCCCTAACTCAGTTCTGAGGGTAGAGGATTTAACTGCATGGATGAGGTATGGCTCGGACTGGCCTGCTGACGTTTCGACTAAAGTCCCTAGATATCGTTTTCGTTTTTTAAGTAGAGAAAAGCTTTGATGTGCCGTGGCGCATCTGATTGGTTGGCGTTGCTTTTGGTAGCCATGTTCTTCCTAAAGCTGTTACTTGAATGCTGCAGCGAGAGAACGTCAAAGAAAGTTGCTCGTTTCAGTAGGCGTTTCCTTACACGTGGCACGTTCACTATCATATTTGATAGGAACGCGTATGTTGACGGCTGGACGCTTATCTGCGCGCGCGTGTTCCGCTCCACGTGTTTAGGAAGAACATGGCTGCCGACGCGGGCTTTGAGCCAGAGGGTGCCAGGAGAGGAGGTAGTTGTCGCTACTTAAAAACGGAAAAAGATCTAGGGACTTTAGTTTCGACAGTAGGACCCATCTTTGTCAGAGCACCTTCGTCATCCTCGGCTGCTAGTTATGTGAGGACAGTCCCCCCCCCCTCGCTAAGGGGGAGGAGGGAGTAATGACGTCATTGAAAAGAAAACAACAGAAAGAGAACAGCGTCAGCAGACGTCTACTGGTCTCGATGTTGGCACTCGGCATCTGTAAAAGAAGAAACTGAAAAAAATTAGATACGTGTCTGGCCCTGCCACACTGGTGTAGTGGCTATGACACTCGGCTTCTGATCCGAAGGTCGAGGGTCGAATCCCGGCCGCGTTAGCTGCATTTCGATGGCGGCGAAGTGTTAAGGCCCGTGTGCTGTGCGATGTCAGCGCACGTTAAAGAACCTCCAAGTGGTGGAAATTTCCGGATTCCACCATTATACGGCGTCTCTCATAATCATATCGTGGTTTTGTGACGTAAAAACCGGAGAAATAAATCTTGATTGATTGATTTCTCCGGTTTTTACGTCAATTACGTCGTAATTTTGTTTTTCCCAGTCTTGATTGACTGGGAAAAACAAAATTACGACGCACGCTTAGTACTCAAGGACAGCACGCGCAAATTGACGGCAAACGTTGCGCATAAAACGTATTGTTTTTGTCGATTATCTGCCAATGATCAAGAAGCTAGGGCTGTTCATATGGCTGTCACAAAAGCGCACTTTCACTATTTACACTTCGGGGTTCAACGACTCATCCGCGCGCATAGTACGAGCGAAATCGCGATGCGTTAAACCGGCTTATAGAACAATGCGCGGAGGGCAACTTACAAGCCGGGGATCGGCGGACACCGTTGCCCTGGGAACGTGCGACTCGATTTCGTATATGGTGGCTTCGTCGCGGGTTTGCCCCGAATTCTTTCCTTCTTTCCCATAAGCCACGATACCGCTCGCTTTGTTTCTCTCCGCGGCATCCTTGAATATGCGTGAAGTGCGCCCGACTGACCGAATAGTTCATTCATTGGATTGCCCCGCCACGGTGGTCTAGTGATTATGGTACTCGGCTGCTGATCCGAGGGTCGCGGGATCGAATCCCGGCCGCGGTGGCTGCATTTCGATGGAGGCGAAACGTTGAGGCTCCGTGTACTGTGCAATGTCAGTGCACGTTAAAGAACCTCGGCTGGTCGAAATTTCCGGAGCCCTCCGCTACGGCGTCTCTCATAATGAAATAGTGGTTTTGGGACGGAAAGCCTCACAAAATCAATCAATAAATCAATCAGTGAAAATCCCGGCAGACAGAGATTCGGGCAGGAAAGAGCTCCTATGCGCTCTTTCATTTGACCGGGTCCTTCTTTGGCGCTGTTCACAAGGGATGATCCGTACCGTCTATAGATGGTGCTCACACTCTTCTGGGGGATATCGACCTGAGGATCGTGTTGTGCACGAAACATTTTGGTGAACAAACACGCACGGGGGAGTTAGGGAATGACGTCGACAACAATGAGAACGGCACAGCCGTCTCATCGTAATCATCATCATCATCATGGTGGTGGTGATGAAGACCGGGACCAGCCCAGTGTCCATCAGCTTCGTTAGCCTTGCGCACTAGCGCAACCTGCGCTAAATTTATTTCTTCCAGCGGCAAATCAGATTTACCGAAATTGTGTGCTATTTCTTTGTCTTATGCCTCTGTCAGTTCACCGTCTTCAAGTGCACTAGGGCCGTTCGAAATGCATTCGTAATTGCGAACACTGACAATTTGATTCAAAGGCACAATTTCGTTTCATGATATTAAAGTCGTTGTCCGAAACTTCATTGTAAATTTCTCCTCCTCTTGCATAAATTTAAGCCGCTGGAAGTCGGGGATCCTTTTATATTCAAACGACCTCGTTGATTGGCTTGGTCCGTCTTAGTCCAATCTACGTCATCTAAATTTGTTACTTCCTTCTATACACATTGTCGTCTTCTCTTAAAGCCACAATTTTAGCTCCTTTATTAAAGCTCGCTTCGACTGACGTCACTCAAGTCTGAAGCTCCGAGTTGGATCGGGGACACGAACTTGACGAGAGCCGTGACCTTCCGAACGGTTGGGTTGTTTTTCTTTAGCCCGAGAAACTAAACGTATAAATTTAAAAGGACACGGAATACAAACATTATATATCTTCTGTCAGTAAATTTCACAATGGCAAAAAGCACCAATTTTGCGAGGGGAACACGCTTGGTATAAAACGCGTGACAAAGGAAAATACACACACCTTAGTTTCGTTAACATTGCTTTTGCGTTTCTTTCTGAATTTTATCGGTTTGTTTTGTGTATTTCTATTTTAGTAAAACGTACACGGGATTGTCGCCGCGCCCCGCCACGGTGGTCTAGTGGCTGCGGTACTCGGCTGCTGATCCGAAGGTCGCGGGATCGAATCCCGGCCGCGGCGGGTGCATTTCGATGGAGGCGAAATGTTGAGGCCCGTCTACTGTGCGTTGTCAGTGCACGTTAAAGAACACCGGGTCGTCGAAATTTCCGGAGCCCTCCACTACGGCGTCTCTCACAATCATAGCTGGTTTTGGGACGTAAAACCCCAGACATCAATCAATCTCAAAGCATGCATAGTTGTTGATCGCTGAAAATGAAGTATATGCACCGTCCTGCGACGGTGGCCAGAGACAGTAACGCACTAACTTTCACTTGGAAACTACGAAAGGCAACTATGGAATACGTGGACGCTGACGTCACGTGACATGCATGTGCAGAGAATTTAGGCGCGAAGTTTAAAAAACCAACAAACATTTGACTTTGATCTCCTCCTCCGGTAGCGAGCCTATGTTTACGAAGTTAATACAGAGTGTTTTCTAGGAATTGTAAATTGGTTCATAGTTCCACTTTGATGCCTCTTTAACGTCATAGCTAAGCTAAGTACATTTTGATGCCTAGCTGCGCGCTCACGACAGTGCTCGCGGCATGTGCTTAAGAAGATTAAAGCACGAAGTTTAAGCCGTGACGCATTAGACATTAAGCATTAACTTTACGTAAGGAGAGCTCGTTCGAAAATTCTTATTCTATCCAGTATAAAAACGTACGGCTTAATGAAAGTTGAGTACTTCGGGCCCTGCTATGTCTACATCTAGACGCTTTAAGCAGCGTTACGCATATTCTTAGCGCAGTCGATCCGGTGTGCCAATTTTATATATTTTGTGCTCGCTCCAGTTCCTTACTCGGCGTGCGTGGGTTTATGTATGTCGCGTACCGTAGGCTTTGGCGGGCCTAATCCGACCTGTCCCTTTGACAGCGATAATCCTACCTGATCCAAATCCCCTTTGAAGGGTAATCCCCTTGACGGTCCGTAAATTAGCGATGTGAAGGATTGTGTTTGCGTATATGGGCGGGCCAAGTCCCTATTGCGTTGCTAGTTTTGCCTCTGCTTGCACAGTGAGAGGAGGGGGGGGGGGGGTGCCTCTTATAAATAAGTTGGTTATGCTTATCGGCGACTGCTTGCGTCTGCCTTGACTTAACGTAGATCCGTGTTTTTGATTTTTTTAATGGCTACTATAGACTCACTAAGTGGTCTAGTCTGATTAAAGTTTCTATCGTGCACTCTAACTTGTTTACTCCTTTAATGGTGTTGCATTTACGCGGTGTTTACGCCATCAGTGGCGTTCTGTTACACGTGCAAACATAATTACACCTATAAGGGTGTTTGTTCGGCGACACTTACGCTATTAAGGGAGTTCGCATGTTGTCGCATGTAGATGAATTTACGCCTGCAACCGTGTGTGTTTCGCGAGGTTTACAGCCTTTAGTGATGTTCTGTAAACAAAGCAGTGTAATTTACGCCTCTGAAGGTGTTTTGTCTCATAGGCAGGCAACACTCTTCTTATACACTGCTATAAAAGTTTATTACGCATGACGGTGAACATTATGGTAATTCTTTTGTGCGTGGTATTAGAATTTGGTCGAAATGGCACTGAAATGTTCATTGCTCTTTGTGCTTGGTTTGTTGCAGCCGTTACCTCGTCTTTTTTAGATGCGAAACATCTTGTGGCGCAGTTCAATCCGGTGGTGGTGTGCGGCGTGACCACCCTTACTGCGCATGCGCAAACGCTCTCCACTCCCCCTCTCCACGTGACCCTCTCCACACACCTCCTCTCCGAACGGCGCGCGTTGACTATGGAAACTCCTTTTGTTTTCTTTGTTTGTTTTGTATACAAAAACTCTATACGAGTTGGAGGAATTTGCCGACCCGGATTACCAGGCTAAATCCTGATCCTACAGAAATAACCTGGAGAAACCAACGTCAAGCCACACCGCTGCTCTTTTTGTTCTTTTTCTTGCGTCTTTACCAGAAACAGACGAATCAAATAACGCCATATCAGTCGGCGCGCAGAAGACGCTCCGTTGATTGAGGGCATACGTACACGGTTAAATCCCACCGCTGATCAGGCTCCGCTATCTGTATATACTTAGTATGGAGCGAGTTTGTTCTGCGGATCACAGCGAACCGGCGCTTTATACCCACGCGAACAGCGATTGCTTCATCCTGCTCACCGCTCGGATTGAGCTCGGGCTTCGACTTTGTATCGCTATTTGTCTTTCCCTCCCTCCTAACTCCTATCCGGCATCCTGAGCTGTGCACGCGCTCTCACTCTCACTCACTCACTCACACTACTGTACATCTATCTATCTATCTATCTATCTATCTATCTATCTATCTATCTATCTATCTATCTATCTATCTATCTATCTATCTATCTATCTATCTATCTATCTATCTATCTATACGCCTTTTCGGATTTAAAGGAAAACGGAGCCCACGCAGTAATAAATGCTCTATAGCAAAGGCTTAGTTTCATATTGAAACCCCCTAATATATATAGTCCTCGCCAAATCCCATATCCACTGATGCTATCAAACGCCGACTGCGCTCGGAATTGCAAAAGTATCGCAATCTCTATGCCGAGGCTTTATTGTGTTTTCGAATGATTCAATCCATTTTTCCAACTGCTTAAGATGGGGTCGCTCTCATCCTTTTATTGTTTATGATGGGCTCGAAAAAGCTTTAGGGAGTGGATTTATGGATTGTGTCTTTCTGTTGTTTTTGTCAGCGTACGTATAGTTGCTGTACTGTCTAGTTCCACGGAAGACAATAAAAACGCTCGCGCTGTTAAATTGCTCACGTTCATTCGGCGATTATTAACGTTTCGAGGGCTCTTTTCTTCCTGTGTTTGTTTTGTTTCGTTCAAATTTATTTGAATTATGCACGGGAAGTTGGAGACCACGTGAAAACGACTCGGTGTTAAGTTTCCCTCTATATCTCCCGCGTTGATTAATCTGGCGTTTTACTAGTTATTGTGATTTATTGTCTTTGGTTAGCTAAAGCTTATATAAATAACGTTCCGTCGTTGAAATTTTTAATCGTTTGCAACTCTTGAAAGCGTTACTTTATCGCGAATTGTTTTTAATCTTGTGCCCGGATCGTGCGTTGATGGACTAATCGTTTTCGCCACGTGCCATCCTTTGTTTTTCTTTTTTTTCTAAGAAAATAATTTCGGTGTAGATTAGAACTTTAGTCGAGCCATAGTTTGTGATTTGCTCTGTAGCATCTACCAGAGAGATTATGCGACGAAATCTGCAGAATCCCGTGAGCCACTTTTTTATGTGCCACCCTTAATGCCACCCTTAAATGATTTTCTTCCTTTTTCTAAGAAAATAATTTCGGCGTAGTTTAGAACTCGATTCGAGCTGTAGTTTGTTATTTGTTCCGCAGCGTCTACCAGAGAGATTATGCGACGAAATCTGCAGGATCCCGTGGACCTTTTCTTGTTCTTTCTGAAAGAGGCTTGAGCGCGGAGGCAATTCGTAATCCATGAGAAGATTGCGAGATGGAAATTGAGCTTCTGCGTCCAGTACGCTCTGTATTATAGGTTTCTTTCCCACGGCGGGCGGCGGTGGGACGGCCGCCCACCGCTCTGTTCCGCCGCCCACCGCTTTCGACAGACCGCCCACCGCTCTCACTGCAGACCCTTTCGAAAGTGGAATTGCGCCTTTGGCGCGAACCAGAAATGGCAACTGTGTGGACGCGCGAAGCCGACGGCCCACGGGTATTGCGGCCACACTCGGCTACGTGAAACTAGGGAGTTCTAGCGTATCCGGTACCGGATACCGGATAACGTATAACGTTGTTTTTTTTACAGTCGAGTGGCGCCACCTATGGGTGATAAACAAAACAAGCAAGATCGCGTGATCTGTGTCCTCCGAGATTCAGGCGGCCACTCGCTAAGCCTACAACCTCGACACTTTGGGTGTCGCGCTCAGAAACGGTGCCCAATTGTCACGGGTGCTTTACGGTCGAAGCTTCACGATACAAAACTAAAGCAAATACAACCGTTAGTTAGTAACTCGAGGGATACGGAGTGCACGACGACCACTCGAAAGAGTGGAAGCGGAAGGCGTATGCTCCGGGTGGTCGGCGATGTTTGCGCATGCGCTGTTTGCACCCGTTATAGCGCTCTACGCAAAGTGCTTTGCGTATTGCGTCTGCCCGGACAAACTAAAGCTCCCTATTGTCTTACTGGAAATGACACAACTGGAAGGTATATCTACCGCGCTTAAGTTCACAGTGCTCAGTAGAGCGTTGTATATAATTATCGCCTTTCGCTGATTATGATGGATAGTATTAGCTTGCGTACGATGAACAAGAGGATAAGAAGACAGGCAGCTACACCTGTAGTGGTGCCTTAGCGTTGTGCTGACTCCGTTGCTGTATGTATATGTCACATACGCATTACTGTGCCATAGAGGCGCACGCACCTACAATAACGCGCTACACTGGTTACGTAAAAGACATCGGCCTTAGTAACCTCCTTCACACTACGCAAAAGAAGAACTCCAATGCGCTGTAAGCACCCTTGAGCGGCCTCGCAAGCAGAAACGTCAGGACCAGATTTGATTACGTACGCCGCGGGGGTCATACGTAACGCTTCAGCGGTCGTAACGGAGGAGCGCCGGAGCGTGACGTCACTTGTAGGCAGCCGGCCGGCGCAGGCCATCATCAGTTTCGCCAAACAAGAAGAGGACACGGGCATCATTTTCTTTTCTTTTTTTGCTGTTTCCTTCCCTATTTGGGCGACTCGTTCGCATGACCGGTCTTTGTTGTTCGGGGCCGTAAGTGGGGCACTTACGGCAAAATCGATTAACGCTATGCAGCTGTCCCTCGAGAAGGCCAAGTTCTTGTGGTTATAGCTTTCCTTATTAAAGAGGCCTCCAAAAAAAGAACATCGAGCTTCCGAGTTGTAATTTTAGCTGGTTAAATAAACATTCGATAGGCTTGTCTTGGGATATTTTGACGATATTTAAGTATAAATGTAATAACGCTCGTTTGAAATCCCAGCGTACTTGCGCGCCCGAGACGACCGGGCGGTGACGTCGCCCGTCACTATTCGGTGACGTCGCCTCAGCGCATTTAAAGACGCAAACATTTCGTTAACTTTCCTTCACTGAAACAATAGGTTTATATGAAAATAGTTAGGTCAAGTAAGTCCGCGTTCGGTGGCTATGGAGCACGGTTTGTTTTTCCATGGTTTTCGAGGGCGCGCCAATCTCGGAGGCCATGGTGGCGGCTAAGATGACGTCGGCTGCAGAGTTGAGAAGAACGCGTGGTGGGAGGGGGGGGGGGGGGAGGCGGGATTGAAACGGTGTCTTTATCGCTGTAAGCCAACCCAAACGATGCGATGAAACAATGCATATTATAGGCAAAGAAAGGGGGGGGGGGGTCACATCGTACGATATATTCAGAAAATGTTTCGCGACCCCTTTAAGAGCTACTGGCAGGCTATTTCTTCTTTCCAAACGTAATCAGCGCAAGTTTGGTTTAGTTATTGTGTCAGGGACAACTAGCAACGATAACATTGCATTTACAACATAACGTTTTCATACGATACATTCGCTTGTGAGTATCACAAAGCACAGTATAGTCGCATAAACACGGCACATGAGTGAGACGTGTACAACAGCTCTTAAACTAGTTCACACACGTGCAAATAATCAGCCACACAGAAAGTACCGATTAGGTGGGAGTATGTGCACTGCATAAATACACATGACATTGCTGCCAATGTCTAGCACAATGCATGATGGAGGTGGCACCACCTGACAAAATGTACCATATACGACCACAGTGTATGATCTGCGCGAGGAACCTGTGCTCGAGAAAGGGAAGTAGAAACTTTGCGCGTTCGGAATTTTCCGTCTCGTTTATTCATGAGCTGTTAACAACACCGAGTCACAAATGCCATAGCAATTGTACACAGTACCCGAGACGCGAAGAAACGTGTCTGATTGGATGGCGAATACGTGGAACTAAGTCTGAAGTTCGGTAAGCCAGCGAAGTAATAAACGGGATGCAGTGTAATTAAACGCTGCACCTGAAATAAACGTATAGGGGCTGTGTTACAGACTGTCCTCATCAGAAAGGTACACTTGAAATGTCGTCGGCGAACGCCGTAACCTTCACCACCTTGCTACACCAGGTAGTGGGAGACCTCATGTGCGTGGATCTGCATCAGTATAGTGCGAGTAAAAATGGTTTAAGGCCGAGGATATAGTGCTGCAGAGCACAATGGACATCCCCGACGAACCCCTCCGGTAAGGGAGCGACTTCGCATCCATACAGAAGCAACGTGCTTTCATTTTCGGCGTAAACGTTCCTTAGTAAGTCGACAAAGGGATTCGAAAAGCCAAACGCTGTGAGCACGTTAAAAACACTCGCAGACCTGCGCATAGTACGCAGCACAGTGGCAGCGTAAGCTAGACTTTACTGCATGTCTGTCAATCTGTTCTTGCAGTGTTATTCCTTCTTCTCATGAGCCGTCGTCATTAGCTTCAGCCGAGGAACGATAAGAGGAGCAAGGATCTTGTAATCAAGCTTTAAGAGCATGATGGGGACAAACAGAGGAAACGGTGCGTGTAGTACAAGATGTGCGATTCAGGGCAGTTGCATCCTACTTTACGGGAGAGGTACAAAGTAATGAAATCGATTTAGTAGTGCTTAAGACTAAGCCATCAGCAACGCACGTGTTTAGCCCCACCACGGATGTCTAGTGGCTGTGGTACACGGCTGCTGATCCGAGGGTAGCGGGATGGAATCCCCGCCGCGGCTGCTGCATTTTGATGGAGGCGAAGTGTTGAGGCCCGTGTACTCTTAGCACGATAACCTTTAGTTTATTTTATAGGTACACTACATGTGAAAATATGCTCCTTCACTAAACGTTATAGCACTTTAACCTTTAGTGAAGGAGCATATTTTAACATTTTTGTGTGCCTATAAAATCAACTAAAGGTTGCCCTGCTAAGGGTGTACTTTGCGATGTCGGTGCACGTTACGAAACTCCAGGTGGTGAAAATTCCCGGATCTCTCCACTACGGTGTCTTTCATAATCATAACTGGTTTTCGGACGTAAAATGTAATTTCAGGAAGCATCGAACACGTGGGAAGAACAAACGCGGCGGATGTTGGAGGCGTTTGCGACCCCGTCTGGCAGATAAGCGCAAGGGATTGGTTGGTTGAAGAAGCGTTTCATGAACGATAGGATAAGGAACGCCGCGGGCTGGCTAAGCGTTTGCTGCCGAGTGCAGGAGATGGATGCAGGGGAAAGAGAGTTTGGGAGGGCGCGTTTGACATTACAAGAAGACAAACGCAGCGGCCGCACCAGCCGTTCGCGCGCGAGTCTAAAGGGCAAAGTGAAGAAACGCTTGAGAATGTTTGACAGTGGGAACAAACGCAGCAGTTGTAGCGAGCGTTGAAGCTACATGCACGAGCAAGGAGACACACGAGTGTTTGCTCAGATTGCTGATCAAGAGGAGGCACAAAATTAAGGCAGAAAGATTCTTTTTGTGGCCGTTAAAGAAAAAGGAACGCGTTTCTATTATCTGATGGCCTTTCACGGAAAAGGATTTCGGCAAGGAAATCAAGTAGATAGACTGGAAAAAAAAGTTGACCAGAAAGTTAGAAGAGACACAGGCATGATAGTAGAGCCGGAGAAAGCGCAGAACAGAGAAGTTAATAATTTAAGGTAAAGGAGCAACATCAAAAGATGACATAGGAGTAAGAAAGAGAAGGAAAACGAAGCATGAGGTTGTCATGGAATATCGGTTTCTGAAAGGAAAAGAACGAGGAAACATCTGAAGGGGCACAGGTAGAGAGATGAGGAAAGATGGAGCAGTTATCCAGGCAACGGAAGGAAAAAGAATGCGGTGATTGCCAAGCGAAGGTATAGAGGTAGTGGTTTAAAGACAGAATAGCAAAGACGGATAGAGCAGTGAGTAAGTCTGCATAGCAGGGACCATTGTAGTCTGGTATGTATAGTCGTGTATGCATAGTTGTGTATGTATGTTATGCATAGTTGTGTGTATCAGATATAAGGCACAGACCAAGCCTTTAGAGATTTAGAGGTGTAGGGAAATGGTAAAGAGTATGTAGGGCCGACGATGCGATGGTGGTAAAATATGTATTAGTATTTTTAGTCAATGATTCGGAGATAGAAAGAAGGGCTACAGGGCTGCATAGAAAGGTGCTACAGTGATGACTTTGTATATCCATGTATATAGGTGTGTTGATATCGAAAGGGAGTATTGGTTAGCGGACTGGAAGTGAACTCAGTGAACATTGATGACTCTCGTGAAAACTGAACATTAACTTTTGTGCCAGTGAACATTGTGTGGAGTGATTACTGTTAGTGTTGTGTGTGGTGACGAGCAGACCAAAAGATGTATGAAGGTGTGTCAGGGTATGCGTGAAGAGTGTGGTGGTGACCAGTGCTACGGTGGGCCCAAAATTAAAGGCATCATAAGTTTATTTACAAGAAATAGAAGATTTGGCAAGGTACCGAAGAACTCAGAAGAGGAGGAGGAAGCAGTTTTTTTAAGAAAAAAACTCTTAAAAGGGGGGCCAATGTCATGAGTAAGAGGGGCCCACAAACACAGGCTAGCAGACGAAACGGAGAGATCGGCGAAGTGGCGCGGGAATGCACGCGACCATGGACACGTCCGGTGTACCTAATTGGATGTTCAGCGGGCTCGCCGGCACGGTACACGAGAGAGAGATCGGTGATCGGGAAGGCTGAGGTGGCAATTCTCTGCGCGGGCAACCGGTCGACGAAGGGTGTTCTGTCCAGCTACGGTCTGGTGACGAGAGACTAGGGCGTCGGCTCCGGGGTGCCGTCGATCTGGCTGACGATCGAGCACGGAACTTCGGAGTGGCAGCGGCTGACTTCAACAGTTCCCGGCGTAACCCGCAGCGCTCCACAAGTCGCCGGCCATAACGGACGACCGCAGAAGGAATCGCTGCAGAGGGCCGGTCTTGGTTAGAGACCGAACATCACATGTGAAGGAAGGCCTATGCTGGGCCTAGGCCCTAAGCGGTGACGGTCACGTCGACAGGAGCAGCAAGGCGGCGGACGAGGACGGACCTTGCGTTAGGGAGTGGATTTATGGATTGTGTCTTTCTGTTGTTTTTGTCAGCGTACGTATAGTTGCTGTACTGTCTAGTTCCACGGAAGACAATAAAACGCTCGCGCTGTTAAATTGCTCACGTTCATTCGGCGATTATTAACGTTTCGAGGGCTCTTTTCTTCCTGTGTTTGTTTTGTTTCGTTCAAATTTATTTGAATTATGCACGGGAAGTTGGAGACCACGTGAAAACGACTCGGTGTTAAGTTTCCCCTCTATATCTCCCGCGTTGATTAATCTGGCGTTTTACTAGTTATTGTGATTTATTGTCTTTGGTTAGCTAAAGCTTATATAAATAACGTTCCGTCGTTGAAATTTTTAATCGTTTGCAACTCTTGAAAGCGTTACTTTATCGCGAATTGTTTTTAATCTTGTGCCCGGATCGTGCGTTGATGGACTAATCGTTTTCGCCACGTGCCATCCTTTGTTTTTCTTTTTTTTTCTAAGAAAAGAATTTCGGTGTAGATTAGAACTTTAGTCGAGCTATAGTTTGTGATTTGCTCTGTACATCTACCAGAGAGATTATGCGACGAAATCTGCAGAATCCCGTGAGCCAATTTTTTATGTGCCACCCTTAATGCCACGCTTAAATGATTTTCTTCCTTTTTCTAAGAAAATAATTTCGGCGTAGTTTAGAACTCGATTCGAGCTGTAGTTTGTTATTTGTTCCGCAGCGTCTACCAGAGAGATTATGCGACGAAATCTGCAGGATCCCGTGGACCTTTTCTTGTTCTTTCTGAAAGAGGCTTGAGCGCGGAGGCAATTCGTAATCCATGAGAAGATTGCGAGATGGAAATTGAGCTTCTGCGTCCAGTACGCTCTGTATTATAGGTTTCTTTCCCACGGCGGGCGGCGGTGGGACGGCCGCCCACCGCTCTGTTCCGCCGCCCACCGCTTTCGACAGACCGCCCACCGCTCTCACTGCAGGCCCTTTCGAAAGTGGAATTGCGCCTTTGGCGCGAACCAGAAATGGCAACTGTGTGGACGCGCGAAGTCGACGGCCCACGGGTATTGCGGCCACACTCGGCTACGTGAAACTAGGGAGTTCTAGCGTAATCCGGTACCGGATACCGGATAACGTATAACGTGTTTTTTTTACAGTCGAGTGGCGCCACCTATGGGTGATAAACAAAACAAGCAAGATCGCGTGATCTGTGTCCTCCGAGATTCAGGCGGCCACTCGCTAAGCCTACAACCTCGACACTTTGGGTGTCGCGCATCAGAAATGGTGCCCAATTGTCACGGGTGCTTTACGGTCGAAGCTCACGATACAAAACTAAAGCAAATACAACCGTTAGTTAGTAACTCGAGGGATACGGAGTGCACGACGACCCCTCGAAAGAGTGGAAGCGGAAGGCGTATGCTCCGGGTGGTCGGCGATGTTGCGCATGCGCTGTTTGCACCCGTTATAGCGCTCTACGCAAAGTGCTTTGCGTATTGCGTCTGCCCGGACAAACTAAAGCTCCCTATTGTCTTACTGGAAATGACACAACTGGAAGGTATATCTACCGCGCTTAAGTTCACAGTGCTCAGTAGAGCGTTGTATATAATTATCGCCTTTCGCTGATTATGATGGATAGTATTAGCTTGCGTACGATGAACAAGAGGATAGAAGACAGGCAGCTACACTGTAGTGGTGCCTTACGCGTTGTGCTGACTCCGTTGCTGTATGTATATGTCACATACGCATTACTGTGCCATAGAGGCGCACGCACCTACAATAACGCGCTACACTGGTTACGTAAAAGACATCGGCCTTAGTAACCTCCTTCACACTACGCAAAAGAAGAACTCCAATGCGCTGTAAGCACCCTTGAGCGGCCTCGCAAGCAGAAACGTCAGGACCAGATTTGATTACGTACGCCGCGGGGGGTCATACGTACGCTTCAGCGGTCGTAACGGAGGAGCGCCGGAGCGTGACGTCACTTGTAGGCAGCCGGCCGGCGCAGGCCATCATCAGTTTCGCCAAACAAGAAGAGGACACGGGCATCATTTTCTTTTCTTTTTTTGCTGTTTCCGTCCCTATTTGGGCGACTCGTTCGCATGACCGGTCTTTGTTGTTCGGGGCCGTAAGTGGGGCACTTACGGCAAAATCGATTAACGCTATGCAGCTGTCCCTCGAGAAGGCCAAGTTCTTGTGGTTATAGCTTTCCTTATTAAAGAGGCCTCCAAAAAAAGAACATCGAGCTTCCGAGTTGTAATTTTAGCTGGTTAAATAAACATTCGATAGGGTTGTCTTGGGATATTTTGACGATATTTAAGTATAAATGTAATAACGCTCGTTTGAAATCCCAGCGTACTTGCGCGCCCGAGACGACCGGGCGGTGACGTCGCCCGTCACTATTCGGTGACGTCGCCTCAGCGCATTTAAAGACGCAAACATTTCGTTAACTTTCCTTCACTGAAACAATAGGTTTATATGAAAATAGTTAGGTCAAGTAAGTCCGCGTTCGGTGGCTATGGAGCACGGTTTGTTTTTCCATGGTTTTCGAGGGCGCGCCAATCTCGGAGGCCATGGTGGCGGCTAAGATGACGTCGGCTGCAGAGTTGAGAAGAACGCGTGGTGGGGGGGGGGGGAGACGGGATTGAAACGGTGTCTTTATCGCTGTAAGCCAACCCAAACGATGCGATGAAACAATGCATATTATAGGCAAAGAAAGGGGGGGGGGGTCACATCGTACGATATATTCAGAAAATGTTTCGCGACCCCTTTAAGAGCTACTGGCAGGCTATTTCTTCTTTCCAAACGTAATCAGCGCAAGTTTGGTTTAGTTATTGTGTCAGGGACAACTAGCAACGATAACATTGCATTTACAACATAACGTTTTCATACGATACATTCGCTTGTGAGTATCACAAAGCACAGTAGAGTCGCATAAACACGGCACATGAATGAGACGTGTACAACAGCTCTTAAACTAGTTCACACACGTGCAAATAATCAGCCACACAGAAAGTACCGATTAGGTGGGAGTATGTGCACTGCATAAATACACATGACATTGCTGCCAATGTCTAGCACAATGCATGATGGAGGTGGCACCACCTGACAAAATGTACCATATACGACCACAGTGTATGATCTGCGCGAGGAACCTGTGCTCGAGAAAGGGAAGTAGAAACTTTGCGCGTTCGGAATTTTCCGTCTCGTTTATTCGTGAGCTGTTAACAACACTGAGTCACAAATGCCATAACAATTGTACACAGTACCTGAGACGCGAAGAAACGTGTCTGATTGGATGGCGAATACGTGGAACTAAGTCTGAAGTTCGGAAAGCCAGCGAAGTAATAAAGGGGATGCAGTGTAATTAAACGCTGCACCTGAAATAAACGTATAGGGGCTGTGTTACAGACTGTCCTCATCAGAAAGGTACACTTGAAATGTCGTCGGCGAACGCCGTAACCTTCACCACCTTGCTACACCAGGTAGTGGGAGACCTCATGTGCGTGGATCTGCATCAGTATAGTGCGAGTAAAAATGGTTTAAGGCCGAGGATATAGTGCTGCAGAGCACAATGGACATCCCCGACGAACCCCTCCGGTAAGGGAGCGACTTCGCATCCATACAGAAGCAACGTGCTTTCATTTTCGGCGTAAACGTTCCTTAGTAAGTCGACAAAGGGATTCGAAAAGCCAAACGCTGTGAGCACGTTAAAAACACTCGCAGACCTGCGCATAGTACGCAGCACAGTGGCAGCGTAAGCTAGACTTTACTGTATGTCTGTCAATCTGTTGTTGCAGTGTTATTCCTGCTTCTCATGAGCCGTCGTCATTAGCTTCAGCCGAGGAACGATAAGAGGAGCAAGGATCTCGTAATCAAGCTTTAAGAGCATGATGGGGACAAACAGAGGAAACGGTGCATGTAGTACAAGATGTGCGATTCAGGGCAGTTGCATCCTACTTTACGGGAGAGGTGCAGAATAATGAAATCGATTTAGTAGTGCTTAAGACTAAGCAGTCAGCAACGTGTTTAGCCCCGCCACGGATGTCTAGTGGCTGTGGTACTCGGCTGCTGATCCGAGGGTCGCGGGATGGAATCCCCGCCGCGGCTGCTGCATTTTGATGGAGGCGAAGTGTTGAGGCCCGTGTACACTCTTAGCACGATAACCTTTAGTTTATTTTATAGGTACACTACATGTGAAAATATGCTCCTTCACTAAAAATTATAGCACTTTAACCTTTAGTAAAAGGAGCATATTTTAACATTTTTGTGTGCCGATAAAATCAACTAAAGGTTGCCGTGCTAAGGGTGTACTTTGCGATGTCGGTGCACGTTAAGAAACTCCAGGTGGTGAAAATTCCCGGATCTCTGGTGTCTTTCATAATCATAACTGGTTTTCGGACGTAAAACCCCGCCAGAAATCACCAGCAGCGTGTTTAGAAGAAACGGTAAGCTATTTACAATGCTTCGCACTGTACTGTGGCAGAGCTGCATGCAGCTGTCCCGACTCGGTGGCAAGCGCTAGTAGTTCCGGACTCCGTGATCGCAGAAGCATTGTAAATAGTTTACCGTTTCTTCTAAACACGCTGTTGATAGCTACGTCACACCATTTGTCCTGATCACGGAGTCCGCAACTATACTAGCGCTTCCCACCGAATCGGGACAGCAGCATTGCAGATCTGCGTTAGTAGTTGCGGACTCCGTGATCAGAACAGATGGTGTGACGTAGCTATCAACAGCGTGTTTAAAGAAACGGTAAGCTATTTACAATGCTTCGCCACTGTACTGTGGCAGAGCTGCATGCACGCTGTGAGCACGTTAAAAACACTCGCAGACCTGCGCATAGTACGCAGCACAGTGGCAGCGTAAGCTAGACTTTACTGTATGTCTGTCAATCTGTTGTTGCAGTGTTATTCCTGCTTCTCATGAGCCGTCGTCATTAGCTTCAGCCGAGGAACGATAAGAGGAGCAAGGATCTCGTAATCAAGCTTTAAGAGCATGATGGGGACAAACAGAGGAAACGGTGCATGTAGTACAAGATGTGCGATTCAGGGCAGTTGCATCCTACTTTACGGGAGAGGTGCAGAATAATGAAATCGATTTAGTAGTGCTTAAGACTAAGCAGTCAGCAACGTGTTTAGCCCCGCCACGGATGTCTAGTGGCTGTGGTACTCGGCTGCTGATCCGAGGGTCGCGGGATGGAATCCCCGCCGCGGCTGCTGCATTTTGATGGAGGCGAAGTGTTGAGGCCCGTGTACACTCTTAGCACGATAACCTTTAGTTTATTTTATAGGTACACTACATGTTTTGTTCATACGTACCTTAGTTGATAAACGAAACTAGTTTGTGGCTGTACTCGCTGGCTGCACGTAAAACCATTTGTGAAGGATCACGGGTCCGCAACTTACTAGCGCTTCCCCCGTCCGGACAGCAGCATGGCAGATCTGCGTAGTAGTTGCGATGGATCAGGACAGATGGTGTGACGTAGCTATCACAGCGTGTTTAAAAGAAACGGTAAGCTATTTACAATGCTTCGCACTGTACTGTGGCAGAGCTGCATGCAGCTGTCCCGACTCGGTGGCAAGCGCTAGTAGTTCCGGACTCCGTGATCGCAGAAGCATTGTAAATAGTTTACCGTTTCCTTCTAAACACGCTGTTGATAGCTACGTCACACCATTTGTCCTGATCACGGAGTCCGCAACTATACTAGCGCTTCCCACCGAATCCGGACAGCAGCATGGCAGATCTGCGTTAGTAGTTGCGGACTCCGTGATCAGGACAGATGGTGTGACGTAGCTATCAACAGCGTGTTTAAAAGAAACGGTAAGCTATTTACAATGCTTCGCACTGTACTGTGGCAGAGCTGCATGCAGCTGTCCCGACTCGGTGGCAAGCGCTAGTAGTTCCGGACTCCGTGATCGCAGAAGCATTGTAAATAGTTTACCGTTTCTTCTAAACACGCTGTTGATAGCTACGTCACACCATTTGTCCTGATCACGGAGTCCGCAACTATACTAGCGCTTCCCACCGAATCGGGACAGCAGCATGGCAGATCTGCGTTAGTAGTTGCGGACTCCGTGATCAGGACAGATGGTGTGACGTAGCTATCAACAGCGTGTTTAAAAGAAACGGTAAGCTATTTACAATGCTTCGCACTGTACTGTGGCAGAGCTGCATGCAGCTGTCCCGACTCGGTGGCAAGCGCTAGTAGTTCCGGACTCCGTGATCGCAGAAGCATTGTAAATAGTTTACCGTTTCTTCTAAACACGCTGTTGATAGCTACGTCACAGCCATTTGTCCTGATCAAGGAGTCCGCAACTATAACTATTAGACGAAAGCCACACTGGCAGGACACGGACAGATAGAACACACCATACGCACCAACGCCGACGAACACAAAATTTATTGAAGCAACCACTAGCTTTTATACATACAATGATGCGGCAAACGCCTTAGCTATGACATTGAGACTACACTACCTGATGTCAGGTACCGATAAAAAAGCGCCACTCTTTTTCATTGATACCACAGAAGTTCGCTGATGCAATCTGGCCATTCGTTTTGATAAAACGCCTCGAGCATTCGCGTGCAATTCTTGTCTTCCTCTGCCTGAATGCTGGTCTGGCGGAATAAAGGCATGCACCCATCACATCTTTTAAATGGAGAGCTAGATTGCTCCCTGTGCCCGATCTTGGCATCGCACGCATGTTCTGTTAAACCGTTCATTTAACACTGCCCGTCTGCCCGATATAGACCTTACCGCAAGAGGTGGGGATGGAATAAACCACCCCTTCGGTGCACTCGGTAAATACAGTGCGGTGATCAGTTTTGCAGGCAGGTCTGCCTCCCCCGCCTGAGATGCGGGTGCAAAGGCCAGAAAGCTTTCGGGGCGCTGAAAACACCAGATCCACACCGAACTTCTGGGACACTCTTTTCAACCTGTGGGACATCTTGTGGAAATACGGCATCACCTCGATTTTCCTTGTCCCACCTGGTGTGCGAACACATGGTTTTCTCATTTTTCTGGCCAGCGTCTCACCTACCGACAGCAGAACTGACGACGGGAACCCTGAAGCTCTCAACCGATCTACCTGCTCCGCCAGACTTTCCTGCCTGGCATGCGGGCAACTCTTGTTCAGCGCATTCCTGAAACACAGATTCGCAATGCTCCGTTTAACCAACTTCGAGTGGGCAGAATCGAAAGGCAGGAGCGCCTTTTTAGACCTCGGGGCGTACTTCCAACACACGTGTCTGTCATGTAAAAATGAAATTTCTAAATCTAGAAACCTAATGGTCTTGTCAGATGGAACTCCTGCAGTGCTGGCTTTCGTCGAATTAATCATGAACCAACCAGCCCAGCTCTTCACTCTCCTCAACTATACTAGCGCTTCCCACCGAATCGGGACAGCAGCATGGCAGATCTGCGTTAGTAGTTGCGGACTCCGTGATCAGGACAGATGGTGTGACGTAGCTATCAACAGCGTGTTTAAAAGAAACGGTAAGCTATTTACAATGCTTCGCACTGTACTGTGGCAGAGCTGCATGCAGCTGTCCCGACTCGGTGGCAAGCGCTAGTAGTTCCGGACTCCGTGATCGCAGAAGCATTGTAAATAGTTTACCGTTTCTTCTAAACACGCTGTTGATAGCTGCGTCACACCATTTGTCCTGATCACGGAGTCCACAACTATACTAGCGCTATCCAGCGAATCGGGACAGCAGCATGCAGCTCTGCGTTAGTAGTTGCGGACTCCGTGATCAGGACAAATGGTGTGACGTAGCTATCAACAGCGTGTTTAAAAGAAACGGTAAGCTATTTACAATGCTTCGCACTGTACTGTGGCAGAGCGGCATGCAGCTGTCCCGACTCGGTGGCAAGCGCTAGTAGTTCCGGACTCCGTGATCGCAGAAGCATTGTAAATAGTTTACCGTTCCTTCTAAACACGCTGTTGATAGCTACGTCACACCATTTGTCCTGATCACGGAGTCCACAACTATACTAGCGCTTCCCACCGAATCCGGACAGCAGCATGGCAGATCTGCGTTAGTAGTTGCGGATCCGTGATCAGGACAGATGGTGTGACGTAGCTATCAGCAGCGTGTTTAAAAGAAACGGTAAGCTATTTACAATGCTTCGCACTGTACTGTGGCAGAGCTGCATGCAGCTGTCCCGACTCGGTGGCAAGCGCTAGTAGTTCGGGACTCCGTGATCGCAGAAGCATTGTAAATAGTTTACCGTTTCTTCTAAACACGCTGTTGATAGCTACGTCACACCATTTGTCCTGATCACGGAGTCCGCAACTATACTAATTCGACGAAAAGCCAGCACTGCAGGACACGGACAAGAGAGAACACACGCATACGCACCAACGCCGGACTAACAACCAAAATTTATTGAAGCAACCACGAGCTTTTATACATACATGCTGCGCAAACGCCTGAGCTATGACATGGAGACTACACTACCTGATAGTCAGGTACCGATAAAAAAGCGCCACTCTTTTTCATTGATAGCCACAGAAGGTTCGCTGATGCAAGTCTGGCCATTCGTTTTGATAAAAAACGCCTCGAGCAGTTCGCGTGCAATTCTTGTGCTTCCTCTGCCTAGAATGCTGGTCTGGCGGAATAAAGGCATGCAACCATCACAATCTTTTACATGGAGAGCTAGATTGCTCCCTGTGCCCGATCTTGCATCGCACGCATGTTCTTTTAACCGTTCATTTAAACACTGGCCCGTCTGCCCGATATAGACCTTACCGCAAGAGGTGGGGATGGAATAAACCACCCCTTCGGTGCACTCGGTAAATACAGTGCGGTGATCAGTTTTGCAGGCAGGTCTGCCTCCCCCGCCTGAGATGCGGGTGCAAAGGCCAGAAAGCTTTCGGGGCGCTGAAAACACCAGATCCACACCGAACTTCTGGGACACTCTTTTCAACCTGTGGGACATCTTGTGGAAATACGGCATCACCTCGATTTTCCTTGTCCCACCTGGTGTGCGAACACATGGTTTTCTCATTTTTCTGGCCAGCGTCTCACCTACCGACAGCAGAACTGACGACGGGAACCCTGAAGCTCTCAACCGATCTACCTGCTCCGCCAGACTTTCCTGCCTGGCATGCGGGCAACTCTTGTTCAGCGCATTCCTGAAACACAGATTCGCAATGCTCCGTTTAACCAACTTCGAGTGGGCAGAATCGAAAGGCAGGAGCGCCTTTTTAGACCTCGGGGCGTACTTCCAACACACGTGTCTGTCATGTAAAAATGAAATTTCTAAATCTAGAAACCTAATGGTCTTGTCAGATGGAACTCCTGCAGTGCTGGCTTTTCGTCGAATTAATCATGAACCAACCAGCCCAGCTCTTCACTCTCCTCAACTATACTAGCGCTTCCCACCGAATCGGGACAGCAGCATGGCAGATCTGCGTTAGTAGTTGCGGACTCCGTGATCAGGACAGATGGTGTGACGTAGCTATCAACAGCGTGTTTAAAAGAAACGGTAAGCTATTTACAATGCTTCGCACTGTACTGTGGCAGAGCTGCATGCAGCTGTCCCGACTCGGTGGCAAGCGCTAGTAGTTCCGGACTCCGTGATCGCAGAAGCATTGTAAATAGTTTACCGTTTCTTCTAAACACGCTGTTGATAGCTGCGTCACACCATTTGTCCTGATCACGGAGTCCACAACTATACTAGCGCTATCCAGCGAATCGGGACAGCAGCATGCAGCTCTGCGTTAGTAGTTGCGGACTCCGTGATCAGGACAGATGGTGTGACGTAGCTATCAGCAGCGTGTTTAAAAGAAACGGTAAGCTATTTACAATGCTTCGCACTGTACTCTGGCAGAGCTGCATGCAGCTGTCCCGACTCGGTGGCAAGCGCTAGTAGTTCGGGACTCCGTGATCGCAGAAGCATTGTAAATAGTTTACCGTTTCTTCTAAACACGCTGTTGATAGCTACGTCACACCATTTGTCCTGATCACGGAGTCCGCAACTATACTAATTCGACGAAAAGCCAGCACTGCAGGACACGGACAAGAGAGAACACACGCATACGCACCAACGCCGGACTAACAACCAAAATTTATTGAAGCAACCACGAGCTTTTATACATACATGCTGCGCAAACGCCTGAGCTATGACATGGAGACTACACTACCTGATAGTCAGGTACCGATAAAAAAGCGCCACTCTTTTTCATTGATAGCCACAGAAGGTTCGCTGATGCAAGTCTGGCCATTCGTTTTGATAAAAAACGCCTCGAGCAGTTCGCGTGCAATTCTTGTGCTTCCTCTGCCTAGAATGCTGGTCTGGCGGAATAAAGGCATGCAACCATCACAATCTTTTACATGGAGAGCTAGATTGCTCCCTGTGCCCGATCTTGCATCGCACGCATGTTCTTTTAACCGTTCATTTAAACACTGGCCCGTCTGCCCGATATAGACCTTACCGCAAGAGGTGGGGATGGAATAAACCACCCCTTCGGTGCACTCGGTAAATACAGTGCGGTGATCAGTTTTGCAGGCAGGTCTGCCTCCCCCGCCTGAGATGCGGGTGCAAAGGCCAGAAAGCTTTCGGGGCGCTGAAAACACCAGATCCACACCGAACTTCTGGGACACTCTTTTCAACCTGTGGGACATCTTGTGGAAATACGGCATCACCTCGATTTTCCTTGTCCCACCTGGTGTGCGAACACATGGTTTTCTCATTTTTCTGGCCAGCGTCTCACCTACCGACAGCAGAACTGACGACGGGAACCCTGAAGCTCTCAACCGATCTACCTGCTCCGCCAGACTTTCCTGCCTGGCATGCGGGCAACTCTTGTTCAGCGCATTCCTGAAACACAGATTCGCAATGCTCCGTTTAACCAACTTCGAGTGGGCAGAATCGAAAGGCAGGAGCGCCTTTTTAGACCTCGGGGCGTACTTCCAACACACGTGTCTGTCATGTAAAAATGAAATTTCTAAATCTAGAAACCTAATGGTCTTGTCAGATGGAACTCCTGCAGTGCTGGCTTTTCGTCGAATTAATCATGAACCAACCAGCCCAGCTCTTCACTCTCCTCAACTATACTAGCGCTTCCCACCGAATCGGGACAGCAGCATGGCAGATCTGCGTTAGTAGTTGCGGACTCCGTGATCAGGACAGATGGTGTGACGTAGCTATCAACAGCGTGTTTAAAAGAAACGGTAAGCTATTTACAATGCTTCGCACTGTACTGTGGCAGAGCTGCATGCAGCTGTCCCGACTCGGTGGCAAGCGCTAGTAGTTCCGGACTCCGTGATCGCAGAAGCATTGTAAATAGTTTACCGTTTCTTCTAAACACGCTGTTGATAGCTGCGTCACACCATTTGCCCTGATCACGGAGTCCACAACTATACTAGCGCTATCCAGCGAATCGGGACAGCAGCATGCAGCTCTGCGTTAGTAGTTGCGGACTCCGTGATCAGGACAAATGGTGTGACGTAGCTATCAACAGCGTGTTTAGAAGAAACGGTAAACTATTTACAATGCTTCGCACTGTACTGTGGCAGAGCTGCATGCAGCTGTCCGGATTCGGTGGCCAGCGCTAGCCGTCGAAAATGGCCAACGATACAGAGGGCGTTGTGCTTTGCTATGGTAGGGCTGTCCACAATAACCTGTGATGGTTGTTTTGTTTAGAACAGATGGTGAGTGGTTTCAGAGTACACTGTACTCTACTATAGAAGAGCTGTAGTAAGTCTGACTATGTCTACACACACTGACACTCTGACAGTCGAACGCGGGACAGGAGCCAACTATAGCTAATGGCTCTCTTCCAGGTGTCAGTACACACCCATCCGAGATGCGATGGCCTTGCCTGCTTTTTTCGTTAACATTTTTTGTATAATCCTTACCCGATCACGTTTTTATCAGGGCATCTCAGTAGCGTTTTGGCCACTCCACTAGGCTTATATGTGAGATTCTGTAATGTGACATAGGTTAACGAAATACCTCTTCATTGGCTTGTATACTTCGGTGCTGAGAATGCCTTAGAAGATCCCTTCTGCGTTGCCGATTAGCTGTGGGTGCTCCCATGAACTAATATATATATATATATAGTCATCGCCGACCTATACCTATATGAATATTTCCATATAATAATCATCATCATCATCAGCCCATCTCAAGTCCACTGCAGGACGAAGGTCTCTCCCAGTGCTCTCCATCTTTTCCTGTCCTGTGCGAGCTGACTCCATGGCTGCGCTTACCCTCTCTTGGTATCCATTCCATCGTTCTAACTGTCCATAGGTTATCTAGCCTTCTCATCACGTGAGCTGCCCATGTCCATTTTTCTTCTTTACTTCGACTATTATGTCAGCTACCCCTATCATATCATATATATGGCTTTATTTTAGAATAGTGCAAATATGGCCATGGCCATGGGTGCGATACGTACTCGCTCCTCGGTCAGTGTTGTCGCAAACCCAACACCGTCCGCAGCGACGGCATCACCATGCATCCGCAAACTCCACCGCGCGACGCCGCGGATAAGGTCTATAGACCGCTGGCCACGCATGCGCTGAGCCCGCACTCATCGCGCGGCACGTGCGGCGCCGACGTTAGCGCAGTTCACTGTCACTCGCACGTGTCCGTATAGGTAAGGGGATTCCCCTTTAGCTGACGCTTTCTATGCAGTCTCTTCAAGCATACATGCTGTCGTGGTGCTCCGCCTTCAGAGAAGTACATCCAGTTGACACCGCACTGTTCTTATACTGTCTGCCAAGCTTTTGGATATTTGCAGCGGAGCAAGCGTGCGAAACTTCACGTGCGAGTTTATAACGGGGGAAAACAAATATTCGAAGGTATATGGTCGTTCGAGTAGTCATTAGCACCGTGTAGCCGACACTGGGCTTGGTCCAAGGAGGTGTTAAGAAAAATTACACCATCTCCCCGAAGGGAACCATGGGGTGATGCGGAGCATCGCTGGGAGTTTCAACGGTGCATTTAACGGCGGTGTTTACAGGTTTGCAGTGTTTTCGGTGTTACCATTGCGGTAAACCTTGCGTGTTATTACGTTGTTAACTTGGTTCGTTACCACGCATCGCGTGACCGTTGTCAGAGTGTGGGTTGAGGCTGATGCGTACTTGCGTGAACCCACTCGCTGACGGAACTGTTGCTTCCATCACACAACACCACCAACTTCTTTCATCGGAGGACTATTTCATCGGAGGACTACTGAAGCGAAGCGCGCGCGCACTCTTTACCCGCTTTGTTTATTGCAGCAGTTGTTGGAGAGAGGGAAGGGAGAGGAGAGTCGCGCATGCGTAGTGTGAGTGCGGACTCCGGACGCGTGACATACCCGCGAGCAAGAGATCCTCCGCATCTAAAAAAAAAAAGATCCACAGCATATCCACGGAGTGAATGATGATGAGTGGGCGAAGCTCCGGAGGTTCATCGTAGATCGTGCCGAGTTCCGGATTAATTTAGTTAACGCGCACGCTACGAATCCTCATGGTTCAACTACGCACAAGTGAGATCTCCCACCGGCACTTCATTGTAAGTCAAGATATATATATATATATATATATATATATAGCCCCGCCACGGTGGTCTAGTGGCTAAGGTACTCGGCTGCTGATCCGAGGGTCGCGGGATCAAATCCCGGCTGCGGCGGCTGCATTTCGATGGAGGCGAAATGTTGAGGCCCGTGTGCTGTGCGATGTCAGTGCACGCTAAAGAACCCCAGGTGGTCGAAATTTCCGGAGCCCTCCACTACGGCGTCTCTCATAATCAGAACTGGTTTTGGGACGTTAAACCCCACAAATCAATATATATATATATATATATATATATATATATATATATATATATATATATATATATATATAGGTGGCCGGTGAACGGTTCTCCAGCGCGAGCAGTCGGTATTTTTAAATGCGAAGCATTTCTTAGCGAACTTCGGCGAGTTTGAGCGTATCTATCTATCTATCTATCTATCTATCTATCTATCTATCTATCTAGCCGCCTACGATTTTGTGCTCTCCTGGCCGTTTCGCTAATCGGATGTTTACGAAAATTGGTATGCCACATCATGACTACATGACGAACATAAATGACAGGTCATAACATGAAAATCATGACATGCATGTCATGAGCGGCATGATTTACATGCCACGGTCTTAGGGCTCTCCTGGCCGTTTCGCTAATGGGATGTATGCGAAAATTGGTATGGCACAACATGACTGCCTGACGAACATAAATGGCAGGTCATAACATGAAAGTCATGATATGCATGTCATGAGTGACATTATTTACATGCGACGGTCTTGGTGCTCTCCTGGCCGTTTCGTTAATGGGATGTATACGAAAATTGGTATGCCACGACATGACTGCATGACGAACATGACTAACAGGTCACAACATGAAAATCATGATATGCATGTCATGGGCGACATGATTTACATGCCACGCGTTTCGTTAACGGGATGTATACCAAAAAAATTGGCATGACACAAGATGACTGCATCATGAACGTAAATGACAGGTCATAACATGAAAATCATGACATGCATGTTATGAGCGACATGATTCACATGCCACGGTCTTGGTGCTCTCTTGGCCGTTTCGTTAGTGGGATGTGTAGGAAAATTGGTATGCAACAATATGACTGCATGACGAACATAAATGACAGGTCATAACATGAAAAGCATAACACGCATGTCATGGGCGGCATGATTTACATGCCAGGCGTTTCGTTAATGGGATGTATACCAAAATTGCTATGGCACAACACGACAGCATGACGAACGTAAATGACAGGTCATAACATTAGAATCATGACACGCTTGTCATGACCGGCATGATTTACATGCCATGGTCCTGGCGCTATACTGCCGTTTCGTTAATGGGATGTATGGGCTCCGTCTACTGACCAGAGGGCGCTACGTAGCTCTCGTCGGACTAAGGTCCCTAGATAAAAAAACTTTTTTATCTAGGGACCTTACGTCGGACGGCTCAGTCGCGCCCGGTGGAAACCAAGGCGACAGCGACGAGCGCGTTTCTTCGTTGTTTTCCGGGCGTGCTGCGAACCACACGAACGCTCGCGGCGTCGCCCTTTGGAACAGTTTGCCGCAGGTTTGGAGCGCGCGTCTCAAAGGAAATAAAACGAAAGAAGGTGGGACGGGCGGTCGCTGCTGCTATAGAGTTGGAGACGCGCATCGCGTTCGCGTATTTCCCTGTCACAATCTGCCCAATTTTGCTTCTCTCCGCCAGGCAGTGCATTCTGGCGCTGATGTCGCACATGGAAAACTCGACTGCACGGAGCCTATACGAAAATTGGTTTGGCACAACATGACTGCATGACGATCATAAATGAGAGGTCATAACATGAAAATCGTGACATGCATGTCATGAGCGGCATGATCTACATGCCACTCGTTTCCTTAAAGGGATGTATACCAAAATTCCTATGGCACAACACGACTGCATGACGAACGTAAATGACAAGTCATAACGTTAAAATCATGACATGCGTGTATGAGCGGCATGGTTTACATGCCACAGTCATGGTGCTCTTGCGGCCGTTTCGTTAACTTCATATGTACCAAACTCGGTATAGCGAGACAACAATGCAAATCCATTTTACGTTCCTTATGCATGCTTCGCTTTCCTTGATTCCCACTGCACGTGGGATCTGCCAATTTTTCAATCAAGAAACACGCTAGAAGACGCTGCCTGCGCCAACGTTGTCTCTCGCGGGTGAGGGCGCATTCTCCTTCTTTGCAAGCTGGTAGAGCGTTCCTCTAAGAAAGAGCGTTTCCATAGTCAACGCGCGCCTTTCGCTCTCTCTCTCTCTCTGTCTCTCTCTCTCTCTCTCTCACAAGACAGCAGATGGAAGAGTGAGAGAGCTCGCGCGCCGGGAGGCACGTGCCGAGGGCGAGCGCGAGCCTCCCGGCGGCGCGAGGTGGCTACATACTACTACTGCAGAGGAACCCGCGGCGCGGCGTGATCCTTGCGCTTACGAGCGTGCTGCCCAGTGCCGTGCCGAGCGAGTAGCCACACTTGCCGGCGGCGGAAACGCCATTGCTTTGGTGCGGCCAGTCTAACCACCGGCTGCCTTTGCGCGCGGCGGGACGTGCTTCTTCGTGCTGCTGCTGTCCAACACTCTCTCTTACTTCTCTTTTCTTTCTTCTGCTATACCTTTATGTCCCTTATCCCCTTCCCCTAAGGCGCTTAGCCGTGTCCCCAGTATGGGAGACAGAAATTAGCGCCTTTTTCCTTTCCTTTAGAATCTCTACCACCACCACCACTGCAGAGGAGGGAACGACCCACACCCTAAGGAGCTTCGCCCCTAAAATGCTGGAGTGGCAACACCCGCTGAGCCTTACCGCGACGGGTGAAGGCGGCCTTTGCCTATGGTTCAGCCCTAAAAGCTTGCCAGAGTGTCCAGAAACCAGCATCATTTCACGCGTTCTTGATCTTTTAAAGTAAACTGTAGACTAATTGTAATGCAAAAGCTTGTTGTTTTGGATAAATAAAGTACCACTGACCGAGTATCGATGCCACGATATTGCACACAAATTTTCGCGATGGTCAAGTTTCACCCCACCACCCGTAGCACAAAGAAGCACATCAAGCAGTGTCTGTCTACGAAAGCTGACCGCTTTAAAGGGGTTAAGAAGCGTGAGGAAAACGCTTTTTATTTTGTCCGATCTGGATCCTGATAATCGATTCCCTGAGCAAGATGGCGGCCGCCGGCTTCACCTTTAGCACAAAATCCCCACTCCAAAATCTTTTTTTTATTTTAAACCTCCTATGTCAATATAGTATATAGAACACCACCGTTCACTAACATCTGAGGATACGCTAAACACACACGCTTCCGCATTTTGAAAAAAATGCTTGTGTCTCTCTGTACACAGAAGCTGCCGCGCGCGCGCGCCGCTTGATTGATTACGAAGGACGACCCCGCCTAATGAAACGTTACGTCCTTCGCGACAAGGCGTAAGTACGGTGGCACGCTAATTTGGCGCGCTCATTACGCGACGCCGCGCTCGCGACGCCTGTGTGACAGTCATGAGCGCTTCCTTCCGTCTGGGGACGACGCGTTATTCCGACGCTGCGAAAGAGCGCGTACAGAGCGCGTCCCACGTGGGTCCACGTGGGCGGGCGCGCCCACTCATGACGCCTCCGTACCGATTCACTAAGTGGGCGCGGAGCGCCTGTGATGTTAACGTCGCCAGAGAGGTTCCCAATACGCCCGCATTTCCATTGTCATATATATACCTGTGCGAAAGCGATGAAGGAACTGCGTGACTGCTTGAGGCAGTTATGGCCGCTCATTTATAGGGGTGCGCAAAAACGAATCGAACCGAATTGAACGTCGAATACTGCTTGGTAAGCGTAGCTGTCGAGCACTGAACTAGCGTTTTTTTTTTTGTGTGATTTATGTGTAATCGAATACGTACCTCTTAGTGCCAGGAGAGACGCGAAGTCTAATTAAATATCAGTGATTTTCCAAAACGAACCGACTATATGAACGAGACAGCGAACAAATCGTATCGTATCGAATATCGAACATTCCTCGGTAACGTAATTCTTAATTATTGAAGTGTCGTTTTTAGAATTAGTGTCGTATGATGTTCAGGACATAATATTCGTAGTTTCATCGTGCATAAGTATCAAATACGCCACTTTTTCTCTTGCACAGAACCCCTGAGTGGGTGCCGGTGGTCGTTGTGCGTAGTGGTCAGGTATGATTGCTCGATAGACGTAACTTTCAGCACTGCGTAAGCTTTTATGTTTAATGCTTATATAGGTTGCTCGCAAGGGTTAAAATAATAAATCTTTTGTCACTGTTTTTTTTTTTGTTGGACGCGTTGACACGCCGAAACTTTCATAGACTATTAGAAAAAATATTGCCATTTGGGAAGAGGGGGGGGGGGGGGGGAGTAGCCGAGATTCAACTGGCAGGCCAAATCGCATAAAACCCTATATAATTTGAAATCCGATTTTATTCGAATATAAACACTCACCGACTCAGTTATTTCGCGACGTTAACTGTCTTTACGTCTGTCACAAAATAGTGTTTCCTTTTATGTAAAACCCGGCGTCGTATAACTTTGCGACCCATCTGTTTTTGAGTTTGTGAAAGCCGTGTTGTGTACGTTTGAGTGACTGCCTATTTGATGAAAATATATTTGCTTTGTTTGATCACCCTTGGCTCTGACTCGGTCTTTGAACCACTGCTGGCGTTTTGCTAGTGTGCTAAAGGGGACCAAATATTTTATTGTCCGAGCTTTCGTGGGATCTTTTTCGGGGAACCAAGACGTTGGTTCTTGGAATCATTTCCGGCGATCGCGTCCCGTACCTCAGAGCACGGGTTTGGTGACAACGTCATTATATGTTTAATATATGTCTTTGTCGTCTGACGCAGCTTCTACCAATAAAAAGATATTCCTTTAGCGCATACATCAAAAAGCTGCATTTGCATTTGCCACAGGTACTTTCGTATACCTTCCCACGTGGCTTAGCGGTTGTCACGTTGTCCTGATAAGCAGCGCAAGGACCTGAGTTCCATCCTCGGCCTTGGCAGCTGTGCCTTTTCACGAGCGACTAAATGCAAAGAAATAGAAAGAATCTCAAAGTCAATTGTGGGATTGAGTTTGCACAAACGCAAAGGCCGAATTCGTGCCGAGTTCCTAGAGCCGACTCGTCGTATTTCGACATACGACAGTGCACGTCAAAATCGGAAGTGTTTTGAAAGAACGGAAGCGGCGACAGGAAGTAAACCTAAGTGCTCAATCTTCATTTGCTTTCTTTTGCATAGAGTTCTTTTGCTTTTTTGCTGCTTATCAAAAATCTGGAAGTGGGTCTTCATGCCCCGGCCATCACGGAATGTGAGTGCATGTATGTGCTACTTGGTGCAGTACAGTGCAAACGTTCTGTTTCGTGTAGGTAAGGCTTCGTAGTAAGCTTGAAGATGCAGGAACTAGGAAGAGAAGAAGTAGAGACGGTGCGCGTGTACTGTCACTTTCTTTTGTGTCACGGTGCACGATTTGCTTAGTCATCGTCTGCAAGGTCCGAGTGTCCGGGTCGGGCTTGACTTCGTGGGTGTCGATGTGACTCGTCGCCGCTTTAGAGTTGCCGCGGCCTACGTACTGGCCACGGCACGGAAGAAGGCACGTACACACTGCTTGTGAAGGGAGGCAAGACTCCCACCTTTATTATCTGCTGCGGGGCGTTAATATAAGATCGTGGTGAGGGAAAAGGGAGAGAAAGGGAGACAGAGCAAAGAAACTTCACGCTTGCGCAGTGGGCATCAAGTCTATGATGCCGCAGCCGATATAACACTCATCATCATCATCACCACAACCATCACCTTCTTCTTCTTCTTCTTCTTCTTCTTCTTCTTCTTCTTCTTCTTCTTCTTCTTCTTCTTCTTCTTCTTCTTCTTCTTCTTCTTCTTCTTCTTCAAAAACCTGTCTTCTTCTTCAAAAGTCTGTTCTATTCCCACTGCAGGAAGAAGGCCTGCCGCCCAATGAACTCCAATTCTCCCTGTCTCCCATGCTAGGCAATACAAGTGTCCCTTGAAATATCTATCTATCTATCTATCTATCTATCTATCTATCTATCTATCTATCTATCTATCTATCTATCTATCTATCTATCTATCTATCTATCTATCTATCTATCTTAATGTATTGTAAATATTAATAAAGTTCAACTTAAAGACGCCTCATCATTGTATCGCAATTATTCGCTCTTAAAATTCTGAAGTTTCCCCTTCCACGGCTCTGCGGCCCAAATGTGAAGCGAATTATAGTTTCCTCGAATACATTAAAAGAATAAACAACAAATAAAGCAAACGCACCTCCTCTCTGGGCCTTCATCTCATTCGCTGTTGTGGTCGTTACTCCCTCCGTTATCGACGTGAGAAAAACTAATAAAGGGCGTTGTGTTGCCGACATGTTCCAGGGAAGAAGGGAAGCGGTTGTAAACGCACGAACTGAAACAGACAGACGAACGAGGAGTAAAAAGAGCTGAACGTTGCAGGGGCTGTGACCTTTTAAGTGCGCAGCGTCGGCTATTATAGCGTGCGCTTTTCGCTTTTCGTTGATAGAGCGAAGGCTGCGCATCACGACGTGTTAATATCGGCGAATCGATAAGCGCGAGTTCGAAAAAAAAAAACACTCATTTTGCTCTTTCATAAATATTCGGGCGCGCCACGTGGGTGTAAACAAAGTTGTTGGACCGCGAAAGAGTCGCTGCGTGTTATAGAAGGTTGAAATGAAAAAAGGAAACTAGCCGAAAAAACAACAGATAATGCATTTCTTTCCCCCTTTGCAATGGCCTGAAGTTGCCATTTAATAAGCGGGCAACTTAGCACGATATGTGCCGCACCAAGTTTATGATGCGTCGAACTTTTTGAGCTTCCAGATGAGAAAATCAATACCGTGAAATGGCTCGTTAATTCACTGATTAACAGTAGCACAAACAATATTCCTCCGTTTTTAGAATGAAAAGTATATTTTAGCGAACCAAATCTATCTATCTATCTATCTATCTATCTATCTATCTATCTATCTATCTATCTATCTATCTATCTATCTATCTCTACCAATACAGTTTATATAGATAGATAGATAGATAGATAGATAGATAGATAGATAGATAGATAGATAGATAGATAGATAGATAGATAGATAGATAGATAGATAGATAGCCCGTCACAGCACGTGCGACGATCTTGGCCGCAAATCGACCTCGAAGGACGCCAGTATGAACGAGCAATGAGATTTTTCAAAAACTGCTGTCGCACTGAAGGTCGGGCACATCTGAAGATAGCCGAATGTACTTCCGAAGGCCGCTTTAATGAATACAAGAATGATTTTGTATTGTCTTTCGGGGGCGGAAGACAATACATCATCAGCTTGTTTGAGCCGCGGCCGATAAATTTACTTTGTATTGTAATTTACTTTACATTGTAAGTTGTTTACGCAAGAAAAATACGGATTGTGAGCGCTACAGTGCAAAACGGTCGCTTAGCAGAACTTGTTCCTACGCTAGTCGGTACATAATTTCCACACACACACACACACACACACACACACACACACACACACACACACACACACACACACACACACACACACACACACACACACACACACACACGCACACACACGCACACACACACACACACACACACACACACACACACACACACACACACACACAAAACAAGAAAAACGAGAGAACCAGACGCCTATATACCGCCAGCAGAAAGGACAAGCACAAACAAAAATGTCAGTGAACACACACACTCTCTCTCTCACTCTCTCTCTCTTAATGTGTCCGTAGCTATACTGAAGAGACGCAACGCCAGAAGTTTATTCCCTTGGTAGTCGAACTCACGACATAGGTTTTCGAATCCGGAATTTTTGGCAATCGAACCTCAGGTGAACGTGATTTCGCGTAGGCTGCAAAGGCTGACATTCAGTGACCTCTTGCTCAACCGCATAGCCGATTCAGCTATGAGCCACAGGTCACTTAATTATCGTTAATCCTGACATAAATGTGAGTAGTATGACGTTATCGATGTCGTGTCCTGTCAGTCGTACAAGTCATGCATCCTTACCCTTCCAAGGTGATCTTACTCTAAGTATTCCGAGCGAACGAGGTGCGAGTTTTCGATATTTATTGTACCCTAGTAATGGCACCATATTTCTTTGTACCATGACTTTTAGTCGCCGTGTTTGCGAGGTCACCTTCGCGTGAGACATACGAGGCTTTCATCTTAAGATAAAAGAAATTGTGCGTTTCCAGGAAACATAGCCAGTCCCATGCTTTTCACAAAACAAGATGGCCCGCCAGCGGGTTCTTCATTTTTTTTTTCGTACATTGTCGATAAATCGAGCCCCTGCGTTACGTTGTTTATTGTTGAAATAAGAAGAAAAAAAAATACTTACCGTGAACGCAACAGTGGCAAACAGTCGCATTGTCGTGGATGGGAGAAGCTGCAGACACACGAAAACAAAAGAAAGGAAAAGAAAAAAAGCAATATAAAGGAATGTGAGGCACAATGTAATTATGAAAGCGGACAGCTGTCATCCTTATTTGACGAGCGCGCCTCTCCATACAATGCGGCGCTGGAGGTCCCTTGTTGAGTCTCTTGAGTCTCCGTTTTTGTCGGCGTCTCTGTAATCTACTGTGTATTTTGAAGATGTTGTACTAATGCATGTATTATCGCACCGTATATATATATATATATATATATATATATATATATATATATATATATATATATATATATATATATATATATATATATATATATATATATATATATATATATATGATAGGGAACATTATCAGCCACCTGTATTTAGAACAAATATGTTGTGCTGCAAACGGGTGGATGTTGTTGAACAGTGTCCGCCGCGGTGCTGTAGTGGTTACGGTGCTCGGCTGCCCTTTCTGTATAATTATTTCCTTGGTACTTGCCACTGTTATGAAAAAAAATAATTGAATTGAAATTGAATTGAAATGCAAATGCGGGCTCCCTAAGAAATGACAAACTCAGCGATCCTATAGCACGTCTACCGTTTACTTTTTGCACGCAGGTTTCAGAGGATCACTCGTCCACTCCACGCGCGTCGGATATTCTGGACGCAGGCATTGTTATAGGATGCGAACACCGCTATATAGGCTCTCGCGTCCAGTTCTCCCCGTCTTATACATTTTGCGGCGCGCACCAACTTCTCATAATCCATGTGGGCTGGATTAATCGTGCTAAATGCTAACGCCGCGTGCACCGCGTCTTGAGTCTGCCCTGTATGCAAAGTACGGATTAGCGCATGCAATGCGGGCACGATTTTTAATCCTCGCATCCGAAAAGCTGGTTATCTTTGCTTACCGTATGTCGCTTGTTGTCCCAGTGCTGCGGGAAGTTAGTATAGCCGATTTAGGGAATCTGCTGCGTAACACCCGATTATTCACGAACACACGCGTTAGTTTGATGAGGCTTTGCATACTATGGAACCGGCCGGTAAATTTAGTTTGTGCCGAATATGACACTGGAATATAGCCAGCGGCTTTATTGACGCAAATACGATATGATGATGCTGATGGCTTGGAGAGTCGTTTCTCCTGTGTTTTAGCCAGCATTTCGCTTTCGTCCAAAAGTATATGGGAAAATATATACAGCTTTCGAAGAATCTGGACGAAGTTCCGAGTGATTCTGTATCTCTGACTTAATGTCATTTGAGCTGTTTTCGTTAGGTTTGTCATTTAACTGTTGTTTTTTTGTTTCGGTGGTGCACGTCGCCCGATTTTAAACTCACTCACTCACTAACTAAACTCACTCACTCACTCACTGCCCCGCCACTGTGGTCTAGTGGCTATGGTACTCGGCTGCTGATCCGAGGGTCGCAGGATCGAATCCCGGCAGCGGCGGCTGCATTTCGGTGGAGGCGAAATGTTGAGGCCCGTGTTCTGTGCGATGTCAGTGCACGTTAAAGAACCCCAGGTGGTCGAAATTTCCGGAGCCCTCCACTACGGCGTCTCTCATAATCAGAACTGGTTTTGGGACGTAAAACCCCACAAAACAACAACAACAATCACTCACTCACTCACTCACTCACTCACTCACTCACTCACTCACTCACTCACTCACTCACTCACTCACTCACTCACTCACTCACTCACTCACTCACTCACTCAAACGATATCTGTTGTGCACTCTAGAAGGTAAGTAAATAAGCCTTTATTTTTAGAAACACTGTCTGAAATAAAAAAAACAATGCATATCATTACAAAAGTCTAACATTAACGTCCATTAATTCCGCGTAAATGAATATGTTCGTAAGCACGCGAAACACCGCAACATGTTCTTTACCAGTCGGCTATATAGCTTCGAGGTACCACGGTGCTTGGCGCTGTCGTCACGCACATACAGAACCAGCCGCCGCAGTTATTTCGTACCGTCCTTTTCTATTTTGGAAATCGTGACCTCCACGAAGCGTCACATCTGGGACACCGAGCTTTCACGCACCTATAGCGAGTGGTGGTGTAGACGGAACTGGCATCATAGTCCTCAGCACCCCCGCACGCCTCGCCCCCCTTATGTTAGGCTCACCAAAAATACATCGCCGCCCCCGCTTTGCTTGGAACTCTGGCCTTGTACGTACATACATGAAACAGCAGGCCGATCGGCGTGATCCATATATCGTCGTGCTGTATCGAGATTCGCATCATTCACGGTGCAGAGTAAAGGTATACGCGCGCGATGTATGCGCCTGTTTCAAGGACACTGTAAGCATTCCCGCCTCTGCGTTGAAGACGTTGTCCTTGTGCAGGATGAGTACACTCTAAACACTGTGACCTATAGTTTATTTTATAGGTACACAGAAATGTTAAAATATGCTCCTTTACTAAAGGTTAAAGCAGTTTAGCCTTTATAAAGGAGCATATTTTCACATTTTTGTGTAGCTATAAAATAAAGGTTACCGTGCTAAGAGTGTATGTGTGATGTTCAGTAACGCGAGGACCAGTTACGCGCAAAAGAGAGAGCGAGAGAGAGAGAGAGAGAGAGAGAGAGAGAGAGAGAGAGAGAGAGAGAGAGAGAGAGAGAGCGTTGTGATTTGATGTAATGGGAAATCAACGATGCGAACACTAATTCCATCACTGATACTTGGTGTTTCGATCACTGATCAAAATAACAGTAATCACTTGCACAACAAACTACTTCGAGCACTTGTTTAAACCCCACATACACGATTGCACAGTTAAATCGGCTACCGCAAGAAACGGCTCATTGTCGCGATTAAGAATCGTTCAGGCTGTTGGATGTAAAGCGCTATGAACTCTCTTTTATTAATTTTTGTATTTATGTTTTAGTTTCATTTTCTTAATAGTATATTGCTTGTTTTTATTTCCGATATATTGATTTTCCTTGCTCAATTTTTGTAACTCTGTATTTCCCGCTGCAATAATGCTTTCGGGCGCTGCAGGTAGTTGAAATAAATAAATAAATAAATAAATAAATAAATAAATAAATAAATATGAACAAGGTGGCTATATATAGCCTGAAACACACATTTCGAGTTAGTTGGTTCATCATTTAATCAACAATTATCCACTTTAATCCACCCTTACCTGTCTTAATCCAAGGATATGGCCTTGGGTTGTAGTTTTATAGAAGCTCTGGGGCTCCAGCTGTAGTAGGTCAGCCTTTCACTCCTATCAAGTGCTCGCGTTCGAGTTCTAAAACATCGTTAATTTGATGTACGATAGGATATTTAACCCGTCTACTTACTCTCACTGATCAATCGCTAACTAGCCTTGGTTGTTGTCCATCATATGTGGTTATTTTACAGATGGCTCATTGCATGGCCGAAATTATTAATTGTCAATGTAAATATATGCATTGGCGAGGTCGCTCGAGGACAACACGTTCAAATGGGACGTGCAAGGCATTTCGCTCTATAATAACAGTAAATTTAAACAATCCGCATGCATCATAGCACTTACAGCATACGCACGAGCTAGGTTTTAACAACCCGACGACTAGCTCGCACGGGCATCTCGTAGAAGATTCATCTCTCTCCCACTGCTCCCTCCCATTGGAAGGGGCGTTTGATTTGTTATCTTAGATCGCTTATCTCGGCCTTATTATCCATTTTTTTTAGCGTTATTCAGAAACGTTCTTACGCCTACCGAAACTGCGGCTTCTTGGCAATTTCGGGACGAAGTTTTGAAGGCGCGAATGGAGTGCTACGTGCGTGAAGGGGCCCCCTTCTCTGGGAGGCCGACTTAGACTGTGGCGGCCGTAATTACGCCACGATAACGACGTGCGCAGTCCGGGTGGCACGGGCAGCGCCGGAAGCGAAATTGTGGAAGGCGTGACCCGGCCGCGGGCGAAAGATTTTGCTTGATGCCGGATATGTCCCAGGATGGCGTTGTTATACATTTTACTCCAGGGAAACTCCTTCCGAGTGTTACGCGCTATTACCGCACAGTTAGCAACGCATCCTGCCGAGCCTGGAGGAATGCGCCGAGAAGATGGTGAAGACGACGATCAGAGCAGCGCTCGTGCTGATGCTCTGCCATCTTGTCTGCTGCTGCCTTTGATTGATTGGTTGATTGATTGATTGATTGATTGATTTGTGGGGTTTAACGTCCCAAAACCAGTTCTGATTATGAGAGACGCCGTAGTGGAGGGCTCCGGAAATTTCGACCACCTGGGGTTCTTTAACGTGCACTGACATCGCACAGCACACGGGCCTCAACATTTCGCCTCCACCGAAATGCAGCCGCCGCGGCCGGGATTCGATCCCGCGACCTTCGGATCAGCAGCCGAGTGCCATAACCGCTAGACCACCTTGGCGGGGCTGCTGCTGTCTTTCTTTGCATATATTGTGTAAATATAACTTCTACACTGGTCTGGTTATTCTTATCCCCATGGCACGAGGATTCGTAGAGCCGTGTCTTAGCGAGCGACGTGGTTGGATTTGAGTTCATCGCGTTGGAGATTTAATTCATGGGGTCTTACATGTTCTTATATGACGTTTCTGAACCAACTTGATTTCTTCTTCACAGTTCAGAGAGAAGGACCAGGCAGGTAGCGAGGTGCAACTTTTAAAACTCTCTTCGTTCGAGAGATGGATATGCGATGTAAACTTTTCGGCACAAATCAAAAGGAGATCGAAAAGCACGCGAAATAACAGGTTATTCGTCGTCGTTTAACTTGAGCCGACGTGATTTCTCAAATTACAAGTGTATGCCAACTATTTTAAAACATTTATTCTGAGCCCTCGCCGGCCCGAGTCGGAGAGGGTTCGTTCCGCTTTCGCTTTCTGTAAACTTTTCCCCTGCTCTGCTCAAACGAGGAATATATAAACTTTTGAGCATGTTTTAACCGGAGCGCTGTTCAATTCCTCTCCGATGACGTACCAGCCGGGTCCAAACTCATTTAGCGTGACAGAAGACACGACAGACGGGGGGTGTCTGCAGTCATCTGTATTCTTGCCCCGCCACGGTGGTCTAGTGGCTATGGTACTCGGCTGATCCGAGGGTCGCGGGATCGAATCCCGGCTGCGGCGGCTGCATTTCGATGAAGGCGAAATGTTAAGGCTCGTGTGCTGTGCGATGTCAGTGCACGTTAAAGAACCCGCCCCGGTGGTCGAAATTTCCGGAGCCCTCCACTACGACGTCTGTCATAATCAAAGGTGGTTTTGGGGCGTTAAACCCCACAAAAACAAGAAACATCCGTTTTCTTGACTGCGCCGACCAACTAAACCCGTTACACTGCTGTGGCTTCTATAGTTACATTCTGTGACCATGCACGTGTTCTCCACCCAGAAGCATTCGCGGTGGAGCCCTTACATGTCCCGTAAACTTTCGTTGCCGGATGTATACGGTGCACTCGCTTGCACTGAGTTCCTTAGTTCTTGAGGACAGTGTACACAGCGGCGTATGAAGGTCATTCGCACAACGAAGTTGCGTTTACTGGTTTGCGGAAAAGTCCCGCGAAAAGCTTCCGCGACGACGCGGCTCGGCAAAAAGTGCGCCGCGCGTTTTCCTGAAAGTCGTCACCAGCGCGTCCCGAGTGTAAACAAGAGCAGAATGCCACGCACAGCAGGACGCTCGCTACTGTTCTTTCTTTCTTTCCTTCTTTCTTTCTTTTTGTGACAAAAGAAAACTGCTACGGACACGCGTCACCGAGCAAGCGACCCGGGTGTCATTCGCTTCCTAACTGACGCGACGCATGCGTGGCTAATGTAGGACGTAAACAGCATGCGCTTTGTCGCGGCGGTGTAGTAGAGTGGCGTACGGTGCTCGGGATGCCGACTCGACGCACGCGGGTTCGATCCCCGCTGCCGCCGCCGCGGTCTCATTTCGATGGAGGCGAAAATATCAGGGGCTCGTCTCCTGTGTTACGTCAGTGCACGTTAAAGAATCCCAGGTGCTGGATATTTCCGGAGCCCTCATGTACGGTACGCTTCATAACCAGAACCTGGGTTTCGCACGCGAAGCACCAATTATTATTGAGAGTGCATACGTTTGTTGGGTGCACGCGTTGCATGGGTAACAGATTTAGTATATAAATCCAAACTAGGAGAGAAGCTCAGGGAAAGACGGAGGCTTGAATCGATGAAGAGATCGTTAAAAACGATGGAGAACAGGGAATGTAGCTGGAGCCAACGTCTGGACAAGTGGACTTGTCTTCGTCATGACGGCAACCGTACTGACGAAGACGGTTGCCTACAGGAGCCCGACAGGAGTGCCTCGGGAACATAGAATCGCCATTACCTGCACATGATCAAAAACCGCCGCAGTTGGCCTTGAAGCGTGTTCTATCAACGAGGTTTCACTGCAACCCCGCAAAGACGTTTCGCTCGTTCTACTCGAGCATCCGCGCGAGATCTTGTGTAGTCGCTTATGGCATTCACATGCATTGCGAAAGACTAACACGCAGAGCAGCTGTCGGCGCAGAATATACAAACCAGGCGTCAGTTTTTATGTATACAGTACGCATCTGATCTTCAGCGCATGCGGACGAGCTCTCTGCCAGAGCAGCGTGCCTAGCAAGAAATGCATCCCATCGTCGCGCCGCCCGAGTGCCGTAATCGCGACAAGATCCGCGACAAAGCGCTCCGTACACACACACACATAGAGCCCGCCGCCGCGCCCTCGAAAGTTGTCGTCAATGCGTCACGCGGTAGACGTCGCCAAGAGCTCCGCCGGCAGCCGTTTTCTAGATGTCGACACGCGGAACGAATGACGCCTCGGAATGAGGCAAGCCAAGCGCTCCGCGCGTTGCTTTGAAGGCTACAGCAGAGAGAGAGAGAGAGAGGGGGGGAAGAGGAGGAGGAGGAAATAAAGAAGGCCTTGTGAGGCCAGCAGGGTGGCCTCGACCTTGAGAATCGAGGGTGTGCGGGGTAGCCCCCCTTTCTGGCGAGCGAACGCCGAGAGACGCCGCGGGCCCAAAGCGTGCCGAGCGGCTTCGGCTTGGAAGAGGAAGCCCCGAGGGTGTGTGTGTGTGGTGTATGTGCGCGCGCTTGCTGTATTAGTTGGCGGCGCCTCGCGTGCGTGCTTCGCAAGCGATCCCACCGCTGTACTTCGAGATCCGCCTCGCTAAATCCGTGCAGTAAGGCAGTTTGGGTAAAATGCGTTCGGCTGTGACCGGTGAAACGGGACGCGTGAGAGATGGAATATAGGCGAGAAATGCTTTATTGAATATGTAGTGAGCTCGCGAAGACCACGCTGTTGTTCCCACGTTGGGAGCACGGCTAAGCGTTCGTGGGTGTAGGGGAAAGGGAATGAAAGAGATAGGAAGGAGAGAAAAGGGTGGAGGGCTTCGGAAATTTCGACCACCTGGGGTTGTCCGCCGCGGTGGTGTAGTGGTTACGGCGCTCGGCTGCCACCCAAAAAACCGCGGGTTCGATCCCGGCCGCGGCGGTCGCATTTTCGATGGAGGCGAAAATGCCAGAGGCCCGTGTGCTGTGCGTTGTCAGTGCACATTAAAGAACCCCAGGGGGTCTAAATTTCCGGAGCCCTCCACTACGGCCTTTCTCCCGTCTCTATCTCTTTCACTCCATTTCCCCTACCCTCCACGGACGCTTAGCCGTGCTCCCTCTATGGGCTGCAGAAATTAGCGTCCTTTCCTAACCGAACCATAATAATTCAGTCAAAGGGTGGGTGGGTCTGTCTGTCTGTCTGTCTGTCTGTCTGTCTGTCTGTCTGTCTGTCTGTCTGTCTGTCTGTCTGTCTGTCTAATCCACAAGGCAGCATGTCCCGAATAAACAACACAGCTAATGGACGTCGGTTTGCACCTTCCTTGCACGAGCTAACTGGACAGGCGTGACTGTTCCACTTGACGCGCACCTTATTGGGAGTGCACATGCATTCCCGAATTTCGCTGACGTACAAGTCCCCGCGAAGTCGAACTTACGACCTTGTGCCAACACTTTATATATGGTATCGTATAGTAGTGGACCAGTCATATATATATATATATATATATATATATATATATATATATATATATATATATATATATATATATATATATATATATATATATATATATATATAGTGGTGGGTGTCGCCGAGTCGCTATTCTCCGCTTTCAACGATACTCAGCTGGTTCTCTTACAAGATTGGCCGGCATATTTACGACCAGAGAGAGGCTTCGTCGTGGTGCACGTAACTGTGAAGCATGATTGCTCTATGTATATATTGCATTGGGGTGCGACCGCTGTGCGCTCGTTAATCCGTTGTGTACATCGTTGAACAGGTGGCAATGCGTGCGCGAGCGGTTTGGAATGCTCGCGGCGCTTTGGAGCGCCCCTGCAGCGTCTATAGTGATAACTTGGCGTGTACTCGCCGAGAGATTCGAGGACGTTAGCGGCTCAAGTCGAGTTAGATCGCTTGCTTTGATTGGCTGTGTTTAAATATGCAGTAGCTGCAACAACCTAGGCGTCGGCGTTGTGGTCGTCGTCAACATCATCATCACCATCATGATTTTATTTATTTATTTATTTATTTATTTATTTATTTATTTATTTATTTAACAATACAAGATTGTCATGGTGCTATGGTCAAAACGTGGCCACCTGACTGAGCCACTAGCACCAAATACACATTGAATCCACATAATGAGGGCATAAATGGGAATGCTGGTTCACATACACCTAATACAAAGAACGGTGCTATGTAAACAATGCTAATTGCATACGAGCAGTAGCGAAAAGTACATATAAGTTACATTGTAGTAAATGCTAGCACAGAGAAGCTTTATTACATGTTCAGTGAAAGATTGCAGTGTTAACAGTTTATGAGAAAATTCGCACCCAAGAAAATATCTTTCGGACAAACTCACCATGAATTAACTAACACCATCAGTTATTTAAAACGGGCTTATAATTAACGCAAAAGCAACTCAAGCATTGCTGCTCCATGCACGGCCTTTAACAAGACATTGATATACTGAGAGTAAAACCTGCATTACTTGTAGCGTGTTAATTGAGAAAGCTGTACTCCCTCAGAAAAATTCATTAAATCTGTAAGAGAAGCAAGTGAATTGTGGTCGAGAATCAAAGTGGGGCGTTGTTGTTGCTGTTTTTCCTCAGTTCTGGCACATACCCACCCTGCAGGGGATTGGCCAAGATGTCAGAAGTAGAAATAGTTAAGCCTGAGGTACTATGGAATACCAATCAGAATCGAATAATCAGGATGAAATTAACAGTGTAGAGCACGTATTTATGAAAAAACCGGCCTGAATCAATTACGAATGGGGCGTAGTGGCAAGTGTTCTTCTTCTTCTTCTTCTTCTTCTTCTTCATCATCATCAACAACAACAACAACAACAACAACAACAACAACAACAACAACAACAACAACAACAAGTGCTGTCCTACGAGAGCTCATGAGAAATACTACAGACCTGGCATATTCGACCAAGATGTCTTGCCCGCCGCGTCCTTTAGATGCTGCCATAACCGACTTCCGGGAGAAACGTGATGCCATATATCTCGAGTAACATCCGAAGACATGTGACCGCGTCAAGTGCCACGCGTGGTATACTATGTACAAAGGGCCACATTGAGACTAGTGCCCGATCGCGGAAGTTCCCGGACTACGGACTTGCCAGTTTACAAGGCGCGCTGCCTTTGAAGTATATGGTGCCTTTTACTGGCGCCCCGTCGCATCTGGCACCCGGCCTGCGGCTCTTCAAAGACATCGTATGTCCGGCGTCTCAAGTGTTGACGCTTGCGTCTGGACTATATGTGCTTCTTAATTTAAGGCGGATGCCGCACATGCCTCAATGAACGCGAAGCGTAACTGGCGTCATCTCATTCACGATATATATATATATATATATATCCAAAAAAGTTCTTCCTGGCTATCGGGATAAATATACTATCAGAAAGTCACAGTGACAAACATATAATTTAGGATTTATTTCTGACGTTTCGGCTGGAGACCAGGCTAGTCTCCAGCCGAAACGTCAGAAATAAATCCTAAATTATATGTTTGTCACTGTGACACTCTGATAGTATATATATATATATATATATATATATATATATATATATATATATATATATATATATATATATATAAACGCCAGTCCTCCACGTCGGTCCCATCTGCGCCAGTGAAGACAGGTGGGTCTCGGACACGAGGGACACCGGGACATGCGGTCGGTGCGGGGGGAGGCGTTTGCTGGGCGGCGTCCTTAGGCATGGTAGACGGCACTGCGCGGGAGCGAAGTTCCAGGGGCATAGAAAGAGGCCGAAGTTGTTGTGAGGGTACCCAGACACTCTCCACCAATTGTAAAAGGGCGTTTATTGAAGGCTGACGTCAGACCCGACCGGTAGCTTGTTCAACGGCTGAAAGCACGAGCCCCGAGAGCGAGCGGCGAGCACGAGCAGTGCGCGTTAGATCCAGACCCACTAGATCACACCGGAGAGCCTACCCCACTATAGGGTTGGTTACTTTTCGCTACAATATATATATATACACAACGAAAGGGAAGGAGGTCAACACTCCCAGGACTCCATATGCATAAGTGGACGGGGGGACGACCGCCTTCGCAGCTCAGTGGGTAGTGCATCGGACGCGATATCCGAAGGTCGTGGGTTCGGTTCCCACCGAAGGCAGGTTTGTCTTTTCGTCCAATTCCTTTCTGCTTACCCCAAAATTACAATATCATAATTACGAATTGGAATAACTTCCCCTACGCTTTCCTGTGCTTCAATGTTTGTTGTTTCATTCACTTGTACCTAATATATATATATATATATATATATATTGTTACGGAGAAACAAGGAAGAGAACGTTGACGACTAAAACGACGACGAAGCAACAACAGCTTTGCTGGCTGCGCGGCACCTGTACATCTCTGTAAATACAGTGTAAATATTTCTCGGCAACCGTAACATTTTTTGGTGGAAGTGCCGGGTACGCCTCTTCACCACGGAGCTTCGCAGTGGACGCCTCACCCAGTTTTCGACCATGCCTCCAGCGGACGACACCCCTGCTGCAGCCGCTTCGCCGTCTACTTCGACCCAATATGTGGCTCTGCCTCAACCGCAAAACCCTGGCAAGTTCACCGGCCTCGGTGACGTCGATGTCGAAGAGTGGTTGAAGATGTACGAGCGGGTCAGTATGGTGAACAGGTGGGATCCAACCATAATGCTGGCCAATGTCGTGTTCTACCTTGACGGAACGCCACGAACGTGGTTCTATACGCACGAGGAAGAGCTTACTAGTTGGGACTCGTTTAAAGAGAAGCTCACCGACATTTTTGGCAACCCGACCGGTCGACAGCTTGCCGCCAAGCAGGAGCTCGCCACCCGCGTCCAAAGTGCTACCGAGTCATACGTCGCCTACATCCAAGACGTCCTCGCCCTTTGTCACAAAATCGACACATCAATGCCAGAACTGGACAAGGTTGGGCACATTCTTAAAGGCATTGCGGACGACGCATTCAACCTCTTGGTCTTTAGGAACCTATCGACCGTCGACGGAATTATGAAAGAATGCCGCCGCTTCGAGCAGGCAAAGAGCCGCCGTATAGCTAATCAGTTTACACGGCTTCCGAATACTGCTGCGACCTCCTCTTGCACTGAGCCAACCGAACAAGCTCACTTGCCACCGGCGAACGAAAATGTCACCCGTATTGTGCGTCGCGAACTTGAAGCTGCATTTCCCGTCTCATCGCAGCAGACGCCCTGGAACAATTCTACTGAGACGATATCGTTGATCAAGTCCGTGGTTCGTCAGGAAGTCGCCAACATGGGTTTCCCCACCGCATGTTCTCTGAGTCGTCCTGACATCTCCCCTGCTCCTATGGCTAGATACTACCGCAGTCCGCCCTATGGTGCCCGCTATAGGAATTCCACGGCTTGGCGTACATCTGACGACAAACCGATCTGCTTCTGCTGTGGCCGAATCGGTCACGTTTCTTATCACTGCCGCAACCGCTGGTCATACCCGCCTCGTAGCACTTACTGGGAATCAAGTTCGCCTCGAAGTGCTTCTCCCCGTCGCTCATTCGACGTGTCCGACGCCGCCACCTCTGCTCGCCGCTATGCTCGCTCACCCTCGCCCCAACGTCGCCAGTCACGTCCTCCCCAGCTTAGCCGCTCCTCCTCGCCGACCTACCCAGGACCAATCCAGCCGGAAAACTAGACAATGCGGCACCTCGAGGTAGTGCTGCAGTGTCGCATTCGCCGCAAAATCCTCCTTTGACGCTACCTACACGACGCAACCTTCTTGACGTTCACGTTGATGGCACACCTGTCACAGCTCTCATAGATACAGGAGCACATATATCGATTATGAGTAGCCGCCTTCGCCGTAATTTAAAGAAGATTATCACACCTGCCGTAACTCGAGTCGTACGAATCGCCGACGGCAGCACAGTGGCCGCCATTGGAATGTGTACTGCCCGCGTGAGCGTTTCCGGTCGCCATGCCGTCGTCATTTTCACTGTGATTGACCAATGTCCGCATGACCTAATACTTGGCTTAGACTTTCTTTCTGCTCATTCTGCATTAATCGACTGTTCCTCCGGCACTGTCCGTCTTGATCTACCTCTACTGGACGATTCTACAGCTCAGCGTGAAGTTCGACTGAGCCCGACTGATTTTGTTCACGTTCCGCCACAGGTCATGACCTACATCGAAATGTCGCCTTCCCCTCCCGTTCCCGATGGGGATTACATATCAGCTCCGGTAACTGCCGCAGTTCTCACCCACAACGTTACTGTGCCGCACGCTGTACTGACGGTGACAGGCAATCGTACCCATCTTCCTGTGGTGAATTTCGGGCTCACAAAGCAGATGCTGCCCATGGGTATAACCTTGGCTACACTTACACCCTTAGCGGATGGACGGATTGAACCCTTTGCTGATGAAGCCCCCTGTAAGCCTTCCTGGTCTACCGGCGGCACTGACGACGACATTGCCAAGATGCTTGCTCCCGATCTCGCACCTGGAGAAGCTGAAGAACTAGGCAGCTTATTGTTTTCTTATAGAGATATATTCGACTTAGATGACCGTCCACTGGGCCAGACTTCACTAGTGAAGCACCGTATACACACAGGCGACAATCCACCAATACATCGACGACCCTACAGAGTTTCCGCTTCGGAGCGCCAAGTCATCAAATCGGAAGTAGACAAGATGCTAGACAAAGGCATCATTGCACCATCGTCAAGTCCGTGGGCGTCCCCTGTCGTGCTAGTCAAAAAAAAAAGACGACTCATGGCGATTCTGCGTCGACTACCGTCACCTCAACCGCATCACGAAAAAGGACGTATATCCTCTCCCTCGTATAGACGATGCCCTTGATTGCCTTTATGGTGCACAGTACTTTTCCTCGATTGACCTTCGGTCCGGATATTGGCAAATCGCTGTGGATGATCTCGATCGTGAAAAGACCGCGTTTATAACGCCTGATGGTCTTTACGAGTTTAAGGTTATGCCTTTTGGTCTCTGCAACGCTCCGGCCACCTTTGAGCGTATGATGGACTCATTGCTGCAAGGCTTTAAATGGTCAACTTGCCTCTGCTATCTCGATGATGTTATTGTGTTTTCGCCTACGTTCAGCACACACCTTGAGCGCCTTTCATTGATTCTTGGTGTTTTTCGCAAGGCTGGCCTGCAGCTAAATTCGAAGAAGTGCAAGTTCGGACACCGCCAAATCACTGTGCTTGGACATGTCGTCGACGCATCGGGGATCCGACCAGACCCGGCGAAAGTTCGCGCCGTGAAAGACTTTCCTGTTCCGCAGTGTGCGAAAGATGTCCGCAGCTTCGTGGGCCTTTGTTCCTACTTTCGCCGCTTTGTCAAAGATTTCGCCACCATAGCACGCCCACTCACCGACCTCTTGAAGAAAGGTGTGCCCTTTTCCTGGGAAGCGTCTCAGGCTGCCGCCTTCTCTCGTCTCACAACTATTCTCACCACCCCACCAGTCCTCGGCCACTTCGACGCTTCAGCTCCTACACAGGTGCGCACCGATGCTAGTGGCCACGGCATTGGTGCTATCTTGGCACAAGTTCAACATGGCCATGACCGTGTCATTGCCTACGCCAGCCGTCTTTTGTCACCTGCGGAGCGAAACTACTCTATTACAGAACGAGAATGTCTCGCTCTTGTGTGGGCGGTTGTGAAATTCCGACCATACTTATATGGCAGGTCCTTTTCGGTTGTTACCGACCACCACGCCCTCTGTTGGCTTTCTTCCTTAAAAGATCCCACAGGGAGGCTTGGGCGATGGGCTCTGCGCCTGCAGGAGTATTCCTATTCTGTGGTCCATAAATCAGGGCGCCTACATAGCGACGCTGACTGCTTGTCCCGTTATCCTGTTGACAAGCCCGACAAAGCAGATACCGACCCTTCAGCCTGTGTCCTCTCTGTATCTCAACTCATGGACATGGCCAACGAACAACGTCACGACGCTACCTTGCGGACCCTCATTGACCAACTTGAACGCACTCCCGCTGACCCGTCGTTACGGCGATTCGCCCTGAAGGACGGCATCTTGTACCGCCGCAATTTTCATCTCGACGGCTCACCTCTTCTCTTTGTTGTTCCTCGCCACCTTCGCTCCACCGTTCTTCACGAGCTTCACGACGCACCAACTGCCGGACACCTTGGCGTTACTCGCACCTACGACCTCGTACGCCGTCGCTTTTATTGGCCCGGCCTCGCACGCTCCGTACGACGATACGTTGCTGCTTGCAAGCCTTGCCAACTTCGGAAGAAGCCAACGACGCGCCCTGCCGGGTACCTACAGCCCCTCGACATTCCCGCCGAACCATTTTTTCGCGTAGGCTTGGACCTTCTCGGGCCTTTTCCCGAGTCCACCTCCGGCAACAGATGGATCGCTGTCGCTACGGATTACGCGACGCGTTACGCCGTCACCCGAGCTATCCCGACTAGCTGTGCCACCGACGTCGCCGACTTCCTGCTACGCGATATCATATTAGTGCATGGTGCCCCCCGACAGCTCCTCACCGATCGCGGTCGCACTTTTCTTTCTCAAGTCATCGCCGACATCCTCCGTTCCTGCTCCACGAAGCACAAACTGACTACCTCCTACCATCCCCAGACCAACGGCCTTACTGAGCGACTAAACCGAACCATTACCGACATGCTCTCCAAGTACGTCTCACCCGACCACCGCGACTGGGACACCGCGTTACCCTACGTCACATTCGCTTACAACTCGTCCCGACACGACACTGCTGGCTACTCTCCCTTTTATCTGTTGTTCGGTCGCGACCCGGTCTTACCATTAGACGCCTCGCTTCCCTTTGTGCGTGACTTGAGGAGCGAATATGCCCGCGATGCCATCGCTCGTGCTGACCATGCCCGTCAACTGGCCCGTACTCGTCTCTTGGCATCCCAGGAAAATCAGAAGCGCGTTTACAATCGCCGCCACCAGGACGCATACTTTGCACCGGGCTCCCTCGTGCTACTCTGGTGCCCTTGTCGCCGAGTGGGGCTCTCCGAGAAGCTCCTTCCGTGTTATAAAGGCCCTTACCGCGTGCTACGTCAAGTTACCGATGTCACTTACGAGATTATTCCCGTCGGACCCACCACGCCATCCAGTGCAATATCCCCTGACATTGTTCACGTCTGTCGCCTCAAACCCTACAACGCAATAACCGAGGACCACTTATGAGGCACCGGGACGATGCCTCTTTCGCCCGGGGTAGTGTTACGGAGAAACAAGGAAGAGAACGTTGACGACTAAAACGACGACGAAGCAACAACAGCTTTGCTGGCTGCGCGGCACCTGTGCATCTCTGTAAATACAGTGTAAATATTTCTCGGCAACCGTAACAATATATAAATATGCGACCCCCGACAGCCACTCAGGTTGGCATTCCTTCGTTTTCTGATAATCAACAAATTTTCACATACTTTCTCGAAAATATAGTCGCGCGGGCCTTGCATCAGGCTCACAATAAAACCCTGCCATGCGAGCTCGCCATAGGCAGTGGAGGTCCGTTAACATAATTAAATCCAGCGGCAAGCCTTCTTCATCGTCAACTGGAAGAAATCTGATCCCGTATGAATCTAAAGGTCAATCCTTTTTTAAGATTTTCTGAAGGACATCCCAAAAACGTACGCCCTCCCAGCAATGTAAAAACACGTGGTCAATGGTTTCTGGCTTTTTACATGTAAGACAATCTGAACCCCAAGGTGTAAATAAACCACGATCTTCTAGAAATTCTAGATGTTTGCCACACCGCAAACATCAGAAAATAATATGCTAACTGCCAGAGTTCTTTTTTCTTTTCTTTCTTTTTTTTTTTTTTTGCACCCCGAATACGCGAGCGATATTTCAGCGCCATTTTGGACTCTGACCTCGAGTCACGTCGGCGGGGCCGTTCAAAACGCTCTCCCCTTTCAGAAACGATCCGAGTGCCCATAAAAAGAGAGGCCTTTCAGCGCCGTATGTATACGTATACACACTCATTATAAAGACGAAAGGGGGCGACTTTTCGTCTTTTCGTACTATACAACATCGCTGCGCGCTCACGCGTTCGTTCAGCGGTTACTCAATGGCGAGCCTTTTATGTCCGACCCGCCGCGTCATCATTTCCTCGTCGCCGTGGTCTTGCTCGTTATTTTTTTTTTCTTCGCCTCTCATCTATACTTGGTTCTCGTCCTCTGTCGTTGCTATAATACTGGCTTTCCTCAACCCTTTAGCGTGTACGTCACAGTATGGCGGCGTTTTGAACGACCTGCTGACGTGACGACGCGTGTCCGCAAGGGTTATCTTTTCGGCAGAGCTCTTCGCCCATTGGCTATAGCTGGCTTCTCTTGCGATGTTTCCGGCATCAGATTTTGTCTCACACATTCTGTTATGCAATAATTTCTGGGGATTTTAGGTCCCAAAACCGTGATCTGATTATGAGAAAGGCCGTAGTGGAGGGCTCTGGAAATATCGACCACAGGGAGTTCTTTGATAACGAGCCACTGACAACGCAGGTCCTCAGCATTCCGCGTCAATCGAAATGACCGGGATTCGATCCCGCGACCATCGGACCAGCAGCCGAGTTCCATAACCACTATAGACCACCGTGGCGGGGCTCGAGCTAATGCTGTAAGGCAGTGCGGTTTGCTTACTTTGCTGGGCGCAGGCATTTTTCGCATGAAGGTGTAAGTGCGAAGTTATGTTATTAAAGGCAGTGCCCCGTAACTCCTATAGGATTTCTGAAAGGCTGTACTTATGTCATATGCCGTTACGCAAACAGCTCGAGAGACCTGAGTATAACGGCAGGTATGCGGAACATTCTCATTACACAGGATACCTGACCATAAAAGAAGTGTAGGTTAGTTTTGTAACACATAAATGATTTGGGTGCTCTTAGGTCTGTGATGCATCAAATGTTTAGCCCTACTTTAGACGTCTACATTTGTTAGAAAAGGTCACTCGTGCGGTTTTAATTAGTATAGTTGGAGTAGCGCCCGTCCTGTGTGTTTAACTGTGCTGTCTACGTTTAACAAGTAGCGCAGAACATTTCATACAACGTGTTCGACCGACTAGCCCCGCAACGTGTGTCGTTACGTCTGTGGTATGTAGCTCATTCTAGAGCTCTGCCAGGTTCGCCCAGTTACGAAAAGTTTGCCTTTAACGGTTTTGTATTTTGCGCTTTTCGTCGTAACGACCACGTGGCACCATTGTCTGCACTCTTTCTTTTTTACCAGAGCGACCGCGGTCAGGTAAGTGAATAAAAGGAAGAATGGCGAAGGGAGGGGGGGGGGGGGGAGGGGGCAATAAAACGTTGAAGAGGGCCAAAGAGATGCACGCACTTACCGAAAGCGCCCAGGGAAAGGGGGGGGGCGGTTGAAGGTCACGTCGGGGTGACGGGTTTCGCCGCATTTATGTCTGTGTCAACAGTTTAATGGCCCCTGTGTTGCGTGACCGCGAGCATCTTCTTTTATGGACTGCGCCCGTACATATAGTCTGTTTCAGGAGTTCCATGCAGCACTGTGGAAGCTACAAGTCCCTTCCACCAATCAGGAGGGCAAACACATGTTAAACGTATCCCTCCGCACTATGGCATCTACCAATCACGAGCAGTGCAGGGGCAGGAGAAGCCTCGTAAAGGGGAGGAGAAGGGCGGAGTGATACCCCTATTGGCAGTAGCGGCTCGCAGGCGCGTGTCCAAACAATTGAATTGAATTTATTTCAACTGTTCATGACATTCCGTCCCGCCTCGGCCTTGGCCCTGCACGGAACTCCTGACACAGACTATAGTGGGTCGTTTGTACAAGCCTCACGCCGTTCCACGTTCCGAAGGTCCAGCCCGAGTGAAAAACAAGGAATTTCGCGTCTCTCTAATAGATTACACAGTGTTGCCTCTAAGCGGGGCCAGTGGGGCGGTATACTTACGCAATGCTATAATCGTTATGCACACACACGCAGAGGCCTAAAGCGGTAACGGTAAAACCGCAGCACGTAATGGCCTTCAGACTCGTGGCATAAAGGACCTCGGTGTACGCTTGTGTACGCCATCAAAAGTGCCGAATATCGCGAATGGGAACGGTACGCATGGACTCACGCTGACGCGATGTCATTAGAGGTGTACAAAGCTGGCAGTCGAGGAAGAGGAGACGCTTAAAAAATTGGCCGCGTAACTGCGTGCTTCGCTGCAAATGTCGTCGAAAGGCGATAAGTCTTCTGCCGGCTGTACTATACGCTGCGTGAGATACGGGCGCCATCTAGCAGCGCCGTCGGGAAACATGAGCTTGTGCAGAATCCCTGGGCTGCTGTCAGGTGGCAGCACCAAGTCGTCGGCAGAGGCCTTTTTCGTGCATAGCGTCGCATTTTTAGCGCAGCCTAAGAAACACTATAGGGTATTTAGAATTACGTATCCATGTATTTTCTAGTAAAGGAACACACCAGCTAATACTTACGTATTGATGTTGCGCGTAATATTTGCTTTTTGATCGACAATGTTCACAAGTAGGAACGCAGCTACCAGTTCGAGATGGCTGGGTGTTAGGCAAGTGCTTAAACTTTGGCCGGGTGGCCGAATCGCGTGACAGACAGACCAAAATTTCTGCGTTCAAGTATCCCAAGAAAGACTATCGTCTTTAAAAGGCACGCTTATTTGTAGCGCGGAACGGCGTTCGCTACGCTTGGTGCACTTCGTCCGCTCTTTCGAATGTGAGGCGTGACGTATGTACGAATGCATCTCAGTAGAAAGTGTGTTGAAGTTGATAAGAGCTCACTAAAAATGCGAGATAATCTTTAGCGGTTTCTGTCGGTGAACGCACTGTGGAGAAGAAACATAACGCTTCCGAGGCCCGTGGAGGTGACTGCTACGAAATGAAAAAATAAAAAAAATAAACACAAGTAAACTGAATTCAGCTATAAATTTCAACGAGCTCTAAAGAATGCAGGAGGCTTCTACTGTATAACTTCTCTCACCATATAATGCCTTGAAAAAGACCGGTCCAGTGGTCGAAACTGTTGGCAATAAACGGTAATTGCGAAGTCGTGTCTGCTATTTCGTTCCAAATACGTTTGGCCCATTGAGCGCAAGCTCACACACACACACATATATATATATATATATATATATATATATATATATATATATATATATATATATATATATATATATATATATATATATATATATATATATATACATATATAATGTTTTTGCATGCTTCAGGAACCGGGTGCCAGTGAACGTGAAGGTCGCAGTAACTCGATAAAAACTCAAAATACATCTTACAAACATTTTTTGCAAGAGGAAACAAGAGCTGTGAAGAATGAACTCCTCTATGACGTACGCAACACAACGCAGTTCTTTGTCGGCCCCGGTTCGACCGGAAGGAATCGATGAACGACGCGGGCTCCGTGAATGCAGCGTGTGTGTACGCACACTGTGGGCGACTGTGTCCCAGGGCACACATCGACTGGTGTACGTCGGCCGAGATCGCTGACGCGTTTCTGCGGCGTAGACTGAATGGATCATCGAACCTTGACCCGATTTTGCGATGCATTTATCATGAGCGCATGCATATCGGCTGCGCAAGAAGGGGTCAAACGATTGTGTGAGAAAGGGCCCTGTACTCTTCGCGAACGTTTAGTTCGAAATGGTATCAATCGACAAATCAATAGAATATAATACACGAGACACGTTCTTTTTATTACATTTGAATGTGAAAACGTGGGAAGGCAGGCTACGTTAAAGCCGGCCATCTGATCATCATGATGTTTCTACTGAGAACAATAAACACACATATACACGCTGCGTTTCGGGATGTTATACGATGTGGTGGGTAAATATCATGGGCGGAGAATGTGTCAAAAGGGTGGTGTCCGACAAGTTTTGGGGAGCGTTTTGACACCGAAACACCGTGCCATCCCCCCCCCCACTCCCCCCCCATGCTATATGCTAGTTGAATGCCAAGCTATTCACCCCATAACCAAGGCGGAACTAAAGTTTACCCCAGATATTTTGAAACAAACTGAGAAATAAAAGAAAGCATGGAGTACGGTGGCTGAAAACTGGAACAGAAGGCCTAAGTCGACAACTTGTTACCGCTTACATGGCCGTCATCCCTACTCAAAATGGATGGTCCTAACGTCCATCCATCACACCACCGAGCGGGTATTACTACGCCAGTTCTCCATTAGGAGTATATGCCGAGTAAAGCTGCCTAAAACGGCCGTGAAACGACATTAGTCAACTAAGTTTTCATTCTTTTCATTTACAGGTGCTTCGAACCATTCAAGGAGTCCAAACAGGACTGGCCGTTCAAGATCCGTATAGGAAAAGGTAAGACCGATGGATAATTTTTAAAATAGGACGAGGGCAGCAAAAGTAAAAATTAACAAACCCCGAAGAAAAAGAAATATCAGTACAGCGTGCAGCAACACGCAGTGCAGCCCGATATATGAAGACTCACATTGAGCGACATCCGCCATGGTAGAGTTTGTGACGCTGATAATGACGATGAGGGTTCGACTCCCTGCCACGGCGGCCTCATTTCGAGGGGTGCCAAGTGAAAGAACAGATGTGTTAATAGATATAGGTGCGTACACTTTTTTCTGTGGTTTAGTTCATTCGCTTCTTGCCTTTTGTTTATTTGTTTGTGTTTTATAATCTTCGTACTGCATATACTGTAAGTTTTATTCGATACTGTGTCTTCCCCTTTATTTTTTTTTCTTTCTTACTCTTATTGACTAAGCCGCATTCTCTTACTTGTTCAGTGCCTTTTTGTTGCCATTGTTTTTAGGTTTGTTTCTTGCTTGAATCTGATTACATTTCGTGACTATTAGTTCTATATCTTGCCATATTCTTTGTACATTTAAAGGAGCACTGACACGACTTTGCGGCGGCGTAAAATATACGTTTCTCGTTTTCTAGCCGCGTCTTGTTAACGCCCTCCGCACACGGAAGCCAGGAAACACGTACAAAATATCTTAGCTTGGTTTTAAAGTTTTCATCGCCCAGCACTGCAAGCCAGCCCCAGCGCAATGGACACTACGACGACGTATGAACACAGTCCTTTAAAAATCGCCGAAATCGCTGTCAGAGTCACTGAACGACCGTAAAACTGTCGTTGATTGCGTGCCCCACGTGTGATTCACCATAGACGACAGAGTTGCAGCCATGCTATCGCTAATTGCTGTCCCTACGTGACTTAGACGTACGTCCGACTGTGTTGACACGTCACTAGGAAACCGCCCTCTCGAAATCGAAACCGAAAGTGGGCTTTTAAGGGAGCTGTGTTGAAAATATATTCATTGCGTTGCGAGGCACCATGACACCCTTTTTGGAGTTCTCCGCGCCAGTGCTTTCATTTACAGCAACGATACGAGAATGTCAAAAATTCGTGTCAGTACTCCTTTAACCTTGTTATCATGAACAGGAGGACCCATTTCAGTTTGTAACCTTACGGGAGCTCCTATATACCTATCCCTTATTTATGCGATTGCTTTAATTCATTTAAACGGATTCAGATTCTGATCTTAAAGAGCTCCAAGTGCTAAAATATCGGAGTCTTCTACTGTAGTAAAATGCTCCGGACACCGTTGTTTTCCCACTAAAGCCTCTAAAACTAACTTAATTCTCGAATCATAATGTCTTCCAACGAAGCTTGGGCTCGGGCATTTTTGTTCACTTCGCCAGCTCTGGCCCTCCACGGTATTGGAAATCCCTAGTAAAGAAATGTTGCTTTCAGGCGGACGCGTTTTGTCCTGTTGACGTTATCGCATCAAAATTTGTTGATAAATATCAGCTAACCGTGACTGTGGCGTATCTGTTGAATCATATATTTAAGCACCAACGGCAGCGGCTTGTTCTTAAGGAATACACCGCCACGGTGGTCTAGTGGCTGTGGCACTCGGCTGCTGATCCGAAGGTCGCGGGATCGAATCCCGGCCGCGGCGGCATCATTTCGATGGAGGCGAAATGTTGAGGCCCGTGTGTGCTGTGCGATGTCAGTGCACGTTAAAGAACCCCCAGGTAGTCGAAATTTCCGGAGACCTCCACTACGGCGTCTCTCACAATCGCAGCTGGTTTTGGGGCGTTAAGCCCCACAAATCAATCATCAATCAATCTTAAGGAATACGTGTGACTACGGAATACGCGTTCATGTTTGGACGTCTTAATAGGAGATAATAAAATACCTGCTTTATTATCTCTAACGGAGGCTTTTCGCCCTCCTGGGCGATAAATGGAGCATTGTAATCTCGCCGAAGCCACGTCATCGCTTCGGCGCACTGCAAAGACAGCGGCGCAAGGCCTACACGCAGAATATTCACTGCTCCTGCGTACCGGTGAACATCGAGACGGGAGAGGCTGCCTCGGCTTTCCGCGAAACACTTCGACGTACACTCTACTACAAGATGCAGGCATGCATGCGTGCAGGGACGTGATGATCCACGAATTCCAGCGAGTGATTCTAGAGAAGCGAAACAACAAAAAATAATGTAGGATAAAACTCCTGCGGCGGTTGAGAGAAATCGAAAGAGTAAAACGAAGCAACGAAGATGCGAGGAAAGGCAGCGGGGTTGTCGAGTGAACGCTTCCAACAAGGCCCACGCCGCACGCGTGCATTTCTATTCTGCCTTGTTTCTTTTCTTCATTTTCCTTTGTTTTCTTTCCTTTTTTTCGTGACGTGCCCATTCTGCCGCGCTTCCATCCAAGTTGGCGCGCATGCATGCGCGCGAAGGACTCCCGAGAAAGTATGCAGCAGAAACCGGTAGCGCTTTCTTTCTTTCTTTCTTTCTTTCTTTCTTTCTTTCTTTCTTTCTTTCTTTCTTTCTTTCTTTCTTTCTTTCTTTTCCTCTGCTTCTTTCTGTCTTCAGAGATCAGGAGCAACCTCATCACCCTTGATGACTAGAGTATTATGCGGATGTTTATAGCCGCATCCTCTTGGCGGGATGGGACGAGAACCGTTGAAATGAAGATTTGCGCTCTTTCGCTCGCCCCCCCCCCCCCCCTTCCCCCTTTCCTTTTGCCCCTTGCCATTATTTCGCTCCGTTGCCTGCTCCTTCATTTCTTCGAGGATTTGAGAGAGCCGCGCTAAATTAAGGAGCGCGCTGCTTAGAAGCGCGCTAAGGGCCCACAAACATGCAACACGGCTTCTCGCAGCTTCGCGGTCTCCGTCCCGTATCACGTACCACGCGCGTGCCGCGCCTCCGATGCTCGCTGTTCGTTCACCTTGCTTCTCGTGTACGCGGCACGATCCATCTCTTGCGCCTTGGTGTGTCTCCCCTCCTTCCTCCTCCTCGGCCATTTTTCCATTCCATTCCCGGACGGGACGTCCCGCGAGCGGATTGCAGCTGGGAGCGCTGGGCTGAGACGGTAAATAAAAAAGTAGAAGCTGCGCGTTTTTTTTTCTCGCGGCCGAGGGGGTGGGGGTGCCTTTTAGGTATGAAGTGCCTAGAAATAATAGATTTTTTTTCGAGGAAGAGCGGCCAGCGAAGCGACTTTGTATAGTTTCTGAAGAGTAGCCCATGGGGTCATAGACACCTGTCGGTACACGCGTGTACAGTAGCTTATAAAATGCCTACAGTTGTAATACAGCCTTTTCGACACACTCTGGTGCCCTTGACCGATGTACGTGCGTTGTTATTAGAGATAGAGCGATGCTTCTCTGATTGGCTCGTGTCGTTCTTAACAGATTTTCTCTTGAGACGTAATGTGTTTTTTTTTTTTTTGGTTTCTCTGTACGCAGTGGCGTAATCTGACACTGCTCAATATCTCTAAATATCTTAAAGAAAAAAAAAACATTCCACTTAACTCCCAGCTGTCAGGCACTCATGCCTTTATTCCTCGCTGCCCTCCTGTCATCTGAAGAACATTCATTCATTCATTCATTCATTCATTCAAAGTGGCTTATATCCTAGCATACAGGAAGGGCATGTACGATCAGGCCTCGCAAACAAGTCATGTGGATGCACAAAACTCTACTACTATAATATACAAGCGATGTGTTCCTCCCTGCACTGAAGCTTGTCCTCACTTACCATATGTAATAAGGCTTTAACGCTTAACTATCAGAAGAGAAAAACCACACACATAAAGTGTGCGTCCGGTCTTTGTGTGTGTGTGTGTTCGTCCTCTTGTAATACTTTAGCGCACAATACTAGAGATTATCATGCAAGTACTTCGCGCGTCGTCTATTCGTCGTTATGTGGATTGAAGAGAGCAGAACTGGCTTGCGTTCGTTGCCAATAAGTACGCCCACTCCGGTGAAATAATTAATGCATTAATTATGTCCGCTGTCATAGCTGCCAACTCCATGATGTTATTATGAGGCATATCGCATGGTGGAAGGCCCCGGGATCAATTTCGACCGCCTTTGATTCTCAAACGCGCACCCGAATCCAGGTGAACGGGTGTCCTTGTATTTCACGACCACCGTGCGAGGCGATCGAACTCACGACCTCTCACTCAGCAGCGCTGCACCCTATAGCCTCCAGAGTTGTCACGGTTGGTCGCATTGCGGTGAGTTGCATGTAGAGCCCGTGGGCTTGCGTACACAGAAACGGGTTTGTCGACATCGTCCGTGGGCATGGAAGCTGATAGATTTCGGGGGTTTTACGTCCCAAAACCACGAAGTGATCATGAGAGACGCCGTTGTGCAGGGATCCGGGAAATTTCGACCACCTGAAGTTCCTTAACGTGCCCTGACGTCGCACAGTATGCACTGGCCTCAACATTTTCGCCTCCATCGAAATGTAGCCGCCGTGGCCGGGATTCGATCCCGCGACCCTCGGATCAGCTGCCGAGTGCCATATAGCCATTAGACCACTGTGGCGGGGCAGTTCACTGTCAAGTATCAGTAACACGTAGCAGAGATAGATAGATAGATAGATAGATAGATAGATAGATAGATAGATAGATAGATAGATAGATAGATAGATAGATAGATAGATAGATAGATGCGGTTCTAAGGAAAGGAAAAATAGCACTGGTCTCTGCAGCCCTTGCGGGAGCACGTCTCAGCGCCATGGGGAAAGGGCAGTGGGGTAGACAGATGAAGATAGTAAAGTTGTTTGGGCTGAGCGCGTGGGGGTTGGTATAGATCCTTTTCATAATTGTAATTCTAGCTTCCCTGCAATGGAGCTTGCCTGTACAAATGGCGACGTGGGCAATCCCGCAAACAGCGTTTACAAGCGCAGTGTATTTTGCGATTGGTCATGTAAAATGTCGACTCAGCCCTTCTGATGCCAACATGGACAAAAAACTTGAAAAACGTGCAGCTTGAATCTCGACATCATTTCAATCAAGACTGCTGTCGCCATTAGTAGGGCAAATGTGCAGTGCAGAGAAGCGCACTTGCGAATTATGAAAAGGGTTGAGTGCAAGAGCAATAACGTAGTGTTCACGTGACGTCACATCCGCCGCCCTCGCCCTCTCTCGCCATTCATAGTCGCCATTGCTGCGTACCTCCCTGGATATACCTAGCTGACGGAGTTCACGCGCTGCAGCCAACCAGGCGTGCCGGAGGGTGAAAGCCGGAAGTGACGAAAGCCGTGCTCGTTGACGCGCATGCGCACTGTGTGTAAATCGGGACAAGAGACGGAAGACGAGGCTCTCTCTCTTTCGTTTTATTTTGTCCTTCGCATGATCACAATCGTGTATCGATGGCCTCCTCTTTCTTCCTTGCCCTTCGCATCGTCAATCAATCAATCAATCAATCAATGTAATGTAGCAGTGGTCAGAGGCCAAGAGTGTTGGTAGATGGTAGGGGGCAGGAGTCGGTTGGCCTTTCTCTCTTGCGTGACGGCGAACACCGGGGACCACTACGGCAGTTCCCCGAAACAGCTCTGCTATTAAATCTTGGTATATACTACAACGTGAACTGTACACAGCTGTCAGTAGACCCGCCGCATGTCCATGTTACGTTAAGTTGGGCGCAGTGAATGTAAAGAATAAATAAAAAGCTATTATATCTATGTAATTGACGGAAAGCTCCTCCCGCACCACTAAGTGTAGCGGTATTTCAAAAGAAAAGGAATGGGGGGGAGAAAATAATAATAAAGCGAAAGGACTGCTACCGGCCAGCAGCGGCCGTGGACACGGTCCATTGAGTCAGCGTATTTACTAATGAATAACTAGTCAGTGCCTGATTGATGTCTTTTGTGTGCTTGCATTTCTTCTTCGACTGATACTCTTTCTTCTCTTCTCCTATGGTGGTAAATTGTTACATCTGTACAAAGTAACGATGCCGCTCCGCGTACGGTCTGCTTGTGCTTATAGGTACAGCTTCGATTACGGCCGTCGCATTGTTTCGTATAGTTAGCCGTGTCGGGAAAACATTTGATGATTATAATATTTCTGACGCCTTTCCTTGAGCTCTTGTTTCCTTTGTTGTGTATTTCTTATATGCAGTTGGGTATCAAGCACAATATTTTCTTTTATTTCAAGGATTGCGTGCAATTCAAATAAATCCTGAACATATGCGTCGACCTAAACTGCAGCTGTTCTCGAATGGGACGTCCCATGGGCGGACGCTTCGGAGCAGCGCTCTTCATCGTGATGAAAAAGATCTATAGGGCTCGCGCACGTCTCTGTTTAATCCGTTCCTCTCCGTAAGCTGTATTTAAGACCTGTAAGAGACTAGGCCGGCGTGTTATATGTCGCCCGCCTTTTCCAACACGGGACGTCCCGCTTGCGGATGCAGCGGCAGACGTGCGCCGCAGCGGTGTATAGAGGAGGGAATCGCTCCGTTTTGTCTCTTCATTCTCTCTCTGTCTCTCGCCCACTTGTCTTGTTCTTCACTCTCCGCAGCCGCATTCTGGGTCTCGTGTCACTCGCATTACTCAACTTTGTTGCTCTTTCCTCTCCACTGCATGGCGCACGTATAGTACACCCTCTGCGAAGCGGCACGACCCAAACACGGATGCGCTCGTTGCTGAACCAGCAGCGGCCTGAGAGAGAAACAGAGAGTGAGTGAGAGAGAGAAAGAAAGAACGTTGTCTTCCCCTTTCCTTTCTCCCTCTCCTCCTCCACTTCGTCCAGAGGTATTCTGGGGCTCGCATCTTCACCCTCTCCCAAATGGAGCACTCCTGTCGCCCGGCTGGTGGTGCCCGGGATTCCGTCGCCCTCTTTTTTTTCTCCCCCTTCGTTCGCAGAAATCACGAACGCCAACGGGAGCTGACCGATATCTCGCTACTCTTTCTTTCTTTCTTTCTTTCTTTCTTTCTTTCTTTCTTTCTTTCTTTCTTTCTTTCTTTCTTTCTTTCTTTCTTTCAGCGGATACGGGTCTACTGGAGGGTGACGAACCGCTCCCTCTTGTATCGCGCTCTGTGTTCATCGCGGTAACCTCAATCTGCGACTCCGCTTGCGGTTTCCCCCACGATGCTTCAGGAAAGAGGTGGGAGGAGGGGGGGGGGGGGCGATGGTGGCGAAGTGAAGTTGTGGGGGGGGGGGGGGGAGGGAATGCGTTTATGTGGGAAGAGACAAGTTGCCGTAAGTGGACGGGATAAGTAATTTCTCCTCGGTCGCTTGCGGGACCATTATGGTGCCCGCAGCTCGCTCTCCGCATAGCGAATGGGCGTTTGCGGGCCAAGTACCGTTCTCTTGCTTTCACATCTCTCTGTCTCTTTCTCTCGACAGCTGCCAGAGAAGATTGAAGGACCGCTTTCGTGTACCTCGCTCGTCCGAGCCAAAGAGCCGCCTCGTTACCGTGTGTACGTCTAATGGTGGTGCGGCTTCTCAGGACGAACCAAAGGAACTACCTTTCAATCTGCTTGGAGGAAAAAAAAGAGATGAGAAGCGTGCGAAGAGAATGTGGCCAGATTAGACGAGTCCGTCTGTAGCTGTACGCGTTGCAGTTCTGAGCGATGCATGCTGTCGCTAAAGCCGTTATTGCAGTTGTATGTCGTGTTTCTGTCGATCTTTATGTCTTTGGGTATGGCCACAAATGAAGTTGTTGTCATGCTTTTCGTGTGCGTGCGTTTGTTCACCGACATTATTATAATACGGCTCGGAATCGACGTTATTGTCGCTGCTCTGTTCTCCTCGATGTAATTTCGACGCCCCATGCTTACCTTCGATTGGTGTCCTCGGAGAAGCCGTTATGTAGGTAAATGTCGTGATGACGATCTCTGTCGTGTGCTTGTTCTCAATTGACTTTATGTTGCGGCGCATCTGACTCCCATGATTGGCGTTCAGTTCGATGATTGGCTCAGAGCTGATAGGCATTGCAGATTGAGGTCCTGCTCAATTTTGAGGTCTGCCGGGAGGGGGTGCTTGTGGTATAGTTGCGCCGATTGGAAGTTCTGCAGTGTGAGCAAACAGGTCTTCAATTTCGAGGGAAGCCACGTTTAGAATAAGCACGAAGACGGTGAACGCCGTTCGATGGAGTCACTGTTCCAGCTGTGCTCTCTCCCTGTCTTCGTGTCCTATTCGGTAGCCTCGCGCTTTTTGTGAGCGTAGTTAACGATGTCCCACCAAACAGCTCACACTTACCTTGCTTATGACTTATGAGCAGCCGGGTAGGGGCATAGATTGAATCGAAGTACGACAGGGGCGAACACATTGAAGAAGGAAGTACATGGACACTGTGACTATGTGAAGCAGGCTGATGGACTTGAGATGGCTAGGTCGATCGAAATTTAAGCTGAGAATAGCAGGTAATAAAAACAGTAAAAAATAAAAGGTGGGAGTGGGGGAGGGTATAGTATGGTGGGTCCCATATCTAGGAGTCTTCACTAAAGGACACGGTACGGACCATACCACGCCGTCCCACTTTGAGAACCATCTGTGACGTTTGACGTTCACGGTCGCAAAGCTCGCGCGCTAGCGAACACCTTCGCATAGTTCCGTATAGACAGCCTGCGATATGAAATATGACCGACACGGGCCATCCCTCCCGGAGCGCGACTTCTTGCTCGCCTTGACGTGCGGTAATGGGTTTATTGACCTAGAAAACCGCGTGACGGACGATGTTGGGTACAAGTCGATGACCCTGCGGCAGGTGCTATGCTCTTAAGAGATTCGTGGCTTCGGCTCATGCGTCGCTAATGGACGATTTGCGGTGTGACCATAGTTGTAGAGTGCGAGGCGCTTGGTGTAGTCGTGTGCCTGATCGCTGCGCGTGAAGACAGCGATTAGGGCGTTAACGCGGTTGTGCGTTAACGTGACGTACGTCCATTGGCGAACGCGAAGCCATTGTGATCGCGGAATGTTCCATCTGGATTTTTCTCATCGTTGTCGTCTCTAGCTTCATTATTATTACCATCACTGTCGTTACGTTCTCGGTTTTATTACTACTTATTCGTTACCGTTATTATTCCTGCTCGTGCTGCAGCTCCCTACTACTGCTGCAACTATTACTATTGTAGTTTACTAATGCCACTATTGATATATGCTGCTACTACTATTATTCGCACCGCCAGTGTGTTCTACTGGCTACGGAACTCGGCGGCTGATCCGAAGGTCGCGGGATCGAATCCAGGCCGAGGCGGCTGCATTTCCGTGGAGGCGAAACGTTGAGGCCCGTGTGTGACGTCAGTGCACGTTAAAGAAGCCCCAGGTGGTGGAAATTTCCGGAGCCCTCCACTACGGCGGCTCTCGTATTGGGACGCAAAACCCCTCCAGTCAATCAACCAGCATTATAGCTGCGACTATACTACTAATAATCCTGCTACTGTACTAGTCATTTGACGGTTAACTGCTGCTGGTGCTCGTGTTACTATTACCACCACTATACTACTACTGCTGCTGCTGCTGCTTCTGCTGCCGCCGCCGCCGCCACTACACTACTCGTGAAATATATCCTCATAACTTTATCAAACCAGTAGACATTAAGATGTTGCTGAATCGTTATACCTAAAGAACGCAATGTCCCAGAACTATCCACGGGCATCCTACTGTGTACTGCGACGCGCGCGGTGACGCGACATCGTGCAATTCACATTTCGCAATACGGGACGGCGCGTTCTCGCGCGATTCGCAGTTGCGCAAGTCTCCCACATTCTCGCAGTACGGCATATGCGTAGCGGTGGAGGCATCGTTTTCACACGCCCTTCAAAAGAGAGAGCCCCCAACGACGTTATGTTGCAAACCGTACATCCCGCGCCCTTTTTAACCTCGGCGCGTCGCGTTATACGGTTGGTTAGGGCTTCAGCTTTCATTTGCATGCGTTCACTGCGTGTTCTGGCTGCCGACGAAGAGTTTGCATCCGCGCGAGTTGATACATCCGAGTTATATATACACGGATGCTTGGATCGAGGCGCTATAGTAAATGCGCGCTTCAGGGAGTGGCCGTACGCTCATATACGGTGCTGACCAGACCTCCATCGTCGACACTCCGCGGACTGCAGCTCTCACGCGAGAGTAACCAAGTAGCATAGAGGCAGTCTTACACAGACGTCATGCACCTAGACTTACTTACTATGCATGTCACGCATCCCAAGATATCTTACAAAACAGGTACCCTATACGGCAAATGAGTTCTGCGGAAACCCGCGAGGTGGAGTAACGTTTATGAATGGGAAAATTAGCATCCACCCGCTTTGTAGCACAAGGCTACAAGGAAATTCATACGGATTTCTCAGAAATGAAAGCTTCCTAGTTGCTGAAAGATTCGTCCTGGTCCGGGGTTTGAACCCGGGACCAACGCCAGTCCGGGGCGCTCGCTCTGCCAATTGAGCTAACCAGGAGGCTAGAGGTTGATAGCGCGAGGGCGAATCCATCGACAACTCGAAGTACAGGAGCATGAGTATGGCAAATGAGCTCTGCGGAAACCCGCAAGGTGGAGTAACGTTTATGAAAGGGCAAACGCCCCGGACAGGCGTTGGTCCCGGGTTCGAACCCCGGATTAGGACGAATCTTTCTGCAACTAGGAAGCTATTGATTTCTGAGAAATCCGTATGGATTTCCTCGTAGCCTTGGTGCTACAAAACGGGTGGATGCTATTTTCCCATGTCATAAACGTTACTCCACTTGCGGGTTTCCGCAGAACTCATTTACCGTATTCATGTCCTCGTGCTTCGAGTTGTCGATGGATTCGCCCTCGCGCTGTCAATCGCAACTGGCAGAGCGAGCGCCCCGGACATGCGTTGGTCCCGGGTTCGAACCCCGGACCAGGACGAATCTTTTCCGGCAACTAGGAAGCATTCATTTCTGAGAAATCCGCATGGATTTCCTTGTAGTCTTGTGCTACAAAACGGTTGGATGCTAATTTTCTCTTTCAGGTACCCTATACGTAACGATCTCGACCCCCCTTGCACCGTGGAACACAGGTCTGCGCCCCAACCCTGACTACGAGCTGCTCATTAGATCCTGGGATGGTGTTCTGACTCCAGACTTGAATGGTACCCGAATTACCAGCAATATAGCGGAGAACGTTGCCCGTATTCGAAAACTCACCTTACCTTTATGTCTCGTCGCTGCTGGGTTCGATTTCGCGCTTGTGTGCTCATTAAAGACTGTTTTCGAATTTGCCGATCATCTCATGCTATCAGACGCCTGACAGGAGCATCTCAAGAAAACAGAACCCATAGCAATTAGAGTAAATGGTATGCAGCAATGTCCCGTGCGGGAACGTGTTTGTTTGTTTGTGGCTGTCTTCATATATAAGACGGCGACATATCCTTCGGCAATTTGGAGTGCGGTGGCTGATATTTTTTTTTTTCTGCCGAGCCTGTAATATGCCACGGGATGTTACTGTATCGTCCGTGCCCTCCACTCCAGGTCATTGGTCTCTAGCGGGAACCGCGGCGGCACACGCCGGAGACCGAGAGCATGCACTTTCTCAAGGGATGATAAGAAAAAGAGAAAAAGAAACGAGGCATAAAGATAACGTATAGCTGTTTCAATACGGGCCTTAATGTTTCTTTTGTCGATCTCCGAGTCGTTATCATCAAAACGAACGCGCGTATATTTTTCCATTACGTGCGCGACGCTATATGCATGCAGTATCTGCAGTGTGAGGCGTCAGTGAATGAATGAATGAATGAATGAATGAATGAATGAATGAATGAAAACATTTATTTAAGGAATTATATCATCTACTACAGTTATCGTTGGAGAGAGTCGGGCGGGTCCCCTGCAGTCCGGGACTCGCATGGTTTGGTCTTGCCAGTCCAAAAGGAGCATGGAGCAAATAATACAGCCGACGTGGGAAGGTTGGGGAGGGGAGAGCAGGTGGAAGGCTTTGTCCAGTATGTGCGCCGTCGTCAAACCTTCTCGACTGGCGCGAGACTGCAGTGGCGCGCCGCAGCCTGGACTCTGCAGTCTTCTGTGCCCCGCGATCACGCCCGCGTTTTACACGACGACGTCTCCGTTTTTGCTCGAGATGGATCAGGCCGACGGGGGCGCGTGCAAGAGGCCGCGCTGCTCTTCTCCCCACGCAGTCTTCCTGCACAAGTGGCGGAGGCTTCTTAAGTGGAGCAGACGAGCGCGCCTTGACGGACAAGCGAGCCCGTTGTTTCATTCGTGTCAGCTGTGGAGCTGTGCCGCTCCTGGTCTCTGGGACGGGATGATCCTTGTGGCCGCCGCACCCGTGATGTGGCCGCCCTACTTTCTCTGGCTCAGCCTGGCATCCGTGTCTATTTAGCTGTCGCGAAGTGCCGCAGGGAGATTAGAAAACTTGGCAGGCGTGCAAGGACTTAGTTGGCTGGCGCGAGAAAAAGGGGTTGTTGAATGGGTAATTGGAGATGGCTGAGAAAGAGAGTCGTTACGGCTTTACTTCCGCAGTTGACGTGATGTACTTAAGCTGTTAATGATGATGACGTCGTTGTAACCAGAGTTAATTGCCGTGGTGTGGAGACTTGCAACAAGACTGCTTTTTTATCTTGCTTGTTTGTTAGAGGGGTTTAAATTAAAAGGCTATGAATTGCAGTCATCGCGCGATGCGTCGATTTCTAGAGAATTAAAAAAAGAAGGAGGGAGGGGGGGGAGGGGGAGGTATCACATTTAACAGAAGAAATTAGTGCCTATTTTCCCACTCTGTCTATTTCACTTTCCTATTTTTTTTTTTGTAATCTGCAGTTGTTGGCACATGGTGGGGCGTTAATTGCCATGCTACATAGTATGTCGACGAAAAGCAAACATGTTTACAACTCATAATTAATTCCAAAAACGTACGTTGGGTAGGCGCAGTTTTACAAGCGGAACTTTTCTCCGTCAACCCCTCCTGGACAAATCCCTGACTGTATATAGCTGTGCTTGGCTAACAAGAAGGGTGAAACGACTTAGAACATTAGGCGGTCTACCACGATATAGCTATATGTTGTCCCCCGAAATATCGATCGTGATTGGTTGGGAGGAAGTGCTGACGGGCGTTGTTGCCTTCCCGAAGAGCAGGTCACTCGTGTAACGATCGAATCTTGTTATGCGAAGCTTCACCTCAATCACTTCTTCATCTGTGCTGGTTGCACCGACTCTCTGTGCTGTTCCCCGAATTACTTAGTGAATTAAAAAAGAGTATAGCGGAATATCGTGAATGCAATGTGCGCCTTCAAGCTCGTACTATCCTTACCGAAGTGAAGATTTATAATGTCGCGGAGCGTTTCTGCGTCGTCTTGTTGCCGGACAAGATGTGGGTTGGACCGCAGGAGAGTGCGTCATTGCACTACCCACTGGTCGGCCAACATTATTCGGAAGAAATTTTCGTGCGCTGATGACGCAGACAGTTTATAATTTGCATGGATCACCGCTATAGGTTGCGTGGTGTGGGATCAAGCGTCTCCTCACCGAGCCTTCGGGAGGGCACGCTACCGTCATGCCGCAAAACTTGTCGCGGAATCGTTCACGTAATCTAATTGCTCGCCGTGTTGGTCTGTATAGCGGCTACGTGTTGGTTTGCGAAATGCAAGGTCGCGGGATCGAATCGCGGCAGGAAATACTACGGACACGTCAACGATGTGGTTAGTTGTGACTGACCTAGGCAACGACGTGGTTGAGGCCCGAGGTCCTTTGGTACACGGTGACATTCAAGGGGCTTGACCATACGCGAGTCGATACCGCTTGCCTGTCACGTGGCCAGGGCCTGTTTTCCACGATTCTCTCCTTAAATTTTCATGACTATACGCTTCAAGATGGTCTCGTGCTCACTCACTCGCTGTCACGTGAGCAGGGCCTGTTCCTCATGATTCCAGCCTTAAATTCTCGTGACTAGGCTTCAAGATTTTCACGTGACGACCTCTCCTAGCTTTCTTGCTTCCTCCATGTCCGATTGCATTCCCTTCGTCCCCTCCCCCCCCTCCCCCCCCTTTTTTTTTTTTTCCTTCTCTGCTCGTCACAGCCGCGGCCGCTGTACGTAGAACGCTCATGCAGTGTATGTTCTATGTAGCGGCCGTGGCAGCACTATGAACGACCCGTAGCTGCTCGCTACGCGGCGCGCGCGTTCCGAGATATGCTTGGGCACGCTGTGCACACAGACAAGAAGCGAGGACACGCGCGAATCAACGGCATCCTCGCGTGGCTTCACGTGACGCGTGGTTTACGGGGGAGGCGAGCGTGGCAGCAACCCCACGGAGCGTGTCGTGTTCGTCCCATCGTCGCCGTCGTGTGTGTATGTCATGGAGACGCGTGCTCTGGCGGCGCGACGGACGGGCGACCCGGGTCGCTGGCCGCGATGGGAGCTTCTATAGTCTGTTTCAGAAGTTCCGTGCAGCACTGTGGAAGCTACAGCCCCCTTCGGCCAATCCGGAGGGCGAACACATGTTCAACGTGTCCTTCCGCGGCTTGTCATCTGCCAATGGCGGGCGCTCCAGTGGCAGCGGCAGCCCTGCAAGGAGGAAGACGAAGCGGGGTGTGCGTGTCCGAACAGTGGCATTTATTTATTTATTTATTTATTTATTTATTTATTTATTTATTTATTTATTTTCAATGCTGCCAGTCTCTATGTCGAGACCATAGCAGGTGGGCATATAGTTACAGTGCAAGCGTACATTCAAGGTATAATATAAAAAATGCATATATAAAACTAAGAAAGAGGCAAAGCGCGACATATATCTAAGCAGTACACCATGAAAAGCACAAAAAGAATAAAAAAGAAAGAGACAAAAGCGCGAGCTATATAGGAATATAACTATTTACAAACAACCGACTGGTGTATAGCTTTATACTATCCAACACAACAGACTGGTAAAAGAGTAATGGCGTTTTTCACTGGCAGATTCGGAGCAGGTTTTTTTGCTCCGCCGCGACGAATCCGTGTTTCACTGGTCGAGCGGGAGCTGGTTGGTGCGTTTCACTGGCAGATTCGGAGCAACTCAAACCGCGCCAGAGCGCTCCGGCTTGCTCCGGCGCCGAGGCACGGATTCAGACAGATTCAGGCGGAAGCGGGCCGCGTCCTCGCGTCACTTCCGTCTTGCCTGTCAAAATGGCTGCGTTCGTTGCGGGTGTGGAGCTGGAGTGTACAAGAAAGTGTAGCTTCCGTTTAGCGACGACAGCAGGACAAGCAGAAGCTTTTCCAGCTCAGAAGACAGTGATTACGACGTGCTGTACGTGCGCCGTACGTGTGGCGTCGCGCCGCTGGCCACCGTTTGATTCTCCCCGACGCTCGAATAGGTGTGATGCAGGCTGCATTTGCCGGTATGGCGTGTAATATATTGACTGTGATTGGGTTGTGAAATGAAATAGCTTACAAATGAGTGTAAGTATGTTTAAAGTGGAAAGCAGCACCTGTTTTCAAAACATTCGATAGATCTGAAGCCGCGGTACGAAAGGTAAACAGTGGCACTGGCCGTTTCACCGATGTGGCTCGCTTCGTTTCCATCGCTGCGCTCCACACCGATGTTTCAAAACCGACTGGATGTGTTAACGCCTGACGTGTGAGTACAAACGTTTATCGTGTTGGCAAAAGTAAGCGCTTCATTGCGAGTTCGCGGTTCGTCGCGAACGACGACGGAATAGAAGCGGCGTCGTTAAGCCTACCCTCGGAGTCGTCGTTGACGTAAGACTGTTTGGATGTGCTTGTCGCTCGCGAAGGCACAGCTTTATCGAGAGTGTTCTTCAATGGTGTTATAGAGCGGGGATGTGCAAAACTGTTTATTTTCTACTTGTTGATGAAGACACGAACTCTTACGAGCGCGTATGCCAAGGTGCAAAATGCGGCCGAGCCTGCGTCCCTACGTGCTCATCGTTCCCCTCCCCACCCATCGTACGCTTCATGCCGGAGCTTACGGCACCGAACGCAGAATCGTACCGTGTATTTAGCGCTTAGTGCCCTCTCTGAGTAATAAAGCTTGAGCACAGAATGCGTGAATTGAATGTAAACAACTCAAACTGCTGCAGTCAAAATGTGCCCGGGGAAGGCGTCTCTGGTTGCCACGGAAACGCACGGAGCGGAAGTGGGGTATGTATGACGTGCTGAACTGACTTCCTGTATACTCGCTCGCGGAGCATTCTCGCACTCCGCTGGCAGATTCGGATTCGTGAAATCCGAGCGCTCCCTCCGGGATTTCGGTGACTGCTCCGGATCCGCCAGTGAAAAACGCCATAAGACTTCGAAAGAATTCTGCGCTCGATGGCCTCGTAGCCTTGGCTGTGCTGCACGGAACTACTGAAACAGACTATACGTACAGTACACGCGGGCGCTCTCTTCCGCGAACAACGAAGGAGGGACGGAGTGATACGCGAGCATACACGACACCGATACGCCGCGGCGACGCAGCGGGCGACAGCGAAGCACGACTCCGTGCGCGTGTGCACCGGTGCTCGGCGGACGCCATCTCCACCACTCGATCAGCGGCGCGACGACCCACATGGAGCGTAATTCCGGCGTGTTCGTGTGGTTCGGCGTCCCCGCGCGACGTCGCGGCGTCTGGAACGCGTGTACGGATACAGTTCGCGACGACGTTCTCGTGGCCGGGCGAATTATAAGGTACTGGTACGTCGACAAGGTGTGTCAGCAGTCCAAACGAGGCGGCACGACAGACCGAAATATAAATCGACCAGAGACAAAATCTACATGCAGATAAAAAAGACGGCAGATCCCACGTGCAGTGGGAATCGAGGAAATGCGAAGCACGTACGCATCAGGAACGTAAAATGGACCTGCATTGTTGTCTCGCTATACCGATGTTGGTGCTTAAGAAGTTAACGAAACGGCCGCAAGAGCACGAAGACCGTGGCATGTAAATCATGCCGCTCATGACATGCATTTCATTGTTTTCATGTTATGACCTGTCATTTATGTTCGTCATGCAGTCATGTTGTGCCATACGAATTTTCGCATACATCCCATTAGCGAAAAGGCCAGGAGAGCACGAAGTCGTAGGCGGCTAGATAGATAGATAGATAGATAGATAGATAGATAGATAGATAGATAGATAGATAGATAGATAGATAGATAGATAGATAGATACGCTCAAAATCGCTGAAGGTCACCAAGAAATGCTTCGCATTTAAAAAATGTCGCCGTTTAGCGATGCACTTGTGATGATTTGATGTACCGACGTCATATTCGAGTGCTGACGTCATGAGAGTGCGCTTTCATGGCGGGGGTATGCAGTGTACCTATATACGCACGTAACAGGCGTTTACTGCCCTGAGCTTAAACAGCCGCCGCCACCGTGTAGCACATTGTGAACGAGTCGCCGGCCATCGGAAGACCCACGTCCGGTGAGATATCGCTCAGAGCACACACACACGAGAACTATGCAAGGCGTTCCCATAGAGAATATCGGAAGGTGGGTGATACGGTGATAGGATGAACCGTGTACAACCTATATATACGTCCATCAATCGACACAAGAACGGCTGATGGCTGACACAGACTTGTTTATTACTCCCCTAGCAACACCATCCTCCCAATGTTGACGGCGAGTGGCCCAGAGCGTACACCATGGCACCGGTTACGTGACAGACACTGGATTACATCTACACCTTCGCGCACGCGCGTTCACGTGAGCTTCTCGCAAGTTTGCGTGCACTGCGTGGTTATAACGCGTCCCGATGCGCAACGACCATTCTCACTGACCACGCACGGAGCGTTCTGCAATGCCGCACGCAGAAGCGTCGCGCGAGCGACGCACGCGACTGCATGTAGGTTTGCCCTAAACGGCCGCCTCGGGTCGCCTTTGTCGGCTGGCGGTTCATGCTGTGAGGAAGATAGAGAAACGACGGAACTTGTTCTGATTGAATGCGGAAATATCCACCCAGGTGTACGTTTGGGCAGTATACCCTACATGAAGCCTTGTGTTTTAGGGAGAACAGTGGAAAGCTGAACATACCCGCGATTGAAATAAGTAAGAGACGGTTAGAATACTGGTGGCAGAAAAACAAGGGACAAATATAATTATAGGGAAAAATAAGGACTTTCTGCCTTAAGGGGCAGAGAACTGGGCTATGAATTTCCGTTTTAGCTATAGTATGATCGATTTAATTGAAGTAGATTTAAAAGTCATGAGGACAGCTTAAGGAGAGAGGGAGAAAGAAAAAAGAAAAGTCCTTAATTTTTTTTTTTTTTTTTTTACGAGCCTGGTGCCGGACATGTCACCGCCCCGTCACAAAGGGGACGCTCATAGCATCCATCCATCCATCCATCCATCCGGTTCTGACGGTAAGCCCGTCGCGAACGACCGCCGCCCGATAATCGCAGAGCGGAGGAGGGGGGATACGCAGGCGGCGAATGAATGACCGCGTTTATGTGGCTCTGAAAAGTTAAAGCGTCGTAAAGCCTTGAGGCTATAAAGCGCATGACGGGAACAGAAAACGGCGACTTTGCGTGCGATTCGCTCGTTCACAAGCTCTCGTCTTGCCGCGTCGCGGGGCGAAAGAAAAAAAAATGATAACGTTGCGATTTCACGTCAGTGGCCATGACGGTCGTGCCTTGGTGCGACAGTGTCGACCTCTGGCAACGTCAAGCGCAGTGTCTGTGTAGCATCCGCGCGTTTTCCAGGCTGCACGACTAAATATAGTCGTTGAGGCCAACAACCGCGTCTGAAGCGTTTGCGACGAGTTTCAACGATCAGAGCTTGTCATAGCCACGTTGACGAGTCGTCGCCCGCGAACCCGCCATGGTAGTTTAGCGGTTAGGTGTTGGCTTGCGGAGTTTGAGGGTGCGGGTTCGAATCCCGGCCACGCCAGCCGCATATCGATGGGGGCTGAAATGCGGAAAACGCTAGTTTACGTAGATTTAGGTGCACCGTATCAAGAACCCCCGGGTTGCCAGAAGGACTCCGGAGCCCTCCAGTATACGGGAGGGTGCTCCATAATCATAACTGGTTTTTGGCGCGTAAAACCCCATGAATTATTATTACTATTGTTATTATTGTTCTTGTTGTTCGTCGCCTGTAGTTCCCGGCGCATACAAGAGAGATTAAAAGGTTTAGTCCTATATATATTACAGTGGGAAGAATAAGTGATGGCGCGATGGACGACGGTGACCAGATGCCCCGCCACGGTGGTCTAGTGGCTATGGTACTCGGCTGCTGATCCGAGGGTCGCGGGATCGAATCCCGGCTGCGGCGGCTGCATTTCGATGGAGGTGAAATGTTGAGGCCCGTGTGCTGTGCGATGTCAGTGCAAGTTAAAGAACCCCAGGTGGTCGAAATTTCCGGAGCCCTCCACTACGGCGTCTCTCATAATCAGAGCTGGTTTTCGGACGTTAAACCCCACAAAACAAGGACGGTGATAAGATAAGGGTGCGCTTTTATAGAAGTCCTCCGCGCTGGCTGTCACTACTCAATCGGTGCGTCTTACGTAAGGACTTAAGTCGATGAACAGATCGCTAAAAACGATTCAGAACAGGGAATGTCGCAGGAGCTAGCGTTTCGACAAGTGGACTTGCCTTCGTCAGGACAGCGACCGCCTTCTCCAACGAATGCTGGAGAAGGCAGTCGCTGTCCTGACGCGAAGACAGCCTGATTACGTCATGATGACGTAATCGTACCACTCGTCCTTTTCAACGCTGCTGCTGAAAGCGAAGCCTGTTTATTCTTATAGCCCGCGTAACATCTTTTGTGCAAACGGCCGTGACGCCACCCCTGTGAAGTCCCTCAAATATAGTTCGCAGAAGAAGGCTCGCCCTGCGCCTGTGCAGTTCAATTTCGAATGCGCGAACCATCATTGACGTTGACAGCTAAACGCTGTGACCTCGTGTGTGGGTGATTCGAGTCCCCTCCCCCGCTTGCGCACTCGGCCACCGGCACGACGAGGAACAGGAATCCAGGCGTTCTTCCTTTTACATTTCGATTGTTTGTTCCGCGAGTTCATGGTGCACACCGCTGCGTTCCTCGCTCTCTGCAGTGTTTCTTGACGCCCCCGCTCCGCGGTGGTGCCGTGCGCTGTCCCGTATAATCGATGATCGATCGAGTCTTACGCTTTTCAGGTGGGTCGTGATCGATTGGAAAGTGCAGCCCCCTTCTCCAGACTTGTGCGCGGGCTGCAATAAAACCCTTCGTCTCGGCTTCAACTGTTACCCAGTCTTTTCGAAACCGCCGTTCCGAACGGCGCGTCGAATTTTTTGCTTTTGTTTTATTCATCGCTCGAAACGCCTTCCGATTATCCTTCTCTACACGTCCTCAACGTGCGCATTGGTGTGCATGCCGTGTTTACTCGCGTATAATTCTCACTCACGAGTACACAATGGAAAGTGTTAGCACGGCGTTATACGGACGCCCTTTGTTATCGCCACTCAGTACTGGGCGGTGCAATGTTGCTGGAGATCAGTGGATTGGAAGAAATCGCAAGGTTTTTTGAAAAGGTTGTGGCTTCGGCTGTTTGCGGCTTCGAGTGCAAGTTGTCTTATCTCTCTCTCTCTCTCTCTCTATCCGCTCCGTGCGGTCGAGTTTTCCGTGTGCGACATCAGCGCCACAATGCACAGCCTGACGGAGAGAAGAAGCAAAATCGGGCAGACGGTGGCCGGACAATACGCAAATGCAATGCGCGCGTCTCTATAGCAGCAGGTCTACGCCGCGCGTCCCACTTTCTTTTGTTTTGTTTCCTTTGAGACTCGCGCTCCAAACCTGCAGCAAGCTGTTCCCGAGGGCGACGCGGCCGCGCGCGTAGTTATCTTCGTATACACGCCCGAAAAGCAGCGAAGAAACGTCGCTGTCGCCTCGGCTTCCACCATGCGCGCGCTATGGGCGAACGTGCGCCCGTCTCGTAAGTGCACCCTCCAAGCGGCCAATGTGAGCGACACTGAGCCGTCCGGATGGATGGATGGATGGATGCTATGAGCGCCCCCTTTATAACGGGGCGGTGACATGTGCGCCACCAGGCTCGTAAGAAAATTTAAGAACTTTTTTTTCTCTCTCTCTCTCTTTAAATTGTCCTCATGCCTTTTAAATCTACTTCAATCAAATCGATCATACTATAGCCAAAACCGGAAAGTCATAGCCCAGTTCCCTGCCCCTTTTGGCAGAAAGTCCATATTTTTCCCTATAATTATTTTTGTCCGTTCTCTCTAGTTTTCTGCCACCACTATTCTAACCGTCTCTTACTTATTTCAATCACGGCTATGTTCAGCTTCCCGTTGTTCGCCCTAAAACCCAAGGCTTCATGTAGGGTGGTGCCCAAACGTACGCCTGAGTGGATATTTCCGCATTCAATCAGAACATGCTCCGTCGTTTCCCTATCTTCCTCACAGCATGTGCATTTTTCTTCTTCTTTACTGAATTTCGCTTTATAAATACGCGCTCTAAGGCAGCCCGATCTCGCTTTATACAGTAAAGCGCTTCCTCTTGAATTATCATAAAATGCCTCCCTCATTATTTCATTTTTGCCCTCTCGGTAGTTATTCAGAGTCGGTTTTTTTTCCATCGCTGCCATCCAGTAAATCTGACTTTTCCCTTTACGCTCTTTGTTGTCAGTTCTCTTAGAGCCGTATATTTACTGGTGAGCCTCCTAGTTCTCTCTCTCCCATCTTTCTATTCCCCCTTCCAACTCCCCCAGTGTAGGGTAGCCAACCGGACGCCCTTCTGGTTAACCTCCCTGCCTTTCTGTTTTCCCCTTCCTCCTCCTCCTAGTTCTCTTTCTCCACTGCGTGTCAACGCTCTTTTTATATAAATAGCGGAACACCTTCACTGCCCACCTACTCTCTTTCATATTCCTTAGCCTCTCTTCAAACCTTATTTTGCTCTGCGCTTCCCTTGCCTCAAAACTCGCCCATCCCATATCGCCCTTTACAGCCTCGTTTGTCGTTTTCCCGTGGGCACCCAACGCTAGGCGTCCCACAGTTCTTTGATTCACATCCATTCCTGATTATATCTCTGGCCTCATGCACACCACTGAGTTCCCAAATGTAAGCCCCGGTACCATTACCCCTTTCCACAGACCCCTAAGCACCTCGTACCTATTGTGTCCCCATAACGCTCTGTGCTTCATTATTCCTGCGTTCCTCTTTCCCTTTGCTGCCAAGGCTTTTTCGTGTACCTCTGTTATGTTGCCGCTCATAAGGCGATCGTGCAGGAGGAACGGCGTAGCACCGTACGCTATACAAAGCTTCTTTCTCGGCTCTCTCTCTGCATGTTCTTGGACAGCAATTATCAATGGAAAGCAAACTACTCCCATTGAGCGGCTGGTCTCCCACGCTGGCCCCCAGGGGTTCCTGGTACGAGACCCTTCCCTTTCGCTGAACGTCGCTCGGGGGGGTCGCGGCTGCGCGACCGTACTTGTCCTCTTAGTGGCCGTTTCGGGGAAGAGCAGCTCGGACGCGTAGGAGGACAATGCATGAGAAGTGCGCCCTCGCTTGAAGCGACAATGCGCTTGGCCCAACCAATTCTTTAACGACCAGCATGCGCTTTCGGCGCGCCGACTGGAACGAAGCGTTGAGTCGCAGCCAGTGCACTGTCCGAACTTCGGGAAAGGCGAAGACACGCTGTGTTTCCTGGAACGACAGGGTTCGACTGGATGAGCGTGGGAGATGGCCCGAATGCCGCAGGGCTGCTACGATACCGATATTTCGATTGTGAGAATATCGGAGAGCGTGGGATAAGGAGAGGGAGAGCCATGATGGGAAAGAATGCCAAAATGCCTGTTTAAACTGCAAAGACGCTGCTGTCGGGATTAGGGACAGCCCACTAGGGAGTGGCTTAATCTGAGGGTAAACAGATTGGATAACAGAAGGTTGAGGCGGACCAGCAGTGGCCACCTCCCCTTTTTCTTTGTTACCGCAAGGTACTAAAGACTGGACGGGATTCGTTTCCCTTCAGTCTAGGCTGTAATCACTTAACTGATCGATCAGTAAGACTCCGTACGATGCAACTTCTGTCTGGGCCGTAACCACTCGGTGGTCGAACAGTGAGACTAAGTTCGTTGTATGTAGTAACAGTGTTCTAGGCTCTAACTTAAGAAAAGTTAAGTAGAAGAGTAAGAAGCTGTTGATGTCTATGTTATCATCAGTGTGCTTCGGCAAGATGTACATATGACTGTAAATATTTTGCTACAATATACCTTCAAGTTCATTAACTCCAACCTGCCTCCTGCTTCATCGACGTCGATCATCTCCTTGACGGGACTTCAATCCACATCAAGGAGGAAACGAACAAGAAAAACATAACTACCTCCATGTATCTATCACCCTCATTTACCCATACGCCAAGGTATTTGTATTCGCTTACTCTCGGTATTTCTTGGCCCTGTATGGATACCGCCTGGTCGTTGCGACCATTGAATACCATCAATCCGCATTTTGTTACACTAAATCCTAGTCCTAGAGCCTCGCCTTCCTTTCCGCATATATTCTCCAGCCGTTGTATATCATCTCGACTGTCCGCGAATAAGACAATATCGTCAGCATAAAATAAACCCGGAAGCATCTGCTCAATCATCACGCCGCCCTGTTTGTGTGACAGATTAAAACCAATGCCATCTCCTAGCGCTTTTTCCATTCTAACCATGTACAGCATGAATAACAGCGGCGGCAAAGGACATCCCGTCCGACGAGAGCTACGTAGCGCCCTCTGGTCAGTGAACGGAGCCCATATATATATATACATATATATATAATTCGGGGAAGAAGGGGGGTCCGGTTCAAAAGTAGCAATTAGAAACGAATTGCGCACCTACGAAAATCGCGCACGTTTATTATTGTTCAACGTTTCCGAAGGCTGTGCCACGGCCGAAACGTTGACCAATAATAAACGTGCGATTTTCGCAATGGCGCAATTCGTTTCTATATATATATATATATATATATCAAGAGCGAGGGGGAGACGGGAAGAATGGAGAACTAGCGATGGGGCACGATGATGATGATTGTGGTACGGTTAAGCTAATTTCTGCAGCCCATGTAGGGAGCACGGCTAAGCGTCCGTGTGGGTAGGGGAAAGGGAGTGAAAGAGATAGAGAGGAGAGAAATCCCGTAGCGGAGGGCTCCGGAAATTTAGACCACCTGGGGTTCTTTCACGTGCACTGACAACGCACAGTACACGGGCCTCTGGCATTTTCGCCTCCATCGAAAATGCGACCGTCGCGGCCGTGTTCGAAACCGCGCTTTTTTTGGGTGGCAGCCGAGTACCGTAACCACTACACCACCGCTGCGGACATAACAGTGTTCATAGAGCAGTCATTAATCGCTGCCATCACAGAGCACAGCAGTCTTTACAAAGCGCGGCAGTGCCCCGTATGGAGCGCACATGACGGCCGAGTCCGCACTCTATATTATTCTTGTTCTATATATCCATTAACGAAACACTCTTGCTGCCCCCCTTTTCTCTACTGCCGCAATAACACGCGTGCCTATGACGCGGGAGCGTTTCCGCACCTCACGTCTTCCGCAGCAGACCACCATACTAGATTTACTGTATATACTACATATACAGTAACTCTACAGCATACCACGGCCAACACTGGTGCATGTATACTACATCGAGTAATCATGCAAACAAGAGGCGTTGCAAAACGCGGACACAAGGGAAGAGAAGCAGACAACATGAGCGCCGACTATATCAAATCGTGTTGTCCACTCCTTTTCCTTTGTGTCCACGTTTTTGCAATGCCGCTTCTTTGCATTATCAATCCTTACCAACTCGTTCAGCTTTCTGTCCTCTTGAACTATATATCGAATGTTCAAATGGGGAGGCGGGAGGACGCGTTCCCTGCGCGTCAGCGCCCCTATATACACGTCTATGTCGCCCGGAGCACTTGGTCTCGCCGTATCCCTATCGCGCTCGAAGAGCACCGATTACACACCGGCGTGTACGTGACGGTAATGCGCTTCCACAAATTTCCCCGTCACTTCCCCCGCTCGTCCTGCCACCGTGCAGCTACGGCCAGCCCCGCTACTCCACGTACTACACCTCTTCGCTTCAGAACTGTCGGCGTGGCCCATTGACCCAGAACGGGGACTTCTTCGTTCGCTTAGCTTGGTCCTCGCTGCTCGCTTTCTTTCTTTCTTTCTTTCTTTCTTTCTTTCTTTCTTTCTTTCTTTCTTTCTTTCTTTCTTTCTTTCTTTCTTTCTTTCTTTCTTGATGCTAGACTTGTATTGTCTTGTCCTCGATTTGTTCTCTGTCTTGGTTCGGTGCTCGGACCGTTTCCGCTTGAAGGAAGGCTCGAGGTGGGACGGGTGACGCGCGATCGACCACGGCATGAGCGATTGTATTCAAATCGCATTGCATGGGTGGTGACGTAGATGACGATGAATGATAGTGCCGTGCGGTCATTGTTGTAACTCGTATAGTATGTTTCCTTTTTAAGGCTAGCGCACCTTTGACTATAGCGGAGACTAATGGCTATATTAACCTGACAGAGCTATGGTATTAATAACCCATACCGGTAGAAGTGCACTCGTATCCAATCCACATATCGAATTACCTCGTGTGAATCATAGGATAACACATATGATTCAGATGCCTTCGTATGAGGTTGTTGGATATGTGGCATATGACATTTTTTGATATGGTGACTTCGGACTTTGTACTGGTAAAACAGTACAGCAGTTGTTAAGTGCTGTCGTATTCGCCAGCTGCTGTATTTTGGTGAAATTATGATCATATGAGCGTCAGATTTTGAGCATGAAATCGTTTTAGCTCGCATTGTCGGGTACCTTCAACTGGCATTGAGCGAAAGGTCATAGCCGTTATCCGGGCACCCATATGCAACATCCGGGTATTGAAACGAGATCATGTGGGCACCCAAACGACGACATCCGGGTACTGGAACGATATCATCCGGGCACACAAACGGGACCGTGTGGTGATCCATTCAAAAGTTGAAACCGTTCGCACTGTCACACATTTGCATATACGGCCACGTCGCATACTCTCGTTACACACACACACACACACACACACACACACACACACACACACACACACACACACACACACACACACACACACACACACACACACACGCACACACACACACAGAGAGAGAGAGAGAGAAAGCTTGCAGATTTCTGCACGTAACATGGTTTTGCACCACCTTCAGGATCGGCCCGCAGTCTTTTGGTCTATGCGCTCGGTTTACACACGCAGCAATCGATCGATCAATCAATTAATCAATCACTGAATCAACGTTTCTTTACCAGGAAAGTCTGGACGGGTCTTCAGAGCTAACAGCTGGGAACTATATAGCGTACGTATAGCAAGCAGCTCCGATTATTAACGCCAGCTTGTACTACAAATGGACCACCAGCAGCCACCGACAGCGCAGGTCGGCACAAACCACTTCCCAGGACCCTTCCAGCCTAGTCTAGAGCCTAGTCTAGTGGACACAACGCAGTCACATAGGTTTCTTGAGGTCTATTTGCGTCGGCAATGCATATGCAAACCGAGCACGGCAGTACTATCGCGCACCACTCTCAAAGGCGGAGCGTCCTACATTGTTTCCTTTTTTAAACACGCGGGGTTGTGTTTGCATTGACTTCTTATTGCCTTCGATAGAATGTCCGCTGCGATAAAATTGAATGGCGCCCATTATTTCCTCGATGCTATATGTAACAGCAAGCGCATCTAAGCGAGCCATTATGCGGCTTAAATGACGCGTGGCAGATGGCGTTCCCGTTTCGTTCTTTATGTAAATCTCTGTACACTGCGCATCCGGACCCATAACTAAGCGGCTGTGCTGCTATATATACACACACATAATGTAACACCAATATGACCGCCCATGCGTTTGCGCTAAATCACGCTTACCGCAGCTGCTGGTGGCAGAGTAAGAGTCTCACGCGGTTATCAATAGTATATAAATAGTAAACGTCCTGTTTATAGGCGTCATTATTAGATATTCAAATGAGATCTCGCACGCGCTGGGCTGGTTATGTATAGACGCACGGTTGCCGAAGCGAAGCCATATATGGCAGTGTGCAAAAAAAAAAAAAAAAGCGCCCGACGTTTTCGTGGCTTCCCCGTGTGAATATGCGCTACTCTATGCCTAGAGGGCTTCTCTTCTATGTAAGCCTGCGGAAGGAACCAACTTCCGGAACGTTTTCTTTTTTTTATTGTTGTCTTTGGTAGATGGTGGTTTTATAAAGCGAAGCCTTTATCGGTGACCCCTCGCGGGTCTTTGGCTGATCGTGCACGTTGCTACCAATGCTGTTTCTTTCTTTTTTTTCTCTATGCTTTGTTTCTTTCTTTTTGTGTATAGTAGATATGTTTCAGTACAAAAACCGTACTCCTGTTTCCTCGTGTATATTACCAGCGCGATGCTGTATATAAAGAAGTGTGCACGAAGACAGTTATCAGTACTGTATACAGGAGGAAGCTATAGAGCTGCAAACTGGATATGTGTTCTGGTTAGCCTGTTTAGGTTTCTTTGACCTGGGGCCCGCCATAGTACCCGCTAGTACTGGCTATAGCACTCGGCTGCTGACCCGAAGGTCGCGGGTTCGAATCCCGGCCGCGGCGGCTGCATTTCGATGGAGGCCAAATGTTGAGGCCCGTGTGCGGTGCGATGTGAGTGCACGTTAAAGAACCCCAGGTGGTCGAAATTTCCGGGGCCCTCAACGACGGCGCCTGGCATAATGACACCGTGGTTTTGGGACATAAAACCTCAGAAGTCAATCAAATCCTTTTTCTTAATCCTTGTGTGTTTGCGTCCTTAAAGTTTTTAAAACAAAAACACATACCTTGCATTGTGTTTTGATCGTATTGGGTCACAGTGTGTGCGTGTGTGTGTGTGTGTGCGTGGGTATGTGTCAGTCATGGGCACGTTACCAGTAAAAAGTAACAGTGTTACAGTTACAGTTACCTAAGCCAGAAAAGTAACTGTGTTACAGTTACAGTTACTCAGCTTCCAGAAGTAACTTGTTACAGTTACAGTTACTGCTAAAAAGTAACGTCGTTACTTTTCCGTTACTGTACAAGATTAATACACTGCGAATAAAATTATATAGTTCGTTCAATGGAAACGTATGAAGGCGTGCGGTTAGTGGAAGTTGATCGTAGGAAAGCGCCAGATAGAAGGAATGGAATGCACTCACTCAAAAGCCCTACACAAGCAATCGTTCCGTACGCCTCATTTTCTGCAACTTTTTTATTGTTTGTGGAATTTATTTACAAAATAAATGGCAGATGCCACGTGCAGTAGGAACGAAGGAAATGCGAAGCATGCGTCAGGAACGTAATATGGAACTGCATTGTTGTGTCGCTATACCGATTTTAATACATATGAAATTAACGAAACGGCCGCAAGAGCACCAAGACTGTGGCACGTAAACCATGCCGCTCATGACACGCATGTCATTATTCTAATTTTATGGCTTGTCATTTACGTTCGTCATGCAGTCGTGCACGTTCCATAGCAACTTTGGTGTATATCCCATTAACGAAACGTGTGGCATGTGATCGTGCCACTCATATCATGCATGCATGTCACGATTTTCACGTTCTTAGAACGTCTCACCCATGGTCGTCATACATAGTTGCCTCGCCATACCAATGTTGGTATGCCCCGCCACGGTGGTCTAGTGGCTATGGTACTCGGCTGCTGATCCGAGGGTCGCGGGATCGAATCCCGGCTGCGGCGGCTGCATTTCGATGGAGGCGAAATGTTGAGGCCCGTGTGCTGTGCGATGTCAGTGCACGTTAAAGAACCCCAGGTGGTCAAAATTTCCGGAGCCCTCCACTACGGCGTCTCTCATAATCAGAGCTGGTTTTGGGACGTTAAACCCCACAAAACAACAACAACAATGTTGGTATATATATCAAGTTAACGAAACGGCCGCAAGGGCACCAAGACCTTGACACGTTAATGATGCCGCTAATGACATGTGTGTCACGATCTGTGTGTTATGACGTGTCATTTACGTTCGTCATGCAGTCATGTTGTGCTATACAAATTTTAGCTACATGCAATTAACGAAAAGGCCTGGAGAGCACCACGACCGTGGCACGTAATTAAGCGATGCCGCTCGTCATCCACGTCATGATTTTCATGTTATGATCTGTCAGTCATGTTCGTCATGCAGTCATGTTGTTGCATACCAATTTTCGTACACATCCAATTAACGAAACGGCCAGGAGAACACAAAGTCGTATAGGCGGCTAGATAGATAGATATGCTCAAGGTCGCCGAAGTACGCTAAGAAATGCTTGGCATTTAATACGTTGGGACAGCCTGGTGCCACGAAGCACTGCTGGACGCTCGTAAATGAAACGAGAGCTCATCCTGGTACGCGACAAAGAGGATATAGGCCCCTTCGAGCTATTGCTGCTGGCACTTTGGCAAGTGCTTTTTGGAAGTACCGTCGCTCTGAGAACTGAACGTGTGCGAGGCATTGAAAACCGTCTTTTTCTAGGTGGTTTCCGCGCGGGTGGTCATGAAGAAATCGCTGGCCACGCAAAAAAAATTAAGGATGCTGCACCGGCCCCTGAACAACAGTGACTTTCGTCACTTAGGCGGACCGTACTGCAGTGTCGCGCACCTTTCTCTGCATGAGGGCGTGGAGAAGAACGCTTCCCCACCCTTTTTTTTTTGTCGCCAACTGGCGGTGCTTTGCTTGCCTTCGTAGAAAAAAAAAAAGTCTTGGAAACACGTCAGCACATGTACAAAGAAAAAAAAAGCCAACGAGGAGGTCCACCGCGTAGCGCGAGGTCTTACGTTCCGCGCGCCTGTAGAAGGATCCTCTTCTTTGGGGGATGGGAATCGAAGGGAGGGATGGATAGAGAAGGACAGAATGACCAGATACTGCGACATAACAAAATTTTATCAAAAATCCAGGCGTATTTATCCACCCCCTAACCCCAAACTCGACAGGGCCCAAGCGGTAGACTGGCGGCAGTTACAAACCAAGACCTTCCCCAACCCTGTCCATCTGAGGAGGATATATCCGGATTTATATTCTGACGACAAATGCAGATTATGCAGTATGGCTAACGCATCCCTTAAGCACATTCTTTGGGAATGTGAAGTTATTGGCAAGGAAAATGCAGTCTCCTCAGATGAAGCTGCGTCGCGGTGGACGGCCGCGCTGCACAGCTCAAACCTATACAGGACCAGTTATGGGCCATCCAGCAAGCCCGTGAGGCGGCGAGAAGACAGGGTCTCCGGACCTCCTCAGGGGCGGCCTAGGCCCAGGCCGTGAATTTGCCGGACATGAAAAATAAAGTTGTTACCACCACCACCACCACCACCAGATGTCTGTGTCCTGCACAGCATCGCGATACAAACGATGCATTGGAAAAGCATTCCACTAGGGATATACAAATACATTTTGCAAATTTATCTAGATACAGAGGTACACATAGTCATAAATATTTAAGAGAAACATCGCTATAGTCTTGTATCGCGATACTGCCGAGTCCTGCTTTTAAGAAGTGTTGCTGCTGGATATTTTTTTAAAAGGAAGTAACTGTAACGGTATTTACAGTTACAGTTACCGTGTAAAAAGTAACAGTGTTACAGTTACAAGTTCCTTTATATTAAAGTAACTAGTTACAGTTATAAGTTACTGAAAAAAGTAACTAGTTACCGGTAACACGTTACTAGTAACTAGTTACTGCCCAAGACTGGTATGTGTGTGTGTGTGGGGGGGGGGGGGGACGAGACGCAGGGTGTTGCCATGATGAAGGGGCTGCTGCGGTGAACCCCAATTGCTTCCCCTAATGGAAAGCACTGCGCACGTGTCTATATGCTAGACTAAACTATATATGGGTGCTGGAAACACGCAGGAAATGTGCGTTCCATGTAGTTGCACGCTTCTGTTCTCACTACACGTGTGTAATACATCGGTGTCGGTATTCTTTACCTACGTACGTTACACCGTGGTGCAGAAATAATGATCGAACTTCTCGCGTGACCTGCACCTATAAGCTAACCTGACCTCTCGGGGGTCTCCTTTTTCTCTCAGCCGTACGCGCGCACTCAAGACCGTTGTGAACTTTGACCTCCGGAGTCGTCTTTTCTTTCAGTTAGTGCTCTTTTTTTCTTCATATACCTCGTAATTTCTTTCCCGTGCTCGCTGATTTGTCTCGCCCGACGTCCCCTGCGCGCACTGTGCGTCTCTCACTTCCCCATCTTCTACATGTGCCCTCTTGATGGACCAGGACCGCGCACAGGGCTTCCGCCTGACGCGTCATTTGCGCGTCCGTACGCGTCTTCTCGCGTCACACGATGCTCCCGCGCGCTCTGGTCGTTTACGCACGTACTACATTCAGTGCGCCACTTATGTACGTTCGTACCCCTCGTCTTTCTCGCCTAATGTCCATTTTTTTTTCTTCGCGATAACTTTTTTTCCCTCCGTTACAACGTTGCCTCGCTAAAGGACTGGTAGAGGACGAACGCACACACCTACAGTAAGGTGGCACAGAAAGGAATAAATAAAAAAAAATAAAAATAGTAGGTGGTGGTGTAGACGCGTACACAGGAGGCACTCAAGAACAGGAAGGAAGCGACGGCGCATGCGCGGGTGGAGGCAAAAAGAAGAAGAAAATTGCGAACGTCATCGTTTTGCTTTACGCGCCTAAGTTCGCCTGTGTAATAACGCTCGGGCATGCGTAAAAACGGGAGCAGGAAATAAATAAAGGGTTATCCCTGCAGCCGATGGTAGTGTAGTAGCCGTAAAGAAGGGGTAGACTGGCGCTGCGGGGTCGGGGTCATGCCAGACGGAACTGTATGATGGACGGGGGGGGGGATACGGCCCGTGCGCCGTATACCACGGGACAGGCGGAAGCGAACGACTATACGAGATAGTATGCGTGTACACACCGACGGTCGCTGCGGATTCCGGAAATTGTATACTTGCTGCTCGTCTTTCTTCCAAGAAGAAGGACACGAAGATGAGTAAGAAGAAACTACACGCTACGCCGCATGCAGGACGCAGACCAAGCAAAAAGAAGAAGAGGAAGGAGAACGAGGGAGGCGAGCTCTTCGTAAATTTTTGACAGGTGGAAGGCGTGAGCTACCGGGCACGAGAGATGTATATACGAGTCGCGATGTTTCTCGTCATGCGGGGGACCCATATCTTCACGCGTGACTGGTATTGCACGGGGCGTGGATGGTATTGCACGGATGTAATGTGCATGAAGAGTGCAGTCGCATATTGGAGGTGACATGTACTCATCTGGGCGTGCCGCGTAGTGCTTCGTTCCACGGTGGTTCCCGTAAACAGAAATGATACACCGCGTTCAATCTTTTAACCTCAATAGAATGTCTATAATGATGGCAACGGAGCCTCTGCGAAAAATGTGAAAGAATGCGAATTTGTGTCAAGGTGTATGTACGGTAGACGGTTCGTGCAAGACACGCAGCTGTATGCACGTAAAACCTCCTGATTAAAATTTATAATGACATTCAATTGATGTCGGCGTCAACTCAATAGAAAAGCAATTGACGCTCAATAAGAATACAACACGATTTCTTTAGGACTCATTTTTTAAGGCCGTAGAAAGAACAGGTGATAATGGACATTGTAGGTTTCGTACGATACGCTTGGGATCTCAGGATGGAAAAAACGCGTGCGTTCAGGGAGTGTTTCTGCTGAATCGACGTACAAGAAGCTACAGAAGAAACCGCCTTCCATGAAAACTGTAGTGGAAGGAAAAACAAAAGCAAGAAACAATTCCATTCTTGAAACACATGACCGAAAAAGAAAAGAAGTGAAATCACACGTATATGGGCGACGTCACGACGGGTTCTTTATTGACGACACTGTTCTCTGGAACATGCCATTTGTTCCTTTTCTTTATTATTCTCTGCGAAACACATGGAAATTGAGAACTCTTCGTGCTCAGTCCGTTCAAGGTGACCCAGATATGACAGAGCGAAACGCCATTGTGCTGGCAGCAGTGGACATCATCATATCAGGACAATCGTGGAGATCGCCCAGTTTTCACCCCCCCCCCCCCCCTACCCTTTCCCAACGAGGGCAACAAATACTAAATAAAAAAGCAAGAGGGCGGTGCCTATGACAAGTTGCGCAAGGGATGACAACAGGCCTGGCGACGATGATGACATGTCCCGTCGGTGGATGTTTGCTCCTGGCCAGAAGAGAGCAGTTGTTTCACGCTCTCTGCATGCGCGTGTGTTCGTCATCGCTATACTATTCAAGGTTGCTCGGCTCCGTAATTGGCCCTGCCGCGCAAAATCATATGTGTGCACTCCAGAAGGACTAGGAAGACAGCATAGTACTTACGAGAATGCGCTTCTAGTTGTAGGCTACAATATACACGTGAAGAACAGCGCAAGGAACGCATTAGAGGCGCGCAAAGAACGGCAGTTCTTTTGTCGACGCCTAGATATATACTTATATCTGTGCTTCGCTGGAGCGTGGCCCAATGGAACTAGCTAGAAGACATGACGTGTACACAGACGTGACACTCAAATGCGTCTGAACACGATGTCATACTGCTGACGGAGGTTCTAATTTAGAAGTACGAAACCATAATTGATGTCGCAGATCATTTAAGAGCGGGGTTTTCGTCTCTTACAGCTAGAAGGCAGAAGGCCAGAAGTGTTTTTTTTTTTTTTTCATGGAAAGGCTGGATGGGAGGGGTGTCCGGGCAAACGATTTCTAGGGCACCTGATTCGGTGTGTTTAAGTGTATGTGCGCTGACGCGAACTGGCTGTATTTCGTGGGGTCGGTGCCTTCCGGGCGCGTGTGCCCGGCTACAGTAGCCTATAGTGGCTATCGTACTCGGCTGCTGATCCGAGGGTCGCGGGATCGAATCCCGGCCGCGGTGGCTGCATTTCGATGGAGGCAAAACGTTGAGGCTCCGTGTACTGTGCAATGTCAGTGCACGTCAAAGAACCTCAGCTGGTCGAAATTTCCGGAGCCATCCGCGTCTCTCATAAGCATAGCTGGTTTTGGGATGGGACGTAAGACCCCAGAAATCAATAAATCAAGTGCGGGAGTGTCGGCGTGTTGCTGTTGAGTTTTATTTAGGACAGTTTGCGTGCGTCGCTGTTTCCTTGGGTTTCTGACAAAATTGTGATGATCGCATCAGTCGTCACAGAATGTGCGCGTACCGCCGCGACTGCCGTGGATAACACAATGACATTGTATGCAGTATATATTCTTGACTGTAATGCTTGTGATTACTAGTTAGTGCGCGTGTTTCTTTTTCTCGCGAAAAGACCACGCATTTCAGATATGCGTTGTATTCACTTTCTGCGTATCCCAAGTTTGAAGACAGTATGACGTGATACCAGCCTATGCGAACTTTAATCAGTGTACTATACCTCCTCTGAACAACGCTCAGGACTATTTTGCATCTATCAAAACCTCTTTAAGATTAGTCCATTCGTCCAGCTGTAACCATACCTTGTTCCAGCAGCTCCATGCAGCAGCACTGTGGACGTTACAGGCACCTTGGACCACTCGTGACGAAAACCACATTTTAAAATGTGTCCCTGGCTCCGAGCACTGTTGTGTCCTAGCGCCAGCAATGCAGTTTGCAGCAAAATCGACACAAGCATCTCCAAACACTGGCGCTATAAATCTCGCCTCTCAGGAATCTGTTCCATAGTCGCGTAGCCTTGCCCTTGCTGCGTAGAACTGTTGAAACAGTTTGCAGCTATGTGTTTGCATACAGGTTTCTGCACAAGAAGGAGATTCACTGCAAGCTACAAACAAGTATAGCGGTTTTTTTTTTTTTGCGGATGGCGGAAGTGTTTTAACTGGAATTGGACTGCAGAAGGAATAGGATGTCCGGTAAAGGACGTACTCGGACTAATGAAAGGATCTCTGTGGCTATGCTCTCGCAATGTGCGACTTTAATGCGGTGTCGACTCTATGGGTTTCGACCAGATACCAGGAGGCCACGTCCAGAAGCGTGCATCCAGTCGATTTGACTCTAGGAAACAATCTTTCCGCGTTCCAAAGCTGCGTGATTGCTATAGCAACCGTGAGATCCAACTGCGCGCCGTTCCTGTCTGCTTGGTGCGCGTACACACGCATGCGCAGTACAGGTGTAAAAGAATAACCGCGAGAAACAACGTGCTTCTAGGGGTAAACGTGACCCTGCACAATGCGTTGTCGGCCGCAAGCACGAAACGGGCTTCTGTTTTGGAAAGCTCTGTATAGATGTACTACACACGCGCGAATTGCATATATTTCCGGCGTGCATCTGCGAAGATGCGCCATCTTGCTAAGGTCAGTAGTCGGCCTTCTTGCACTCCTTGTGGAACGAATGTCTGTGCGTTCCTTTTCCTTAAGAAGGAATACCGTGTTTTACATTTTATATGGATGTATCGGCTAAAACGAAATAAAAATCTTTCTCATGCGTTTCACCAGTTTATTCTTCATATCTTTCCCAGTTATGTTTTGTACCATGACTCACTTTTTGGTGCTGAACTTCGTAGGGGTCCGGAGCCTTGTCAAGCTGCCCATTTTGCAGCTTTTTTTCTCCGTCACCCCCATATTTCTAAATGAAAAATAACAGTTAATTTGATTGATTGATTGATTGATTGATTGATTGATTGATTGATTGATTGTACGTACCTATACGATGCGGGCACCCAGTGTATACTGTATAGGCTGCTTGCGCCGGTGGGCCACCTGGTGTCGCCTTCTTGCACTGCACGCGGGAGTGCGTGGTCCCGGCGTCTAAGCAAATGTCAGCGTGTGTTTGTCGAGTCGTGCACTTAGGGATAAGGCGAGCGTGCCCGCCTCTTGATTGTTTGTTTGTTCCTTACACAGCTTTCCTCCACGGGGTCTGCATGCACGACGTAGTCATTGGGCTCGTGTGGCGAGAGCTCGGTCACGTGTGCGGGTGGCCGTGACTTTGACGCGCTCGCATAGCGCGCTCGGTTGGGGGCGATCGAGCACGCGCATATTTCCGGCACTTCGTCGCCTGTTGCTCGGCATGGGATCGATAGTGCACTTCCGCGCAGTACTTGGCTCGGCTTGGCTCGGCCTTGTCCCGGCTGTCCGAATGTTTTCGACACGAAGCCGTTCGTCGATATTGCGCCTGTCCACTGCTGCCCGGCAGAGATGGGCCTCGTGCTCTTTTGAAAGCTTCGTTGTTGCCTCGGTATATAGGCGAGCCCTTGTTTGCACACAGGAGCAAGTTCGTGCCCTACGGATGATGGCTTAGTCGTGAGGATCGGCAAGATGCCGTAGCTGTCAGTGCGTGTGCCGGCTTACTAGTTTAGACAACTGTTTTGCTTGCTTCTTTGGATCCTTCGTTTCGTGCTACAGCAGTGGCATCTCCGGTCGTGCCCAGGTGCTAAGCGGATTCGGCTGGGGATGTTTTACGGACGTGCCACGTTATCGAGAAGCGGTCGAAGATTCTCAGTAGACTTTCACGTCAGTGCGAAATTCCGGGAAGACTTCTGAAAGGTGACTTTGACGGGTTGTTGCGAGAACCAACTAGATAACTAGCTACTTGGCCTGACTAATTCAGGCAGACAGACATACATCAAAACATAATGAGCTGGGCAGAAAAAAGTAATCTTCAAAAAATTCAAAATGAAATAGTCACCTACGACCAACCTGCGCCACCTAAGCATCGTAGGCATAGATAGATAGATAGATAGATAGATAGATAGATAGATAGATAGATAGATAGATAGATAGATAGATAGATAGATAGATAGATAGATAGATAGATAGATAGATAGATAGATAGATGAGGACATGAAATGGCGTGGCATTTTCTTCTTCCACTACGGAGATACCGTCATCTCTTCTCAGGTGCTCTAGTTACCGCTGTGTGTTGACTGCTCGGCCACAAAGCTTCTGCACGTGTGTCGTATATTTCAGCGGCACCATGTTTATCTGAAGTAACGTGTACTGCAAAATTCGCCACGACGACATAAACGTATCCACTGCCATTGCATGAATAACATACGCAATTTTTTTCTTTCATTTCTTGGCTTAAAGCGTTGCGTGTATAGAGTGGGAATTTTGGCTTGGCGCATAGTACTCAGAAAATTCGTTGTAGCGCAAATTGGCGTGCGGACGTAGAAGAAGAAGGACGCACACACACACGGCGCTTGCGTGTGCCCTATTCCGTGTCAAAAAATTACGTTCATAATATTCAAAGTCACATCAAAGGACAAATAAACTTTTCAGGTAGTATAACTTTGTAAATTAAAGGCAAATCCGCCTGAGTCTTGGCTAATCCCCCCACGTAGGTGGACGCCAAATGTGAAAGATCATCATCATCTTCTTCTATGTCCGTATGCCAATTTGCCTGTATAGAGCAGACCGCATTTCACACCCGAGATGGAGCGTTGCCTTCGTCCACTTGAGGTTCAATGACTTTCGAAAGGAACTCGGTACGAGTGTGAGCCGGCTGCCAAAACAAGCCGCTTAAATGGCTTTCCCACGTGACCCTTTCATGCGACACGGAATGCGAGAACGACCCCTTCAAGCGGGTCGATATCGTACGGTGAAGCGTTGTCTCTCCCTCGTTTAAACTATTTTGTTCTCTGAAAGCGAGCCACCTAATGGAGCGACGCGAGCGAATGGACCTCGCGCCGCGGTCATTGAGCCTATCTGCGGTCTTTGCTTTTCATTCGTGCTTCGAGAGTCCTCACCACTTGGACTGTCCTTCCGCCTTTTCGGCGTGAATTAAATTTGTGAGAACTTTTTTTTTCCTGTGGTCGTTAACGAACTCTTCTTCAGGTAGGTGTGTTAGCGAACCTTGTCGTTAAGGAACCTTGTCAGAACTTCTCTGTTGGTGTCAAAGAATCTTCTTTTGCGGAGCGTTTGGTAACATCCTTGTAACTACATGTTTTCTTCATCCGCAGCGGTGGTACTGTGGTTATACGGTGGTCGGTTGCCGACCCGAACGACGCGGTTTCAGTCCCGGAAGCGGCGGTCGTATTTCGATGGGGGTAAAAATGGTAGAGGCCAGTGTATTAGAATCTGTGCACACTATGTGCACACGTGAAACGCCATCACTTACAGTGCGTTTCGTTAGTTCCGTGCAGCAGATCCGAGGCTACGAGGCCATCGAACACATAATGGAGACGAAATGCCATTGTTCTGGCACGCACCTGCGAGGTGCTACTGCCAACGTGGCCCCACTTCATACTCGTTCCAAGGCTGCCGCTGCAGCGCCCACTGTTGGCACATGACAGTGGTGGTGGTAGTGAAAAACATTTATTAACACTGTCTACAAAGACAGAGAGAGATTAGGGGCGGCCTTAAGGGCCGACCCTGTACGAACCTTCTAGGAGGCGTCCCTATAGTCCGGGACACCTGTGGCTTCCGCGGCGGCACGCCCCCTGACCACGAGGGCCCTTTGGCCCTCCAAGGTCGAGCAGCCGAGCAGGGCAGCTTCCCAGCTCTCTCGGCGCGGATGGCCTACTTGAGCGTACACTGCCGAAAAAACAAAAGAAAAACGAAAAACAACATAAACAGAACGTTCTGTTTCATCTCGCATTGCGGACTCTGCGATATACTCGCATGAGGTTGTATTCTGACATCTCAGCAGTTCTGTATATCAACGAAATAAACGAAACGGATGTAATGTCTTAGAGCCCCGCCACGGTAGTCTTATATAGTGGCAATCGGCTCCTGATCCGAATGTCGCGGGATCGAATCCCGGCCGCGGCGGCTGCATTTTGATGGAGGCGAAATTTTCAGGCCCGTCTACTGTGCTATATGTCGGTGCATACACGTTAAAGAACCACAGGTGATCGAAATTTCCGTAGCCCACCACTACGGCATCTCTCATAATCTTTTTGTGGTTTTGGGACGTAAAACCCCGTAGATAAATCAATCAGTGCCTGATAGAGAACTATTTCGCTCCTTATTTCTCCTCTTTGACGTGGCATATGCACACACAGACATACGCTTGCAAACCGTTACCGTTAAGACTCTTTCCTTGAGAGCCAACCCCGTTATCCAGTTTCGCGCTAAAAACGTCGGGCCATTGCGCGAGTGCATCGGCGAGGCCGCGGTTAGACAGCGAAGGAGATGGGTATATGTGGAACGAACAGTTATAGAAGAAGGAACGAAATAACAACAACAATCAACGAAAGAAATGGACAGAATGGTGTGCGAAAACCCGTCGAAGCCGGCTCCGTATAGCAGTCTCGCCAACAAAGGGAGGGAAAGAGCCGTCGAAGGAAATTGCGCCGCCTGCAGGCGCATAGTATAATACAATGCGCTTCGCTCACGCCGCCTCTGTACGCTTTGCCTAAATGCGAAGCCGCTCGGCTTTTCAAGCGCGCGTCGACCATAAAGGCGTGAATTGCTTGCCCCTTTTGCCTTTGTGTAGATATACATAAACTATATACGTACAAACGGCTCCGTTGCCCTAAGAAACACTCTGAAAAGAAACCCGCTCTTTTTTCTTCTGTACTTTTGTCTTCTAAAACCCTCATTCCACGAAGGTATAGGCTGCAGCTTAAAGGGTGTATCATAAGAGTAGAGGGTCTGCCACATCACGAAGTGGTCGACGCTGCGGGAGTGATGGTTCGTTCGTGCGCAGGGTAGCGGGACCCGCTGGCTGGCGGGTGAAGATGTCTTCATTATAATCATTGTTGAGGTGTATATATAGATGTGTACATGACGTCATGACACGTGGCCTCTCGCCATTTGTTGATGCCTTCATGATCGGGCTGCTTCTAACAATTGCCGCGTTCATTTAAATAATTTCTTTTTCCTTTCACGCATGTGGTCCCTTTTCTTCAGAGTTGCACCTTTCGTATACGCCTTCTTTAAGGTCCTAAAACCAAGACATTCCGGCCGCGGCTGCTGCATTTCGATGGAGGCGAAATGTTAAGGCCCGTGTGCTGGGCGATGCCAGTGCATGTTGAAGAACCTCAGATGGTCGAAATTTCCGGAGACCTCCACTACGGCGTCTCTCATAATCAGAGCTGGTTTTGGGACGTTAAACCCCACAAAAACAACAAACATCCTGTTTTCTTGACTGCGCCGAGCAACTAAACCCGTTACACTGCTGTGGCTTGTATAGTTACATTCTGTGACCATGCACGTGTTCTCCACCCAGAAGCATTCGCGGTGGAGCCCTTGCAAGCGGTGGGCGGGGCCTCCGCGCCGCGACGTCGACACAAGCTCTGGTTATATCGCCGGTGCCTACCACTGTTTACCAACATGGAATAGGTCTATAGATTGGCTGGGTCCCACTTTTTGTGTACCAGGCGAAATCGTGCCTACCTTAATTAAGCCTATCTGGTAAATATAAATACGAAAGATAGCGCTTTCGATCTAGCCCAAAAGTGTTCGCATTTTACTTGTTCATGTCTGTACTCCATGTATGGTGCGCTTCCCATTGAAAAGAACGCTGCGTCGTCCATTATGTATCGCACTCAACGCGATGCCAAAGGTTATCGGGCATTCTCCTATTTCTTTCCTTCTTATACTCCCCCTATATCGTCTTTTTTATTGTTTTATTTTGCAGGGGAGTTGATGGAGCCCTCTGCAGCACTGCGGCGCGCTGTTTGATACGCAGTCGTTATAGCGAACGCTTTTGGACTTTAGTTCTTTTTAACGTTCCCTCCATAAACCATCACAGAGAGGTTATCTACACGTTATCGCGTACAACGTTAATGGCTGTACGCCAAGGTAAGAGCGTATACTCGCTGTGAATAGCGTTCCGCTTACTGAATGCGCGCGCGGGCATGCGGCTTGCGTGAATCCCGAGCGTCAGGGATGGTTTTCTAGGTTAAATGGGTTGTTTAAAACATTCATAAAGTTATAAATGTTCAGATATGAAAAGCTGTAGGCTGCTCTTTTTAGGGTTCTACAAACACACGGTGCTTTTACTTAGAGAAGTAATACGAATATGCCTTAAGTTCGTGTCAGTGCTCATTTAAGGAAACATTAACGACGCCTACAGCTTTTCATATCTGAACATTTATAACTTTATGAATGTTCTAAACAACCCGTTTAACCTAGAAGGCCATCCCTGACGCTCGGGATTCACGCAAGCCGCATGCCCGCGCGCGCATTCAGTAAGCGGAACGCTATTCACAGCGAGTATACGCTCTTACCTTGGCGTACAGCCATTAACGTTGTACGCGATAACGTGTAGATAACCTCTCTGTGATGGTTTATGGAGGGAACGTTAAAAAGAACTAAAGTCCAAAAGCGTTCGCTATAACGACTGCGTATCAAACAGCGCGCCGCAGTGCTGCAGAGGGCTCCATCAACTCCCCTGCAAAATAAAACAATAAAAAAGACGATATAGGGGGAGTATAAGAACGAAAGAAATAGGAGAATATACGATAACCTTTGGCATCACGTTGAGTGCGATACATAATGAACGACGCAGCGTTCTTTTCAATGGGAAGCGCACCATACATGGAGTACAGACATGAACAATTAAAATGCGAACACTTTACGGCTAGGATCGACTGCGCATTCTTTCGCATTTATCTTTGCCAGATAGGCTTAAGGTAGGCACGATTTCACCTTATACGCGAATAGTGTGGCCCTACCAATCTATATCGCAAATGCATATAATTAGAGCAGTGAGATTGAGCTTTCTTGAGTTATCGCTTGTGGGAAGCTAATTCACTTCGCGATTTCTTGTTGTTGCCGCTAATTATGTGGACGACTGAAAAGCAAGACCGCGGCGACGAGTTCGCACATAGGTCTTCGTTTTGATTTATTTTCTAGGGCTGTACCTCCCAAGTCCACGCTATCATTATGAGAGACGCCGTATAGTGGAGGCCTCCGGAAATTTCGAGACCACCTGGGGTTCTTTAACGTGCACTGACATCGCACAGCACACGGGCCTCAACATTTCGCCTCCATCGAAATGCAGCAGCCGCGGCCGGAATGTCTTGGTTTTAGGACCTTAAAGAAGGCGTATACGAAAGGTGCAACTCTGAAGAAAAGGGACGACATGCGTGAAAGAAAAAAAGAAATTATTTAAACGAACGCGGCAATTGTTAGAAGCAGCCCGATCATGAAGGCATCAACAAATGGCGAGAGCCCACGTGTCATGACGTCATGTACGCATCTACGCATCTATATATACACCTCAACAATGATTATAATGAAGACATCTTCACCCGCCAGCCAGCGGGTCCCGCTACCCTACGCACGAACGAACCATCACTCCCGCAGCGTCGACCACTGCGTGATGTGGCAGACCCTCTACTCTTAAGATACGCCCTTTAAGCTGCAGCCTGTACCTTCGTGGAATGAGGGTTTTAGAAGACAAAAGTACAGAAGAAAAAAGAGCGGGTTTCTTTTCAGAGTGTTTCTTAGGGCAACGGAGCCGTTTGTACGTATATAGTTTATGTATATCTATACAAAGGCAAAAGGGGGCAAGCAATTCACGCCTTTATGGTCGACGCGCGCTTGAAAAGCCGAGCGGCTTCGCGTTTAGGCAAAGCGTACAGAGGCGGCGTGAGCGAAGCGCATTGTATACTATGCGCCTGCAGGCGGCGCAATTTCCTTCGACGGCTCTTTCCCTCCCTTTGTTGGCGAGACTGCTATACGGAGCCGGCTTCGACGGGTTTTCGCACACCATTCTGTCCATTTCTTTCGTTGATTGTTGTTGTTATTTCGTTCCTTCTTCTATAACTGTTCGTTCCACATATACCCATCTCCTTCGCTGTCTAACCGCGGCCTCGCCGATGCACTCGCGCAATGGCCCGACGTTTTTAGCGCGAAACTGGATAACGGGGTTGGCTCTCAAGGAAAGAGTCTTAACGGTAACGGTTTGCAAGCGTATGTCTGTGTGTGCATATGCCACGTCAAAGAGGAGAAATAAGGAGCGAAATAGTTCTCTATCAGGCGCTGATTGATTTATCTACGGGGTTTTACGTCCCAAAACCACAAAAAGATTATGAGAGATGCCGTAGTGGTGGGCTACGGAAATTTCGATCACCTGTGGTTCTTTAACGTGTATGCACCGACATATAGCACAGTAGACGGGCCTGAAAATTTCGCCTCCATCGAAATGCAGCCGCTGCGGCCGGGATTCGATCCCGCGACATTCGGATCAGGAGCCGATTGCCACTATATAAGACTACCGTGGTGGGGCTCTAAGACATTACATCCGTTTCGTTTATTTCGTTGATATACAGAACTGCTGAGATGTCAGAATACAACCTCATGCGAGTATATCGCAGAGTCCCGCAA